>CM076584.1:32918172-33518172 GCA_034641835.2 Pinus albicaulis | reverse complement strand
TTGAGGTAGGGGATCTTGTTTTCTTGCAATTGCAGCCTTATAGACAATCTACAATTAAGAAGAGCAGGGCAGAGAAATTGAAGCCAAGGTTTTATGGATCTTACAAAATTCTCCGACGAGTGGGTGATGTGGCATATGAGTTGGAGCTATTGAGTGATAGTAGAATCCACAATGTATTTCATGTATCATGCCTCAAGGAGGATGTAGGCTGGCAGGTCACCACCTCTGTCGAGCTGTCCCCATTAGATGAAGAAGGACAATTAGAGTTGATTCCGGAAACAATCATGGCCGTTTGGGAAAAGAAGTTAAGGGGAAGAGTAATTCTGGAATACCTCATCAGATGGAAGAATTTACCAAAGGAGGATGCAACATGTGAAGGAGAACGAATTCTGTAGCACCTGAATTTGCAATTGCTCGAGGGCAAGCAATCTCAGGCAGGGGGGACTGTGATGTCCTCAATGAATTGAGGACCAATGGACTTAGTAGCCTATTCATCCCCGTAGGCTTTAGTTATTCAAAAAGGGGTTAAAACCCAAAACACCAATTGTTGGGCAAGCTGGATGAAAAAACCCAAATCTGGGGCTTTGAGTAAGACATACTCAACCAATTAAGAAAGCGAAACCCCTTATGGAAGTCTATAAATAAAAGAGGATTGGATTCATTTGGAGGCATCAAGTTTGGATCATTTCATCTGTCTTTGATCTTTGGTCTGAGGGTTTTAAGACCCCTTTTTGTCAATTTCGGTGGTGAAGATTCCACTCTAGTTGACTTTTTTTCTCTCTCTGTTCTGGCACAAGAATTCTATGAAGGGAAAAACGATTTTCTGAGCTTGGTTTCCTCTGTTGAAAAGGGTTTTGCACGAGTTAAAGAACCCTCTCTCCACTTCTGCGCAGTGTGCAGGTATCTTTCTTGAGACAGGAGGTCATTCTCGGTGTCATTTCTGTAACAGCGAGATACAAGGGCATGATTTTTTGTGACAACAAGTTTTCTAGCATGGTTCTCTGAGGCAGCGAGTCATTCTGAGCATCTTTTCTGTGGCAGCGAGGCTTCTGGGCATGATACCGAGTCATGCTGGGCATCTTTTCTGTGGCAGCGAGGCTTCTGGGCATGCTAGTGAGTCATTCTGGGCAATTTCTGTGGCAGCAAGTCTTCTGGGCATTTTTCCTGTGGTAGCAAGTCACTCTGGGCACCTTTATTTGTCAGCGAGTCATTCTGGGCATGACTTCTGAGGCAGCGAGGTCTCCAGTAGCTGCGTTTTGAAGAGACAGGACAGTTCGTTAGGGCTGTGAGTTGGGAAAGGCATTTGCTCCAGGTTAGCAAGGGATCCTGTGAAGCTGAAAAGTGCCAAGCGAATTTGACATGCTAGGATGATAAGGACGTCTGTTCTGTGGTTACAGATACCTTCCTGAAGTATGCTGCCTGTGGGGCACCACTATCATTCAGGAAAAATATGTTAGGGCTTATTTCATTGAATTGCAGAATCTGTTATTTTTGTTTGTCTTCTAAAGAATTGACTAGAGGGATTTTTAAGTACCCATTGGATAGTGGGGTTTGGTACCAGAAGCTGTAAAGACTCGTGAATTTATGTTTGGAATTGCATTGCTGAGTTTGTAAACATACTATCTTTGGCAAATTGGTTATTACTGTCTACTATTATTGGAAACTTGGAACTTGTATCTGAAGTAGGACTGTAATTAATCAATTGAATACCTGAGTGACACTTGCATCAACAAATCCTAGCAAAACAACTAGGGTAAAAAAATTTGCTGGCACATTACAGGAGCCCTTGTATGCTGAAGATTATTATTAATGAATCAGTAGATTAGAAAGACAGAAATTTATGTGTGCATCTATATGAGATTGGTGTGATTATTTTGCTTCCACTGTTATATTATGATTACATGCTAAAATCTGAGCAGTGCTTTTTATTCTGTAGATGTGCAGTAATAATTACTTTACAGCAAGGAATTTGCTAAGTTCATAATTAGCCAGTAGCTGGGATTAGAGAAATTAACAGTGAAATGCCTGACAAGGTTCTTATGTATTATTTGTATTCTAAAAGTCTATGAACAGGTTCCTTCTTGTTTCTTCAATTAAATGACTGGAAGTTTGTTAGATGGTGTTATATCCTGAACTGAATAATGATGTTTTGCTAAAGTGAAAATCGAAAGAAATCAGAGAACCAGCTCTCTGTCAGAGTTCAACGAGGAACTTAACACATGGCTCTTTTCTGTTTTTGTAGGTTCTTGATTGCATATGGAAGCATCCAAGTGCCTCTACTGTGTATCTTGCATGTGATATTCTGGGGCAAGAGGAAATTCTTATGGAAATATCAAAGACTTTTGGATCCAAGATTTATGTGGATAAATCAAGTCTATCAGACTACCATGCAATTCTTTCCATTGTGGCTCCAGAGCTGCTATCTGAAGATCCCTCATGCCGTTTCCATGTATGTATCAAACTACCACGGTCAATAGCTATTGTATTGTGATTTTCTCATTAAAACTGGAAAGGTTGGTTCATGATTGGCTAAACTTCTTTCAGTAATTATTGTTGAATACAGTGCAAGATTTATTACATAGTTAATGCAATTGCTGTACTACATACATAGAGAACATTCTCAATGCCACGAATGATACATTTTAACTATTTGCAATATTTTGGATCGAACTAGCAATATGATCTTTGGACATTAGTGATTCTATATTTTCGTTGAGTTATAACTGAAACCTAATCAATATAGATAAATATGACAAACTTATTTGCAGGTATCTGAAGGCTTTCCCAGATTGTATGAAAAAGCTAAAGCAAAGTTTGATGAGGCCAAGAGAAATAATAAACCAGAACCACTTTTTATCCGTCCCTCTGCACAGTGGTATACATGTGAAGAGCGGGAAGGTGTAGGATCTGGATTTATTTCTCTGACAGTTCTTCCTAGAAGGCATAAACAATCAGTTCCAAAAGAAGCAGAAAGAGATCAGTTTGGTGTTTGGCATGTCTGTTATTCTATGCATTCATCCCAAGAGGAACTGGAGGAGGCCTTAGCAGTTTTGAATCCCAAAGAAGTCATCTCAACTACTCCCAGCTGCAGAGCAACTGAGCTACGATATGTTAGAGATAAAATTAGCAGTGCTGGAATGCGTTCTCAAAATGATTTGGGTTTTCAATTCAGGGCTAGGAAAGCTGGGTCCCAAGCTGGTTCAGTGTCAGGGATCAGTCGTGATATGGTCATTCAGTCAACCATGTCTCGCAGTGCAGAAAAAATGTGTCATTCTACTAAACGACCGGAGCAATCGGCAGATGTATGTGTATCTCTGGAAGAGCAGCATTCTGAGACAAAGCTGCAGTTTTCTACTCCAAATAAACCTGTTCCTCTGTTTGGGAGAGCAAGACACAGTCTTTCACCTTCACCTCCAATGTCCTTTAGTGATGAAGAAGATATTTCTAGGTCCCCAGAATGCAACATTTCACTAAATAAAGTTGATCCAGAGCCTTTAGATGACATGAAACCTTTAATTCCTGGCGGAAAGAACCCACATCAATTTTCAGGTTTATCAGGGGCTACAGTTATTCAGGATGAATGCATTAGCTACTTAGCTTCTAGAAAAGAGAGTGAAGATGGTTCTCAGCACTCTGTGCGGAGAGTTTTGCATATGGAGGAGGAATTTAAGAGGACATCTCCATTAATAGATCAGTCAGGAAAGAGCAAGTGTCAGGCCGAAAATACTGGTAGTCCAAACACAATAAAAGACGGTGAGGACCAGAATAGTAAAGTTGGTTATATTCAGAGTTTGCAAGTTGAAGAGAGCAGTTTGACTTTTGGAAGCAGTAATCCCAGGACTCTCCATCAAAGTGTTAGAAACATGTACAGATCTCTGCATGTGCCAGTTCCTCAGGCCCTTCCATCTTTGATGGACCTTGCATATCTTACTAAAAGGCCGAAGCTCCGATCCTCTCAGAACTAAACATTTCTCAATTCTTTTATCTAGCATTTCTGAATGCTAGATTTTAACTAGATTAAGGTAATCAGATTGATTTGTGTCCATTATTTTGTATAAATGGAATTCAACATTTTATGTTGTATAAAATGTTTATTCACATTTATTATTTGGATTATTCTGATGTTAAGTTATTTCAATCTTACAAGACCTGCAGTTCACTATATAAAGTGACTGGAATTGATTGTCTCATATGTTCAATAATGTTTCATGAATCTTACTATGATTACTTGGAATCAAATTGTTGGGTTCAAGAATCTGATATTCTTGGTTTTTATAGCCTTCACAACAGTTGGTTGCTGGATTTTAAAGTCCATGCAAGCAATAGTTCAAGTTTGATAAATATAACTTGAATAAATTTTCACTGCACTTCTTACCATTGAATTCCTGTTAAGAATTTTGAAAAATGAAAATCAAGCTTTAATGTATGAATGCAGCCAGCTTGCCTGACATTGGTGAGACATGGAAAGATCTTACATAAACTATAAGTGAGCGAGCTAGAAAAGCCTGGATGCATGAAAGTGAGAGACTAGGAGCAGTCGGCAAGCTTCCTGAGAAAGCCACAGGAATTGACAAGAACAACAGATATACTAGATAGCTCAATGGGCTGATTAAATATCTGAACCGTCAAATGCAATTCATACTATATATAAAATTGAAATCCGGTCTGACAATCTTTGACAATTTGGGCATCTAAGCAAATGATTACATGAAAAGGCTATCACATTCTTAATGGTAGATTTTTGTGGAACCCATCTTTCGTGCACCTTTCTTAAATATCTACGAGGACAGACCATTTCTTGGATACTATTTGAAGGCTTTCACTATTTTCTCTCTCCTTTAGCTAATAAGGAGTGACGTACTTCTCATTGATTGCAAAGAATTCTCTGATCTAAAGAATTATTGCACATGCTTTGTACACTATCTGCTAATTGATCAGGTCTTCTTCTGGGTTAAACATTTGCGAAGGTTCAATTCAGGTTTTAATGGTACACCATTCTGAATTTTTTTTCTTTCAAATTTCGTATATGAACTTTAATGACAGAGAGCCGCAGGGGGGCAGAAGCAGACAAAGGGCAAAGGGTCCCATAGCTGTACAAAGCCGCACAGGGGAGGAGCCACACATGGGTGTATCCAGGGGTCCCTTAGAAGTATGACTGTATAGTCGCTTGTGAGCATGGCTGTTTGCCATGGTTGCTCTAATTCATCATAGGGTGGATTGGATTGTTTTGTAGCTAGAGGGAGATCATCAGTTTGGGCCATTGTAGGTCATGTGTATTCAAGGTGGTCTCATTGTCAACTGGAGTATTTTCCTTGAATGGTGGAGATCTGATTGGTTTTGGGTGAGATGTGTCTTTGTTGATTGTAAAGTTTAAGGGGTTTAGGCCCAAAACTTAAGAATGTTATCCATTGCTTTTAAGAAAATTGTCATATTTGCTTGATGCACAAAATGATTGAGTGGTCAATTTGTCTATGGATGTTAAAACCAAGATGGTTGAGGCGGTTCAGTATCTGTTGGTTGAGGGCGTTTTGAAGGAATTAGCAACAACAATGTCTAACAAAGCATTACTTGATACAAAAAATGTGGGTGGAGTGTGTTGTCGCACAAAATGTCTAGGCACCATGACAACAACTTAGATGGGGGCTGTCATTTTGATCTCAATCTCTCTGTTTAAGTTGTCTCCCAATAACAGACTAAGGGGGGTAGACCCTATGGAAATGGAATGAAGGAGAATTAGTTGCGAACCAACTAGTTTGGGAGACAATTGAGCGACCAAATACTCGTATTAGATCTAACAATATTTAAATGATTTGATTGGATTTAGACGATTGATACCAGTGCCTTATGGAGTCAACTATTTTGCTAACTGTTGCTTGGATGAATAAGTATCTTATATGTAATGCAGGTCCTAAGACTAATGTGAAATGCAAAACTCTTGGTTAATTTTAATTAAATGCTTATTCTAAGTTTAAACCCTTCAATCCTTTCTATATTGAGTTTGATTTCGTAGTAAGTGGTAGAGAGAAGATAAGGTGAAGCACACTCAGGTGTGATTAACAATACTTCTCTTTAAAATTTAACGTATCCGGTGCCTCCGGTGCTGTAGAGCGTTGTGGCTCTGTCAACTGCGAGGTCACCATTTTAAATATTAGAAAAACTAAGCTTCTCAAACAAAGATGGATGGGTACCTATCTTTTTATTGACCAAATTCATGTTTGGAAATAAATTTTAATTATGCAAGACTAAAAATGTGGAATGCAAGGAGAATTAAAAGATGTTTTAATGAAACGTGATGTTAAAGATAAAAAACAGTTAGATTACGATTTATTCTTATTTAAACACTAAGCACTTAGGTGAAAATGACAATTATGTAGATGCTCAAAATGTTCAATTTTAGGAAATGAAAGATATACAATTTACCACGATTCCACAATAAAATACTCAATAAAATGTTGATTTCAATTTACTTGAAAAAGTTCTCAAAATTAAATATTCAATAATTCAAGTAAATAAAACAATGCTTAGAGTTACTTTTTCTTTTAAACAATAGTCGATTTCAATAATTATCAAACATTAAAACCAATGATCACAAAAATATGCCAATTTCCAAATAATTCGGTTAAGTATGTTAACTTCTTATGGTATATTGTTCAATAAGACTTCAGACTTGATGTATTAATTACAGTAGTAATTTAAATCGTAGATCAATAAACAAACGATATCGGCACCAATGTCTCAAATAACTAAAAATAGTAAAAATCACTGAAATTGAAGAAAAATTAATTTTTAGGACTTGATTAAAAAAACTTCAGATTTGATATTTTTATTTAAGTAGTGAAACAATGATAGATAAAAAAGATAAAACTGTAAAAAATAAATTCCCAATACTTTCAGAAATAACAAAAAATGTATTAAAACCTGAAAATTTCAATTTTAAGGCTTTAAGAGAGTTTGATTCAGTAATTTTCAGAATTGATAAGATTATAACACCAGTAATTTGATAACGGATCAACAAACTGAAAATACTGAAGATGATCTCCACAATGTTTAATAATAGTAAGTTTTGCTGAAAAATTGAAAATTGAAAATTTTTTGGACCTTATTTAGGATATGCTTTAAAAATGTTCAGATCTGATTTTTGATAGTTATGCAGTAATTTCCAGCAAACTTCAAAGTCAGATCTATAAGGAAAATTAAGGATGCCTAAGTGGCAAAAAATTGTGAAAATGAAAATTTGAAATTGTAAACAATTTTGATCATATAAAATGTGTTTTTAGGGCTTAATTATTTGTGATTTGTTTGCTGTAATAAAATTTGTAGAAAATAAGGATTTGAAGATCAAACCTTAAGCCCAAGGCTTTGAAGATCAAACTGTTGAAATTTTGGGATAATGTCGCTGTTTGATAATTAGAATTTTGGAGACCAAAATTTTGCAAAAATAGTCTGAATACCCTAGACCTCTAGGGTTTTTGAGGTCTCCAATGCCAATTTCTTTCTTTAATTCTGAAATTTCTTGCAAAATTTTCAGTGGCCAACCCTCTAAATTTTTCTAGAGATTAGATCTTTTCAGAGAGGAAAAAACGCTGATTTGTATTGTAGACAAACATTTCATTAGAAGTGGAGTAATGCTTCATAGATGATCGTTGTTCCAAATTTGCAGAAAAAGAAGCATAATTTCAGTAGAGATTGCAACATTACAATAGACATTGCATATCATGTCTTCAAAAAACAGAAATAGGACAACCAAAAATGTTCCTGACTTATAAACTCAAAAACCAACATCAGAAGAGTTCTCGCCATATGGTTAAGCAAAAAATTATTAAGAACAAAGAGCAGTAGGACCCAGGAACATGGATGGTTTATGGAAAAAACGAGACGTCCAACCATAAGAGAGAAAACATGTAAACAAACCCACTTGAGAAAGCAGGGAGCACTCCCCTTCAAAAGATAGTCCATTAGGGAATCGAGAGAGAAAAGGACCCTGTCATCGCATTGTTATGATAACAACAAATTTGAACAAGGCCGAAAGGTTCAAGAAGACCCTTCTTAAACAATCCAACAACACGCGTGTTGGCCTCCTTGTATATGTGTTCGAGAGACGGGACTCTAAGCCGCTGCATTAGGTAGGAGAGCTGATTGATCCAATTTAGGAGCCCCGGAGGCTGAAAATCACATAATCTTTTTATCTCGTCAATGACCACTTTGGAATCCCCGTAGATATGAGCATGAGGAAGTTGCAATTTATATGAAATCCATAGCACACTCCAGAGAGCAAGAAGTTCAATTTTAGTGTTAGAACCAGAACATCGTTCCAGAATTTAGAATATCGGTCACCATTTTCCAATTTGATCCAACCCCCACAACCACATGACCCCTGTTTCTCAGCTCCATCAAAGAAACCAGTGGGAAGGAGTATGGGATGAGGTTGAAGGCCGTGAGAAAGATCAGTGGTGATCGGTTTTGTAGCAACTTGGAGATCCAGCCAAACCATAATTGCTCCATAGACCTTGTGAGGAGCAAAGAAAGCATCTTCAAAGATGAGCTTGTTTCTAGCAAGCCACACCTCCAAAAAAAGGAAAAAAGGAGGGATTTAAATTTCTGATCCAGGTGTGTCCAGGAGTGGATACAATGGAGAATCCCAAGAGGGCGCCAGTTTTGGTCCTGCAACAGATTAGAAACCAAGACCAGATTTCGAGAATTACATTACATTGAATAAAAATATGAAAAACATATTTACTCTCCTTCTGACAAAAAGAACCGATTCTAGGCCCCTGAAAGCCCCTCTTGTTCAAATTGTCCCATGTGAGAATCTGGTTCCGCCACGATAACCAGATGAAAAGGAGGATATTTAATGGAACATTGCGTTTCCAAAAGGATAGGAAGAAAGGCTAGTCCTCTACCCAGGGGGAAGAGGAACTGATGGAATTGTATAGGTTTGCCACCTCGACAGAGCCCCATTTCATACGACCAGACCATATAATGCTATCCCCTGTCTGATTTAAATACAGTCCTGCCCGCTTTAATTCTGAAGAAACCTCTTGCCACATCTCCTGATGCCGACTCCACAAACCCAACTGATTAGCATCCTTCCAAATTGGGCAACCTTGTTGCCAATGAGAGATGAAATAAGATAGATGGAAGATCCCCCTAAGCACAAAATTATGTCGGATTTGGAGAGGCACACTAAAATCTTGGGGAAGCCCCTTGATCCGGTCCGCGCCCAGAATGATATTTTGTCCATTTTCGAATATCCATTCAAGCCTGCAGAGAAAACAAGCCTCAATGCGCTTGGAACTTATCCAAATACTATAACCCTTGCAATAAGGAGAAAGTTCGGATCTATAGAAACCCGTCAAATATTGTTGCAATTTATATTTCTCACTGAACATAGAAGGCCAGAGACCCGATCCAGTTAGAGCTCTCCAAAAATATTTGGCTAGGAGGGCCTGAGAGAAAACCTGTACTTCCAATAATCCATAGCCACCTAGGCGCTTCGATAAGGTGATCCTGTTCAACCTGCATAAGTGGAATTTTTTTGTACCCCTCGCCCCAGACCATAGAAAGCTGGAAATAATGTGATTGATACGATCTATAATAGCAGAGGGAATGTAGAATAAATGGGGCCAATAAACTACAATTTTCTTAAGGACGACCTGAGTGAGAATAAAGCGTCCGCCTAGGGAAAACCATTTGTGAGTCCAGGCATCGAGTTTCCTCTTGAATTTGTTGATCAACCAATGTCAATCTCTGTTTAGGTAGTTGCAAGGCTTGAGATGAAACCCCAGGTACGAGAAACCCTAAGACAAAGGAACCTGGGTCATTTGAAAAAGGCTTGCAATGATCCAGAGGTCCACTGAGTTTTTTGAGGCCGAGATGATGAGGAATTTGTGTCCATTGATAGTCAGGTCAGTGGGCACCCCAAATCCGAGGAGAGTGTAGTGTATTACAATCTAGCGGGCTCGCGAAATGATACCATACAACAATATATCATCTACAAAAAAAGAGTGGGTGATAGAGATGGACATAGATAAACTGATGCTAGAGAAAACACCTTTGGATTGTGACTCCTTGATATGTAGACTGAGGCCATCCAAAATAAGGATGAAGATGAGAGGAGAAAGTGAGCACCCTTGACGAAGACCCCTTCTTGCCTTAAAGAAATCCGAAGGCTTACCATTTGTGATGACAGAAAACCACATAGGGGAGATGCATGCCAAAATCCAATTAACGTTATGAGAAGCCAAGTCAATCTTATGGAGGACAAGTCAGATGTAAGCCCAGTCCATGCTATCATAGGCCTTGTGAAGATCGATTTTCATTATGATTGTCTCCAGTGTCCAGGTTTGAATAGAGTGAAGACATTCCTGAGCCACAACAATGGCATCGTGAATATGCTTGTTCGAGAGAAAACCATACTGTTCACGCGAGATATGTGCGGACAGTGTTCCAATAGTTCGACGGGAAATCACTTTGGATATGATTTTATAGGCCACATTACATAGAGAAATTGGCCGAAAATCCAGGAATGATTTCGGATTTGAGGCCTTTGGGATTAATGCTATAAAGGTTGAATTTAAATCCCCCGGAATGGAACCCGTTGTTCTGGACTCCTCAACCAAATTCAACAGATCATCCCCCATAAGATCAAAAAAATGCACGAACATTTCTGCTAGCCAACCATTAGGTCCGAGACTTTTGTCCCGAGCAAAGGATTTTAATACCTTAATAATATCTGCGTTTGACACCGGTTTCCCCAATGTCACATTTGCCCCATCATAAAACATAAGAAGATATTTGTCCAATGCCCAATATTGGTCAAGTGGGCAGATCCCCTCTCTACACTTGAATTGTCGAGAGAAGAACCTAACAGCCTCTCGACTAATCTCGGCCTCGTCATGCACCGTGGTGCCATCTTCCTTCTCAATTTGCCAAATAGCATTATGTTTTTTCTGGTTTTTTGCATATTGGTGGAAAAACTTTGTATTTTGGTCTCCTTCCTTGAGCCAAACCGCATGGCTCTTGAGTTTCTAGGTTAGTTTCTGTGCCCAGAGGATTTATTTCTTCTTTTGTTCAAGGTTCACCAGCCTCTCCACGGGGAATACCTTCGGAGAACAGTTGTTCATGGAGGCAAGTATTCCTTTGATCTCCCCGTCGATGGAACACAGGTCAGAAATCATTTTGATCTTCTTATGACGTTCCCAAATTTTCGTTCTAGCCTTTAAGACCCAGAGTCTATAGATGAAGGACGATGAATCCTTCCGACCTCGAACCAAATCAACAGAGGTCCAAAATTCCCTTACCAAAGAAACGGAAAGCGGATCTTCCAACCACAATCTATTGAATTTAAAGGGGATCCCTTTTCGCATCCGGTTTGTGCACCATAAAAGGTAGATCAAATGATGGTCCGATAGAGATGAATTTATGACAGATGAGCGCAGACCCCCAATTATGTCCAGGACACCTTCGTGAACCAGCGCCCAATCCAATCTTTTTCCTATGAAAGCCTCACCAGAGCGATGATTAGACCAAGTCCGTGACATGGGCGAGGGCCAGATATCCACCAGGTGGTGATCTGCATAAAATTGGGAAATTCGCTCTGCAAGGGGATCAATGCAACTGTGAGCACCCGAGACCTCTGACACTTCAAGTGTAGCATTGAGATCACCAATCAAAATAAGGTTAGGGATACTAAGAATATTGCTGGAGCGGATGTAGTGCCAGAATGGAGTGCGACTGCGACA
The DNA here is from genome assembly GCA_034641835.2 of Pinus albicaulis. Lineage (NCBI taxonomy): Eukaryota > Viridiplantae > Streptophyta > Pinopsida > Pinales > Pinaceae > Pinus > Pinus albicaulis. The sequence continues at coordinate 33,506,431 of CM076584.1, read as the reverse complement.
TGGGGTGTGCATATTAATAAGATGGAAACGGGAGGAATAACCTCGAATTCTGCTCGACAATAGAATACTCGCAAAGAAACCATAGGCATAAAAATTTGCATACTTCGAATCCCACATGATGACTAGTCCCCCAGATAAGCCGACCAAGTCGACCCCGACAAGCTGCCAATCCAGCCAAATAGAAAGAAAATAGGGAAAAACCCTTGAGACGACACACATTTTTTCTTGGAAAACGACGATGAAACGAGAGATTTTGGAAAAGAAGGTCCTTAAGACACAAGAACTTGGCATGATTTCCAAGTCCACGGAGGTTTAGTGACAATATTTGGTTCATGGCGAAGGAGAGCTGGATATGCACACTCTAAGTGCCCGAGAGTTAAAGAATGAAATGATGGGAATGTCACATAGGCCTTCAGAAATGACAGAGAAAAGGGACCAAGTTTTTTGATGACCTCTAAAGTGACGACTATCAATCTTTCCCCTTTTCCTAACAGTGATGTTTTGGCCCGACCTAGGCGAAATTTTGGTTGAAGCATCCTTTTCTCTGTTATTATGGACAATTAGGGCTGCCATGTCCAGCTCAAGGCTCTTGAGCAGGGACTCATAGTCACTTCCTATAGAATTGTGGGGAGAGTCCAGTATCGAGGGTTCGTTAGCTTGCCGGACAATAGGAGGAGAGGCTGTTTCCAAAGACATCATGGACGAAGAATAGTCATTTGCGGCAGGAGGATGAGGGGGAGGAGTGGACGAGGGAGATGAGGGGAGATTAGCAGCGGCTTGGATATGCAGATTCCCATCCCGAGAGATTCGAGAGTGGATAACAGGAACCATACCTTTCACCTGAGGAAGCTCGACCATGTGAAGCAACGATGAATCAAAGCCACCCCTCCTGGAAACTATCTGGCTGTGATTCGATTTATGTCAGCCTTTCGAGCAGCACCGCCTCAATGACTAGTCTGATGGCACACTAGGAATCTAAAGGGGAGACCCCATTAGTCCAACAGCTGTCGGTGGCGAAATCCAAACCACTCAAAGTCAATATTACCAGGCAAGGCCCCGAAGAAATTTGCCTCTACCAGTGTCCATGCAATTCTCTTGTCCCAAGCCCCCATGCATCCCGGATCGATGTATCAACACCTTCCAATTGAATTTTCTTGCTTTCAGGAAAATCAATGGGCTATTTTTTGGATGTGCCATGTCCAATCCTGCATACGGTAGGACTTTAAATTATCCGAAAATCGAGTTTCTTGCGACCATAAAATGCATCAAACCGTTTCCTTATTCTGTTTCTTTGTCGCTTCAGGCTTTTCCTCATGGCAAGCTGTATTGCTAATGATATGGAACATTTTGCTTGAGAACTTTCAGACGAAGTATTTAAGATATTTGTGACATGCCTCTCTTCATTCTGCATCTGTTCTAGATCCTTTTCAATTTCTTCTATGATCATGTCATCCTCAGATAAATCTTCATTAATGGGGTCACTCACTTTCTCAGGATATTCACAAGAAGACGACACCTGCTTTAATAGATTGGGAGAGTTATGATCTATTGAAAGCTCCTTGATTTTCTGCCATCTATCATTTGGATCGCGTTGAAACCTCTGTACCTGTGATTTCTTTTATTCCAAACACTTATATATGGAACTCATTTCTCTGACATGCCTTACTATTAATTTCGCTTGATTGAGCTCAGTTTTCATGAATCTGTCTTGCAGAGTGATATGATTGGACTCCATAGTTTTCATTTCCCGAGTGTGATTTTCTTCCATTGCAATCATATGATTCTGAATAATGGACATCCGATTAGAATGTTTAACCTCCATTATCTTTAATATGTTCTCGATGGTATCCATTTCTTCCATATTTATAACACTTGGTGCTTGTTTTTTCTCTATGGTCAATAAAATATTCTGAAGAGATATTTGACCAACTTCCATGTCCTTTATAATTTTATCATTATTCGCTTTCATGCCCATGAAGCAATTTTGCATATAACTTATCTTATTTCAGTCATAGGTAAAGCAAAGCATTAGAGATGAAATGAAATGGTTTGTAGTACACTTTTTCCAACAACAATGTTGGGTTTCTAATGCATAACCTGAACAATCACAAACTAATTGACTTGAGGCATAATTTGGAGGAAACTGCGCAACATATTCTGACCAAATTTATGGCAACAAGGTTCTTAATCCTTACATTGCATTGAAAATGGGTCATTTGCTTGATTTATAATAATAAAGAAACCATTCAATTAAAATCAGCTATCAATCACTCCAAAATACAAAATTCAAAGTCCAAATGCACAACCAACACTCCAATGCAACTCTTAAACAAACCTTGAAATGCTCAAAACAGGATGATCATAAATTGTATGTTTTCATCTTCTATTTATAACATGGAGAGAATAACGAAATATTACGTAAAAAACCAATTTATAAAGGTATATTCCAAAGGAATAGGGTCCTCATATTTCACAAGAAGAAAATGTAGAAAATATTTCATGAAAAAATATGTTTTTTTGCACCCTACGGGCCTTTTTTTGTACACCCTACAAGGTAGGTTGTGGGGGTCTAGTCGCAACAGGAATTACCATGTGGGAAAGGTTGCACCTAAATTTTTTATGGGGTTGAATCAGTCATTATATGTCCCTATAAAATTTTTGCGAACATCACAACTGTCATGTGTAATAGGTTACAACAATGGGAGAAATCACAAAAAACTTAAAAACTTTCAAAATCAAAGAAACAATAAAATGTACCTAATTACTCAAAGACACTAAGATGAATATCAAGGATAAATCAATTATAAGCGATAGGACCAATGAAAACCAATAATAAAATATAATAATTTTCAAAAGCTAAATAAAAACAGAGCCAAAGAAATCTAAATCATTCACATAAAACACATCTAAGCTAAATAGATCCCTATATATTTTAAAATAAATCTTAAAAAGAGAGAGAAACATGTTCATGAAAGACTAAAATAAAACAATAACTAGGTATGGGTGGCTAACTGAGAGTATCAAACTCAAATCATAGGCCTAACATTATAAAAATCCTAATCAATCACCTATAGGTGTGGTTTCCCCTAAGTAGTATCTTGTAGAGTGACTGTAAGAAAATGATTGCACCTATAACCACAAGAAACTCATGACCATGCAATAGTAAATGAAATGAAAGGAAGAAAACCTTGAGGCTACTAAATCCAGTAAACAATTAATGAAGAACAAAATTGGCTATTCATAGAAAAATCAAGAAGAACCAAGATAATGTTATGAATTCATGAATAAAGAGAATGATTCTCATCCCCAGTAGAGTTTTCAAGTCTACTAACGAAGAAAACTTTTCCACGAATATGTAAGCCCTCAGTTAAGTTTTCCCAAAACTTATGGTGGACAATTTTTTTGACAACAATATGACTCCCACTAAATTCAACAAATAAACAAATTATAAGCTACAAAATAAGGTTAAGAGTATGTTGTGCATCTTTTTTAAAAAACTTGTCCAATTGCATCTCCTGAGTTCACAACTCCGATTCCTACAAGTTATTCTTTACAACAAATGAATAAGAAACATTTTCCATTAAATTATTATAATTTATTCATTACAGAGAAATTAATAACCATATCAAACATGCATGCATAATCATCAAGAATTGAAGAGGGGAAAATCATATAAATCCATTTCATGTAATATAAACAACAATATAATGTGTGAATCAAGTTACCTTGACTCAGTCATAGTTCTCTCTTGCTCCTTTTTGTCATCCTTCCTTGGACCTCACAAGCATGTAACCAACAACAAAAATCTCAACAACATAAGTTTACTCTAAAATTCTCCCTAATTTTCTCTTCGGTATGGCCTTCATTATGTAGATGGAGGAGATGCTATTTTGATATGAATGGTTGAGCTTGAATTTTTGAGTGAATTGGGTGAGGTTCATGTTTGAAGGCCAATTTGTGGAGATACATACGGGGCATAAATCCCATCCTATGCAGATTCCCCTTGAGATTATCAAATTCAAAGGTTAGGAGGGTGGTAAAAATCTAGGAATAGTGAAACCAGTGAATATCACATATCGCGAGTGAAGCATGAGGAATACAGGGTGAAAGATCTATCCCAGGTGGATTTTGGGAGGTTGGTGATTGAATTGGAAGAAGTTGAGATGCTTGGATTGATGACCCGCGGAGCTGAGTTCAGTCCCACACAACCCTTTAAGTGTTCCCAGATCACAATGTCCCTCCATGTGACCATCCATGTAGAAATTATACAACATGCATGTGTATCTTGGATTCACGGATTCACCCGATCTAAGAATGTACTAAAGTTAAATATTGAATCGCTTCTATAATTATTTTGCGGAATTAAATACACAATCGCTAATCACATGAACATGAAGAAAGATCAATCACACACAACATAGATAACTTCCTGGGGAAAGCTTACATCTAAAAACCCCACTATCCTCTATTGTATATTAAGCATGGATCATGAAAAATTTACATACAAAAATATTCTCACAAGAGCCCTCTAGTACTCAGCTAATTGTATCACACTGTCATATGCAAAACTGACCAACACATAGCCAATTCTCAACCTCCAGACAACCTGACTTGCTTGCGCAATTCCTGATGGTAAAGATCCCTAAATGATAGGAATTCTTGCCTGCCTTGATTGTGCAAGTATCATGGGCACTCCAATGGGTGTTTGGTTGCATGTGTATAATCCTACACTTGATAGTCAACTTCCCTTTCACCTAGAACTCAGCTGGGTTTCCACTGGATCTGACATGCATGCAACTAATGATAGTAAATCCTTAGTTGCATGTGAGATCATTGATTGTGAATTAATTAATATTTAATTCACTAGATCTCTCACCAGTGTATCTTCAGTTACAACTAGCAAAACTGAGTTTAACTCACTTAACTTAGTTAAACTATTTACAACTTGCATTAACTCATGCACCACTGCACTTTGAACTCTGTTACAACTATAATTACTCTGCATGCCTCACCAACTACCTCTAACTTGAAATCCACTAGCTAACTGAATTTATCACTTTCAATTAACTGATTCAAGTCCACATTGAGAATAGATTACAGTTTAATGTCCATCTCAATTAAGGGATAACAAAAATAGAAATGCACCCAAAAATAACATTGTGGGCCCTGTTATTGCCTAAATCTACCTCAGGCTGAAAGAAGGCAGAGTTTCAGGGTAACATCAAACCATGCTCAGTCTGGTAGCTAGCCCTACCAGATCAGGAGAGGGCTCTCTCTGGGTCAATCTCAGCAAAAATAATCAATGAGGCTTGATATGACTTGAAATAAAGGCTAATTTTAGGCTAGGTATATATGTGAAAGAGTTTGATTTTGATTTTGGGGTTTTTGTTGGAATCAAAGGGAAAGGCAGTTTTGGGTTCGAGGATGAGGCCTAGTTTTTGCAGAGTTCTGAATGGGGCAAGGAAGGAAATTGTTTTGATGCTTTGGGTTGAATGAATGGATAGTTTCAGACCGGTGAGGAGTTGAAGAGGGCAAGAGGCTTTCAAGAATCCTCTTCAAACAGATGAAAACATGGAAAATTAAACAAAACTCAAGGCAGAGCAAAGCAATCTAATGAATTCCACCTTTATAACTCATTTGTTTAATTTAAGAAGAAAGGAGAAGGGAAATGATACACATAAAAATCAATGAACTTACAATCACATAGAGAAACACACCATCAAAACACAGAGCCACATGGATCCCAAAGAGTGCTGCAAACCCTGGTCTATTCCTTTGCCAAAATTGTAGAGATGAAATGTACAATGAAGTGCCAAGCAATCCCAAGTGTCCAACCCTGAAAATGACTGAAGAACTACATGATATAGACAAGCCTAACTCATTCCCATGCCTCTAGGGGTCGAGCTCATCATTCTAGGAGCTGTTTCAACCATATCTAAACTAAGAACTGGAAAATAGGCAATGAAACAACTTGCCTCTATATGATAGGAAACTGATTCATTCACTCACATTTCACTTTTTGGTGAATGAATCTACTAAGATGAGTAAAAATGTGCCAAAATTACATCAAAGTCATGAAATTACATCAAGTTACATCAAGAGTTACATGAAAAAGTCAAACTAGCCAAAACTAGGCAAAAATCTGAGCTGCTGAGTGAAAAATAGGCCAAATTTCCCAATGCGCCGCGCTTGAAATCTCTATGCGTAGCACAAGTTTGAGGCTGATTTTGAGGGCCTTCCTGAAGTCCAAATTGAGTGCAGGATAGCTCGTTGGAAAGCCCTACCTGTCTACTTTCCAACCCAAGTGGAATTTCTGGATTTGGTTGCCATTTGCTCCTCCAAAAATCAAATCTCCCAACACTGCTTTCTGTGTGTGCAAAAAGTGGCAAAAAGGTCATTTTTAGGGTGTTTTTGACCCTTTAGGCAACCCAAAACTTGTCAAAATCCTTAGGTAATTCATAGGCATGCACAAATTTTGATGAAAAATCTAGAAATGCAAAGTTTTCCTCCAGAAGCGCTGCCAATTATAAGCGCGCGCCAAGTGGCGCTACGCGTCGGGCAGGAAAATCTGTGTTTAGGCCCAAAAATTCAAAATTGACAAAATTTTTCCCAAATTTCTTGAAATTTGGGTTGAATTCCCACCATCAAGCGCTATGCTAGGCCAAAGAAGCTTCAGCCAAAATTTGGAGTCTATCATGCCTTTTACGACGCTTTAGTGCCCTCCTTATCCTTGCCTTCAGGATTTTGATCCTCGCTTTGCAAACATGGTTTCGTGCCCAATAATGGTTCTTCATGTGCCTTAGAATGTTCTTTTCCTTGTTTTACTTCTCCAACAGCTTCTCAAGATGTATATTGACCCTCTCAAGCCAAGTCTCTCTATCAGCCTCAATCTCCCGCTCAATGGGTGTCATCTCGGTTTGGCTTCTTCGGGGAGCTTGCCGGTTCTCACGGATGTTTTGCAACTCCATGATTGTTTGCTGATCCTCCAACTATTTGTTTCGTTGCTCCAAATAGTTTATGATCCATTGGGCTCTTTGCAATTTGACGGTCAATGTGTCGATCTCAGCTTTCTGCTCCTGAATAGTCTCTCTCAACTTTGAGCTTGGAGAGCTCAAATCCTCATCAATCAATATGAAATCAGTATCCTGGCCTCCTGAAGGGCCCTCATCCTGCATAGGCCTCTTTCCTCTGTCCTGTACCTGTACCTATGCTGCTGATGACGGCAACGAGACCCCTTCCACCCCGAGTGGAGATAGTACTCGTCGAGCTGCTGCAAATAATAGTCTGGTGCCTCTCTGATAAGTAACAAACACTGGCACACTGATAGGCTCTGTCTCGTGATCTTCAGGCTGATGTGAAGGTTCACCTGCATCATGGACAACCTCCGGAGGAACCTGAGGAATTGTGAAGAAATCACGGGAAATGAAATCCTCCCATGAAATGCCCTGCAATCCAAGCTGATGTACAACCACGATCTTGATGAGTGCATAGTGATAAATACTGTTGTACTGCTGCTCGGGAGTTTTCTTCTGCACAAGAGTGGTCATTCTCTTGATGTTCCAGCACATGAAATAAGGTATGTTCATCATCCTCACTTTTGTGAAATGCATCAATAACCTGATGTGATAGGCATAGAGGCATGAGAACCGACCCTCACAACCGAAGTATCTGATAATAGGTTTCATCAAAGGCGCATAGGATTACTTTAGGAACCAGAATGGGAACACCCTGCTGAGCTGTCTCACATAGCTAGGCCTGATGTATGGTTCATAATGCACTCTGTCCACCTGCTGACTTTTGTTCCACTGTTCACCCACATTCGGTATTCTTGTTGCTTGAGAAATGGTTTTCGGTGTCAAAGTGAAATTTACACCAGCAAGAGTTACCTGACCATCATGTAAATGCAATAAAAACAAACGAGCCAGCTCCTGATGATGATGAATCCTAGAAATCATCTCACAATACTGATAGCATGACTGCTCATGAAAACATGCCATGGCAAGTGGGCAAGCCTGTAATTGAGTCAATGAAGTGGGCTCTTCTCTCACATGTTTTCCACCTTTACGAGGCCTTCTCGGTGCATGTAGCTCAGTGGTAGAATCACTGTCTTGTTCATATGATGTATCAATGTCTGTCTCCATGGTGTTTCAAGGTCTGTGTTTGGCTTGTATGAGAGGAAAATGAGAATTTGGTGCTTTGTTTCAAATTGCCAAATGTGTGTCAAAGGGGAGGGACTATAGGAGATATAGGGCAGTGGGGACAATGGGGTTTAAATCAAGTGATAATTTGCCTTTTGAAAGTTTTTGGTTTGACAAACTTAGGGACAAGGGACAGCCATTGAATTTTTGGGATTCTTGGGGTTTAGGAATTTTCACAAGTGAGATGGGAAAGTGAAAATGAGAGTGAGATGAATGACTTGGGATAGGGATAATGGAAATTAAATGGCATGAGTGGCTTGGGATATAAGGGAATAGGGGAGGACTGTAATGATAATATAAACAGTGAGAGGGAGGAATAACCAAAAGGGGAATGAAGTACTTGGCACCAAAATTACTTTTAAAACACCAATTTTAAAACCCTAAGGAGCAATTTTTAACAAGGTGATAGGGTTTATGGTTTTGACATTCAAACTCTCATATTCCCTTTTCAAACAGCACCAAACACTGATTAATGGCAATTGCAAGATGACTTGAACTTACTTGGAGCAGAGGAGACCGTTTCGTTTTGAAATTTGAGAGAGATGGCAAAAAATCTTGTGTTTCGGCTCTGTGCGCCGCGACAGTGGCCCAGTGCGCCGTGCCTGTTGTGTGCGCCGCACCAGTTTAAATTTGTATGGAGATGAGCGGCCCTATGCGCCGCGCTTGGCTTATGCGCCGTGCCCAACGCCCAGTGCGCCGCGACCAACACTTCACCACAATTTCGGCCTTCAAACACTGTTTCGCTTCCTCCACGATTTGACTCGGCTCAATGCTATCTCTTGGCTTGCAAATGAATTTTTGAATATGAAAATATCTTATATATATCAAAGAATTTGATTTTTCATTTGGCAAACCCACTTTTGTATAGTCTGAAAACTTTGGCACCTTTTAAATAAACTTTGTTTTTGTTTCCTTTTTGATTTTTGAGCTGAATGATGAATCTCTTGTCTGTCTTTGTAGGGATAGTTGGCATGGGATTTTAGCAAAGGTGACCAGGGCTACGCCTGAAGAACTTTACAACTGGAAAACTTTGAAAATTACCTTGCATTTATTACAAAAAGATAAAATAGACAATTTTTCTTCAAAATAGAGTTTTGAAGAAAAATCCTTATCAAGCATTATGACGATGAAATTTTTGCGATGAAAACCTATTTCGAACCTCCCTCATGTGCCTGCTGACATTATTATTCATTTTGAAGACTAAATTAATGAAACCCTAGACCAAATGAGACTAAAAACCCTAAAATGACTCTTTGTTGACCAAGAGACCAAAAATGACTGTAAATGATTGTAAATGATTTCGATGAACAAACACGGACCAGTAGGTACATGACATAAGGGATATGAGTGACAAGACCCTTCCGTCAGATGATCCATGCTCCTAATGGAATGCAACTGACTGAACTAAATGAGACACCTAAAATGAAATGCAACAAGAGAAATTTGATCTCTGACAAAGGGATGAAGATACCGACTCTAACAGGCCCAACCCTAGTCTGGGTGCTTAATGAAACTAGGCGTGGGTGCTCAAATTTTCTTGTTGAATCTCAACAGCTCCTCTCAACAAGAAAGGGATTATCCTTCACCCCGATCCCATCTCTATGGTATTCGAATTTGCTCTTGGTGAGCGCCTTCGTCAGAATATCTGCATCCTGATCTTACGTGGAAATGTAATGAAGCAACATTACCCTTATTTGCACGCAATCTCTGAGATGATGGTACCATATATCTATATGCTTGGACCTATCATGAAACACATGATTAAACGAGAGTTTAATGCAACTCCGATTATCACAATGAATCACTCTCGGATCCATCTGAGAACCAAAAAAACCAACCAAGATCTCTCATCCAGAAAGCCCCACATGCAACTTGAATTGCTGCCATGTATTTCGCTTCTATTGAACCGAGTGCCATAGATATTTGTTTCCTGCTGTACCAAGAAACTGCTGTCGATCCAATGCTAAAGATCTCCCCTGATGTTCTCTTTCTGTCCGATGGACTGCCAACCCAATCTGCATCCGTGAAGCCATGCAACTTCACTCCCTCTGTCCGCCTGTACTATAGACCATACTCTGATGTGCCCCTAAGGTATCTCATGACATGATTCCCCGCCTTCCAAAAGAGCTTGGTAGGCTTAACCATAGCTTCACTCGGCTGGTTAACTGCGTAGAAAATGTCTGGTCTCATGTTCACCAAATACATCAGTGAACCCACTAACTGTCGGTAACAATAGCATCCACTACCTCTCTAGAAGTAGGATCCTCTTTCCTCCAATTTCCTAGAACAGGAGTATCCATGGGTTTGCTACTCTCCTTGTTAAACTTACCCAGTATCTCCTTTGCATACTTTCCTTGAGACACAAAAATTTTACCATCCCGCTGCCATATTTCCAATCCAAGGAAATAATGGAGTCCCATGTCCTTCATTTCGAACTCCCTTGCAAGATCCTCCTTGCATGAGTGTATTAGCTACTCATCACCAGTCAAAATTCTATCATCAACATATAGAAAAATAATCAATAGCTTACCCTCAACCACAATTTGGTACAAGTTTGCATCTGCTTCACTTTTGGTGAATCCAAGTCCGGTGAAATAACTGTCTATCCGAGTGTACCAAGCACGGGGTGCTTGCTTCAGCCCATACAGTGCTCTTTTGAGCTTGAACACATGCGAATCACTGTTGAATATTTAGAAACCTTCAGGCTGCTCTATGTACACCTCTTCCTCAACGATCCTATTGAGAAACACAGTTTTCACATCCATCTAATGAATGCACCAGCCCATCTACGCTGAGAGTGCAAGGATGGATCTTATGGAAGAGTACCTTGCAACAGGTGCAAAAGTCTCATCATAATCTATCCCCTCGATATGTGAGAATCCCCAGGCCACAAATTTGGCCTTGTATTTATCCACACTCCCATTAGTAGCTTGCTTTACTTTGTAGATCCATCTCGATTGAACCATTGATTTGTCGATTGGTCTTGGGACTATCTCCCATGCACTGTTCTTAACAATGGAGTCATACTCCTCCACCATTGCATTAACCCAAGTTGGCTGCTACGCTGCTTCTTGAAAGGAAGATGGTCCAGTCACAATACATTTGCCCATAAGAGCCATGTATCGAGTAAATCGGTCAGGAGACTATCTCTGTCTACACTGTGAAGTAGAGGCTCCTGCATTCTTTGCAACATCAAGTCTCAATCTATCAACTTCCGTGGTGCGCCTTCTGCCATTTCTGATGGATAGCTCTACATGAGTGTTTTCCTCCACTCCATGAACCTCCTCATGTGGCTGATCCACATCTTGAGACTCATCCTTGGGAACCAATAGTTCCTCCTCTGCATGCAAGTCCAACTCCCTCTCAAGGGACAATCGCATGGATTTCTCCTCATCAAATTTGATATCCCGTCACACAACAATCATTTTGCTGTTTAGAAAATACACACGATAATTATGGGGTGTTTCACCATACCCCACAAAAATCCGAACCTCAGCTGTTGGTTCTAGCTTCTTCCTGGCGTCCTTGGTCACATGCACATAAACATATGAGCCAAAAATCTTAAAGTGTGAAACATCAGGTTTCTTACCAGTGAAATACTTTTCAGGTGTACTCATGCCAAGTACTCTATGAGGACAACAGTTTTGCACATGTATCGCTGTGTTGCATTCTTCCACCCACAGATGCATCGGTAGGCCTTGATCATGCAACATCGCTCGTGCTACACCCACAATAGTTCTTTCCTTCCTCTCTGTGACCCCATTCTGCTATGTGTTATGAGGCGCTATGAGTTCTCTTCGAATTCCTTCTTTGCTGCAGAAGTTCTTGAATTCGTTAGAGATGTATTCTCCACCATTATTGCTCCTAAGAGCCTTCACTTGCTTCCCCGACTCTTTCTCCACCAGTGCCTTAAACTCACAGAACTTAGAGAATGTTGGATCTTTCCTTTGCATCAAGAAGATCCAACACTTACGAGAAAATTCATCAACAAAGATTACATAGTACTTATGTTTTGCTGTTGAAGCAACAGAGAAAGGACCACACACGTCTGTGTGAACTCTCTCAAGGATGCCATAAGCTCAGTTTTCCTTCTCATGAAAGGTGGTCTTTACATATTTTCCCATAGTACATCCCTTGCATGTGTCTAACTACACAAGTGTACCCCTAGGAAGACCAGTAGAAATCTGCTGCATGACTTTCAAGGCTCCATAGTGAAGATGGCATAATCGCCTGTGCCATAATTCACCCTCATCCCGACTCACCACTTGATCTGCCTTGCCCATAATTGCTGCACAACCATCTACTTGTAGCTTGTAGAGATTCTTAACTCGAATCCCTATCCTCTTGGCTTGTCCCGTTGTTTTATGTCGCAAGAAACATTTTCCATCCCTAAAAACAACATCATAGCCTCTATCCTCCAACATTGCGACTGAGACTAAATTTTTCTTCAGACCTAGTACATGCATTACATATTTTAATTGAAATGGTTTACCTGAATCCCTCTGAAAGGTAATGGTACCAATATCGGTAGCACTGTACCATTCGTCATCACCCATTTCAATATGCATCTGGAAATCCTTCTCCTCCAAGTCACTGAAAAGTTCCTTGTCTCCCATTATGTGAAAGGAAACACCACTATCCAAATACCACAAAGATTCGAATGCACTGGACACCATACATGCAATCAATGAGAAGTTAAGCTCAAATTGCAAGGCAAGGGCCTCACCAGCTACAAATCCTCCAACCTTCTTGTTCTTCTTCTTTTGTGGACAGTTAGTAGCAAAATGCCCATGCTCGTGACAGTGAAAACAATTCACCTTGGACATGTCCTGCTTCTTGCCATTCTTGGACTCAGATTTAGAATGGAATTTCTTCCCCTTCCCCTTCCTTGCCTTGGCAGCCAAAGCACAATCCTCTTCATCCTCATTCTTAGATGGAGATCCATCTCTGGTGTTCCATCTGAACTCAGCACCAAATCCGACCACAATCGTTCCCAATCTGGAAAAATTTCCCTTCCATTGACAGAGTCTTGATAAATGTGCCAACTATTGGGAAGTCCTAAGAGAGCCAAGCTCACCAAATCATCATCAAGAACTGTTATTCCAATGCTCCCCAATTCATCCTGACATTGGACAAACTTTGTTAGATATTTTGGAATGGTGTTGCCCTTTTCCATCTTGACCTTCCTAAGTTTATCTTTGAGCACCAATTTCCTATGGTCGCTGCTGCTTTGGAATAGATCCATCAAAGCCTTCCACATTTCATATGGTGTGGCTTTCCCATGGAGGCTTGAGAAAATGTGGTCTCGTACTCCCTCTAACAGGATCCTCCTTGCCTTTGCCACTTTCTTTTGCCATGCATCAAGATTTGTAGCATCTGTCACAGCGGGTTTAGGAACATCATTGTCAATGAATTCCTTCAAGCCATTGTCTTCGAGTACTGCCTCCATCCTGTCCTTCCATGAAATATAGTTTGAGCTGCCCTCGAGTGCATACTCCAACCTCAAGCCATTGAAATCCATTTCGATCTTGAATCAGCTGTAGCACCAAGAAAGTCTTTCTGCAAATTCGAATTCTATCCAGTCACAAACTCAACTCCTGCTTCACTTCTGCAATTTCCCGTGCTCTGATACCATGTAGAAATTATAAAACATTCATGTATATCTTGGATTCACCCGATCTAACAATGTACTCAATTTAAATACTGAATCGCTTCTACAATTATTTTGCGGAATTAAAAACACAATCACTAATCACATGAACATGACGAAAGATCAATCACACACAACATAGATAATTTCCTGGGGAAAGCTTATAGCTAAAAACCCCACTATCTTCTATTATATATTAAGCATGGATCATGAAAAAATTACATACAAAACTCTTCTCACAAGAGCCCTCCAGTACTCAGCTAATTGTCTCACACTGTCATATGCAAAACTGACCAACACATAGCCAATTCTCAGCCTCCAGACAGCCTGCCTTGCTTGTGCAATCCATGATGGTAAAGATCCCTAAAAGATAGGAATTCTTGCCTGCCTTGACTGCGCAAGTATCACGGTCACTCCAATGGGTGTTTGGTTGCATGTGTGCAACTCAATAATCCTACAACTGATAGTCAACTCCCCTTTCACCTAGAACTCAGTTGGGTTGCCACTGGATCTGACATGCATGCAGCTAATAATAGTAAATCCTCAATTGCATGTGAGGTCACTGATTGTGAATTAATTAATATTTGATTCACTAGATCTCTCACTAGTGTATCTTCAGTTACAACTAGCACAATTGATTTTAACTCACTTAACTGAGTTAAACTATTTACAACTTGCATTAACTCATGCACCACTGCACTTCGAACTCTGTTACAACTAGAATTACTTTGCATGCCTCACCAACTACCTCTAACTTGAAATCCACTAGCTAACTGAATTTATCACTTTTAGTTAACTGATTCAAGTCCACATTGAGAATATACTACAGTTTAATGTCCATCTTAATTAAGGGATAACCAAAATAGACATGCACCCAAAAATTACACAGTGGGCCCAACCCTAGTCTGGGTGCTTAATGCAACTAGGCATGGGTGCTGACATTTTCTTGTTGAATCTCAACAATCCAGACCACTATGCTCATTGAGACTCGCACGACTCTGGGTGCATCATCTTGTCCATGGGGGCCTAGGGGTCTGGGCTCATATGGTGGCCTTTTCGGATTTCATGAACTAGGACTTTCTTAGTTCCCCTATTCTCTGCATGATGTAACTACAATATTCAATTTTGTAGGGCTTATTTATTCTTTGAGATAATTAAGAAGATTTTTCAAAAAAAACACAACATCAGTAATCATCAACATGCCTATTTCTTAGTGGTTTCCAACAACAACTCTTTGATGTAAATAATAGGGATTTATTGCAACAAAATCTCAACAGACTAGAAACAATAAGAAATGTGTCTCAATGATCGTCCATTAGGCTGTGTTATGTACTCCTTGTATATTGTTTAAGCACGTTGTAAAACCATATTATGTCCCCCTGCAGTAGCCACTCTTTTTTGTAAAAGACGTCCCTCAAAATAAAACAGAGCATTGCAAGTGTTCTAGGCCTGGTGCAAGCCAGGCTTAGGGCAATCTTGGTTTAATGATTTAGAGGTACAATTCGAAGTGCACTAGGGCTAATACAACCCAGGCTCAATAGGATGTGTTCAAAGCGACATTTTTTCTAACATAAATTTGAGTGCTTTGTATTACATCCCTATACTCAACATGATTTACACCTTTAGCATTTTTTCCTACAGAAATTTATGCAAAATCTATAAAATGAAGTGACAAATTTAAGATTGAAAAGCATAATTTTTTTTAAAAACTTCACTGAAATACGTTGGTGCATAAATGAAAAATCCCTTTAGAGCATCCAAAGCACGCAGAACCAAACAAGAAAGACAATAAGCTAGAAAGAAATAGCAACTAAGAATGCTGATCCTTTAAATCTTTCTAGAAAAATGATCCTAATTACTTCCAGGAGGAAAATATTGGAGAACATAAAAAAATAAATAAACATAAGGTGGGATTTCAGGAAAATGAAGGCACCACTAGCAACATGAGCACATTTGTGTGGTATTAGTTAACATGATTGGAATGAAAAGGCGCATGCTTAATAGGAACCATAAAACAATATTAGAGAAGCTCATGAAAACAGGTAGCAAAGCATCACCTTCACTCTTTTAGAAGCAAGCAACTAAATCAATGACTTTCACCGGCTAAGAAATTATGAGATTTAAATCAATACTAATTAAAAAAAAAAAAACCAAACCCTACCAAACCCACCCAGATCTAACACCAAAACATCCACATGTACAACAATAAACCTTATGTTTATCTGCAACAGCCTCCTGTCAGATCCTTAATGATCCTAGACCTAGAGATTGAAATCACGCCCTACCACATAATGCATATGCAGATAACCTTTGTAGCGTCAGATACGTTTTACACATAGAAGAAAAAACATATGAATCATACACAGAAACCAAACATATGCATCCCCAAATAAAGGATAAAACAATAACTAGGCCCTAGAATAAAAATGTCATCAACTTATATTCAGCCGGTAATTCCAACTAAAAGTTAATTCATCACAGGCCAAAACACATAATATTAGCATTTCATGTACTTTCTTGCATGCCCCCAACTACCCAGAAATACCAAACCATCATTCCATCATGGATAAGCATTCCACTATTTCCTAGCTCAATTCCCACACGAGAAAATAAAGAAAATAAAAAAGACCTTGCTTCCAACCATAGTTTGGGTCAGAAAGATGATAATAATGATGATCATGATCCTACTAAAGTTGTTGTTGTGGCTTATTCCTTTATAACTCTGGTCTTCAATATAGAAAATTGGTTTATTTTTTAAATTACTTTTAGCATCTCTCTATATGTCCTCTTATAGCTTATGTTCTAATAGTAGTTGTTGTTGCCATATCGCCCTACATTTTTTATACTATCCAGATTAAAAAAATCAATCAACTAAATCATGTTTTCAAGAAAAACGAATAATAAATTATAACAGTAAAATACTAAGAACAATATAATCAGGGTCTAGCTTGATTCTTCTCACAGTAATAGAGGTATCAGTGTAACCACTGCTCTGAGAAACCTAGAGTTGAGCACCTGAAGATTCATTTTTCCAAAAGTTCAACAATTTCTGTTCTAAACCAGTTGCTTACATAACCATCTCATAATGAGATCCAAAGTGTAATACTACTTTAGTTTCCTAGTGATCCAATATCATCCTTCATCTTATTTATTTATTTATTTTTCCATTTTCCAAAAATGGTACACACAAAAGTACATATATAATTGTAACATACAAATTAGCCCAAACTCATAACAACTTGGATAGGATATGCACCTCAAGTTTGAATATATTAAGGTTGACATATGTATCCTGTAGCTTGTGCATATCAGACTGAGGTTCAGATGGGTTGATATAGTGTTCCTATTCAATGGACTACTACATGAAGAATTGATTAACATCCCCCATGTTCATCTAGGTAGTAGAATGTGCTGTGCTACTCTCAGTGTAACAAGTATACATGAAAAACTCAAGCGTACAAATATTTTTCTAGGCAGTGACCAAACTTCCATCATACTTAAAGCCTATTTAATATTCTCTCCAATGATGAAAAAACAATTTAACAAAATTTCACACATATATTATGAACATGTATAAACATATGGTAAGGTTTAGCAAACATACCTGAGGAAATGTCGACTGCAAACAATCCTTCATTGATAAACGATGTAGTTGGAGTCTAATAAGCTTCTGAAGAACCCATTTTCTAATATGTAACCATTTTCATATCTAAGTGTGAAGCCTCGCCCCACAATCTCACCAACGCAACCCCATGCATAGCATTCCAGTGCAAATAGAACTCCTACTCCAACATCCTCTACTTTTAACTCCAGCGTGTTTTTCAATTTCTGCTTCAGAAGGTCCACTTCCTTCCAGAATGATTCATATCGTTCATTAATGCTTTGAAAGCTCATTGCATTTCTCCACAATAGCCGGTTCCTAGATATATTGCTTGTTCTGCTCCAATAGTTGCTTGTAATAGGTACTACCATGCTTTGCTACAAATTGTGAAGCCACATTTGCCTTATTCTGCAATTGAAAAAACTTCGAAGCCATGTCCTTTGAAGGGAGACGAGTGATCTGCTGATTCGAACAGAACCCAACGAACTGCTGATGCGATGCAATGTAGAGGAAGACAGGGCTCCACTGTGCTCCTCGAATGTAGTGGAGTTAATAATCTATCTATAAATTTCTGCGAGGGCTAACTCTCGTCAAAGAATGGTTTGGTATATCTCAAATCCTAACACTAATCTTCTTCGGAAACTTCAAAATAAAGACACGCAAATACCCTACTATTTTTCAAGATTCAACGATCTAGTCGATGGGGAATGCACAAATCTATTCGAAGCCGAGTTTCAACGATCGAATCCCACAAACGGGATGAGATCGAGAGCCGGGGCCTGAGAGTTAGCCTTCACTTGGTTATGCTTAAAGCTGAAGACCTATGCAGCACCGCCTTGAATATTGTGCGCCTCTCTCGAATCGGTATATGTCTGTTCCGAAATGCTTCAAGACAAAATTGTTTGCAAAGTGCTTGAAATTTGAAAAAGTTCCCACAAAATTGTTTGAGAAGACTTTTAAATTTGAAAAGTGCGCCATCATTGTGGGAAAATGAATCTCCCAATAAGTAATAATGATTATATAATATTAATATAACCTGTTAATTATGATTTAATAATTAATAATTATTTACTTTAATGTGTTAATTAATATTTATTGATTCAATATTGGTGAACACAAACTTTACAAGGATAGAAATGTTGTTGGTGAAGGAAAAGTAGTTTTCTACTAACTCAATGAGCATGGAGGTGTAAAACTTTGCATTAAGAAATGGATTACAATGGGGTTGGAAAAGATGAGAGCTCAAAGAACCAAAAGACTATGGAGGACACAAAATATAAAGAGCAAGTTGAACAAGCCTTCAGGAAGTAGAGATAACTAACCAATGGTGGTTGAACTAGATGTGAGAAAATGAAGAAGGAAATGAGGAGTTGCAAAAAGAGATTAGCGAGAAAGGGAGTCGTGAAATGAGGATGAGAGAGTTGGAGAATTTTAATGGGAAAGCTGAGTTGGCCAGAGAATGGTTGTGAAACAAATGATTGATGGTAAAATATAGCTTAATAAGGAGTAGTAGTCAAGGCACCTCAATGAGGTATGATGAACACACTAGAGTGGGTTTACAAAAGGTATATGATTACAAAGTGATAGGTTGGATGCAATGTAGAATTATATTGTGGATGAGAAAGAATCAAATTAACTAATGGGAAACCATATCCTAAGGCCAACAAATATGTCCCAACTATTAAGGGAGGACGAGAACCTAGTAGTGGGCATGGCACTAGATAATAGCAAAGTTGGCATTGTACCAACCCCACCCCTTATGCTTCTTAAATACAATTAGGTAACACCACAGTAGCTTGTTAATAATGGTTCAAGCCCACCTAGTAGATATCTTATTGATAGAGGAACAATAAGAATTAGAGGAAGTTGTCTTAACAATAGTGCAAGTTTGAATATTAAGAGTAGCACAATTGTGAGTTTTAGTTATTTAGAGAAAAAAAACAAAAGTTTCATGAGTTTTAGAACCCATGATGCTTTGAATTATTACTTAGAAGCATGTAAGAGAAATAATATTAGATTGATGTACTATTTAAAAAATTTAGTCATATGTAAATTCTTTGGCAAAAAACATAATGATTCTCATACCTTGATACAAATCAAACCCTAAAAATGTCATTCTTAAACTCTCTTGTGTAGTTACCTGATGCAATTCAAGTATAATATCACAATTACTTCTGTCAGTAATGGTGCGATCATCTTTTTTTTTTCTCTTAAAGGAACTCTTTCTAGACATGCACCCCATCAAGCATAAATCGTCCTGACATATACCTTTGAAGTAATATAAATCATCCTATGCTTATCCTCAAAAGAATTATCACCCATAGCCTTGGTGATGGTGTAAGGATTGTATCAAAGTGGTATGAGCTTCTTATGGGAGTTTGTCAATTGCTATTTATGCAAGTCCAACCATAATTTGTCCCCAACCTAAGACTTACATGGAACCCAATGGATTGTGTATCTACTTATAGTTGGAGTTGGAAACTTTCTACAAAATATCATTAACTCGGTGTTGAATGTGTTGGATACGTTCCTCAAAATTGGTTGCTTTGCTTACATTGTTCGAAGTATGGGAGTTATCTTGCTCATGTGTTATTCCATGAATATAACTACATCAATTTGTGCCAATTCTTGGGACCCTGAGCACACCTGAAATGACTTGTGGCTAATAGAAATATGAAGAGTTATGTTAAATTTATGTTGAAAATATGGAAGGCTTTGAACACATGTATGTGGATGCTCACAATTGTATACTCTAAGGACATCTACAATAATCCTATTGAATACTTTTTATTTACCAATCTAGGGATGGAAGGCAATGGATTTGGTCAAACTTGATGTCCATCATGGACCAAAGATCAAACCATAAAATATTGATGAACCTACTATCCATATCAAGAAATATGGTCTTTGGCAACCCAAATTGAACCAAATTATGCTTGAAGAAGAGCTTATGACTGGGTTTTGTGATGAAAATATTCTTACAAGGTGCCAAAATGGGTCGGGAATTAGGGTTTAAGGGGTATAGGGGGTTAAATGGGTTACTAAAGGAAAATAACAAGTTATTACAAAGGGGCACATTTGTCTTTCAAAACTAGGTTTGTTGAAAGCACACATCTGCTGAAAACACTTTGTAGCTAATGTTTTCCCTTTAATTGGCAAATGTGTTTAAAGTATCTTTAGTGAGGCACATGTCTTCTAAAATATGTGTTATTTTAGCACGTAATACTCAGGATAGTGCATTAAATGTATGAGTCATCCTTGCCTCAATTTTAAGCCTAGTATAAACACATCAATCACAAGTGAGGGATTTTGGAAGTTTTGATCTTAGACATTCATCATTTTTGAATATTCCTAAAGCCGAGGTCATCTTTCCCTCAAGCCTTTCTTGGAGAGTCCTTCTTTTGCTTCTAAAACAAACAACCTATTATCTGATCCTCTTCTTTGATTGGGCATTGGAAATCACATTGTGCGTCGTTATTGATCTCATCATTCTAGTGATTTCCCTATTCCGAGACTCCTCCCATTAGTGAAAGTTCATAAAGAGCAGGGGACATTGAATGAGGTGACTGTGGGTCCTTGTCCCATTGTTTCCACTTGATCTAGTAGTAGTCCCTTTGGAAATCCTCCTAGGACCCTTGCTAAATTAAGTGTTAACATTTTTCAAAAACAAGTACAAATTAGATGGCTCACTTGACAAGAATAAAGCTAGGCTTGTGGCAAAAGGTTTTGCACAAAAAGAAGGGGTTGATTATGAGGATAATTCCCCCCCCCATAGAAAAATGGGCTACCATCTGGACACTTTTTTCCCTAGAAACTCAAAATGTTGGAAAGTCCATCAAATGGATGTAAGAACTGCTTTCTTGAATGGAGATATGAAAGAGAATGTTTTTGTGTCCCAACCAGCAGGATTTTTTGTTAAGGGTTAGGAACATAAAGCATGCAAGCTTGTAAAATACTTGTATGGCCTCAAGGAAGCACCATGAGCCTGGTATAGCTAGGGGTTAGGGGAATAGGGGCTTAAGGGTTAGAGGTTTAAGGTTTAGGGGTTAGAAAAATAATGAGTTAGTGGTTAAAGGGTTAGGGATTGGGGGCTTAAGGGTTAGGGGATTTAGGCACATTTAGGGGTTAGGGGAATAATGAGTTAGTGGTTAAGGGATTAGGGATTGGGGCTAGAGGA
This sequence comes from Pinus albicaulis, assembly GCA_034641835.2. Classification (NCBI taxonomy): domain Eukaryota; kingdom Viridiplantae; phylum Streptophyta; class Pinopsida; order Pinales; family Pinaceae; genus Pinus; species Pinus albicaulis. The sequence continues at coordinate 33,484,805 of CM076584.1, read as the reverse complement.
ATAGTAAGTTAGTGGTAAAGGGGTTATGGATTGGGGGGTTAGGGGTTAGGGGATTTAGGCGCATTTAGGGGTTAGGGGAATAATGAGTTAGTGGTTAAGGGATTTGGGATTGGGGGCTTAGGGGTTAGGGGATTTAGGCACATTTAGGGGTTAGGTGAATAATGAGTTAGTGGTTAAGGGATTAGGGATTAGGGGATTTAGAAATTAAGGATTTTAGGGGTTAGGGGTGAGGGGTTAATGGGTTATGGGTTAAGCGTTAACGGTTTAGGGGTTTAGGGGTTAAGGGGTTAGGGTTTTAGGTGTTAGTGGTTTAGCGGTTTAAGGGTTTAGAGGTTTAGGGTTTAGGGGGTTAACTGGGTTAGGATTTTAGGGGTTTAGGGGGTTTAATGGGTTAGGGGTTAGGAATTAGGGTTTAAGGGTTTAGAGGTTTAGGGTTTAGGGGGTTAAATGGGTTAAGGGTTTAGGGTTATAAGGGTTAAATGGGTTAGGGGTTGGGAATTAGGGTTTAAGGGGTAGGGGGTTATACATTTAGGGTTTAGGGGGTTAAATGGGTTAGGGGTTTAGAGGTTTAGGGGGTTAGGGGATTTAGTAGTTAAAGATTTTAGGGGTTAGGGCTTGTTAGGGGTTAATGGGGTTAGATGGGTCAGGGTTTTAGGGGTTTAGGGGGTTAAATGGGTTAGGGGTTAAGGGTTTAGAGGTTTAGGGTTTTATGGGTTTAGCGGGGAAAATGGGTTAGGGGTATAGGGGAAAAATGGGTTAGGGGTTGGGGATTAGGGTTTAAGGGGTTAGAGGTTTAGGGTTTAGGGGGTTAAATGGGTTAGGGGTCGGGAATTAGGGTTTAAGGGGTTAGGGGTTAAGGGTTTATAGGTTTATGGTTTAGGGGGTTAAATGGGTTAGGGGTTAAGGGTTTAGAGTTTTAGGGTTTAGGGGTTAAATGGGTTAGGGGTTTAGAGGTTTAGGAGGTTAAATGGGTTAGGGGTATAGGGGGTTAAATGGGTTAGGGGTTGGGAATTAGGGGATTAAGGACTATAGAGTTGTCGGAAAACATCTTTACAACATACCCTATATATTTAAAATAAACTGTCGCTATTGCGACGCTAGTTGACCAAGTCAACTTTGACTTTGTCAGTATACCGCCGCACATAACATGGATGTCACTATAGCGACGTTGTCTTCTATTATTGTCGCTATTGGAACACCCTAGATGGGTGGGTCGCAATAGCGACGCTTTTTCATAGTGTCGCAAGAGCGACAAAGTTGCCATGGGGGTCGGAAGAGTGACACCGTGTGGCAGGATTAAAAAAATTGAGAAAAATTGGGGAACTTTCCGACAATACGTCAAAACTGTCGGAACTAAAGTGTCGGAAAAAATGACCATATGTACTAGTGATCCTAGTAGATTTGGATGTTCTGAGCATGTTAAGCAAGTTTCAGGAGTAGTAGAGGATTGTAAACAACACTTTTCGCCATTTTGAGCTAATACAAAGTTCCAAGCCATGGAATCTAGACCAAGGAGATGTAGCCCAGGATGGGTGAACTCCTTCATCAAAAAACTATGTTAATGGATCATTTTGATGGTTTGTTGTACATTTTATTGCTGCTGTTTAGCATTATGTTTTAATGTTTTTATGCTAATGAATTTAACATAAAATTCAGTACGTTTACCTATTTAACTCTCACAAACACCTCAAGAAACCTATGCACATGAAGCAAAAGATCAACAAATTGTTTATAATTATGAAAATGTAATTAGCACAACAAAACTAACATTCAGATTCAGATTATTAGTTGTGGATAGGTTCATCAAAATGTGTATTTTAATGCCATGTAAAAAATGAATTATAGCTGAACAAACTGCTCAATTACTCTTTCAACATGTATGGGTGCATTTTGGATTGTCCACATCCATTGTTAGTGATTGATATTCTCGCTTCGTTGGAAATTTTTGGTCAAGCTTGTGGGGATTCATGGACACCAAATTGAAAAAAAGTACAACATTTCATCCACAAACATATGGTCAAACAAAGGTGGTGAATAGGACGATGATACATCTTCTTCGTGGTTATTGTACTAATATATTCAACATGCTTACAATTGGGCCAAGCACTCTTCAACTCAAACATCACCATTTGAAGCATGTTTGGGATATTTTCTTAAGTCTCATTTGGATTTTATTTTTGGAAAATATGTTGCTATTAATGGTCATAGTGACACAAACAAAGCTAAAAAGTTCATTGAAAAAATCAAATTGGTACATCAAGCAGTTCAAGAATAGCTGGAAAAGAGCCAAGTCAAGTACAAAATAAGGCACGACAAGCATCGTGTAGATCACAATTTCCAATTTGGTTATGAAGTTTGACTTCATATTAGCAAAGAAAGGCTTCAAGGAGAAGGTAAAAAACTGAAACCAATTCGATATGGTCCATTCAGAATTTAGAAAAGATTGGTGATAATGCGTTCAGGTTGGATTTGCCTTCATATATGAAAATATATGTTGTTTTTAATGTTGAGAACTTAAGGTTGTATAAGCCTCCTTTGATTGAAGTTCAAGGAGATAATGTTCAAATTCTTTCTATTGAGGATTTATCTCTTGAATACCTTGAAGAACTACAACAAGACACCATTCTTGACAACATAACAAGGAATTCAAAATGAGGGAATGTGGAGTACCTTTGTGTGGGGCTCAAAGGAACAAATCCAAGTAAATCCAAATGGATCGAAATTGGGAAGGTGAGGGAACTGTACCATCATCTACTTGACAACTAAAAGTAATATTTTGGGGTCCAAAAACTTCCAGTGGAGAGGAATGATCCGGTGCTTAAAAATATGCTCAAAAATCAAAGTTCTCAGAATGGAACGAAACCTGTGCGCTTGCGTAGATCTCGTCGTTATGAATCTGACACAATTCGTTTCGCGCAAAACTGACACCGTATGCTCCCGGAAATGAGTTCTGTTTGTTTTTCCAAACATGGAAATTTTTGCAAAAGGTTGTGCAAGCTATCTAGTTAGCAGTCTGTACAGCGGACTGGGCCTGCTGACTTGGAAAATGACTGGTTGATCTAGGTGGATATTGGTGGGCACCCACCTATTCCACTTGGATCCCAACCATTGTTTCTTTCAGTTTTTCATTTTCCTTAATTGTAGCACAATTTACTATTTTTGGCAGTTTTTCGGGTCCTAAACTTCTAGAGCCATTTTGAGGCACTAAATGACATTTTTTGGGAAAATCACTTTCAGATTAATATGAGTTTCAGACTCAATATTCACTATCAACAGTTGTAGTCTTTGGATAAATATTTATAACAAGGTATCATGTGCATCAAACGAATATTGTATGCTAAAGTTAAGACCCTGGGAAATTGATGTACCAATTTACCCCAACGGGGCCCAAAGTTTGGCGTTTCATCTCTTAGGCGTAGTGTTTTGGATGTTTAGAGTTTTCCATTGTTTCTCAATAACAAATAGGCCTTCGAGCCTCATTGTAACACAATTCAAAGGCACGTAGTTGCTACATCTCTTCTTAGAGATAAGCTACCAACACCCTAGCTAGTTTATTTCCATTATGTCTTTAAGCATATTTTAGTTAAGTGATATTAATGAAATGAAGTCTTATTTATGCTGCATCTTTGCGTTTATGTGTATTTATGTGTTTTATATCGTTAAAAAAGAGCCAATGAAAACTTGCCACGTTTTAGAATCTTATTAGTGCTGAGTTGACGATTATTTATTGGTGAGTTTGTTGTTGGTTAGGTGGACCAACCGAAGGCCGCCACGTGGTCCAACCAGAGGTTGCCATGTGGCGCCTTGGTGGGCACTTAATTTTTTTTTTTGGGCAAGCTGGATTACACTTTGCAAGATTCAAACACTACACCTACCTCCAACTAAATTTCGCTCATACCAACGCGCCACACGTAGTCCTTGTGTATAAGACCCACACATATTATATTTTAACATTAATGTGGGCACATGTTTGGTTAAGGCCCCCCCAGGTCATGTGGAGCACCCATGTGACCACATGCGCACATATGAGTCAAAGGAGATATTGATGGTCCCACAATTTGCACCAAAATTGCGTCGATTTGTTTCTCTGTTAGTGAAATGGGGCGAAATTGTAGGGTAGTTGGCCGAACTTGGCGAATTTGTGGGTAAACTAGCAACTAAACTTGGGAAACTCATAGGTTTCTCAGTTTTTGGTCTTTTTGGGAGCGAAAAGAGGCTAGACAGACATTTTTGATAGCTATGAAGCTGTTGGAGTAGGTTTTGAATCCATTTGAGCTCTGTAACTCATTGTAATCACCATTTTATGAGCATAATGAAAGATGGTCAAACATTGGAAGCTGGACCAAGAGATGTAGCCCAGGAGGGGTGAAATCCTTCATCATTTGTTGTTTTGTGGTTACTGTTATGGCTTTATTTCTCTGTTATTTTCTGCAATTTATGAGTTAAATTCATGTTTAAATGTATTAAAGAATTTAACTTATGTACCTTAAAAACTCATTCAATTTACTTGCAATTTATACAATCTTGAAGCACATGCACATTCACATCAATATTGGAGTTAAAGGGAAGTGCACTATCAGTTGTATAATCAGAAAATTATACAGGTGGAACATGGAGTCAAAGGATGAACCTTAATGTATTGCAAAATCATTATTGGGGAATTTCCTTGTTAATAGGCGCCTAATTCCCTAAGAAAATGCGCAAGAAAATAAGGAATCCCGGGACCAAGAAATTGGTTAAGTATTGAACCAAGCATGCTTAGGAATCAATGAGACAAACAGAGATAGTACAGAGAGCTCTCAAGCATGAGAGAAACATTGTATTGTTCTCATATTCTTTGACTTATGTAATATACAAATAACAGGGTTTTTAGCTGAGGCCTTTCCCAGATAAATCTTTGTGTTGTGCGATTGAAATTTTTTCTGTTTCTTGTTCATGTGATTTTGCGATCGTAATTGGTTTCCACAATTTGTAGAGTAGATTCAAGTATTTTGTTTTAGCATATTACAAATATCAGTTCAAATCTACGTGGATTTTCTATAATGCAGTCCTTCATAAAGAAGCCGCATCTAACAAACAATGATTTCTATCCTTTTTTGAAGACTAGCAGTTAGTGTGGATACAAGATCCATTACGTTCACCAAGATATAGAGAGTCCTGCCCAAAAAGGACCTAACAAAGACTGGAAATTTCCAGTGCTCAAGAGGTGCGATTTCATTTTGGAAAATCTTAGGAGATAAATCCCATGTTAATAGATTCACCTGGAAAGGGGCCGCTGCCATAGATGAAACCCTAGCATCAGAACTTAAAACCAAAAATGCACCATCACTGTCATGAGCAAGATTGAATTGTTAGGTCGAGGGATTAGGTTTAGCCATCACGATGGTAGTAGCCACAAGAGACCTCTGCTACCATAATCTTAGGGTTTCGTCTTCAGCATTTTCCAGACCAAGGGCCCCGTCATTTGCCTTGTCTAGTTTGTTTCCGAGTTCTATTGCAGCGACTCAATTTCTTCCTTGGATTGCTGCTGCATAAGACACAAACAATTTTGAATCCAAACACCCTTTGTTTGAACCTTGACCTCATCTTCATCGCAAATCTCCGTGTATGCTTTGATATATTTCAAAATAAAAATATTTTTTTTTACATTATTATTATTAATAATTTTTGTTAGATAATTAAGATAAACTTGAATTGGTTTATATCTATTTAACTCGATATCTACCAAACACTGATCAAATTTCTTTTCACTTTAAAAGAAACTTATGTCTCAAAAAATTTAATACATCTTAATATTATCTAAATTCAAAATTAAAATACATCCAGACCATTAAGAAATACAACTCATAACCAACTATATAATTATATATTAAAATAATTATTAAATAAATATTTTTCCTAACTTTACATAGATGAGAGTTTCTTTTATTTTCTTAGATCAAAGTTTACATAGATCACAAAAATGGCTATCTTAGGCCAAAATCCAACGGTTCACTCACCAGTGATCAAATTTGAAGGGTAGGTCCGAATTTTAATTAGAAGGGCATATATTTATGTCGCCCTTCAATGATGAAAAGCTTAAAAAAAAAAAGCTTTTCAATTGACCACAATAAATTATTTTTACATTTCATTTTCAAAAAGACAAAACCATCAATCTTTATGTTAATAAAACACTGTTACATATACAACAGTGAAGGAGGCTCCATCTTGCATTGCTTAAATCTCTCGTTGGCAATGTCAACATAAGTCTTGAAGACACTATTATAAGAATTTGGATGGATACCACCGGGATATAGGAGATTCTTATGTGTCAGATTGTGTAATGCAATTTTGACTTCGTCTGACAAGGAGCAGCAGCATGGAGGTCTGGATTTTTCTTATAGATTTTATTATTATTATTTGAAACATTGTTTACATATATTAATACAACAATGAAATTATGAGCATGGTGGACAATTAGTCAAGTTCATGATGCCAAGCCATGATGCTGTAAGTTTGGCGTTTAACATTTTTAAATGTTAAAGACAAATAGTCAAAATCACTGACAACTTAGTATGCCATAATAAATCATCATTCCCTGTTCACTTTTGTTAATAGGGTTATGTCACACGATGGTCTCTCTTCTTTGGCATTTACTTGTATTGAAGATCACCATTCTAGGAATAAGGAGTCATTTTCTCCAAAAATAACCCTAGCCAAACATTGACAATGCATCAAGGATATCTTTCTATGCATCATAAGTACATATGTTCTATTTCTAAATCATGTCTTGGGAGTGGTTGTTTTGCTGGAAATTATTCACTAGTTGGTTTCATACCAAAGTCTTTTTCTCATTTTCAACATCCAAGGCATGAACTTTTGAAAGATAATGGTTTAAAACAACATAAATATTTGAAATTTTGCAAGAATTGCCTGGCACACTTTGAATATGAATTTTGAAGTCAAGTGCATGATGTTCTCGAAGAAAATAAAATTATATGTAGACTCGCCAACTGTCATGAACATTTAAAAATCATCCAAAACGATCTTGAAATCACAAAACCTCGACCATCGACTGCGCCAATTGCCTTTAAAATGGTCTGTGAACGCACTTCACAACTTAGTGGCTTCGCAATTACATTTTATAACTAATTATAAGCGTGCCCGACGCCAGGATCTCTCCGAATAACACAAGGCTGCTTCGGTGACTTCACGCTGCATTGCTTCCTTCCACAGCGAATACAACCAAGCAGTGGGTAATTGGGCACTGTATGCCTTGTATTTAAATATCTCAAGTACTGTGTTCTATCAAATTCAATATTTTCTTATCATCCCCTGTGTGATCGAAACAGGTGATTTTAGTGGAAATTTTAGCTGAAGATGGCTTTATTCCAAATGGCAATGATATATTACTCTGCAACGGCCATGGTTATTTGGTTGGCAAGTATGGCGGTGATGTTCCAGGGGCAATACCAGTATAGCAGTGATCAGGTACAAAATTACCGAATGCTACCGACTTCGAGAGTGAAGGGACGAGAAAGAACGATGTGCAAACTTGGAGCCTGCACAAAGCTATGCAATGCACGAAAAGCAAGGGAGACCCAAATGAATAAAAATATAAGGTAGCATGGAGCCCAAGACTCACGAGTCACCACCTGTGACTCATATATGTAGACAGGGAGTGGCCTGGCATCAAGGTCAAGTTGGATATTAATAGTTTACTTTATGAAGTATAGTAAAATTTTTGGTGAACTTGGTAATTTTTTTGGATTAAGATAAATTTTGGACTATTTTATAAAACCAAAAATATATTTAACAATTTATAAAACAAATATATCAGATTTTATGATTATAAACCAAATATACTAGATCTTATGATTTAAGAAAAATGGAAATTCTCAAAATTAAAAAAAAATAAAATCTATTCCCTAAACCTAAATCATAACAAGCGTATATTTAAATTTAAAAAGTATAAATTTAAATTTAAAAAGGAATATTTTGATATAAACCTTCGATAAAGAGATAATGGATAGAAGTTAGTAAGACAGACAATTTTGTGGGAAGGTGATTACTGTTTAGGTTTATACTCGGAAAGAGTAGCCAAAGCTTGATATATTAGGTTACTCAACATCCCTTCACTCTAAATATTTTGGAAAATAGTAACAAGCATAGTATGTCATGCACTCAGATGAGGTAGTCCAATAGATTTATTTTTAGTTTTATTTCACTTCAGAGTAGTCAAATTCCATAGTGGAAGTGGGTTTCTTGTTCCACAAACAAAGAGGTATTATACACCAATTTAGTGTGTGACTTTAAAATTAGATGATGATGACGATGATGATAATAATACGAAAGTTGTTAATAATAATAAGAAAAATCATTGTTAATACCAATCATTAAAAATGTCAAAATTTAATATATTGATCATCCAATTTAATTAAACTCTTAATTAAATGCTTTGACACAGTTCCAAGCCTAAAACTGTCTTAACAAAAAAACAATAAGATCAATTGTTGTTAATACCAACCAAAACACAATACACCATATAAAATCTGGAAACATTAAATCATCTTTTGAACCTTACTTTTGACAACATTTTCTATAGAGTGGGGATCAATCCAATATAACATCATGCCCTTCAGTGTAAGAATGCACCAGTAGTGTTTCCTCGAGTGGTGTTTGTAGCGTTCAAAGACTTTATACATACTTTTTTGGACCTTTACTTGGATGATTGGACTGTCTTTAGCTTGTTGAAAAAACACAATGAGGTACTCTGACTCATGTTGGACATGTGCAGGGAGTCATAGATTTCCCTAAATCTAAATAAGTGAATTTTTATATTTCAATGGTAATTTTTTTTTAATTATGCAGATTTCATAGAAATGGAGTGCGGCGGTTCATCGCTTTCAATTTTAACGAACATAAGACATATGATAAAGAAAACCAATGCCGTAACCATAAATCTGAAAGCCATTGCAAAATGCACTTGTCTACTTTTAACTTCACTGAATCACTAGATCGCTGTTTCTCACTCTCTCAGAGTTTCACACATATATAAATTATAATTTCAGTCACTTAACATTTTGTAACTCAGCGTGGACGGTGGAAATTTCTAGACGATATCGTTAAATGATTAGATGTATTGGAAAGCCCAACCTGGTCCGTTGTTTAGAATTTGAAAAATACAGTGTTAGAAATGTAAAGGAAAAGAAATTCGAATAAGTTGCCGACAAAAGCACATTCGTCTACAACTTTACAAATTGTAAAACACCTCCCCTTTAGACATTTGAAAGTATTCTAGTCGCTGGAAGATATGAAAAGGCAGTGAATATATTGGCCACTGGAGGTGCCCTGTTGCCCCGTGTCCTGTTGCCCCGTGCCCCGTAACAATGTATTAAGTATAGATATGTGTGTTACGCAATAAAATAATACAAAGGTTGCACAAGCAATTGTATGTATTAAGTTTAGAATGATGTGCATTACACTTAAGATTGGAACGCTACAACGGATGGTTTTGAGGCTGTCAGGCTTTACTATATGTGGGAATTTTAAAAAAATTGACGCGCTGACAGGTTGACACCACTTCTGTTGACAATTTATAATATTATTCAATTTTTTTTTTTATAACTTGTAAAAATCTAAATTTAAATTTTTTTGACTAGTAATTTTTTTTCCCTACTTCTCTGACGTGCCAGAGAAGCCCTTTGAAGGGCTCTGACGTGTTAAATTTTGATCACTCACTCACAGTTTGCCAATGGCACCGCTTTTCAGCAAAACCACGAAAATAGAGGTGGTGGTACGCTCCATTGGCTCAACACTGCATCTTCAACTCCAGGCTAACTGCCTTACAACTTCTGCGCTTAAAACTTATGAAACGTCCAACAGCGGAAGCTGCTTCGATGTGGCCAACCAGAACTTGGAGTTCTCTGCATATGTCAGCCTCTTGCAAGGTTGCATTCGCAGCAATTGCTTCTCAGATGGCAAATTACTCCACGCCCACATGACTAAGAGCGGAATAAGGCCAGAGAGGTATTTGCTAAACACGCTTCTCAACTTGTATGCCAAGTGTGGGAGCTTAACGGACGCTCACAGAGTTTTTGACACTATAACGGACCGAAATGAGTTCTCGTGGAGTGTCATGATTTCTTCTTATGCCAAGCATGGGTGCTTTGACAATGCATTGGCACTGTTTGATCAAATGCAGGAAGCTTGTATCACGCCGAGCAGATTTACGTTTACAAGCGTTTTGTCGGCCTGCGCTAACTTGCGGTTTCTGGAAATGGGAAGGGAAATCCATGAAGAAATAATTAGAACTGGTTCTGACTCTGATGTCTTTGTGGGGAATGCTCTGGTAGATATGTATGCAAAATGTGGGAGTATTGAGGATGCACGCAATGTATTTGACGAAATGTGTCAACGGGATGTAGTTTCATGGAATGCTATGATTGCAGGATATGCACAGAGTGGTCATGTTGGAAAAGCAGTGGAGTTATTTGATGAGATGCCTAAGCGTGATGTTGTTTCCTGGACTACAATGATTGCTGCGTATGCACAGAATGGGAAGGGGGAGAAGGCTTTGGAGTTTTTTCGGCAGATGCAAGCGGCCGGGGTTGAGGCGAACTCGAATACTTTTGCGAGCATGATTCCGGCATGCGTCGGCTTGGCAGCTCTGGAACTCGGCAAAGAGATTCATGGAGAAATAATTAGGAGTGGGCTTGAGAACAATGTTTATGTAGGGAATGCGCTAATAAATATGTATGCAAAATGTGGAAGTGTGCAGGATGCATCGAATGTGTTTGACAAAATAACTCGTCGAGATGTTGTTTCATGGACCGTGATGATGGTTGGATATGCGCAGAATGGGTTTGTTGATGAAGCTGTGAAGACGTTTTGGAACATGCCGGAACGAAATGTAGTCTCGTGGACAGCGATGATCGCTGGATTTGCACAAAATGGGCATGGTGAAGAAGCCTTGATGTTTCTTCGGGAAATGCGGTTATCACGTGTGAAGCCGAATTCAAATACCTTTGCAAGTGTTCTTCCAGCATGTGCCGAGCTGGCTGCTCTGGAACAGGGTATATGGATCCACGGAGAAATAATTAGGAATGGGTTCGCTTCTGAAGTTTTTGTGGCAAATGGCCTTGTAGATATGTATGGAAAATGCGGTAGTGTGTTGAAAGCACGTCATGTGTTCGACAAAATGTGTGAGCGAGACGTTTTCTCATGGACGACCATGATTGGAGGGTATGCTATGCATGGTTGCGGCAGGGAAGCTCTCAAATTATTTGAGCAAATGCAGGTGTTAGGTACTAAACCAGACTATGTCACCTTTCTTTGTGTTCTATCAGCATGCTGCCATGCAGGCTTAGTAGAGGAGGGGCGCAAATACTTTTATCTTATGAGTCAACAATATAACATCACACCTACGATGGAACACTATGGTTGCATCATTGATATACTTGGGCGTGCCGGGCATCTAGACGAAGCACATGATATTATGAAGAAAATGCCGATAAAACCTAGCGCAAACGTATTGAGCTGTTTCCTGGGCGCGTGTAGAATTCATAACAATACCGAGCTAGGAGAACTTGTGGCAGGATGCATTCTTGAGTTAGACCCGAAAAATGCTGGAGCTTATGTGCTGCTATCAAATATCTATGCAGCAGCTCGCAGGTGGGATGATAAGGTAGCACTGCGGAAAACAATGAAAATCAGAGGGGTGAAGGCCAAGCCAGGATGCAGTTGGATTGAGGTCAATAAGCATGTATATGCATTCCTTGTAGGAGATAGTCCCTTACCATAAATTGGTGGATGACTTATACTCAACATGATATGCTGATCGACGTGGACAAATTCTTTCACTGATGGAACGAGTAATTGGAAATTGCATGTCACGACTACTTTCTTTACCGATGGAGAGATTAATTGGCAATTGGACGTTGATTATTGACCATGCACTTTGGAATAGGTATGCCAACTACCTCAGATTGCAAGGTCTCTGCTACATCCCCATGATTGTTGTGAAAGAATTTGTCATTGGCATGCTGATTCATTTGCATGTTTCCTAATGTTGTTATGGCTATTATTGAAGTGAAAACTGCAAACGCAGGCTTGCAGAGAAATAAGGTTATGTTTGTGGTCAAATGGTAAATTGTGCAAACAGACACTTATAGGGTCCATGTTCCATTCTGAATCCCTGACTCTTGTAACAAGGCTGTAAATAATTAGTTATGATTTATGAATAATGTACCTGCAGGTGCTGGGAATTTGGATAAACGGACATGAAAAATGTTGAAAGAGAATCAACTTGCATGTAACATGCCCTTGATGCACACATCTGTTTTTCCATTAATCGGTTAAATTCAATTAAGATGAAATGGTTTTCATTTAACAGAATCCTTTTGGCTGACGGTACATGTTAGACAGTGGAAAAATAATATCAATAGAGCATATAACAGATCAGGAGCTGACATAATCAAGGTTCTCTTTTATTTTATTCTCTTAATTTCTTTCTCTTTGGCTGGGCATCTTAACTCTTTATAATAATGCCTATGTGTGTGTAATTGTATTCAGATGATGATAAGATTTCTGATCATGGATTGCTTATGCATGAGGAGGATGCTGCACTTGGGAACTTGGATGCAACCTTGATTTTGCAGAGGCTGAAGATGAGTCCTCATAAGGAAGTTATTCAAACCATTCTATGTGAGTTGCCTGGGTCTGATCCATTGTTATTAATCTTATGGCTAGGGCTCATAAGAAGGTTGACAGTCTTGGAGAGAATCAAAGTATTGCTGCTCATACAGTTATACTACCATATAGAAATAATTAATTGTTGAATTGTATGAAACTGCAGCCTGGGCTCTGTACCCTACTGTTTCCTTGCTGAGGCATTGAATAGTGGATAACACATTTCTATGACATATCCATAAAGTGAGTGGTTGAAGTCATTTCTGACCTGAGAGAAAAATTGCAATTATTGGATAACTACTTTGAAGACCAAATTGCACCTTTTCAAGTGGCTGGTGATGCCTTTTGGGCTTTCCAATACAGCAATTTTTCAGAGGCTATTTTCCAATATCATCACAAAGCCATTACATTAAGTAACAACTCTAACCCCGACCCCTTGTGACTTGATGAGGATAGTAACTTAGCTAAAAAATTCAAGAGAAAATCTGAAGACATTATCGAGAACTTATTCGGCACCAAGCTTCTCAAGCTTTGCAGTTCCTAGGACCTCATCATTTGTAATGGTATTAATAAGTGGCCCTTCTCCGGTTAGATGACCTATTTCCATGGGTTGGGTAGCAGTGTCGTGGATTATGTGATTTCGGACACCCTCGTCCTCAACTGCATTGCAAACTTTGAGCTACTTAATGGTTTCGAGCCTGACTCTGACCATAGACCTCTGTCTCTATCCCTCAATCTTGCTATGCATACCACCCACATGCGGGAGACCAATGAAAGCAAAAGACACATGCGCTTAGATAGAAGTAAAACTGACCTCTTCTTAAGGGATTTAAGAGCGATTTGGGCTCCATGACTTATACTAATAACATTGATCAAATTTATTACCATTTCACTACTATCCTTTCCAATACCATTAGCAAGTTCTCTAATGAGACTTCGTTTAAGCAGACTAATAGAACTTCCAATTCATGGTATGACAAAGATTGTAAAATTGTCAAGAAAGCGATCAAAGACGCTCTTAATGAAATCATTAAGCTCCAGAATATCAATATATACAAAAATCTCATGAAGAGGAAGAAAAGGTCATATACTAATAAAATACAGGATTATCTTCTCCACCTCTCTAAAGTCACCCCCAAAAATTTTTGACGGAATGTGCTTGTTCGTAAAACCAAAGATAATCATTCTATCTCCTTAGAAAACTAGAACAAATATCTTAAGAAGTTGTATGACTCACCAGACACTATGGGCACCACTTTAATCATTCCAATTAAGGAGGATGTATTCTCTCTAGATGACGTTGAGTCTGGTTTTAAATCAGCGCGCTAATGAGAAAGCTACATATATTGAAGGATATCAAGCTGAGATCTTTAAAATGGGAACATCTATCCTCATTCCTCATCTCCACAAGGTTCTCAATTTCGCTGTAACGCATGGCTTCCCTCAACTTTGGATGCAAAGCCTTATTGTGCCTATCTTGAAGAATGGGGACAAAAGCGTTCCATCTAACTATACAGGACCATTATGATTAACCACATCTTGGCCAAGCTTTATGGGCTCATTTTGGAAAAGAAGCTTAGCCTTTGGATTGAAAGCCAAGGCAAAAGAGCTAAAGGACACGCTAGTTTTAGGAGACATCACTCGATTATTAACCATTTTGTCACTCTCTGAATCATTGCGGAGGAATGTCTCAATAGTAAAGCTGATCTCTTCTATTGTTTTGTGGACTTTAGAAAAGCTTTCGACATTGTTCCTCGAGATAAACTTTGGGAGAGATTTAAATAGATGTAATATTCCCAATTAGCCTTGCTAATTGGAATATTTCATTTTTGTTTAATTTTGCCGCTTTAGTTAGAAATAATAAATAAAGTGAGAAATAAGAGGGGTCACCTCACTTTAGTCACCTCACTTTAATAAAATAAAGTGTTTTCCTAGTTGATTAACTTAAAGAGGGGACGCCCGGGGGTCCACACGTATGTAGGGGGAGGCCTCACGGCGACCCGAGGGTAGCTACAGAGTGAAGGACGCGAGTTAAGGTTTTGCGGGAGGGAGTTTAGCATTATAAGAGGAGGGGTTTCCACTTCATTTGGCATGCATGATTTTATATTGATATTGAGAGCTAGACTTCTGTCTGCTTCAGCACGCCGGTTGTTTAGTCGGTCTGCAGCACTGTTTAGTGCAACCGAGTGTCTCCGGTCGGAGATCTCACCCTTAACCTCGGGGGACTTCGAGTGCCTGCCCTGGTAAGGTTATTTCTGGTTTCACCCTTAGCTTCGGGGGCCCAGGTGCACACCACGCCTAATAAGGTTATGTTACGGTACACCTTTCGATTTCGTGTAAATGCTTGACCAGGTTTAAGTGTGATTTGAAGAAGGAAGAAGCCCTCTTGTGGTACAACATGGATTGCGAGGGAGGGACGGCGAGGAGAAGAGGACGATCGACCTTGGAGAAGTGAGGAGCCGACCCATTCCGGGGAGGGCGCGGTCCAGAGATGCGCGGCGAGGGAAAACGGCCTGTCCCGGAGGAGGAAGAACGCTGGCGGCCTTGGGTGAGGAGCTGACCCCGGCCAGGAAGAGGAGGGCAACGAGCGACCGCCGGTGAGATCTTGTTCCCGGCGGGGAAGAGGAGGACGCGGTCAGAGAGCATGGGCCGATCAGGCAGAATTGTGAGTACGAGCGGATATTTGCAGATCTGGTTCTGTATGGTGCAGATCTGAAGGTATAGCACTAGATCCAGCTTGGGAGATTGTAGATCTGAGGAGATATTGGCAGATCTAGCCTAGATCTGAAGAGATAACATCAGATCCAGCCTTGGGGGTTGCAGATCTGGAGAGATATTGTCCCGGATCCTAACGCAAAATGCGAGTTGGGAACTTGGGAGTACGATCTCGGAGGATAAATCCGGAGGATAGGGCAGTCTGGTTTGGAGGAGGCTTCAAATCCGGTGAATCGCAGGCATTCGGAAGGCAGATCCACCGAGGTGGGGCCGGTACGAAGAGCGAGCTTGTGTTCGAGGGCTTCGCGGCGTTTCCCATCGGGAGCTTCGGTCTTGAACGGTCTTCGACTGACTGGGGCTGTTGTCCTTGTTGTGACCATTGTTTGTGTACGAGAGGGTCTCCACTTGCCTGAGGCAAGGATAGGTGCACTCATTCTGATTATCTTGTACTCCTCTATATGTATTCTCAGATTAATAAAATGCCCCCACACTCTACGGCACTACATGTTATGTTGTTCCTTGATGTTTGGTTCAGTATTGTATTTTCTATATCTGTCTAGCATATTTCTGTGTATTACTGGTTATTTCCCCTTTGGGGATATTACAGTGGTATCAGAGCATAATTCTGGCTCAGCCTGTGGTCTATGACATTGGGAGAGAGATCATACAGAGGGTTGCTGAAATTTTGGAGAGCAATAGCAGTGCAATACCAGAAACGCAGTTGGAAAAAGGGCCAAAATAAAAAGGGTCAAATTTTGAAGTTTGGAATTATGAGAAACGTTTTCTGGGTTTTTCTGGGTTTTGGACAAGGATCACCTTCCAAAATTCCTAGAATTTTCTGAATAGTTTTCAGTGGATAAATCGGAGGTCAAAGTTAAGCAGCAGTATGGCTTTGCAGCAGCCGTGCAGTTTCTGAGGAGCCTGTAGGCACCTAGCAGAAAATTCCAATGGCAGGAGATGTGAGTCCAGCTCGATATGCAGCCGTTTTTGCAGAGTGGCAGAGCCTAGGTCAGGCATTCATGGATGCTTTCCCCTTGGAGCTCTATTTCCAGTATCGATGCGGCATCAAACCCCCTGAGCAGCACCAGCACAAGGGGCACGGATACCACCGTGATGACCACCGTGCAGCTAGTAGATTTCATTTGCCCAGGTTTGATGGCTCATCAAACAGTTCGGCAAAGTCCTGGGTGGAGAAGCTGGACATCTATTTCCAGCTTAATCAGATGCCAGAGACAGAGGCCATTAAGATGGCTACATTACATTTAGAGGGGAAGGCTCAGGATTGGTGGTTTCATGGATTGGCGACACTAGGGCATTCCACAGTGACGACATATGCCGAGTTTACCAGGAGGGTGGTAGAGCGCTTTGACAGGAGGGATCCGGAGCAGCATTTTGGTGAGCTGACCAAGCTCAAACAGACTGGGAGTGCAGAGACATACATTTCAGACTTCTTGGGGATTTCGGTGATGGTACCTGATTTATCGGCAGCTCGGATGGTTTGCATGTTTGTGGGGGGGCTGTCAGAGCCACTTCGTAGCCTAGTCCTGTCGAACAGACCGGCTACCCTTCAGGATGCCATCAACAGGATTCGGGACTTACAGGATGTCTTACCCAGAACTCGGACACCTTATCCCCAGAGACAGGCCTTCCAGCCTAAGGGTAAGGACACGAGGGCTCCGCCTCCCAAGGCGAATCCTGGACGAGGGCAGTTTGATGATGAGGCCAGGAGAGAGCTGAGGAGGGAGCGGTTGTGCTTCACTTGCCGGGAGCCGTGGGCACCAGGACACAGGTGTGCGGCAGGGAAGGCACACTTCATTGAGGTCTTCTCCGAGAGCAGTGGAGAAGAGGATGAGGGAACACAGGATTGCAGGGAGTTTGAGGATACACCTAGTGTGACACAGGACTCACCATCATTAGAGTCCTCCTTGACCGTGCCGGTTGATATCGTAGTGGAAGAGGTAGAGCCTACCCCGGTAGAGCCATCCACTGAGGTGATGACTGAAGCCATGTCCGAGTCTTCGGGTGGTAGCAGCACACGACAGATGGGTGAGGTATCAGGAGATATATCCATTATCGATGAGGCACTAGGGGATACAGAGGTATCGGATGATGGTCGCAGACAGCGGTATCATCGGCTTCGGACGGACCTTCGAGCTTTGAGGGAGAAGGCCGCGTCAGTACAGGAGACCATTTTGTTGCAGGACCAGGAGCTGGAGGGTATGAGAGTGACTTGTGCCAAGTCGGCGGCCAAGTTGGTCCGCATTGGGGAACAGCTGGATTCCCTGATGGTACAACCAGAGAGCACGAGGGAGCGTCAGATCATCCCCCTTCAGGCATGCATGGATGGGACTAGCAGTATTGTTGGGTCATCTCTTCCCATTAGAGAGAGAGAGGCAGAGCCACCTAGTCAGGTCTCATATGTTGACTTGGATAGTGGTATGAGACGATCAGAGTTGCACAGGGTACAGCAGCCACGTGTTGAGATTGAATGGCGAGAGATTTTGAGTTGGTACTCGGTGGAGCAGGCTATGGATGAAGGGGAGGTCTCAACGAGAGATCTCACTAGAGATGCACTTCGACACACCATGGGGTGCAATGACTTTCTTCCCTTCTCACAAGAGCAGATAGAAGATGGGGGACATCTTCGGATGGATGACATCTCTCATGCTTGTGTTGGACATCCCTTGAGCCATACACATCATGATGGGAGGTTTTTGCCTACCACCTATTTGATTCTTGATAGGGTCTCATTGATCCTTGAGAGGTTTATACTTCAAAATCCCATGAAGTGCAAAATCGGAAATTTGATTTGGGAGGATGGTAGCCTTCATGGGAGGAGTACCAGGATGAGGAGAAGGAGACATCCACAAGTGATTGAGTGGATGGGGATGATGAGCAAGGAGCTAGGAGGCTACTTGCAGATCTGTGCTACCAGGCAGCAGGAGGCTTGGCTGCGCTGGTTACTCTTGAAAGAGTTTGGCCATCTCTTGGCAAACACTCTTCTTAAGAGTCGGAGGGTGGAGGAAAGATGGCTGGATACTTGCATCATTGAGCAGCATAGAGTATGTATGCATGGTGTTGCTATGATACTCGTTGTGTCTTCATCACATGAGTTGTATGATGGAAGTATGGGGAGGCAGCAAATTGTTTGGTTGCTTGGTTTGTTTCTGGGAGAGCAAGGACAGATTTGCTCTCACACCTTGCATGATGTTGCAGGAAGAGGGGATGGCACTATCTCCTTGATCTTTGATGATGACGAGGAAGCACTTCCATCTTGGGGAGTATTCCACACTTGTTGCAGCAGTATTAGAGGAGTCTTTGACAAGGAGCACGTCAAAGAACAGAGTCTTGTATTGACAGGAGCTTATTTTCATGAGCCCCCAGCGTTGTCACCTTGGAGCAAAACATTATGGATGAAGTGTGCGCAGCAGAGATATGGTGGATCTATAACCCATAGGTCCCAGGATCACTTCATATTTGTTGCACAAAGAGGAGGTAATGATGATAGAGACATCTATGGCATGTTCTTCTTGACTTGGGTTTCCAAGCATGAGGAGGATTATCTTCTTGCAGCACATGGTTCATTCTTCTTCATAGCATGCCAAAACACTATGGAGGACTCATTATGGATCCATGTACCATCTTACTTCCAGCATATGGTTAGATTTGTATGGGAGGCTTGATTATGAGGGAGACACATGAGCTGAATGTGCCTTTGAGTATTTTCTGCACTACACGTTCTAATAGGAGCATGGGAGGAGGCATGGCCACCACTACTACATATGTGTTCTCTTTTGGTGTGGGCCATGAGAGTGATATTCATCCATTGTACAGCCATGGGCAAGCGTTTGGACCCATGTTGTTGTCATATTCAGCCATTTACTACCCATTAGTGATGGATCTTGTACATTGCTTGCCATGTGATTTTCTGAGATTGCAGTGGATGAGACTGCGCTGTATCCTTGTGAGGGATTGTTTGCATTATGTATCCTCATGCAACACCTTCAGCAAACCTCTCATTAGGATGATCCATGAAGCACATGTCCTATTCTTCATGGATGAATTGTTTTGGGCCAGCTTGTTCTTCGTTGATGGAGGGACCTTCTTTGGAGGATTGCTCTTCACTTTGCCATTGGAGGGCAATGATTTTGCAGCCCAAGATCGGCATACACTCTACACTTGTCATGAGTGGAGAGAAGGACAGCATGGGGTAAGCTATGATGCTTGCCAAGTTCAGACTTTCAGCCCACCTTCATTACCAGAGCTTGAGGTGGAAGGAGATTTTCAGGAGTTGCCTTGTCGGGAGGTGGCTCATTTTGTTTGGATGATTGCTTGGGGATGGAGGATCCACATGAGAGAGATGTTCCTCACTTCATGCCTTGAGTGGAGGGAGATGATGAGCTGGTACACAGTCAATGGGACAACCTACACATTCGTAGATGCAGAGCAGCAGCAGTCATGGTCTTTAGTCATAGCCAGAGACAGTGAGCAGTCAGAGTCATGGGACTTGGGCGATTATTGGCCACAGTGGCGATGGGATCCGGAAGGACTATTGATTGGCTGGTACCATGAGAGGCCAGTTTGGGATCCTGGCATTGAGATACCCCTTCATATCAGGGTGATGCAGGAGACAGAGAGGTTTGAGTGGGACCCAGGCACATTTTGCAGTATCGGCGGGGAGCATCAGCTAGAGAGTAGGCTTGTTCAAGCATTGCTTGAGAACAAGCAATTTTTGCCGGATGAGGATGCCACTTGGGAGAGCGAGCAGACTTTACAGCATCCATCACTTCCGTTGCTTGAGGACAAGCAACGTTTTGCCGGGGGAGACTGTAATATTCCCAATTAGCCTTGCTAATTGGAATATTTCATTTTTTGTTTAATTTTGCCGCTTTAGTTAGAAATAATAAATAAAGTGAGAAATAAGAGGGGTCACCTCACTTTAGTCACCTCACTTTATAAAATAAAGTGTTTTCCTAGTTGATTAACGTTATAACTTAAAGAGAGGGCCTTGGGGGTCCACACGTATATGAGGGGAGGCCTCACGCTGACCCAAGGTAAACTGCGCAGGTCAAAGGAGAGTTAAGTTTTGGAGGGAGTTTGGCATTATAAAAGGAGAGGTTCTCACCTCATTTGGTATTGATGATTTGATATTATTATTGAGCTAGACACGTACGCTGACACGCGGTTGTTTAGTCGATGCAACCACTGTTTAGTGCAGCAAGTGTCTCCGTTCGGAGATCTCACCCTTAGCCTCGAGGGACTTCGGTACTTTTGGTAAGGTTATTTACGGTTTATATCTTAACCAGGGGGACAGTGCTGCCCTAGTAAGGTTATGTTCTGAGTACACCTTTCAGTTTCAGTAGCAAGTAGCAGCAGCTTCTGGTGCAGATTTGGAGAGGAAGAAGCCCTCTTGTGGCTGCGCAGTTCTGAGGAGGAGGGACGCTGTTTCAGGAGAAGAGAGGACGCTGATCAGCCTTGGAGAGTGAGGACGGCCCCATTCCCGAGGAGGCCGCGGTCCCGAATCGAAAACGAGGAAAACGGCGTTCCCGAGGAGGGAGGGGACGCGAGAGAAAGCGGCCTTGGGTGAGGACGGCTGTTCCCGGCGAGGGGAAGAGGGAGGACGCGAGCGACCCAGGTGAGGACGGCATTCCCGGCGAGGGAGGAAGGACGCAGATCTGAAGGCACGGTGATAGATCCAGCCTTGGAGATTGTAGATCTGAGCAGATATTTGCAGATCTGGTTCTGTAGGTTGCAGATCTGGAGGGGTAGCACTAGATCCAGCTTGGGAGATTGCAGATCTGAGGAGATATTGGCAGATCCAGCCTAGATCTGAAGAGATAACATCGGATCCAGCCTTTGAGGTTGCAGATCTGAGGAGATATTGGCAGATCTAGCATAGATGCAGAGGGTTGGTAACGAATCGATCTGGAGGACGCGAATGCGGAGGATAGGACGCGGATACGGTTTGGAGGCCGGATCCGATGGGTCCCGAGCTTGACCAGGGAAAGCAGAATCCACCGAGTGAGACGACGTGCGAGGAGCGAGCTGTGTTAGAGGGCCGCTTCGGCGTTTTCCCGACATCAGAGCTTCGGTCTTCGGAAGCCGATCTTCGACGACTAGGACGACGTCCTTGTTCAAGCCATTGTTTGTACGAAGGGCCTCCACTTGCTAGGGGCAAGGATAGGTAGTGATTACGATTTTCTTGTACTCCTCTCTATGTACTTCCAGATTAATAAAATGGCTCAGTTTTCTGGCACTCTATGTGTATTTGTTCCATGATCTGGTTCAGTATTGTATTTTCTATATCTGTCTAGCATATTTCTGTGTATTACTGGTTATTTCCCCTTTGGGGATATTACAATAGATCATGGTCCCTCCCAAGCTGAGGATTGTTGTGATCCGTCTCTACGAGACCGTTACTGCCAAGCTTAAGACCAACGAGGGGTGGTCTTAAGACATTAAATGCAATATCAGAGTTAAGCAAGGGTGTCCCCTATCCCCTAACCTTTTTGGCATATACATCGATAAGCTAGAGGAGTGTCTGGAAAATGCGGGATGCAAGGGCACCGAGCTTGTTGGTGTTCTCATTACTCTTCTCCTTTATGCCAATGATATCGTTCTTCTTGCAAAAAGCCATGAAGACCTTGACAAGCAGCTTCAGACTCTTCATGGCTACTGCTCCAAGATGGGTATGACCGTTAATACCGGCAAGACTAAAGTCGTGATCATTAAATCCAAAAAGATCACCCATGGTAGTTTCGTGTATAATAACCAGTGCTTAGAGCAGGTTTCTTCTTATAAATATTTGGGCATTGACTTCCCTCATCAACTCAACTGGAATTATAACATCGAGAGAATGATTCTTGGAGGCTAGAAAACTTATTATGAGCTTGAAAACAATTGTAAGTTGGTTGATCTTTACATTTGGAGTAAAAAGAGGTTCCTCTTTGAGACTATCATCACAAATGTTGTCTTATACATATGTGAAGTTTGGGGTTGCAATATATCCAGAGAGTCATGGAGAAAGATTGAGATGATTCAAAAGCAATTCATAACCAACAACCTAAAGATCAAGGGAAATACTCCCTATCCTATCCTCTTGATCGAAGCTGGTTTATCCCCCATTGAAAGTAGGACTATGTTTAGATATCTGATGTATAAGAAGAAATTTTACAACATGGAATCCAAAAGGCTCCCAAAAATCGCTTCTAACTACAGTGAAAACCCCCACCTTCGCCTCAAGTGCAAGTGGCATAAGGATGCCTAGACTTGGCTCAACCATTGGGTAATTAAGGAGGAGCTTAGTATGGGAAGCAAAGATATTATAAAAAATACTATTACCTTCAAGTTTAAGGACAAGATGTGGGAGAATCAAGAGCTGGAGGGTAAAAGGAAGCTTAGATACTATAAGAGGTGATCAACCCCACCCTTGATAATCATAATTATCTCTCTTTATTGACCAACACTAAGAAAAAAATGAACATCGCTAGGATAAGAACTAATTCTCATGAGCTTCGGAGTGAGACCGGGCGGTGGTCTATTCCCAAGACTCCTTGGAATGATAGGATCTATCACATTTGCAATACTTAGCAGGTGGAAGATGAAAAACACTTCCTTTTAGACTGCTCGACTTTTACTCACATTCGCTCTCAATTCCCTAACATCTGCCACACTTCCAATCTTCTTGACCTTTTAAGCCAACACACTTATATCGATCTTTGAACGCTTATTTCCCTTCTCTTTGATCATAGAAACAAGGTTTTGAGGAATCAAACTTAGATTCTTTTTCCTTTCTTGAGGTCCGATAGGCCACATTGGTTTTAATGGACGTTAATCATTATCATTTAAAAAAAAATGTAACAAGATTATTAAGCTAAGAAGATTCAACCCTACTAAAAAAAATGTAATAAGATTATTAAACTATGGAGATTCAAACTTACTAAAAAAAAATGTAACAAGATTATTAAACTATGGAGATTCAAACCTACTAAAAAAATATGTAACAAGATTATTAAACTATGGAGATTATTTTTTTGCAGCGAATGTTGGGTGGAAGAACAACCGTTTCACACCAGTGAGATACTATCACAAGGATTGTGCGACCTTTGAGATAATTTAATTCCCTAGAAGGTGGCTCCCATACTCAACCCCTCCCCATGAGATTTGAACCTTGTGAAGACTAAACCCCACACAAACCAATTGGTCTACCCTCATGGGTAATTAATCAATTAATTTAATTAAAAAAACAAAAAAGACAACCACTTTTAGTATAAATTTCAACATGTAATAAATCCCTATCATTTAATCTAATTGATAATTAAATTTAAATTCTTTATTCCAAAATAAACATCCAGTGACATAAATATAATGGTTAAGAGTAACAGGTTAAGAACCCAATACCCAAAGGCATTTCAAAGGAATGAAAGTCTGCCGTCTGGCCCTTATAGGTGGCGTGATTTTCCTTGAATAATGAGCTCATCTTCCTCAGCTCTAAGGAAACATGGACCCAAAACCCCAAAACACATAGGCATTTGGAAGGAGTGAAAGCCCGCCGAGAGCCCCTTCTAGGTGGCGTGGTGTGGTTTTCTTTGAATAATAGTGATGAGTAAGCCTTCATTGGCAATTAACAACCAAATATGGTTTTTTTGACAACCAAATTATTATAAATCTTCGTAGCTTATAAAAAAAACATAAATATAATATTTTAATATTCTTAACCAAAAAAAATCATAGAAATTTCAAAAGTATTTCCAAGAATACCAAGTGTAATTTTAATATTTTATTTTTCTTAACACAATATCATCAATTTAATTGGGGTTTGCGTTTTTGGTAAACGCTGAATGCTTTTCACGAACATTCATTTGTCCGCAGTTTTGTCCCAGTGGTTGAATTTACAGGTGCAACAGGAAAATAAATATTTCTCGGCTGACTATGCGTATCTATTCTCGACAGGATTGACAGGATTGATTTTTGTGAACAAACAGAAACGAAGCCTATTAATTTTCTGCACAGAGACTTTGCAGTTTCGAAACCAGGGGACACAGAACCTAGACACTTCAAAAAGAAAATGGACGGAAGGTCTTCCGGCAGCGCAATTTGGAGCAGGTTGCTGAGAGGAGAAGAGAATGATGAACAGGTCAATCAGCTTCTCGCACAGTTCCAAGATGAAAGTGCATTGCAACTTAATCTCAACTCCCACAGATCAACCAAACCCTTAGATTCATCGCTGAATTCAGATGTTGGAGGCTTCGACTACGCTGGACTTGACGATGAATTAGCCCGTCGATATTCCAAACTCAAAGCTCCTCCTCCTGCAAAACAGCAAATTGGTAAGTCCAACAAACTCCAAATTAGAGATAAGAAGGAAAATAATGATTTAGAAAACGTCATAGATAATGACAGAGGGAAAAACAGAGATCTAGAGAAGGATCCAGATTTGGTTGGGGGCGTGAGAGAAAACGAAGGAATTGGCGGGAAATCTAGGGTTCTGGTTGATGAAGAAGAGGAGAAAATTTTAGGGCAAGAACTTGCGTTGAGATTGGCGGCATTGAGAACCCCTTCAGGTGCCAAAAATATCGTAATTAGTAAGTCACAAAATGTGACTGTGCCACAGGAAAGTCAGGGGATCGATTCCCGTGAGACAAGAGTAGGGACCCAGAAAGAGAAAAGCGGTGATTCTGGAGAAACAGGCTTTGTGGAGCAAAATGAACTTGATTCCGAAGAGGAACACGTGCAGAAGCTGTTAGCTTCTGTTCAGGATTCCATTAAGCTTGAAAGGAGTGGGGTTTCAGGGATTTCTTCTTCTTCAGGTCGGTTTAACGATGTGGGAGAAGAACATGTTGATGATGAAGAAGGAATCTCAGAATCTGAGGTAGAGAATATTGTAGAGTGGGCAAAAGATGCAGCTCGTCTTGGGCTTGTTGATTCCGAAGAAGAGGAAGATGATGATGATAATTATGAAGATGTTAATTATGAGGATGAAAGCGATCGCAGTGAAAAACAGAGTGCGGGAACAAGAAAGGCCAAGAAATAAGTAATACCTTTTTGTGTATGTATTTATTCTGTTTTTCGCACTGGTCATTGTTTTCAAAAGGGATGTTTCATGGTTACATGGAAATAATTTAAATTATGGTACCATCTGCTTTCCTTGTCTTAGTCGCCCATGAATTGAACTGTCAGGAACGGATCAAAGTTACTTTCAGTTAAAATGTATGGACAATGGGTGTATTAATTTTATTTATACTAAAGGAAGCCAAGAGATTTGAAGATGTACTGGATGTTCACCTCTATGTATGTTTATAAGAGCAATTGCACCACCAGTGTCCTGCTTTGTATTTGATTTATAGGAATTTTGGGGTTTTCGGAATTGTGTAAATGTATTCGATCAAGCATATACTTGTATTTCCACTTGGAAGTTGGACTTGTAAGGTACTTCTATGACTTCTTGGTTGTTAAGATATTTGACTTCTATCTGGCAATTTATAAAAGACCTGCATATTGCAGCAATTTGAGGTTTTCTTCTTCCTAATGCATAAAATCTAAAACTAATCAGTTCTGTGACAATTTATTTGGATTTCAAGACCCTCCTAGAGGCAACATTTCAATACATTTAACTTTGACTTCAATGTTGCAACTAATCCTTTCTATGGCTTTTTTGCAATGAAAAATAAGACACCTGTTGGGCTGAGTTTCCACGTTAAGGACTATAGTTTGTGTTTGCCAGCCTTTGCAGCACTGTTTTTCTGTGAGATGAACAGATCAACAGCGGCGTATTTGGGGCAGGTTTCCATAAGAGATCTGCGTAAAGCAGTTACTTTGCTGGGTTTCATTTGAGGACTATAGTCTATAACTCTTCAAGGCTTTGGAGTCTGGACCACTGGTTTTCTGTGAGTTCAATAGCAGTTTAGTTTTGTTTCTGTTAGCTTTTTAAAATTCATATCATTGCTTCACAGTGAAAAAGAGATAAGAGATTGGATGCTGTTATTGTATTTGAGTTGCTATGGATCTATGCCATAGCCCATAGGGTTTGAATTCCATTATTACTTGCTTTTTGTATGAAGAAATTGTATATTTAATACTCAAACAGAATATTCATCAAGTGAACTGCAGTAGTAAATGAATCCAATTCTTCTTGTTCTTGGAATCTGTTCTTTTTCTGTTTTTGGTATGAAAATCCTTGTGATACATTTTTATATCCAAATACTTTTGGGTTTTTTGGGATATATTTATTATTCTTTTACTAGGTACAAATGTATTTTATCTGCTTTAATTTGTGGGTATGGATGACTATAATTATGAAAAGTTCCTATTATGACACTGGCAGTTTCTGGTGCATTACAATTTACAGAATTAGCTTCCCTACTTATGGCTGTTCCTTTTCTTGATTTCAGTAATACAGAAAAAAAAAATGTAATCTTCAATTTTGAAAAATCCTCTTGAAATTTGATTTAAAGACTAAGGTTTATGAATCATGTCTCAACAAAGTCCTATTTCCTATGGACATTTAATTTATTGTCAGGACTCAAGTTGTCAATCTATGAAAGCCAACATGCTAGTAAATTTGATGTCAAATTTCAGACATTTTGTCTCAACTGTATGTGAGTGAAGTCATTTCCTTGAATCTGGTGTTCATTCAAAGAATTCTGTTATGATAAAAAACAATTATCTAATTTTTGGAAGTGCGCTTTGCTTAGACAGAGGAACCTTTTTTTCCTGTGAGACACTTTGTTTAGAAAAAGACTATGAAACTGTTTCTCATGTGCATCGTGAACAAACCATCTACACCAACCATATAAATGCAATCTGTTTTCATTGCTATAGTGCAAACCTTAATAGTTGGTCGCACCTAGCAAGATTTGAACATGGGTCACAATGGTGGTAAGTTCCCTCATCCACCACCAGGCCACGCAACACCCCCATGGATTTGAACTAGCAAGCTTTAAGGAGAATAGGAAGATGGGTTTGGGTCTATAATATGGTTATAGGTCGTGGTTTTCTATCAAGATGTATGTTCAATCCTTAATGATGTTGTCACCTTGTATCTGCTCAGTTTGCTCTAATTTTTTACATGAAACCCTACTGCTCTCAGGCTTTAGTGGAATCTTGAATGGAAGCTGACAACCTTTGCACTTGTTCCATTTTGGTATCAAGTTCATTTTGCTTCAGAGAGCCTATTTCTCCATAATCACCACTTCTCTTTATGGATCCCCAATCTTCCCCTGCGAGAATCAAACCATTGACCTCCTCGGGGCACAATCAAACCCTAGACCTAATTAATTACAATATTTTGCACATTTAAAGGGGTTTTCAATGCCACCAATCTCAATGCAAGTTCTCGCCCTAAATATTTTTCCTCTTCTTCATCGACAAAAACCATAGATTTCCTGCCAATTTCTTTGTTTTATTACACCTCCAACCAATTAGATCCTACTTCAGATCACTCACATTCTATCCTTCTTATTGCTAATTTGGGGTTTGGTGGAGTTACCAATTTGTGGTTTTGGAGGAGGAACTTTGATCCTAGAATATTGATAGGGTAACTCATCATCCAAGAACGTTTGATTTCAGAGAACAATAATTTGCATTGGGCTATCAATTTTAGAATGATACTCTTACAAGATCTATGTTGGCATACCTTAAGACTATCTCCCAGACATTTGGCGGATTTGAGGTGTCAGCTATTGACAATGATATTGTTGTGTTATAAAACATATTTTCCAGTCTCTCCTCTTAATCAAATCACAAAGTTTGTGAGGATTGATGGAACAAGTCCTCCAACACTATCTCTTATTATTCATGACAATCTAGTACAGGTGGTAATAAATCCTGGAGTAAAAGATTCTTAATTAATGAAAGCATTTAATTCTGTTATGTTCAAGCAATGGATAAATAGTATGAAAAGTGAGAGGCGTCTCGCCTGTTGACAGCAGATGTTTGAAGGAAGCATTAATTCAGGGCTAACTAGACCACAGCTCAAAAGGCATGTCAACGTGGCTTACTAGATGAGTTATGACAATAGCTGACACCTCAAATCTGTCAAATATCTGGGAGAAAGTCTTCAGTTGTGCTAACAGAGGTATTGTAAAAGTGTAATTCTAAAATTGATATTCCAATGCAAGTTAGTGTTCTCTGAAATAGAAGTCTACTTTTAATAAAATGTGGAAAAAATTTCAGCAGAAATGCTGCCAATAGTGAAAGTGATGATGGACGTTTTTGAGTGCTTATACTTTCTTTTGTTACACCCATTATCTCTTGTATGAGAAGTTGAATATCCACAATATTCTTAATTAGGTCTTCTGATAGCATAATTGTTAAAATTGGACAACTAGGTCCAAACTCCATGTTGTGATGCTCAGATGAAGACACCAATATTTTTATCGGGTTCCTCTTTCGAAGAGGCGCAAGATCGATCTAAAGATCATCTTGATCCGATGAGCAGAACATTTATTTTGAATTTATTTTTAATACTTTCAAAATATGTGCAAGTTGGCCTTAAGGTTTTACACCCCCAGCAAATGTGTCACACGCCCTTAGTGATTGATATAAATAGAGTCAACGTTGGAGGGCATTTCAATCATCTCATCACACATATCCTCATGATCTGTAAATGGATAAATTTGGATGATGTCGTAAATGGATGCCGTAAATATGGATGATGCCGGAAATCGATGTCGTAAATCTGGATGCTGTAAATATGGATTCTTCCAAGACTTCATAAACATTCAAGTGCCTCACTATCAAAATGGTGGTTTACCCACTTGCCTTATTTCTACCACAGGAGGTGTGAATTCAATGTATGCTCATCACACACCTCCACTTAGCGCAAGTATGAGGTATGGGTACTCAATTCCTCCATGGTTGGATGGGACAAATTGGTCTCAATTATATGGCAGTAATCAACCACAAATTAATCAAACCTTCTTAGGGAGGCCAACCTTCTTGGCTCAATCAGGAAACTCAGGGTTTGACACTGAAAATTCTCAAGGCCATAACGAATAGGGGTGTTATATGTTTTTGGTTGTAACCACATTATGATGTGGATTTTGGATGGACTGTATATTTTTCTTGTCACATGAAGGTTTATTTATTCCATATTGTATTCGACATTGAAAGGAAGGAACATCTATAGTCTATTCAAATGTTACATTCTGATAGAATGACATGACAATGTTGTTAGATGTGTTTTTTTTGATACTGTAAATTCTGTATACTGTATACACTCTTCGCATGTTTATGGGACTCCATGTTTGTTATCAATTGGATGAAAATATGTACTCAACCTCACAACCATACTGTTATTTTTTATTCCAAAAAGTAAGCTATTTAAAATCTACTCTAATATGAACACTGAAACAAATGTCTTCTCAAAGGATTGACTGGACATGGACAAAACTTCAAGCCAACACGACAGATTGAAATGCATAATAGAATATGAGCAAAATAAGATTGAAGAAACAAATAACAGATGGAACATGTAAAGAGATAAATGTCTGTTAAGGTTCAAGGTTGACCAATCTAAGCCTTAAGGTACCCGTCTAAGGCAACATTGTCTCTAAGACTTATATAAAGACTACTTAATGAGCGAAGAAAGTCTCATAATAAGATGCATGTGCTGACCTCTTGCTCAGTTACATAACCAAGACATTCATGTTCAGATTTACAAAACATACTATTTAGCTTATAGGAGATATTGAAACTCTATCACTACTTCAAACCTCTTGCTCAGTTACACAGCCAAGACATTCATGTTCAGATTTAAAAAAACATACTATTTAGCTTATAGGAGATATTGAAACTCTATCACTACTTCAAACCTCTTGCAAGTTACACAACCAAGACATTCATGTTCAGATTTACAAAACATACTATTTAGCCTATAGGGGATATTGAAACTCTATCACTACTTCAAACCTCTTGCTCAGTGACACAACCAAGACATTCATGTTCAGATTTACAAAACACACTATTTAGCTTATAGGAGATATTGAAACTCTACCACTACTTCAAACCTCTTGCTCAGTTACACAACCAAGACATTCATGTTCAGATTTACAAAACACACTATTTAGCTTATAGGAGATATTGAAACTCTACCACTACTTCAAACCTCTTGCTCAGTGACACAACCAAGACATTCATGTTCAGATTTACAAAACACACTATTTAGCTTATAGGAGATATTGAAACTCTATCACTACCTTAAACCTCTTGCAAGTTACACAACCAAGACATTCATGTTCAAATTTACAAAACATACTATTTAGCTTATAGGAGATATTGAAACTCTATCACTACTTCAATATACACGTAGCAAAACAACCACGTCAGAATTCACTCGCCTGTACGACACATGCCACTAAGCTTTCCAGCTGTCATGTGGTTGGTAAGGGCCTTAAATCCGCCAGCTTGCCATACTACTATGGTTTCAAACGTGGAGTTATTCACGATGTGTCTTTTGAGCTGTGCATTTTTTTAGTAAATGAATTGAGATTTGCAAAATTTACTTTTTAGTTTATGGGAGATATTGAAACGCTATCACCACTTCAATACACATATTAACTTAGTAAATAAATTCAACAAACTAGTTTGAGTACATAATCACACCAAAGTTGTTTTGCAACCTAAAAGTTCTTATCACTGTTTCAATGTCAAATTCACATTGAGATAGAGGAATGTATAATTTACTTCAAGGTGCATTATTTACAAGCTATTTGCATACTATTTGAAGCCTCTTTATGTTGACAATTAAACTTTAACAATGGCACTATTGCAAGCTATAATATTTTATCATACCATTTAAAATGATTATAACAAAACCACAATCAAAACTTTATCATACTCTTAAAAGTGATTATAACAAAACCACAGTAAAAACATTATCATACCCTTCAAAGTGATTATAACAAAACCACAGTGAAAACTTTACGACACCCTTCCAAGTGATTATAACAAAACCACAGTCAAAACTTTATCACTACTTCAATACACATCTTAACTTAATAAACAAATTCAACAAACCAGTTTGAGTACATAATCACACCAAAGTTGTTTTGCAACCTAAAAGTTTCTATTACTGTTTCAATGTCAAATTCACATTGAGATAGAAGAATGTATAATTTACTCAAGGTGCATTATTTACAAGCTATTTGCATACTATTTGAAGCCTCTTTATGTTGACAATTAAACTTTAACAGTGGCACTATTGCATCAAATAACATTTTATCATACCCTTCCAACTGAATATAACAAAACCACAGTCAAAACTTTATTTAACAGAATACAAAATTTGGTCCAAGTGCCTTCTAAAAATTACCTGTAGACTCTACGTTTCTCTTTCACACTTGCAGTAACCCATTCAAGTAATCAGCAAAATACAGAATTTGGTCCAAGTGCCTTCTAAAAAATACCTGTAGACTCTACATTTCTCTTTCACACTTGCAGGAACCCATTCAGTTATGGAGCAGAACAACTTCAAATGGGGACTCATGTCAGATACAAGTACAATTCACAAAGAAAATTCTGTATTCTCTACAAGTCTCTTATGGAGCAGAACAACTTCAACTAACTAGCGAAAAGATGGAGCAAAACAACTTCAACTAACCAGCCAAGAGATGGACCAAAAAAGCCTTTAAGTCTAGGGAAACAACAGGAGATGAACGCCAAAAGAGCCGCAAATGAGGAGGGAATACTCGCTTGACCAGAGGGAGGGATAGGAGGAAGGATAGGAGGAATTTCAAAAACCAAACCCTAAACCCTAAACCATGTTGTATGCTTAGGGTTTCCACCAGAAAGGAACGACTACATACTAAGGACTGCGCCAACTCAGGGTTTCCATCGGCAAGGAACGACTACATACTAAAGCCACGCTAAACATACAACCCTAAAACAAAACAAGAACACGGGTATAGCCCTAAAACCAGTGCCAAATCAAACAAGAAAAACTAGTGCCAAAACCAGTGCCATTCAAAGAAGAACAAACAGTCCGAAGAAGAGCTAAAAGAGCTAAATTCCATCGAAGAAGATTAAAAGTGTTAACAAACACATGTTTTCAAGTGTTAAAAAACACAACAGTGGGCTAGTACGAAAATTATTCCTACTGGTAGGTGAAGACGCCAATTGGAGAGCCAAACGTCGATGCAGGAGCCAACTGGATAGCCAAACCTTGCCACAATTCGGCAATACCTACAACATAATGGAAATGAGCATAAATTAACAAAAAAAAGGAAAAATCTCTCGAAAATGCAAGAAAAACAACAAATTTACCTGCAAAACGATAAATTCCCTGCACAGTCATGGAACTTCTGCAAACGAGCACATGGGATGAAGTTGTCGACAACTCCACGCAACATTGAGCAGTCGAGGAGGGTAGTGTGACAGTGGAGGAGCGAAGTATCACGGTCGCGGGAGCCGAACAGGTCCATAACAGGACGCAGGGGAAGCGTCAACGAAACCATCCCACTATAGCAAGGCATCCTAACAGCAACAACAAAGGCGGACATGTGGTTAACAAATGCGGCGGAGGTGCACTAGCACTGGCGACACAACGCACAACAACTAGCGGAGCTCTTCGAGCAACATCCCACCCAGAACATAATTGCACAGGTTAAAAGAGCAATCATGAATAACTCTGTGTTTGAAACCCTAAACGTACGACAAGCTGGCGGATTTAAGGCCCTTACCAACCACACGACAACTGGCGATCTTGGTGGCATGTTTCGTACAAGCGAGTGGACTATGACATGGTTGTTTTGTTACGTGTCTCAGATGGCGCCCAACAACTGGCGTCCCTCCATTATCATACATTATTTCTTTCAAAACAATACAAAATTAGTAGTATATATCAGTCATTATTTGAATATGCTGTACACTAGCTTTCCTTTTATTTTATGATGTAAATTCTACTTTAAAATAAAATGAGTTCTGAGTTTTAAATTTTTAATATAATATTGTTAAATAATTTTAAATTTATTTAAATAATGCTTTGGCCAACCATGGTGATGGGCTTTAATTAGAATTGATTCAGCGTTTTTCTATTTAAGTCGTGGTGATATAATTTTATGCGTTGAAATTTACACAATGGGAAAGAGGGATGAGCGAGTCTAAGACTATTCGAAGATGCAACAATTATCACAGTGGGATCCAGGCCCATTCATCAATTGAGCCCCAGAGATGCAGCAATTGTAGCAGTGGTATCCCTCGTGGGTACACGTCAATCATTTTTATTTCTATGCAAGCCTAAGTTACATAGAAATTATTAATCATGACAATGGAATAGCTTTGAAATTAGTTGGGAAAATAGCCTCGGAGTCTTGCGACCAAGTGGAAGGAACTAGATGGGGGTGGGCATAGGAGCCATCACCTCGGGAAATATAAATAAATTATGGATTATATTGGCTATGGACTCAGTTGAGTAAACGATTAATGTTACTGAGTAATGCTAAACTTAATTTTAGCATTATTTTGGTTGGTGAAAATTACGCTTTAAATTTAAGTGTTCTAACATAAAAATAGACATAAGTATTAATGTAGCTAGTTTAGGATTCTTAGTACAAAGCTGGATTGTTCTAGTCCCTCTCGTTTGTAACTCTTTTTGGAACCTTGCAATGGCATTAACACCCAAACTTAAGCCGCCCATAATCAACTCTCAAGGGCCAATCATTTTGAGACTAGGGGCTTATTCCGAGTGCCATGGTCCCATTTGTAACGAAGGTGCACTTGATGGTTTGGGCCCTCAATTTAACGACTACAATCAATAGTCCTCAATCGACAACAAAGGTGGATTGTGAGGGCCCTTCCATTGTGACCTTAGCCAAGGGGTGTGCAGGGAGGGGTGTTCGCGCTCCTGATTCTCGGTGGAGGTTCTGCTCTTTCAATCGAACAACGAATATTGGTCGAAGGCAAATCAATGATTCTTGTTAATTGTGGGGGATGGGGTGGGGAGTCCGCGATTGCAGTTCTGCTTCACCTTTAGAACTTTGACCTCGGATGACAATTTCACTGTAAATTAACGGGGACTTGTTCAACATCGGTGTTTGATTTCATGCACCAAAATCGAGATGACAGGGTCAGATGTACTCAACTCAACGAATTTCAAATCTGGTCCTAATGCGGGTTCTTCTCGATGGGTCACTATTGGTCCTTGCATATTCAAGCTTACAACAATTCATTTGACCTCCCATGGATTTGAACCAATGATAGGTCGGTCCAAAAATTTGTTATGAATCCCAAACCATCTTAACACTCGCCAAGTTCGACTCTAATTTCAATTTGGTCGTTTGAACCCTCAACTGAGTTCTGGATTTGTTGCATAGCTCTTTGTACTCTTATCTAAATTTAGGAACATTCACACACAGAGACACTTGCCCACCTTACATAGGGAATCAATACCTGTTCAAGTAGAGAATTTGAACACAAGGAATAGCTCGAAAAACACTCAGATTCTATTATAACTCATAAAGATGTATTTACATAAGAATATTATGGCCTTTTCTATCCAACTATAGGGCTCTCATGCTCCTTCTCAAGCTTCCTCTCCCTGAATTTCTTGAGCTCCGCTCTCAAGATGTTTGCGCTTTAATCCTCGAAACCCCATTGAGCTCTAATTGTACACATATATAAATATCCTCTCCTATTGGCTAAGAAATATCCTAGCAAACCAAGGAAAATGGGACATTTATCCCAACAACCTAAAACTGCTTAACACCTCAGTCTAACACTTGTTATTTTTTTACAAAGGCCCACTTGGCCATAACACTTGTAGAAATTTTCATACAAATATGTATTGCCTGGATTCTCTTGATCTAACAATTATATGCCACTGTTAAATACAAAATCGCTTCTACAAAAATTCTTGCGGAAATTTAAAACACAATTGCCAATTGCAAACACATGAAGAAAGATCATTCACACATAACACATATGTTTACTGGGAAAGCTTAAAGCTAAAAACCCCACTATCATATATTATGTATATATCATGGATCATGAAACAATCTCATACAAAACTATACTCCAAGAGCTATCAACACAATATAAAATCATCTCACACTGTCATGCAGAAATTTGGCAAATGCCTTAGCCAATTTTCTACCTCACAACAACCTGCCTCCACTGCACAATCCAAGTTGATTACAAAGACCAATTCGATTCAATCATGCCCTCCTTGACTGCGCCATCCTCATGAGCATATCCAATGTGTGTTTGGATTGCAAGCGTGCAATCCAATATAGTACAACTGATAGTCAACTATCCCTTTCACCTACCTCAACTGGGTCTCCACTGGATCTGACATGCATGTAGTTAACAGTGGTAAATATTCAGTTGCATGTGAGATCATTCCATGTGAATTAATTTAATATTTAATTCACTGATCTCTCACTAGTGTATCTTTAGTTACAACTAACACAACTAAGTTTAACTCACTTAACTGAGTTAAACTACTTTACAACTCACATAACTACACATCCAACTCTGTTACAAATTCGAATCACTCAGTTACAACTAAGTGCACTTGCATGTCCCGCCAACCAGCCTTAGAAATTGAAATTCCTTCAGCTAACTAGTTTTCCACTTCAGTTAACTGATTTCAGGTGCTCCATGAGAATAGATGTTATGAAACCAGCTCCGAAAATAGAAGAAAAGAGAGATCAACGCCTTAGAAATAAGCCACTTCGAGGGGGCAACCTCCAATACATTACATAAATGAACAATTCTTGGATGAGTCAAATGACCAAAACCTCCTTTCTATATATAGGAGTCCATGGGGCCACAATGTAATCTTAGTCGACCTAACAATAATAATATAAGGACACAATAATAACAATATGGGGGTTACATGGGTACAATAATAACAATAAGGGGGTTACACTAGCAACAATAAGGGACTATACTAGTAATATAGGGACCTAACATGCTCCTCTCCTTCAAAAAATTGTTGTTTTCAACGCTTGAATAGCTCCGGGTGTTTTTATATAAAATTCTCATCCTCCCATGTAGAATCTTCAGTGGGTAAGTTCTTCCATTTGATGAGATACTCTGAAATTGATCGATTTCGTGGCTGTTGAGTTCTTGTTTCCGTGACTGCTTCAGGTTCCAATATGGTTTTTCCTTTCTCATCAAGTTCTGGAAATATTGTTTGAACCGGAAGTTTGTCCCCTATAACCTTCTTTAAGCATGAAATATGGACAATGGATGCACTTGCGAAGAAGCAGGTAGCTCCAATTTGTATGCCATAGTACCAATCTTTTGCAACACCTTGTAAGGACCATAGTACTTTGGTGATAATTTATTATCCTTCTTAGCTTGCTTGAGGGAAATTTGTTTGTATGGTTATAGCCGTAAAAATACTCAGTCTCCTACATCAAAACTTCTTTCGGTGCGATGTTGATCTGCCTGTTGTTTCATTCGATTTTGCGCTAAATTTAGGTTATCCTTTAAGAGTTGGAGAACTTCTTGTTGATGCTCGATGTGATCTTCCACTGCTTGAACCCTAGAATTTTCCCTTAAAGAAGATTTGATGGACGGTGGATGATATCCATAAAGTGCCATAAATGGGGTCATTTTTGCTGCAGTATGGAAGGAAGTGTTATACTACCATTTAGCGAGAGGTGACCACTTGACCCATTGTGCTAGATTATCAGATACAAAACAACGAAGATATCCTTCCAAAAATTTATTCGCTCAGTTTGGCCATGGGATTGAGGATGATAAGATGAGATATGAGCTAGTTGAGTACCCAAACAAGAAAATAATTCCGTCCAAAAATTTCCTGTAAAAATGGGATCTCTGTCACTTACAATAATCTTTGGGTTTTCATGTAGCTTTTGAATTGTTTCCATAAATGCTGTAGAAACTGTATGTTAGAAGTGTTGTCATTGATGGCAAAGGACAACAGCAGAAGTAAAGGAGAATATTTACAGAGAGCATGAGAAGAACAGAGGGAGAGTTTATTTACAGAGACAGGGCAGCAAAAAGAGAAGCAAAGCAGAGCAAAGGAGACAACATAGATGGCAAAGGAGACAGGGGGAAGAAGACAGTTGAAATGAAACGGTCAAGCAGCAGAGGACACAGAGACAGAGAAAGGAGACAGAACCAGAGGAGGCAGAACAGCAGAGGTGGAGACAGAGAATACAGAGGCAGAGATAAAACGGTCGAGTAGCAGAGGCGGAGGCAGAGAATACAGAGGCAAAGCCGTTAACAAGCAGTGAAATGATCAAGCAGAGACGGAACCGAGGCTCTGTGTATAAGGGGTAATACCAAGAATTAAGCAATAAAACGTAACACAGGTGTTAAACCTTATGGTAGTATTATATTAAAATAACAATGAAACAAAGATTATATGTATATGTATATAATGAAGGCGCGAAGTTTTTGTTGGAGTGGAACCATGACTATAAGCGGAACCTCGAAGATGAACAGTAAAACCGGAGGGCCACAAAACGAGTGGGTTCGCGCGTTGGTGGAATTGGTAAGCAGTATTGCCAAAATGAACGCGATATGTGTCATTGAAGGACACATGTCCTCAGGCGGTTTTGTAAAACAACTTTTTTCGCGCAAATTTGATGTGTTAAAACTTGTACCAATAAAAAATGTGATATGGTATGACATCTGTTGGATCATCGGAATCGATGTGATAAACTGTCTGTCGTTGGATGCAAGAGGCGTGTTAATGGAGGTGGGCCCTGGGAACGTACATGTGGTAAAATATGTATCGAGTTTGATATCTATTGCAATATTGGATATGTATTAAAGTTGAGTGCGCATATAAGAATGGGTTATGTGCAGATTATATATTTGATGCAAGTTAATACATTATGTTATGCCGAGGGTTAAAACCATGGTCGAGGATTGACTTAGGCTTTTATATATATATGTCCAAAGGGTGTTGTCAAGTGGAACGTACTAAAAATGCAGAGCCTATCAAACACATGTGGGCTTCATGGAATGGTTGTGTATTAAAATGTCACGTTGGGTTTAGTTATAAATTGATAGTGCGGTGGTGGCATATATATACAAATGCACAAGTAATGTGCTAACCAAAGTTGTGGTTTGGACTCATAATATATCATACGAAGGGTAAGCCTGGAGCATATATATATATACATAGTGGGTCGAACTCCGCCAGGGTGAGAACCTTTGGTTTATTGAGCTATTAAAGGTTGATTTCATATATGTATGTTGAAATGAGTTGCGTTTGATATATGTTTAGGACCTAAAACCTATGTTAACAGAATCCAAGTATAAACCAGTACATTTACGCTGTGGGTCTCACATAAAAATTCGAATCATAACCCAAGCTGGAGGATACATAAAGATTGAAGCGACAAAGTATACATATATATGCAACGCTTTATATATGTAGTGCTTTATAAAAAAGGGGCCAAAGTATATACATACATATATGTGAAGCGCTCTATTGTTTGGACCTAATACAAACAAAGGCTTATAAGGTGGGACCCGAGCCACGAATCGCATCGGAGAAAAGTTGGCAGCGGAACATGTTAACAAAAGTTGCGATTGTGATTGAGTTCCGGATCCGATATGTTTTAAACGATGTTTTTCATATTTTGCTTGAGTTCCGGCCTAAGTGCATCGGAGCGATTCATCGCATCGGCACAATGAAGTGAACAGTGTTACATCGCATCGGCACAGTGAAGTGTACAGTAATTGATCGCATCGGAGGTGAAAGAGTATCGACCAAACTGAAAGTCCTGATTGCGACTTAGCAATTGGATGAGAGCCGTCAGATTCACCGAGGGATGGACGACGGAGATGATTCGACTGACTATATGGTGGGCCTTTACTAATTGCATTGGCGGAAATCTAAAGACCAAATCGCAGGAGCATTATGAATGTTGCGATTGCGATTGAGATAAATGAGCGGAGTATAGCTGACATGTGGGGTCCATTCAAAGAATAAGACTAATAACAGGTTTGCTCCAAGTTTATTAAACCAAAGCTAAAGAGGAAAGGAAAGCACAATGACATATATATATGCAAAACAATACATACATATTTCCAATATGTGGACAGTAAATCATCGCATCGGAGAATAGAGCAAGTTCAACAAGTGGGCCCGTAAGGGCATTTTATGTATTAAAATGTTTTATTATTTTTATAACGCCGAGAGTTGAATTGCATAGTTACATGTATGCAGCGGTTACACCACGACAAAGAACAGGAGAACAAGCAGAGCCGAAAAAGACACACACAGTCAAAGAAAAGACAAATGCACAGCGATCCAAAACGCTGAAGGAGTTGAGCTGGAGTTCTCATTGTAATTAAATGTAAATGTTTTAATTGGTTTATATTGTTTGTGATGCATTGGTGTTCAAGAGAATAAAAATCCTACGAGGAAGAAAGTATAAAATGAAGATGTAAATATATTTTTCTGATGATAGAAAAAGAAATAGAAGGCAGAGTGGCTAAGAGTGACTTATCCATTTGGAATTTCAGGAATACAATAGTCATAAGAAATATGTATAAATAATATCACCTCGATAAGTGAGTTAGAGAGTTGAGGAGATATAGTATAAAATGAGGTGTAAAAGATATGGGCAGAGATAAAGAGATGCTATGCATTGAAGGCTTTATATATAAATCAACAAACATTTTATTTTGATAATTATAGGTGTTGAGCTTCCCTACTGCTGAAGCTTGATAGCTGTCAGCCAGAAGCACCGAGGTTGGAGCCCTTTAGAGTTAAAGCCATGGGTAAAAACAGTTAGTGAGAGGGATGGAGCTTTCCTTGCATCATGGCCAACAATAACAGATGGTTTACCCTTTTGCGGGCTTTCACTTATATCTACTCGTCCTTCATACTTTTAAAGATATGATCTACCCACCCTAATGTTTTTCTTTCTGCCTCTCATACAAGTTTAACATTAATTTAATACTGTTTATAATATACAAGATCATTCAAAGCATATTAAAGTTGGTTATAAAATTAAGTTTGAATGTTCCAGAAAAATTAAAACTTTAGGTATGTAAGTAACCCATCACTTTCCTCTAGCTTGTGTAAGGATTCAATACTGGTATGAGAGCCAATTTTTGTACTAGTTTAACCATCAGTGAGATCCTTAAATCTTTAGATGGCTATATGCAGTCAATGTTAGAAGTCAACTAAATAAAGCCCCTTTCTTCAGTTTCCAAAGTAATTATGCCTTCTGGAAAATCAGAATGAGAGCATACATAATGTCTCTAGGAATAGAGGTTTGGGCTGTTGTGGAATTTGGATATGCCCCAAAGGAAACTGACCCAGAGAGAGAAGCTAAACAAGAATTTGTAGCAAATGAAAAGGCCATGAATGCAATCTTAAGTGGACTTTGTGAGGATGAATTTATCAAAATAATGCACAGCAACAATGCCAAAGATATGTGGGATACTCTTGAAAACATCCACGAGGGAAATAAAAAGGTAAAGACTGCCAAAATTCAAGTATATAGAGCTCAGTTTGAAAATTTAAAAATGAATGATAATGAAGATGTTGGAAGCTTCTTCTTAAGAGTTGCAGAAATTGTTAACAATATGAAAGCTCTTGGAGAAGCCATACCAGAAAGTGTAATTGTACAAAAGAAAGTGTAATTGTACAAAAGATTCTAAGATCTCTTCCACCTAGTTTTAACCCCAAGGAGTCTGCAATAGAAGAAACCACTGATTGGGAAACCTTGACCATGAACCAGTGACTTGGAACTCTTACAGCCTATGAGATGAGACTCCCACAGAAGAAGCCAAGTGCGAGGGAGGAAACTTTTAAAACATGAAAGAAGAGAGAAGAAAATGAAGATATATGTTCTTGCTCAGATGAATAAGAGGCCAAGTTTGTCAAGAAACTGGACAGAGGCTCAGGTAAATATAAAGGCAAACTTCCATTCAAATGCTTTAACTGTGGAAGAGTTGGACACTAT
The DNA here is from genome assembly GCA_034641835.2 of Pinus albicaulis. Classification (NCBI taxonomy): domain Eukaryota; kingdom Viridiplantae; phylum Streptophyta; class Pinopsida; order Pinales; family Pinaceae; genus Pinus; species Pinus albicaulis. The sequence goes on along the minus strand of CM076584.1, from coordinate 33,443,517 downwards.
GCTGCTAAGTGTCCTCACAAGAAATTAAGGAATCATGCTCAAGAATCAGAGAAAACTACATCAAAGAACTGGAAGAAAGGAAAGAAATTCAGTAGAAAATCTTTCTATGCTCTACAAGACAATAGTGCATCTGAAGACTCAGATGAACCCTCAAGTGAAGAAGGAACCTCTGAATTTTTATTGATGGCCATAGAAGAACTTGAAGGACTCCTTCTAGAAGATGAAGAAGAAGGTGAAGTTGACCTTGAGGGGGAGCTAAGAAGTGCCCTGGAGGAGATTGACAGACTCAAACTAAAGTGCATAAAAAAAAATACATTCTCATCAAGTATGTACGAGAAGAACATAATTCAGAAGTCCTCATGCAACTAAAGATAGAGCTTGAAGAAGCCAAGAAGATAGAAGACATATTACTTAAGCAAATCAAGGATAAAACTCAGGAACAAGAGAAGTTGAAAGAAGAAGTAGTATGTCTGAGGAAGAAATTAGAAAATTCTCAAAGGAAAGTGGCTATAAATTCTTCTCAAACAACAAGCTCTGGTAAATTGAACGAGATTCTGGATGCTCAAAGATCTCCTATGATAAAAACTGGGATAGGCTATGAAGGTGAATCAAGTAAAAGCAAAGAAAAAGAGAACAAAAATATTATTTTTGTAAAAGCAAAGAAGGCTGATGCAGCAGCTCAAATAATTTCTACAAAAGAAGAAACATGTAATGAGGGAGACAGAAACCAAAAGAAACCTCTAATAACAAAGAATGATATAAATACTCAGACAACTGAAAAAGGCTCATATACCCCTGAGTATGTCAAATTTTGAAGCCATCAAAGGAGATTCTTCCCTCCTATGAAAAATGCCACCTGTTATGCCTGCCACAAGCTGGGACACATTGCTACATACTGTCATACAAGGAGGAGTAATTCAAACCAACAAAAGATACAAACATTGAAGAGACAGTTTCAAGCAAACAAATGGAGAAGACAACCTCACATCAAGTATGCAAGTTGTTTCTATGGTTACTGTTTTTATTGTAAGGAATTTGGCCATAAAATCATTGAGTGCAGAAAATATGGACAAAGATTGATATACAGCTCCTCAAGGAGGTTTATGAATCAAGGAGATTTTACTCATACTCACACTTTTGCAAAAATTATGATCAAACGCTGTGTATGCAATAAAGTTGGACATGTGCCTTCCAAATGTCCTCTCAGAGGATGTGGTTCATCATCAAGATATCAAACAAAAGGATGTTTCCAGTGGAAAAAGAAGGTGAATAAATGTGACCTGGCTCTAACTGCTCAAGACCTGAAAAGCCAATGGTATCTGGACAGTGGCTGCTCAAAATATATGACTGGAGACAGAAGCAAGCTTATCACTTTTGATGAAAAGAAATCTGGTAATGTTACTTTTGGCAATGAGAAATCAGGAAAAATCAAAGGAAAAGGCTCTGTCAGCCTAGAAAATGGCAGAGGAAAGGCCCAAGATGTACTATTTGTAGATGGGCTGAAAGAAAATTTGCTGAGTGTCAGTGAAATGTGTGATAAAGGCTGTGAAGTTATTTTTAGAGCACAAGACTGTGAAGTCAGATCAAGTACCACAGGAAAGACTCTACTCAAAGGTGTTCGAACAAAGAGTAATGTTTACATAGTGAAAGAGGAGGATGAAGAATGCCATCTTAGCAAACTGAAGGAGTCATGGTTATGGCATAAGAGATTGGGACATCTCAGCTTTGACCATATCATCAGACTGAGCAAAAAGAAAGCTGTCAGAGATATGCCAGAAATAAAAAGGCCTTCAAATAGCATATGCAAATCTTGCCAATTGGGCAAACAAACCCGCACATCCTTTAAGTCCAAAGAAGAGCTATCAACAAATAGACCACTCCAGCTTGTGCACATGGATCTGTGTGGACCTGAAAGAACTAAAACACCAAGTGGAGAATCCTACTTCATGCTGATAATAGATGATTTCTCCAGAATGACATGGGTTGCATTTCTCAAGAATAAATCGGAAGCACTGGAGAAATTCAAGATATTCAAAGCATTAGCAGAAAATAAAACATGATGCAAGCTAAAATGCATCAGATCAGACAGAGGAGGTGAATTCCCAGCTTATGACTTTGCAGACCTATGCAATGAACATGGAATAAAGCAACAATTTACTATTGCAGGGACACCTCAACAGAATGGAGTAGCAGAGAGACAAAACAAGTCTGTACAACAAATTGCTAGAGCCATGATGCAAGAGAGTAATATTCCTCAAACCTTATGGGCAGAAGCAGTACACACAGCTGTGCATATCCTAAAAAAAGCTCATTTAAGACCAAGCAGTGACAAGACTCCCTATGAACTATGGCATGGTAAACCAACTTCAATCAATCACTTTAGAGTCTTTGGAAGAAAGTGTTACATAAAGAACAATGATGAAAATCTGGGGAAATTTGATGCAAGAGCAGATGAAGGGATATTTCTAGGATATGCATCCAAAAGTAAAGGGTACAGGTGCTACAACAAGGTTCTTCGAAAAATTGTAGAAAGCATTGATGTAAGATTTGATGAAGAACTTCAAAACAAGACAAGAAGTACATACTGCAGCAGTCCTTCAGACAATCATGAAGAAGAAAACCAAGATGATGTTGAAACAAGCAAGACAACAGAAGATGCTGAACTGAGATCAAAAGCCCCCTCAAGATACACCCAAAAGAACCATCCAGAAGATCAGATCATTGGAGACAAGAGTGTAGGAGTTCAGACAAGAAGACAGCTAACTGAACATACATAAGAGGTATATATAGCTATGTTATCACAAATAGAGCCCAAGAAGTTTGCAGAAGCCAGAAAAGATAAGTATTGGGTGAATGCCATGAATGAAGAATTGGACCAAATTGAGAAGAAAAATACTTGGGAATTAGTTCCCAGACCCATTGAGAAGAATGTCATAGGCTCAAAATGGGTATTCAAGAATAAAATGAATGAGCAAGGACAGGTAATCAGGAATAAAGCCAGACTTGTTTGCAAAGGATATTCACAAATCGAAGGACTTGATTACGATGAAACATTTGCCCTTGTAGCCAGAATGGAAGCTATCAGAATGTTTCTGGCCTTTGCATGCTACCAAAACTTCAAGGTATATCAAATGGATGTGAAATCTTCATTTCTAAATGGAGACCTAGAAGAAGAAGTCTACATGGAACAACCAGAAGGTTTCTCATTAACATATAAAGAAGACAATGTGTGCAGACTAAAGAAGGCTCTATATGGACTAAAACAAACTCCTCGTGCTTGGTACTCAAGGCTGGATAAGTACTTGCAAAAACAAGGCTTTAAGAGAGGAGGAGTAGACAACAATATATACATAAAAGCCCATGGAAATGAACTCCTGATTGTTGTAGTATATGTTGATGACATTATGTTTGGAAGCAACAAAGATGAGCTAGCAAAAGGATTTGCTGAAGAGATGAAATCTGAGTTTGAGATGTCTATGATTGGAGAGCTCAGTTTCTACTTAGGACTTCAAATTCAGCAAAAGAACACACGTACATTCATCTCACAGGAAAAATACTTAAAAGAGATGTTGAAAAAGTTCAAAATGGAAGACTGCAAACCTGTGTCAACCCCCATGATCACTGGATGCAAGCTATGTGCTAATGATGAATCTGCTGATATAGATCAAAGACTTTACAGATCCATGATAGGAAGTCTGTTGTACCTAACAACATCAAACTAGACATTATGTTGGTAGTAGGACTTGTGGCTAGATATCAAGCAACACCTAAACAAAATCAACTTCTAGCAGTCAAAAGAATATTCAGATATTTACAAGGAACTGCTCAGCATGGACTTTGGTATCCAAAAGGAAAAAGCTTCACTTTGACAGCATACACAGATGCAGATTGGGCCAGCTGTGTGTTTGATAGGAAAAACACAAGTGGAGGTGCATTCTATCTAGGAGAAAGTCTGGTGGCATGGCTAAGCAAGAAACAAACATCTATTTCTCTATCTACAGCAGAAGCATAATACATAGCAGCAGCTGCATGCTGCACACAAGTCATGTGGATGAAGCAAACCCTCCAAGACATGAAGGTAAGCATTTATGAACCTATCTCTATCAAATGTGACAATACAAGTGCTATAAGCATATCAAAAAATTCTGTGCTTCATTCAAAAACTAACCATATCCCAATCAAGTATCATTTTCTCCGAGAACAAGTAGCTCAGAAGGTAGTGAAGCTGGAGTATGTGCCAACAAAAGAACAAACAACAGATATATTTACCAAACCTCTTGCTAGAGAACCATTTGAGTATTTGAGAGAAAGACTAGGGGTAGTATCTGTAGATGTTACTCTCTGATATGAAAAGAAAGCATCGGTTCAGGGGGAGAATAGAAACAAAAATATCATTCTAGGGGGAGATCAGTTAGCAAGGAAAGCAAGAAACAGGTCCTCAAGATCAGAGCAACATGGAAAAGAGTTAAAAGCACACTGAGAAATGAGCAACTCTTTTCCATTGATGTCAAAGGGGGAGGAAGAGCAAGCAACAGAAGAAATGGTCCTAAAAGGCTAGCAGAGGAAGCGTATTGCCATCAATGCCAAAGGGGGAGACTGTTAGAAGTGTTGTCATTGATGGCAAAGGACAGTAGCAGAAGCAAAGGAGAATATTTACATAGAGCATGTGAAGAATAGAGGGAGAGTTTATTTACAGAAACAGGGCAGCAAAAAGAGAAGCAAAACAGAGCAAAGGAGACAACATAGATGGCAAAGGAGACATGAGGAAGAAAACAGTTGAAATGAAACGGTCGAGTAGCAGAGGACGCAGAGACAAGGAAAGGAGGCAGAACCAGAGGAGGCAGAACAACAGAGGCAGAGACAGAGAATACAAAGGCAGAGATGAAACGGTCGAGCAGCAAAGGCGGAGGCAGAGAATACAGAGGCAGAGCCGTTAACAAGTAGTGAAATGATCAAGCAGAGGCGGAATCGAGGCTCTGTGTATAAGGGGTAATACCAAGAATTAAGCAATAAAATGTAACGCAAGTGTTAAATCTTATGGTACTATTATATTAAAATAACAATGAAACAGAGATTATATGTATATGTATATAACGAAGGCGCTAAGTTTTTGTTGGAGCGGAACCGTGATTATAAGGGGAACCCCGAACATGAACAGTAAAACCGGAGGGCCACAAAACCAGTGGGTTCGCGCGTTGGTGGAAGTGGTAAACAGTATTGCCAAAATGAATGCGATATGTGTCATTGAAGGACATGTGTCCTCAGGCGGTTTTGTAAAACAACTTTTTTCGCGCAAATTTGATGTGTTAACCCTCGTACCAATAAAAAACGCGATATGGTATGACATCCGTTGGATCATAGGAGTCGATGCGATAAACTGTCCGCCGTTGGATGCAAGAGGCATGTTAATGGAGGTGGGCCCCAGGAACGTACATGTGTTAAAATATGTATCGGGTTTGATATCTATTGCAATATTGGATATATATTAAAGATGAGTGCACATATAAGAATGGGTTATGTGCGGATTATATATTTGATGCAAGTTAATACATTATGTTATGCTGAGGGTTAAAACCATGGTCGAGGATTGACTTAGGATTATATATATATATGTGTTCAAAGGGTGCTGTCAAGTGGAACTTATTAAAAGTGCAGAGCTTATCAAACACATGTGGGCTCCATGGAATGGTTGTGTATTAAAATGTCGCGTTGGGTTTAGTTATAAGTTGATAATGCGGTGGTGGCATATATACAAATGCACAAGTAATGCGCTAACCAAAGTTGTGGCTTGGACTCATAATATATCATACGAAGGGTAAGCCTGGAGCATGTATATATATATATATATATATATAGTGGGTCGAACTCCGCCAGGGTGAGAACCTTTGGTTTATTGAGCTATTAAAGGTTGATTTCATATATGTATGTTGAAATGAGTTGGTAAGCGGATATATAAGCCGAGGGACTGAAAACCTTATGTTAATGCTTGCATATAAACCAAAGTTAATACGCTTGTGGGACCCCTACATAAAATTCCGAGAATCATAACCCAAGATGGAGGATACATAAAGACTGAAGCAGCAAAGTATACATATATATGCATCGCTTTATATATGTAGCACTTTATAAACAAGGGGCCAAAGTATATACATACATATATGTGAAGCGCTCTATTGTTCGGACCTAATACAAACAAAGGCTTATAAGATGGGACCCGAGTCACGAATCGCATCGGAGAAAATTTGGCTGTGGAACATGTTAACAAAAGTTGCGATTGCGATTGAGTTCTGGACCCGATATGTTTTAAATGACGTTTTTTATATTTTTCTTGAGTTCCGGCCTAAGTGCATCGGAGCGATTCATCGCATCAGCACAATGAAGTGAATAGTGTTACATCGCATCGGAGCAAACCATCGCATCGGCGCAGTGAAGTGTACAGTAATTGATCGCATCGGAGGTGAAAGAGTATCGACTAAACTGAAAGTCCCGATTGCGACTTAGCAATTGGATGAGAGCCGTCAGATTCACCGAGGGATGGACGACAGAGATGATTCGACTGACTGTATGGTGGGCCTTTACTAATCGCATCGGCAGAAATCTAAAGACCAAATCGCAGGAGCATTGTGAATGTTACGATTGCGATTGAGATAAATGAGCAGAGTATAGCTGGCATGTGGGGTCCATTCAAAGAATAAGACTAATAACAAGTTTGCTCCAAGTTTATTAAACCAAAGCTAAAGAGGAAAGGAAAGAATAGAGGCATACATATATATATATATATATATATATATATATATATATATATATATATATATACAAAACAATACATATATATATATATATATATATATATATATATATATATATATATATATATATATGCAAAACAATACATACATATTTCCAATATGTGGATAGTAAATCATTGCATCGGAGAGTAGAGCAAGTTCAGCAAGTGGGCCCGTAAGGGAATTTTATGTATTAAAATGTTTTATTATTTTTATAATGCCGAGAATTGAATTGCATAGTTACATGTATGCAGCAGTTACACCACGGCAGAGAACAGGAGAACAAGCAGAGCCGAAAAAGACACACACAGTCAAAGAAAAGACAAATGCGCAACGATCCAAAAGGCTGAAGGAGTTGAGTTGGAGTTCTCATTGTAATTAAATGTAAATGTTTTAATTGGTTTATATTGTTTGTGATGCATTGGCAAGTCTCTGGAAGAGAACAAAAATCCCACTGTAATGTTAAAATTAGCTCATACAGTTATATTTTTCTGAGTGAGCTGGAAAAGAAATGAGAAGGCAGAAGGCTAAGAGGTATGACTATCCATTTTGAATTCCCTGAGGAATACAAACAGTCATAAGGAAATCTCTATAAATAATATCACCTTGATATGCATAGAGAAGTTAGAGAGTGAGGATAGAGTATGCAGAGTATGGAAAATTGAGGCAGAAAAGATAAGGAAGAGAGGAGCAGAAAGAGATGCTATAGAACAGAGCTGATATCTGAGGTAAATCAACAAACATTTTCTTTTGATAAATTGAGGAAGTTGGAGCTTCCCTATCAAGTTGAAGCTTGATAGTTGTCAGTTGTAGCTAACTGAGGTTGGAGCCTCCTGTAGGTTGGTGCCTACAGAAAAACAGTGGTGAGAGGGAGTTGGAGCTTTCCTTTGCATCACAATAATAATAAGATATGGTTTTCTCCCTTTATGGGTTTCCACTTATATCTACTGTCTCTATGTGTGCTGCCTATGTGTTGATATGATCTACCCAATCTGCTTAATGTTTGCTGCTCTCATAATAAGTTTGGTGTCACATTAATTTAATACTTGCTGCAACATATTAACACTGTTCACATATTAAAGTTGGTTATAAAATTAAGTTGTAAATAAGTCTGATGAAAAATTTAAAAAGCCTATGTATGTGTTAAACTGATTCACCCCCCACTCTCAGTTTAAATAAGGATTCAACACTGCACTTGCTTTAAATGGATGAGATAATGCACAAAAGTGTGCATACTTGGTAAGTCTATCAACTACCACCATGATGACACTCTTTCCTTCGGACTTAGGTAAACCTATGATAAAATCTATTGAAATCTCCTCCCAACATTGACTTGGAATGGATAAAGGTTGTATAAGACCTGGGGTCTTAATTGTCTCAACTTTATTTTGCCGGAAAACCAAATATTCCGCCACAAACTTTTAAATATTCGATTTAAGGCCATTCCAAAAAAATTCTTTCTACACCATATGGTAAGTTTTTAAAAATCCTGAGTGTCCTCCTAAAGGAGAAGTGTGCAATTCCAAAAGAATCTTTTGTTTTAGTTGGGAATTCTTGCAAATATATAAGCGATATTTGTACCATAAGGAATCATTTTTCCAACTAAATGTATCAGATGTACTAGGATCTTGCTGCAACTTTTGAATGAGTGTCCACACTTCTTCGTCCTTCTTCCATTCATCCCTTACTTCGGTTATCCAATCTGGTTGGATAATAGAAATGGCACAAAGCAATGCTTCCACCTCTTCATTATTTCTTGAGAGTGCATCTGCAACAACATTAAGCTTTCCTTTTTTGTAGATGATTTCAAAGTCATAACCCAACATCTTTGTGACCCATTTTTGCTGCTCTTCTGAAGATAGTCTTTGTTCCAAAAAGTGTTTAAGACTATCATGATCAGTTTTTACCTTGGAGTGTCTTCCCATTAGGTAAGTTCGCCATTTCTTTAGTGCATGCAGTATTGCTAACATTTCCTTCTCATAAATAGGTTTCTGTAAATACTTTCCTTTGATTGGACGACTTTCAAAAGCAATGAGTCTTCCTTCTTGCATTAAAACAACACCAATTCCATTTCCTGAGGCATCACATTCCACAATAAAGGTTTTTGTGAAGTCTGGCGTAGCTAAGACCGGTGCTAGGCACATTGCCTCTTTAAGATGTTCAAAGGCCTTAGTTGCTTCAGGAGTCCATGAAAATGCATCTTTCTTCAATAATGTTGTTAGAGGTGCTGCTATTCTACCATAATTCTTAACAAACTTGCGATAATACCCTGTTAACCCGAGAAATCCTCGCAACTGCTTTATGGTTGTGGGGACTTTCCATTCCTTAATGGCTTTAATTTTGTTAGGGTCTACTTTAACACCCTCGTGAGATACAATATGACCCAGATATTCCACCTCTTGTACTCCAAAGAAAAATTTCGATGTTTTTGCATATAATTGTTTCTCCTGCAATAGTTTGAGCACCCTGTCAACATGTTCAACATGATCCTTCCAAGACCTGTTGTAGATTAGTATATCATCAAAAAATACTAGCACAAATTTTCTAAGGAAGCGTTTGAAAATGGAATTCATCAACCCTTGAAATGTAGAAGGTGCATTGGTAAGGCCAAAAGGCATGACCAAAAATTCATAATGACCCTCATGAGTTTGACATGTTGTTTTTGGAATATCTTCAGTCTTCATTCTAATTTGATGATATCCTGAACGAAGATCCAACTTAGTAAAATAAATTGCTCCATGTAATTCATCCAATAATTCATCAATCATAGGAATGGGAAATTTATCTTTAATGGTGAGCTTATTGAGCTCCCTATAATCAGGACACATGCGCCATGATCCATCCTTCTTGTGTACCAATACTACAGGAGCAGAGAAAGAACTTTGACTAGGTTGAATTATACCCGCCTCTAACATTTCCGCAATCATACGTTCAATTTCGCTCTTTTGGAAGTAAGGATATCTATAAGGCCTGATGTTTGGAGGAACACTTCCTGGAATCAAATGAATAGCATGATCACTATCACGAATAGGTGGGAGTCCTTTGGGAGTTTCAAACACCTTGGAATGATTGTCCAAGACTTGTTGGAGATCTGCAGAAATAGATGATTTTGATGTCGGAACTTCTAGTGAGCATAATTTTGCAATTACGCCTCGTTGTTCTTTCTTTAGAAGCTTTGTCATGACATTAGAGCTTATTATCCTTCCCGGCTTCCCTTCAATACCCCGTAATTCGACTTCCTTTCCTTCTGAAAAAAATTTCAAAAAAAGTTCTTGAAAATTAAAAGCTACCGTCCCCAAAGATTGTAACCATTGTACTCCTAGTACAACATCAGCACCTCCCATAGGAATGGAAAGCATTGGACTAGTCAATACATATTCCCCCATGGTTAGCTTGATATTATGGAATTTTCTAGAGAAATTTATAATTCCTCCATTTGCAACCATCACTTGACATTCTGGTGCTGGGTATAGGAAACAATTTAATTCCTTGGCTACCTTACAATGAATAAAATTATGGGTGCTACCTGAATCAATCAACACTATTACCTTTTTCTTCTTGATTTGTCCTTTTATCTTGAGATTTTGAGGAGTGGTAATTCCTGCCAGTGCATTACACGATATGGTCGGATTCATTTCTTCCTCTTCTAGGGCTGGTTCCTGGTGTATATCCTCTTCTTGTTCATTTTCTTCTTCCTCTTCACAATCTATGTAAAATAATTTCTTCTCAACACACTTATGACCTTTAGTGTATTTGCTATCACAACTGTAACAAAGCCCTTTTGCTCTTTTTTCTTCCAATTGTTGTGGTGTCAACCTTGTAGGTTGTGGAAGTCTACTAGTAGCAACACCTCCATCTTTATAGATGTGAGTGGTAGGCTTCCTTGTTACCATAATTTTACATTCAATTTTTCTTGCAAACCTGAATGCCTTCTCTAATCAATTAGGTTCCCAAACGCGAACTTCATGTTGGATGTTATCCTTTAAAGTCCCTATGAAGACATTAAACCTGTGTTCCTCTGGAATATCAGTTACCCTTATATTCAATTTTTGGAAGTCCTCAATGTGCTCCCCCACCGAACCCTTTTGTCTGAGATTTATCAATTGGCTAAACAAGGTGTTGCTCTTTTTATCCTCATAATGTGATATCATTTCCTTCGTAAAAATTGACCAAGTGAAATTTTTTTTACGAGAACAAAGCCATCAATACCATACAAATGTATTTTGTTCTAAATGTAAAGTTGAAATGCGTACATTTTGTGTGTTTTGCACATTATTGAGATTAAAATATTGCTCCATTTGTCGTATCCATGTTACGGGATCCTTGCCATCAAACTTGCTCATATCCATGTTTGGAATATGGTGGTTCTTCCATCCAAAATTAGAGTTTATGAAATCATGATTAACATTTATTTTGTTCTCATCATGAGTTTCCTCTAGTATCTTTTCGCCATTAGGAAAAATTTCTTGTATAAACTTTGTCAAACCTTCCATGTTTGCTTTTAGATCATTCTTTTTGTTTTCCATGTTGTCTTTCATTTTTCTTCCATGTCATCCATCTTAGCTTCCATGCCAGCTTTCATGCCATCCATCTTAGCTTCCACATCTTTCTTCAAACCATCCATATTATTCTTCAAACCATCCATCTTCACTTCCACGCCTTTCTTAAAAACTTCCATTTCAGTTTTTGTTGCTCTTTGCGAGAGCGAAATTTGGTGCACTTGCTCTTGTAATTTTGATAGATCATGTTGCAATTATTCATCTTCATGAGTCATAGTAGAGTACTCTGAGGGCTTAATGGGTGTTGAATTATTTTTAGGAGGAATTTTAGAACCCAATACTGATATCTATGCTTAATAGGCCTTTGGAATCACTTAAAACTGAATTTTCAAACAACACTTATGAAATCTGAAAAAATACACACATTTTTCTTGATTTTGAGGAGCTTGATATTGAAACTACATTATCTCTGTGATTTCAGATCTTCAATATCTGAAATTCGGCCCTGAAGTATCCCTTTGAATTTTCTTTTGAGTGCCATAGGTTTGACCGGATTTGGATTCTTGAAGACAAAGTTATGCCCAATTTCCTACGATGACCTAATTATGGACTGGTTCACTAGAGTGAACTTGTACGCCTTGCCACGTGTCACTGTTTCCTCCTTCGGCTCTGAAATTGATACAAAATAAAATACAGTCTGTGTACTTGCTGCCACTTTTTACAGAATTCTAATCCACTGCTCAGAGAGAGTTATGACGATTTTCCCACGGTCGCCTCTTTGAGATGAAATTCAGGAGCTTGAAAAATCCCTAACTTCCACAGACTCTATCTCTGAAAATGTTTCGAATCAAACTCTAAAAATTTTCCACGGTGGTCCTCAGGATTGCGGCTTCGCTCTTGGAAAATTTCTACTTCTGAAACCTTGTAGAAAAAAAGTGATTTCGAAAATGCCACGATGACCTGTTTAGGTTAAATTTAGGAGCCTGCAAAAATCCCTAACTGACACAGATCATATCTCTGAAAATATTGTGAACCAAGATCTGAAATTTTACCATGACCTTCCTCAGGATTTCGGCTTTGCTCTGTAAACATTTTAGCTTCTGAACCTTCGTAGAAAAAACGCTATAGTGAAAATTCCACGATGACCTGTTTGGAGCAGCGAAACCCTAGAATCCAAAGCTCCGATACCAAATGTTAGGAAACCAGCTCCAAAAATAGAAGAAAACAGAGATCAACTCCTTAGAAGTAAGCCAATTCGAGGAGAAACCTCCAATACATTACATAAATGAAAAATTCTTGGATTATTCAAATGAACAAAACCTCCTTTCTATATATAGGAGTCCATAAGGCTACAATGTAATCCTAGCTGAACTAACAATAATAATGTAAGGGCACAATAATAACAATATGGGGGTTATAGGGGTACAACAATAACAATAAGGGAGTTACACTAGCAACAATAAGGGAATATACTAGTAATATAAGGACCTATCAATAGATTAATATTTATTTTCCAACTATTATTAAGGGATAATAATAGTCGACATGCATCTATAAATAGACATGCGATCTATAAATATAATTCACACATACATCTAAAAATAGAACATCATCTATAAATAGAATTTTCTCAACATCTATAAATAGACTTCTGCTATAAATAGAATTTTCTCATCCATTCTAAAAATAGAAATACACATAAAAATAGCCTGTGGGCCCCACCTAGTGTAGGTGCTTGATTTTCACTAGGATCATCATCTTGTTGAATCTCAACACTCCCTCTCAACAAGAAAGGGATTATCCTTCACCCCGATCCTGTCTCTACGGTATTCTAATTTTCTCCTAGTGAGCGGCTTCATCAAAATATCTGCATCCTGATCCTCCGTAGGAATGTACTGAAGCAACATGATCTTCCGTTGCACATAATCTCTGATATGATGATACCAGATATCTATATGCTTAGATCTATCATGAAACACATGATTAATCGAGAGTTTAATGCAACTCTGATTATCACAATGAATCACTGTAGGATCTAAATGAGAACCAAATAAACCAACCAAGATCTTTCTCATCCAGATAGCCTCATATGTAGCTTGACTTACTGCCATGTATTCCGCTTCCGCTGAACTGAGTGCCACGAATCTTTGTTTCCTGTTGTACCAAGAAACATCTGTAGATCTGATACTAAAGACCCCTCATGATGTTCTCTTTCTTTCTGTTGGGCTGCCCGCCCAATCTGCATCCGTGAAGCTATGCAAATTCACCTCATCCGTTTGTCTGTACCACAAGCCATAATCAGATGTTCCCCTTAGGTATCTCAGGACATGCTTTCCAACCTTCCAAAAGAGCTTGGTAGGCTTAACCATCGCTTGACTAAGCTGGTTCACCGCATAACATATGTCCTGTCTTGTATTCACTAAATAAATTAGCGAACCCGCTAACTGTCGATAGACAGTAGCATCCACTACCTCTCCAGATGTAGTGTCCTCTTTCTTCCAATTTCCTGGAAGAGGAGTATCCATGTGTTTGTAGCCCTCCATGTAAAACTTACCCAGTATCTCCCTTGCATACTTTCCTTGAGACACAAAAAGTTCACCATCTCGCTGCCATATTTCCAATCCAAGGAAATAATGAAGGAGGCCCATATCCTTCATCTCGAACTCCTTTGCAAGGTTCTCCTTGCATGAGTGTATCAACTGCTCATCACTAGTCAATATTAAATCATCAGCATAAAGAAAAATGATTAAAAGCTTACCCTCCACCAAAATTTGGTATAGGTTTGCATCGACCTCACTCTTGGTGAAGCCAAGTCCGGTGAAATAGTTGTCGATCCAAGTGTACCAAGCACGGGGTGCTTGCTTCAGCCCATAAAACCCTCTTTTGAGTATGCACACATGCGACTCGTTGCTGAAGATCTCAAATCCTTCAGGTTGCTCAATGTACACTTCTTCCTCAATGATCCCATTAAGGAACACAGTCTTCACATCCATTTGATGAATGTGCCAACCCATTTGCACTGAGAGGGCAAGGATGGTCCTTATGGAAGAATATCGTGCGACAGGTGCAAAGGTTTCTTCGTAATCAATCCCCTCGATCTATGAGAAGCCTCGAGCCAAAAATCTGGCCCTGTATTTATCAACACCCCCATCAACAACTTGCTTTACCTTATAGATCCATCTTGAACCTACCACTGATTTATTAACCGGCCTTGGAAAAATTTCCCAAGCACTGTTTTTGAAAATGGAGTCATACTCCTCCGCCATTGCATCTACCCATGTGGGCTCCTGCACTGCTTCCTGAAAGGAAGATGGCTCAGTCACAATACATTTTTTCATGAGAGACATGTATCTAGTGAATCGCTCAGGAGACTATCATTGTCTGCGCTGTGAATTAGGGACTCCTACATTCTGTGCAGCATCAAGTTTCAACCTCTCAGCTTCTGTGGTACACCTTCTACTAGTTCTGATGTTTGGCTCTGTGTGAGTGGACTCCTCTCCATGAACCTTTTCCAGTGGCTAATCCACATCTAGAGACTCATCTTTGGGAACCAACAGTTCCTCCTCTGCATGCAAGTCCAACTCTTTCTCAAGCGACAACCACATGGCTTTCCCCTCATCGAATTTTATATCCCGTCGCATAAAAATCATCTTACTGTTTGGAAAATACACACGATAATTATGGGATGTTTCTCTGTACCCCAAAAATATCCAAACTTCAGCAGTCGGCTCCAGCTTCTTCCTGGCGTTCTTGGTCACATGCACATAAACAAATGAGAAAAACATCTTAAAGTGAGAAACATCCAGTTTCTTACTAGTGAAAGCTTCTTCAAGTGTACTCATTCCAAGTACTCTATGAGGACAAAGGTTTTGCACATAAACCGCAATGTTGGATGCTTCTGCCCACAAATACATTGGTAGGACCTGATCATGCAACATTGCTCGTGCCGCACCCACAATCGTTCTGTTCTTCCTCTCTGCGACCCCATTTTGTTGTGGGTTATGAGGCGCTATGAGTTCTCTTCGAATTCCTTCTTTGATATAGAAGTCTTTGAATTCGTTCAAGATGTATTCTCCACCATTATCGCTCCGCAATGCCTTCACTTGCTTCCCCGAATCTTTCTCAACCAATGCCTTAATCTCATAGAAATTTTAGAATGTTTGATCATTCTTCTGCATGAAAAGGATCCAGCATTTACGAGAAAATTAAAAAGAAAAAATAACATAATACTTATGTTTTATTGTTAAAGAAACCGAGAATGGTCCACACACATCTATGTGAACTCTCTCGAGGATCACCGAAGCACAATTCTCCTTTTCATGAAAGGTGGAGTTTACATACTTCCCCATGGTGCAACCCTTGCACTGATCTAACTTCGCAAGTGTTCCCATTGGATGTCCAGTAGATATTTTTCTTCATGACTTTCAAGGCTCCATGATGAAGATGGCCTAATCGCCTGTGCCATAATTCGCCCTCATCCCGGCTCACCACTTTTTCCGCCTTGCCCATCATGGCAGCGCAACTTTCTACCTCCAGCTTGTAGAGATTCTTGACTCGAATCCCTATCCTCTTGGCTTGACCCATTGTTTTATGTCGCAGGAAAGATTTTCCATCACTGAAAACAACGTCATAACTTCTTTCCTCCAAAATCGTGATTGAGACCAAGTTTTTCTTCAGACCTGGAACATGCATAACATCTTTCAATTGAAATGGTTTACCTAAATCCCTCTCAAAGGTAATGGTACCAATGCCGGTCGCACTGTATCGTCCATCGTCTCCCATATCTATATGCATATGGAGATATTTCTCCTCCAGGTCATTAAAAAGCTCCTTATCTCTCGTCATGTGGAAGGAAGCACCATTATCAAGATACCACACCGATCCCATTGCGCTTAATACCAAGCATGCGATAAAAGAGAAATAAAGTTCAAATTGTGAGGCAAGGGCCTCACCAACTGTAGCACCAACAAACTTCTTGTTCTTCTTCTTCTGTGGGCAGTTAGTGGCGAGATGCCCATGTTCGTGACAATGAAAACACTTCACCTTGGAAAAATCCAGCTTCTTGCCTTTAGACTCGAATTTTGAGTGGAATTTATTCTTCTTCCCTTTCCTTGCCTTGGTAGCCAAAGCACAATCCTCCTCATCATCGTGCTTTGATGAAGAGCCATCTCTGGTGTTTCGCCTGAACTCCTCCTGCACTAGATCCAACCATAGTCGTTCCCAATCTGACAGTTTTTCCTGTCCGTTAATAGAGTCTTGATAACTGTGACACTCTTAGGAAGTCCCAAGAGAGCCAAGCTCACCAAATCATCATCGACAATAGTGATTCCCACACTCCCCAGTTCATCCCGACCTTGGACAAACTTTGTGAGATACTTTGGAATATTGTCGCCCTTTTTCATCTTTATCTTTTTGAGTTTATCCTTCAATGCCAATTTCCTATGGTCGCTACTGCTTTGGAAAAGATCAGTCAAAGCCTTCCACATAGCATATGGAGTGTCTTTCCCATGAAGGATTGAGACAATATGGTCTCGTACACCTTCCAATAGAATTGTTCTTGTCTTCACTACTTTCTTTTGCCATGCGTCACGTAATGCAACGTCCGTCGAAGTGGGCTTAGGAACATCACTGTCGATGAATTCCTTCAAGCTATTATCTTCAAGCACCGCCTCAATCCTGTCCTTCCAGGAAATGTAGTTCGATCTTCCCTCGAGTGCATACTCTAGTCATAAGCCATTGAAAGCCATTTCGATGTTTACTCAACTGTTGCACCAAGAAATTCTTGCAGCAAATTCGAATTGTTTCCACCAACAAACTCAGCTCCTGCGTCAAAATTGCAATCTTTTGTGCTTCGATACCATGTAGAAATTTTAATACAAATATTTATTTCCTGGATTCTCCTAATCTAACAATTATATGCCACTTTTAAATACATAATCACGTCTACAAAAATTCTTTCGGAAATTTAAAACACGATCGCCAATTACAAACACATGAAGAAAGATCATTCACACATAACACAGATGTTCACTGGGAAAGCTTAAAGCTAAAAACCCCACTATCATATATTATGTATATATCATGGATCATGAAACAACCTCATACAAAAATCTACTCCAAGAGCTCTTAGTAAAATATACAATCGTCTCACACTGTCATACAGTAATTTGGCAAATGCCTTAGTCAATTTTCTGCCTCACAACAGCCCGCCTCTACTGCGCAATCCAAGTTGATTACAAAGACCAATTCGATGCAATCATTCCCTCCTTTACTGCGAAATCCTCATGAGCATATCCAATGTGTGTTTTTCTTGCAAGAGTGCAATCCAATATAGTACAAATGATAGTCAACTGTCCCTTTCACCTACCTCTCAACTGGGTCTCCATTGGACCTAACATGCATGTAATTAACAGTAGTAAATATTCAGTTGCATATGAGATCACTCCATGTGAATTAATTTAATATTTAATTCATTGATCTCTCATTAGTGTATCTTCAGTGACAACTAGCACAACTGAGTTTAACTCACTTAACTGAGTTAAACTACTTTACAACTCACATAACTACACATCCAAATCTGTTATAACTTCGAATCACTCAGTTACAGCTAAGTCCACTTGCATGTCCCACCAACCAACCTTAGAACTCGAAATTCCTTCAGCTAACTGGATTTCCACTTCAGTTAAATGATTTCAAGTGCTCCATGAGAATAGATTAATATTTATTGTCTAACTATTATTAAGGGATAATAATAGTCGACATGCATCTATAAATAGACTTCGCACATACATCTAAAATAGAACATCATCTATAAATAGAATTTTCTCAACATCTCTAAATAGACTTCCGCTATAAATATAATTTTCTCATCCATTGTAAAAATAGACATGCACCTAAAAATAGCCTGTGGGCCCCACCTAGTGTAGGTGCTTAATTTTCACTAGGATCATCATCTTGTTGAATCTCAACAACACTAACTCCAAAAAAACAAAATAATTGCTTAACAACCTAGATTTTTTAAGAATATAGACACTTGTAATTAAATCAAATTGTCCAATTTTAGACAAATTTCATTGGGGGGGTAATGTCTTTCTCTTTGAAGATTTCATGATCCCCTTGGGCCTAATAAAAAATGGTTTGCCTAGGATTGATGCTCTTGCATCAGACTCCCTAGGTTGAAAATTTTCATGACCTCTTGGTCATGTGTTGTTCATTGTCGAATCCTCCAAGATCCCATAATTTATGTTGTTGATGCCCACTTGCTCTACTGATGTATCCTCTTGCAATCAACCATGTGTTGTAGCTAAATACTTCCACTTCTCGAAATTTCCCTTTTGCTTCTCCACTATACCATTTCTTTGGTACCTTCTTCACCAACATCATCAACTTCTAAATCTTGATGCCCAACACATCTCGTTGCTGAACTACACTGTTGGAACTATGTTATGCAACCTACTCACAAAATAGAAGAAAATATAGATCAATGACTTAGAAATAAACCTCTTCAAGGGGGAAACCTCCTTTACATTACATAAATGAACAATTATTGGATGATTCAAATGAAAAAATTTCCTTTCTATATATAGGAGTCCTATGGGTTACAATATAATCAGAGCCGACATAACAATAATAATGTAAGGGCACAAAAATAACAATAATGGGCTTCTATGGGGCACAATAATAGCAATATGGGGACTACATGGGCACAACATTAACAATAAGGGGGCTACAATAATAATAAAAATAAGGGGATACACTAGTATTATAGCGACCTAACATGCCCCTCTCCTTCAAAAGAGTGTTGTCCTCAACGCTTAAGTAGTTATGGATGCTTTTGTATACAATTATATTCCTCCTATGTTGAATCTTCAGTGGGTAAGTTCTTCCACTTGATAAGATAATATGAAATTGATTGATTTCATAGCTGTCGAGTTCTTATTTCCGTGACTGCTTCAGGTTCCAATATGATTTTTCCTTCCTCTTAAAGTTATGGAAATATTGTTTGAACTGGAAGCTTGTCACCTATAACCTTATTTAAGCATGAAACATGGAAAATTACCCTCGGGAAGATGGATCAAGCTTCAATTTGTATGCCATAGTACCAATTTTTTGCAACACCTTCTAAGGATCATAGTTCTTTGGTGATAATTTATTATCCTTATTAGCTTTCTTGAGGGACATTTCTTTGTATGGTTGTAGCCTTAAAGATACCCAGTCACCTACATCAAAACTTCTTTTGCTGCGATGCTGATATGCCCATTGTTTCATTTGATTTTGTGCCAAAGTGAGGTTATTCTTTAAGATTTAGAGAACTTGTTGTTGATGCTCGATGTGATCTTCCACTGCTTGAAACTTATAATTTTCTCTTAAAGATGATGTGATGGAAGACGAATGATATCCATAAAGTGCCATAAACGGGGTCATTTTTGTTGTAGTATGGAGGGAAGTGTTATACCACCATTCAACTAGAGGTAACCACTTGACCCATTGTGTTTGTTTATTAGATACAAAGAAACGAAGTGATCTAGGTGGATATTGGTGGCCATCCACCTATTCTAGTTGGACCCCCACAATTGTTTCTTTCAGTTTTTCAGTTTCCTTAATTGTAGCACATTTTACTATTTTTGGTAGTTTTTAGGGTATTGAAATTTAAAAGCTGTTTTGAGGCCCTAAATGACGTTTGTTTGGAAAATAACCTCTGGTGAACGTGGTTATTTATTTTAAAATTCATTGTCAACAGTTGTAGTGCCGGGGTAGATATTTATAACGAGGTATCATGTGAGTCAAACGAAGATCGTATGCCAAAGTTATGACCATGAGAAATTGATGTACCAATTTACCCAAACGGGGCCCATAGTTTGGCATTTCATATCCTAGGGTTAGGTTTTTGATTTTTATGGTTTTCCATTGTTTCTAAATAATAAATAGGCCTTCGTGCCTCATTGTAATACAGTTCAGAGGCCTGTAGCCAACACATCTCTTCTCAGAGATAAGCTACCGACACCCTCGCTAATTTATTTCCATTCTTTCTGTAAGCATATTTCAATTATGTGATATTAATGAAATGAAGTCTTATTTCTACTGCATCTCTACGTTTATGTGTATTTCTGTATTTTATTGCGTTCCTGCATAAGTCTAGATCAATGGTATTAAAGCGATCTGCTCTTTCTTGATACTTCTTTGCATGTCCCCAACGAGGTCGGGGTATGAGGAGTTAGGGATCGATCTGGTTGAACCTTTGCAAGATCAACCTCGCAAACCTAGATGACCGCCCATGGGGGATGAAAAGAAATATGAGGGAGCAGGAGATCCTATCAAATTTTGCTCGAGGAGGCCCTCGAGAAACAAAGGAGCACAATTATGGATAACTTTGCCCAGATCCTTCAACGAATGTCTGTCGATGGCGCATATGCATCCAGAAACCACTCTGGAGGCGCAAATCCTTTTAAGGTACAATAATTAATTAAAATTTGACATTCCCGTATTTGAGGGAAAAATAGATGTAGACGTCGTAGATATATGGTTGAATATATTAGAAGGGTATTTCTCGGTTCATGACTTTTCCAACCGGGAAAATATTAATTTTTCACTCCTCAAAGTTGCCCCCCATGTCAAGGATTGGTGGGAAACCTACAGTGAGCAAAAGGTCGAGAGGGCACCCTCTTTGTTTTCGGCCGCACTCACATGGGATTCTTTCAGAGATGTTATCAAGGAACAATATTATCCCGCAGGGAGCTATGAGGACAAGTACATACAATGGACTACGTTGAGGCAGCAAAGGGATCAAGATGTGCATGAGTTGACGAATCTGTTCCATACTGTGCACACAAAAATGGGTATCAAATATTTAGAGAAAAATTTGGTGATGAAGTACTACATTTGTCTACATAGATACATTCAGGAGGAAATGGAGTTCCTCAACATCTGCTCGCTTGGTGCAACATACCAGTATGCTGTCAAGATTGAACATAATTTCAAAGAGAATAAGCGTGACTTTGGATTTGTGAATTAGAAGCAAGGGAAAGGTGCCCCCAAACCACAGAACAAAGGACAAAGCCAAGGCGGGGTGACCCAGGATAACCCACCAAATCCACAAGCAAAGAACAACACCGCAAAGCTAAATAAGGACACAAGAAAGTGGTGTGAGTTCCATAAGAGCTCCACTCAGAACACAAGTGAGTGTCGGACCAAGCAATCACTGGTGGCTAAGTTGACGGCTTCTGAATCAGATGCATGCTTTGAATCTGAATTAGAACCCGACAAGGCAAATGAAAAAGGGAAGAAAATTATCGATGTGGGTCCCAATGCCATCGTTTCCACCACAAAGATCCAGAAGGAGGGATCAGAAGATCCATAAGAGGGGGAGTGCCTCTTCCATTCTTAGATGTGGGTAAAGGGTTCCCCGCTACAATTCACTGTCGACAGCGGGAGACAAAAGAACCTCATTTCAACGAAGATCATGAAGTGGTTGAGATTTTCGACCACAAG
Source organism: Pinus albicaulis (assembly GCA_034641835.2). Taxonomy (NCBI): domain Eukaryota; kingdom Viridiplantae; phylum Streptophyta; class Pinopsida; order Pinales; family Pinaceae; genus Pinus; species Pinus albicaulis. Next base: position 33,421,742 of record CM076584.1, on the reverse strand, counting down.
TCACCCACAGTTGTACACCTTCAAGTGGCTTCACCAAGGACGGGATCTACACGTTAGCCAGTAGTGTCACCTTCCCTACAACATCAATCCCTTCACGGATGAGGTATTATATGATATTGCTCCTCTTGATGTTTGTGATGTATTATTAGGCCAACCATACTTGTGCAAGAAACATGTTGTGTATGAGTCACAACCTCGCACTATTATTGTTAATTTGGGAAATAAGTTGTACATGATACCAGAGGTAGCACCGTCTACCACCATCTTTTTGGTTATTGCAAAACAATGCAGTAAGCTCATTTCCAAAATCGGGAAATTTATTTTCCTAATGATCTGCCCTCAGGGAAAGAATAATACTGTGGCCACAATCTCCTGATACGGCTCCTATGTAGGACAAAAAAAAAATGGACAAGGTCTTGGAGGAGTACAGAGACATTTGCACCTCACCCACAAGGGTGCCTCTACACTGTCTATTCAAGCACCCCATCGATCTGACCCTAGGGCCATTTCCCAATGGATCAATATAACGGTGCTCTGATCTGGAGAACGATGAAATCAAGAGGCATATTCAAGAGCTGCTGTAGAAAGGTCACATCCGACCAAGTTCATCTCCCTGTGGGAGCCCGGTCATGTTTGTACTGAAGAAGGATGAGACTTGGAGACTCTGTATTGACTATCAGGCACTGAACAAGATCACTGTCCAAAATAGGTACCTGATCCCACAGATTTATGACCTTCTCGAACAACTCAAGAGGGAAAAATATTTGAGCAAGATCGACTTGAAGTCCAGGTATCACCAGGTACCAATCGAATCCTCTGATGTGTTTAAGACTGCCTTCAAAGATAAGGAGGTCCTTTTCGAATGGCTAGTCATGCATTTCGGGTTGATGAATACTCCTGCAACCTTCATGAGGTTGATGGATGAAATCTTGCATCCATTCACCAATGCATTTGTAGTAGTGTACTTGGATGACATCTTGATCTTCAACCAGACTTGGGAAGAGCACCTCCACCACATCCGACAGGTCCTCCAACCACTACAACAACACAAGTTGTGTGCCAATTTAAAGAAGTGCATTTTTGGCATGACCCAGGTTCAGTATCTAGGATACATTATTGATGAGATTGGGGTGCATGTGGATCAAACCAATATCCAAGTCATTCGGAATTGGCCAGCCCCAACCACTCTAACAGATCTCCACAACTTTCTGGGTCTTGCTAATTTCTACTGCAGGTTCATGTTGGGATTCTCTCATATCACTTGGCCCTTGAGTGAAGTCACCAAGGCAGGAGCGAAAGAAAATTTCTTTTGGTCTAAATCTCAACATAAGGTGTTCGTAGAGTTTAAACATTGCCTCTTCTCTGCCCTAGTGCTCAGATTACTAGACTTGCAACAACCATTTGAGATCGAGACAGATGCCTCTAACTATGCTATTGGGGTAGTTATTACTCAATAGGAACATCCAGTGGCATATCAAATTGATATGATGTCCGACACAGTCCGGAAGTATCACACTTATGAAAAATATTTGTATTCCATTGTGCAAACTTGCTGAAAATGACAACATTACATTTTGGGGAAGGAAACAATCATCCAGATAGACCAATGACCCCTGCAGTTCATACATACACAAGGGAAGTTGTAGAACAATAGCCATCATACATAGGGGAATTTTGAGGTCTAAAATGGGCCTCCTAAGAAAAATGTACACCCAAAATAAAATTTATAATAACCAATAGGATTCAAGATGATAATGTCAACCATGGGGGATGATTCACCATTTTTTAAGTAAAAGGGTAAAAATATTATAAAATAATAAAGTAATAAAACTACTTTTTCAACTGGTATTTTCAACTTATCTCCCAAATTTTTTACTCAAATTTTGAGCAGGAGTACTTTTTGGATGAAAAATTCAATTCCTCATCCAAGGAGTATCCACGTTTCATACTTTCGATGGACCTTGCTACACGAAAAATGATAAATACATGAAAAAACATGATTGCAATGACGTTTTTCATGTATTTTTCACTTTTTGTGTAGCAGGATCCATCTAAAGTATAAAACATGGTACTCCTTGGATGAGTAATTAAATTTTGCATCCAACGAGTACTCCAGCTCGAAATTTGAGTAAAAAATATAGGAGATAATTTGAAAATACGAGTTGAAAAAGTAATTTTTTCGTTTTTACCTCTAAAATTTCATGATGTAATCAAATATTATTTTATTATTTCCACTATTATTTTATAATTTCCTTAGCAGGCCCATTTTAGACCTAAAAATTTCCCTAATGAGTGGTCCACATATGTGCAATAGTTTCATTTGAAGATCAAGTAGAAAATGGGAAACACCAATAATGTTGCAGATTGCCTCAGTCGACCACCGATCATGGCGCTAACCACCATGCTCAACTCTTGTGGGAATGAGACTTATGATTGGTTTCTTCTCTACAAGAGCGATCCAGAATTTGACCACACATACAAGACACTCTTGGAGGGTAAGCAAGTTCCAAATTTTCACCTCCAGGATGCACTTCTATGTCACTTGGGACACCTTTGTGTTCCTTCAAGCGAGCGTTCCAAGATGATTTGGGAAGCCCATTACAATCGGTTCATTGGGAATTTCGGGGTCGAGAAAATAATGACAGTATTGCATAAGTATTTTTATTGGCCGAACCTTCGATAGGATGTCAGGAAGTACATCCAATCCTACACTGCCTGCGGCATTGCCAAATCAATTATCAAGAAGAAAGGCCTCTATACTCCGCTGCCTACCCCTATTCGACCTTGGGAATCCATCTCCATGGATTAAATGTCAGTCCTTCCTTATAATAAGCATGGAAACAACTTTTTTTTCGTGGTCGTCAACAAATTCTCGAAGATGGCCATTGCAAGAAGAATATCACAACAAAAGCCACTGGTAAACTCTTCTTTGAACGAGTGTGGGTACACTTTGGGATTCCAAAATATATCATCTCAGACTGGGACAACATCTTCCTCAGTACATTTTGGTACAGACTCCGGTCAATTTTGGACACCAAGCTCACCAAGTCCACAACTTTCCATCCCCAAATTGATGGCCAGACAAAGGTCATCAACAGGATGATCGTACACATTCTGCGCACGTAAAAATAAAAGCATCCAAACACATGGGATGAGAGCCTCCCCTATGTACAACATAGCTATAACCGTGCCCTCCACAGCTCAACCAACCACAAACCCTTTTAGGTGGGCTTGGGATTCCAGCCACTATGTCCCATTGAGGTAGCCATCACATTTACGGCTACTCAGGCTGATTCGGCTTATGTACAGTCTGATGATGACAAGGCAAAAAAAGTCATTGAGCACATTCAACACATTCGCTAACAAGTCCATGACATATTGGACAGAGCCAATGCTAAGTATAATCAGTGACATGATCAACATCCGGTGCCACACAAATTCCAGGTGGGCGCCAAAGTCTGGCTACATTTGTAGAAGGAGCACATCGTTGGACCCCATCGCAAGCTTCGCTTGCTACGATATGGTAAATACAACATCACCAAGGCTATAGGGGACAATTCCTTTAAGATCAGTATTCCACCATTCCTTGGTCTGCACCTAGTGTTCAATGTGGACTACCTTCAACCCTAATTTCCACCACTACTGGACACATCCAACATGGTAGAACAACTCACACCAACAAAGTTAAACCCATACTGCATGGAGAAAGCCACAACTGATCAGATCACAGACATACAGATTAAGAACACCCGCAAACAGAGGATCTAGCTATATCGAGTTGCTAAAGCAGGCCAACTCCTTCACTAGGGAAAGTGGCTCACTAGGGACCAAGTTTAGCAGAAGTTTCCTCATCTCATGGAGGAACTCAACGCAATGGGGACCATTAATTCCTAAGGGGGGGAGGAATGATCCAGGTGGATATTGGTGGCCACCCGCCAATTCCACTTGGACCCCACCATTGTTTCTTTAATTGTAGCACAATTTACTATTTTTGGCAGTTTTTCAAGTCCTGAACTTTTGGAGCCGTTTTGAGGCCCTAAACGACGTTTTTTTGAAAAATATTATTCCACAGGGAGTTATGAGGACAAGTACATAAAATGGACTACGCTGCGGTAGCAAAGGGATCAATATGTGCATGAGATGATGAATCTATTCCATAAAGTGCACACAAAATTAGGTATCAAATATTTAGAGAAAATTTTGGTGCTGAAGTACCGCAGTTTTCTACACAAATACATTCAAAAGGAAATCGAGTTCCTCAACATCTCCTCGCTTGGTGAAAAATAATGGTATGCTGTCAAGATTGAAAAAAAGTTCAAACAAAAGAAGCGTGACTTTGGATCTGCGAATTAGAAGAAAGGGAAATGTGCCCCCAAACCACAGAACAAAGGACAAAGCCAAGGTGGGTTGGCCCAAGATAACTCGCCAAATCCACAAGTAAAGAAAAATGCCACAAAGATAAAGAAGGACACGGGAAAGTGGTGTGAGTTCCATAAGAGCTCCATTCAGAACACAAGTGAGTGTCAAGCCAAGTAGTCACTGGTGGCTAAGCTAAAGGATTCTGAATCAGATGCATGCTTTGACTCTGAGTCAGAACCCGACAAGGCGAATGAAAAAGGGAAACAGATTATCGATGCAGGGCCCAACGCCATCGTTGCCAGCACCTTAACACCCTCATGAGATACAATATGACACAGATATTCCACCTCATGTACTCCAAAGAAATTTTTGGATCCTTTTACATATAATTGTTTCTCTTCCAATAGTTTGAGCACCCTGTCAACATGTTGAACATGATCCTTCCAATACTTGATGTAGATCAATATATCATAAAAAATTACTAACACAAATTTTCTAAGGAATGGTTTGAAAATGGAATTCATCAAACCTTTAAATGTAGAAGGTGCATTGGTAAGGCCAAAAGGCATGACAAAAAATTCATAATGACCCTCATGAGTTCTAAAAGGCGTTTTCAAAATATTGTCTTCAGTCTTTATTCTAATTTGATGATATCCTGAACAAAGATCCAACTTGGTGAAGTAAATGTTGGAAATACTGAGTGGGGGTTGAATCAATATTTCATTTCAATTCTTAACCAGTTAGATTCTTACACAATTGTTAATCAGAGAAATAAACAATTTTATTAATGAAATAGAAATATGAATAGTCTTTTTACAAATAAATATATACAATGATTTCCAAGCACCAACTTGCACTTAATGAGGCTCCGACCTCTACGACTTCGACCCTATCTTCACCAAGGCTCCAACCTTGAATTTAGGGGCACCTACCCTAATGACACCAATCCTTTTATGCTTATTAGATTAAGATTTATAACTACACCATCAGTTCCGCACCAATCTACACCACTTCATCAATTCTACACCAGTCTACACCACTTCATCAATTCTGCATAATGTCATTTCTCCATAGTGCATTAGGCCATTGCTCAAGGTTCCAACTCTTCAAAATTGATGCTGCTCCAAAAAATCTACTATCCTTACACCACCCTATACCATTGTTGAAGAAGGATTTCACATGTTCACTGTTCAAGAAGGAGCTGCCCAATTCGAGGTCAAATTTAGAGAGGCTCTGCAATATAGATTTACAACAGTGCTGATATGTCACAATTGAAGGTGTAACAAGATGGAATGGGAGTCACAACAAAGTATGTTGAACCCATCACACAAATCCGAATAAAGTATGTAGCATCATTATCCAAACTCAACAGTTCTTAATAGCCTCTACTCAATCAAAATATGGAGTAGCTCTATCACAACCCACACTTCTGTATAGTCCAAAAACAAGAGCCCAGAACAATCCAGAATGTTGAGATTGCTACTCCTTCTGGAGATGCAGATCAAAACAGGTCTTATACCCAGACTTTAAACCCTCGTTGTACCTTCTAAGACTACAGACTCTTCACAAAAGATATTTTATAGATCCTTGACCTCTTGAAGGACTTCAGACCCAAACAAAACCTTACCTTGACTTTGTAGAATTATCCTCCAAGCTATTCACCCAATTTGCAACCTTTATCCTTCTTGTTCATGAGATATGAACTCAAAACTATAATTAATGTTGTGCTGATGGTTGTTATGAAACAAGGAGAGTAATCACATATAAATACACCTAATTTTTGACCCTTCAACGAACATATACATCCTTAAGTAGCCCGACTTGTCCTAGAAAATGAGGTCGGATCCACTGGGCCGTAAATTATGTATTAACTTAAAAATCCAATAACTCTCAAACCACTTGGAATTTTTGGCTGAGTAATAGGTTGTTGGAAAGCTAAAATTATGCTCTTTTAGATGGTGGAGGTCTTATGAAAGAATTTTTCCTCGAAGGCATCAAAACATTATTTTTGATGTGACTGATTCTTTGTGAGTGCAGAAATAGAATGAAGGACCTCTTCATTGATTCCTTTGACTTTGCTTCGTCATGCTTGCCTTCATTATGATTGCTGGTCATCATCATGCTTGCCTTCATGGATATTGAAATCAATGAAAATTTGAATAACAATCCCCCCCTTTGTCATTGCATGTCAATTATTTTCTTCTCTCACCCTTTGACATCAATGGAAAATGGGGCCTGAATGTGCTACCCATGTCATGCTGACCCCCCCAACATGCTGCTTGTTTTAATGTGATGCAAGAGAAATGACCCCCATCTTTTGACGAAGATATTAAAATGCTTCTCGAGGAAGGGGTTTTGTAAAGATATCTACAATCTTCTCCTTTGTGCTGACATATTCCAATTTGATATTTTGTTCAGCAACTTGTTCACGGATAAAGTGATATTTGATTGGAATGTGTTTGGTTTTTTAGTTCATCACTAGATTCTTGAAAAACTTATAGCGATGGTGTTGTCACAAAATATTGTGATTGGTTGCTTAGTTTCTATATTTACATCCTTCAAGGCTTCCTTCATCCAGAGTACTTGTGTACAACAATCGACCGCAACTATATATTCGGCTTTAGCTGTAGAGAGTGATATAGATGATTTATTTTTGCTGAGCTAGGATGCAAGGCAATCTCCCATAAAGAATGTGTCTCCACTGGTACTTTTCTGATCATCCACACTTCCAGCCCAATCAACATCAAAGTAAGTTGTGACAGTAAGAGTTGAGCTCTTGGGATAACAAAGACCAAAACCAACAGTTCATTTCAAATATCTAAGAATTTTCTTCACATCCGCTAAATGAGATTATTAGGATTTGATTTAAATCTTACAACCATTCGCACAACTTGCATAATGTTTGGCCTTGTAGTAGTTAAGTATAGGAGAGATCCAATAATTGATCTATAAAGGGTCTCATCTATGAGAGGGGGATCATCATCTTTACTTAATTTACAATCTGTGGTCATTGGTGTGCTCATAGGTGCACAATCTTCCATCCCATATATTTTGAGCATGTCTTTAAGATATTTTTCTTGAGATATAAACATGCCTGTAGTGGTTTGAGATATTTGTAGCCGAAGAAAGTAAGATAGCTCACCAATCATTGACATTTCAAACCTTTTGGACATATTTAGAGAAAATTCATGGCTCATCTCATCATCATTGTTGGCAAAGATTAGATCATCAATGTACACATGAGTGATAAAAAAATTATCCTTGTCTATCTTCATGTAGAGATTGCTTCCTGCTACTCCCTTTTTGAAACCTTCTTATTGCAGATAGTGATCCAACTTTTCATACCAAGCTCTAGGGCTTGTTTCAACCCATACAGGGCCTTTTTCAACTTGCATACAAAGTATTTCCCTTCAGCTAGATCAAATCCTTTTGGTTGCTCCATGTAGACTTCTTCCTTGAGGTCTCCATTCAGAAATGATGATTTTACATCCATTTGATAAACCTTGAATCATTTTGAACAAGTAAATGCCAAAAACATTCTTATAGCTTCCAATTGTGCTACTGGAGCAAAATTTTCTTCAAATTCAATTCCTTCAATTTGTGAGTATCCTTTGCAAACAAGTCTAGAATTTTTTCTGATAATTTGTTCATCATCATTTATCTTGTTTTTGAATACCCATTTTATTCCAATTATATTTTTATCTTCTGGAAGAGGTACTAGCTCCCAAGTCTCATTCTTTTCGATTTGAGAGATTTCTTCTTCCATGGCCTTTATCCAATGGGGATCTTTACTTTCTTGAGAAAAAAATTCAGGTTCTATTAAAGATAAGATAGCAACATCACATTTTCTTGGAGTGTTTGTCATCCTTCTTCGAGTTTGAATTCCTTCATCTATATTCCCGATAATCTGTTCTTCTGAATGATGTTTTTGAAGGAATTTGATCTTAGAAGGATTTTGTGAAGGTTCACTTTGAGGTTCTTCATCCTTTTCTTCTTTTTTGGGTTCTTCTTCACTTTCTTCAAGAAAGGGCTCAACTTCATGATCTTCAATTTCCTTTTCTGGAAGGGCTTGATTGATCTTCACATCAATTCTTTCCACTATTTTCCATAGATGATTGTTGTAATATTTTTAAGCTTTGCTCCTAGTGTAATATCTAAGAAGCATTCCTTCATCCACCCGAGAATCAAATTTTCTTGGTGAGTTATCATTGATCTTTATGAAGCATTTGCTTCCAAAAATCCTAAAATATTTTACTGATGCAGGTCTTCCTTTCCATAATTCCTAAGGAGTCTTTTCATTATTTGGTCTTAATTGAGTTCGATTTAAGGTAAAAACTGTTGTCCCAACTGCTTCTCTCCAAAATTTTGGCTGCAAATTAGCTGCTAGAGGCATTTTCCTTGCCATTTATTGAACGGTTTGGTTCCTTCTTTCAACTGCTCCATTTTTCTTGGGTGTCCTATCAATGGAGTGTTCTCTTTCAATTCCATGCACTTTACAGAATTCATCAAATTATTTTGAGGTGAATTCTCCTCCTCTATCCATTCCAATACATTTGATCTTAGAATATTTCTCATTTTTAATGAGAGCTTTAAGATTCTTAAAACATTCAAATGCTTCAAATTTATATTTTATGAAATATACCCACATCATTCTAGTATAGTCATCAACAAATAAAGCAAAATACCTTTCACCTTGAAGAGCTGGAGTTCTAGTTGGCCCACATAAATCTGCATGAATGATCTCGAGAGGTTTTGATGTTGAGAACTCCTTAGTTTTGTGTTTGGTTCTAGTTTGATTTCCATGTTGGCATGGGCCACATATAACTTGATTTGGCTTGAACATCTTTGGAATGTCCCTTACTGCATTAATTTTGTTGATATTGATCAATTTATCAGAACTTGTATGCCCCAATCGCTTGTGCCATAACCAACTTTCATCTGTTTGATTCAAATAACATTTATCTCCTTGGATCTTGCTTAGAATATAAACATTATATGGTGTTCTTACTCCTTTTTCCACAAGTTCTCCTGAGGACGAGTCTCTTATTTCACAATTTTTAGTACTAAAGACAACATTATGTCCTTGGTCACAAATTTTTCTAACAATTAAAAGATTGTGTTTGAGCCCTTCCACCAACAAATTATTTTGAGCCTTTCCTCATGAGGGTAGCAGTTATTTTTCCAATGATTTTAACAAATTCACTTCCAAATGATACATTTCCATTTTTCTTGTTCAATGAGACAAACTTCTTTTGGTCATCTGTCATATGTCTTAAGTATCCACTATCCACGAACCAATGAATTCCTTCATTATGAGCACATAGAGCTAGGCCAAATTTATCCGTATTGAAATTTACCCTTTTATATTCCTCTCTTTTGAGTGGGAAATTTTGTTTATTATGATCATAATTATTACATAATGAGCAAGTCGGATTAAACTTAGCCAAAGGATCAAAAGAATTGTAAGTTTTGATTTGTTCTTTCTCTTTGGGGCCACGTAGTTTGTTTGTTTGATCTTTCAATCTTGGTGCTTCATTCTTATGAGTCTTGCAATGCTTAGCTTGATGACCAAAGATTTTACAATAGTAACAATACCCAAGAAAGGTAGTTTGGTACTTGTTGTAATAGCCATAACTTGAATCAACATTCTTCCTTGGAGTTGCTCTTCATTTGTTGGATTTGAGATGGGCCTTTTATTAGGAGAATTTTGAGGTCTAAAATAGGCCTTACGGAAATAATAAAATAATATTTATGAATTTGCTTTTTGCTTTTTGCACCACAATCCATGTAACCATGGTTAAATTCAATTGAAAAGGTGTACCAAAATAAAAATAATAAAAAATTTGTATTAATATCACTATAAATAAGAATGAGCTTTTCAAGAAAATGTCATTATCATTAAACAACTAATGCATTTATCCTTTGTACTTAAATAACTTAAATAAATTAATAAATTCTTAATTGTATAATATACTATTAATTAAAATTTATATTATTTAAATTATATGATAGCATGTAATTAATATACTATATAAAAATAAAATAAAACAAAATAATAAATGTAATATATTATTTTATGTTTTTTTATTTTTTATTTTACATATTGAATTGATTTGATTTATAACATAAGAAAAATTAATATATAATATAAAAAATGAATATAATATATATTCCATAACATTTAGATTATTTTTCATAATATTATATATAATAATATATAATATTAATATAATCATAATGAAATTAATTTAGCTGTATTTAAAATTAAAGTAAATAAATTTATTGAAATAGATTTAATTTATATTTATAAGTATAATATAAGATTTATATACATTGAAATTTTAGACCTTTTTTTCCCAACTATGTTGAACCTAATATCTTTTTTTTTTAACACACAAAATCTAATATCCTTTTTTTTAGACACAAAGCTAATGTACATTTTTTCATCCTACAAAACTAATATACATTTTTTCTTTAATTTTATATGTTTGTATTGCTATTAATATTATAATAATATTATTCATAGATTTTTTTATCATAAAATTACAAGGTTACATTTTTATTTATCTTGATTTCATATGTATAATATATATGTATAGATATTAACTTATAATTAATTTGAAATTATAATATTAAAAAAATTGAGATAAATATATAATTTAAAAATAAATATATGGAAATATACAAATATAATATTTATTGAAAAATGTGTAAAGACATGAAGATTATGTAAGGATATGCATTGTTTCTTTTAAAAAATATGAAATGACAATAATAATATTTTATTCAAAAAATGTGAAATGACAATTATTATTACTACTTTAATTTATGACTTTAAAAATACTTAGAGCACTACTATGGTTAATCATGAGTTTTTATCCACCATTGAGAATGTAACAAGTAAGTACCTTTAATTCAAGCAATGTCACCTCAACCATTGGGGATGATGTCATCCCCTAAAATGTGACTGGTTCTCATAAAGTGAATTTTAGTTGTACATTTTCCTTAGGATGCCCATTTTAGATCTCAAAATTGTTAGAATGGTTCTTGGCGAGATGACTTTTCTACTTTTGGATGGCAAGAAAGTATGTTAGCATAACTCCTTGCATTATTCTTCGTACTTGATGATTCTCCTTTGAAACCAATCCCAGATTTGTCATATAGAGGTTTTTGAGTATTAAGAATTGTATCAAGTGCTTGAGAGCTTTGCTAACTCCTTTTGAATTGCTCCAACTCCCTTCTTATAGATACTATTTCAACTTCACGTTTTTCATAGATATCTTCCTTCTCATTTAGCTTATTGTTCAAGAAGTATTCCCTTCTTTTTGCTTCCTCCTTTTCTACTTTGAGAGAAATGATCTTCTTTCGTAAATTCTCATTTTCTTCAATCGCACTTATTATTAATTCATCCACATTTTCTTTACCTTCCAGTTCCGAATCATCATCAGTGAATGCCATGAATAACACTTCTTTGCTTCCAACATAGTGATTTTCTTCATCTTATTCATAATCACCTCCTTTGTGATGAGGGATATTTCTAGTTGATTTCTTCTTGATTTCTACAAGTTCATATTCATCATACTTATCTTGGTTGGAGAATATGTTCTTCTTATTAAACCCTTTGTTTTTGTACATCATCCTTTTAGACTAGTCTTCATCATCACTATCATGTTTATGAGGACATTTTGCAGCATATTGACCTATTCTTCCACATTTGAAACAAATGAGAGGGTACTTTCCTTTTAGCTTGGATCCCTTCTTTAGTCTTCATACAAATTGTGCTAATTCGGTTTTAGCATCGGAGTCATCACTGCTGTTATTCCATTATTTTCCCTTTTTAGATCTTGAGGCTTTGAATGTTGCATCTTTGGAACTTGGGATTCTTTTTATCAACTCATAAGAAATGAGGATTCCATAAATTTCATCCATCTTGAGAGTATCTAAATCCTTCATTTCTTCTATAACACTTACTTTGGAGTCATTCTGTCTAGAAGAGATCTTAGGACCTTTTGAACAATCATGCTTTCCTCAACATTTTCTCCCAATCCTTTAAGAGAGTTGACCACTTCAGCTACTCGGAGAAGATATGATGCAATATCCTCTTTGTTACACAACAACTTGTCATTGTCCCTGCAATTCCCCATCCCGCACAATTGGAGGGCTCATTCCGTGACCTGTGAGCAGTGACATGACTTGAAACCACTTTCATGACATCCCTTTGAACATGAGATTTCATTGTCCTGAAGACAACTCCTTGTGAAAAACCCTAAAAACACCCCTTTTTGCATTGGCGCGGGAAGCCAGTTCAGTACCCGCGCAATGGGGGAAATCCTTCAAATAGGGCGCGCCAATTGGCGCTCTGTCTTAGAGTCGCACTTGCGCCAGCCATTTTTAGGAGTGTTTTTTAAAAATAAATGGCGGAAGTTTCGTCCTAACTAATCCAGAAACTGGTATCTAATTTGAGTTGGGAGGTTTGGCTCCGGATCTCCATGTAGAGGAAGTGGTTTTCCACCTCTCATGGAAGCTTCCTTGAGGATAGGGCAAATCCCATGATTGTAGGGATCCCAACTCCTCTTCCACCATCTATATAAGCTTGCCATTTCCCTTTGCAAGCTAGTCTCCAAGTTCCCAAGAGCCATCAGAGCCTTATGCTGCAAGAGCATTGATTCATTCCCTTAAGGCCAAATCCAAGCAAGGAGATTATCGTCGAGACATCCGAAGAGAGAGGTTTGTCCCATCCTCGACAGGCTTTTTCGAGACGTGTTCCACTAGCGACCTTCCGAAGGAGAATTCAACGTCAGAGCCAAGTTGTATCCTCCTTTGATTGATTAATGATAAGCAACTATTGGTTATGGTTCCAATCCTGTTGTTGATTATGATGATGAGTTATGTCTTCTTTGACTGACATATAGTTGCATATACTGGATTTTACGCTTGCGTTTGTCGTGTTTCTTGCGTGTGCAGGTGTCCGGTCACGGAGATCGTGAGGATCGTGATCTACCAGAGCTAAGGAACTGGAGCGCTACTTTCTCTACAAGCGACAGCGTTGGATTCCAGGTAAGCCTTCATCGCTAGTTGGTTTATGTGCAATTAGGAACCTGCACTATGGCGTGTGACGATTGTTGCTAGACCCAATCTGGGCTAGTAGGGATCGCCTTTGTCCACAAAGGGGATTTACCTCCACAAAAAATTGGCGACTCCACTGGGGATCTTCTAGCTTGTTGTTGTTCTGCTTTGTAAGCTACAGACGGAGCATGAAGTTAGCCAGATAGCCTTCGAAACGCTATTGCTCTGCATTAGCGGATTAGATCAAAGCTGCTTCAGTCAATCTCCGGTTTAGTTTATGAACTGAACGCTTGGAGTATTGTCTTGTCTCTTCGGTTGTTTCTCGATTCTGCTTGCTTGCTCCGCTCTTTTGGCTTCCTCTTTTTGTGATTTTGACTTTTGGTTAGCTTGATCATCACTGGTCTGCTTGTTGGATTGTCTATTTTTATTTTTCCATAGCAAACTCGACTGGCGCACTTTACAACTTGACAGTCGCGCCCATTGGCGCAGGTTGCTAGTGTATTACCCACGCCAATTCGTTTCTGGTGGCAGTTTCAGCCTCACAGTCGCGCCAATCCTGTGAGGTACTAGGGTTTGCTCTGTTCTGACATTCCTGAGCTTGATCAGTGTGTTTGTTTTTTTTTTTTCAACTGCCTGAGTGTTCTGGAGCCTTGTTTGACTGGCTGTAACCTTCATCCTTTGGTTGTTTGCCCGTTTCCATAGATTTCACATTCTAGCCCTAGGGCATCTAGGTGCTCTTGTGTGTCGAGCCTCCCTTGGGAGTTTTTGGTTCTATTTGTTCAGTCAACCTTTTGATTGCTCCTCTGCATTCGTTTGGCGGTTGTTTGTCATTTTATTGCGTTATTTGAGTGTTTGTTCTCTTCTTCATTCGAATTTCGCTTTGTCTCGTTTTGGGCCTAGATTACATGGTCCATTTGAGTTTTTGGGATTCTCTTGGTTTTGAGGGACTGTTTTGTCAATTTGGAGATCTGATTGTGTGTTTACATTGAGTGAGATTTGTGTGTTTTTCTCTTTCCTCATCACTTATCAAATTGCTCTTTTCATTAGTTTTCATTCTGTTTAGTGCACTTTGCTATTAAACATTGAAAATACAAAAAAAAAATCTCTTTTGCTTTCGATTAGTTAGTGCAAATTAAAATCTTTTCGGTGTTATTAGTGATTAGTGACTTTGAGAGAAAAGTTTTTGATTTCCATTAGCTTCATTAGAGACTTTGCTGGTTGTTCTCTGATCATTTTATTATTGTGTGAAAAGCTCTTAACTCTCTTGTAATTAGCTTTCATCGAATGAAATGATATACTGTGGCATATAGTGTGCATTTAGGAGATTTCGAGACATAACACTCGCTAGGGCCTGAAAACTGAAACGTAATTGAAGATAAACATTAAAATTTATTCAATTTACACTAAGGTAGCATTGAAACATTAACTCAACATTTAGTGGTCTAGGCTAGAGACGTGTTCCGACGTCTTTAAACCTAGTAGCTGTCGTTCGCCTCTTGGCTTTAGACAACACTAGTACAGACTTGTGCTCCTCGTACCGTCGTGTATATAAAGGAAGACCCCACTAGGTTTCTATCCTTTATCCATAGGAAGCCGAGTCTGCCGCCCTATATCCGTGATACACTGGACATAGCATTCGGGGATATTTCCTACACGTATGTTAAGTCCTTGGTTGATTTTTCTTTCATTTTGAAACCAAGGTGTATATTGCAGTTCACGGTTATTTGGCACACCCTTTGCCTAGAATTCCTGAGTAGTCATTTTTATCTTTTCTGACTCTTTAAATTTGAAAGGATCATCAAGCGCTTGTCCTTTCACGCTTGTTTCAAAACTGAAAGAGATAGAGTCACCTTTTACTCGTTTCTCGACTCTTAAAATATGAAACGGTAGAGTTTTGTTTCAATGTCATAAAAATTAACTGCCCATGAAATATTCCTGGTTAAAGTTAGTTTCCTTAGGGTGTTGTGTTGAGTTTTTTCTAATGGAAACTTTTCCAGAGTTCACCAACCAAGGAATCCCCTCCGATGGGAATCTGGTCCTTTTCCTCCTTTTGGAAATGTTGGTGCTCCTTACATGGCAACGTTGTCCCTTCCTGGGCTAACTGTTGGGTTGCCTGTTTGGTTGTTTTCAACCTCTGTGGTCCCGAATGTCTCGGCTACTGTTCAATCAGTTCCTCCGCCTGAACAACATCATGTTGATTCCAAGGTGGACCTCTCCCCTTCTTCGCCTGTTTCTGTGTCCTCCTCTTCTACTTCGCCTAGTGAAAGTCTGGATTCGAGTAACCGGGTGGCTAAGAAGAAGAAGAAGAAGACAAAGAAGAAGAAGTCTGATAAGAGAGAGGCTAAAGCTGCAACTACTGCTCTTATTGATAAACCTTCCAACCCTCCGCGAAACGTCAAGTTCCCTTGTATGTTGTGCACGGGAGACCATCTTCTTCGAGATTTCTCTGGCATTCCCAAGGTGCTCGAAGTATGGTCCAACGGTCGCCCGCCGTTGCCTTTGGCTTCTGGGAGTCAGGTTGGGGGCACGTCTTCGGGTGTTGCTGGTAAGGTTCCTAAGAAGCAGGGTAAGATTACCAATCCCTGTAATTTTTGTGAAGAGCACCATGCCATTCACCTTTGTCCGTACATGGATGAAGCCAAGAAAGTCTTTGACAACGCAACCGTTTCTACACCATGCCTCCCGGCTGGTTATAAACGGCTCTCTTTGAGTCCTCCGCCAGCTGATCCTTCGATTGGTCAAGAGTTATCCTTGGTCGATCCTGCTCCCTCGGAAATTCAAATTCAGGAATCCGTTCCCGACCAACCATTGGTCGTGGGATCGGTTGAACTGGCCCCGTCTATGGTGCACCAGGTCTTTTCCGTTGAGAGTGGACCTCACACCCCCCATTTTATTCTTGTTTCTTCAGATTCTTCAGACTTGGAGAAATATTCTCCTGTCCCCATACCTCAAGAAGCTGCTCCTTCGCCTCCCGTGATGGAGGTCTCAGAGGATACTCCTCCCACCTTCGAGATGGAGGTCGAGGAGGATGCTGCTTCTTCCGTAACACCAGGGGAAGACCATCTCAGTTCAATGGTAACCCCTCCGAGTAGTTTGGTCGCTTCCTTTGATTGGAATCGATTTACAAGATACCACCTTCCGTCTTATGTGCATTTCGAGATAACGGTGTGGGCCTTTGGTCTGGTTGTACCCAGCACCATTATAGACGAAGGTGCATCTGTTAGTGTTTTATCCTCAACTACCTGGCAAGCTTTCGGTTCACCGCCGCTTTCGCCTGTTACGCAGAATCTGTTGGCATTTAACAGAAGAACTAGTCAACCGTTGGGGATCCTTCCAAGGTTACCTGTTACTTTGGGAGGTAAAACTGTCCATATGGACATGATGGTTGTTCCAGGCCCCTTGGATTTCAATATGCTCTTGGGGCGCGATTACACCTATGCCATGGGAGCGCTTGTCTCCTCCCTTTTTTGTGTGGTCTATTTTCCACATGAAGGACGGATTGTGACCATTGATCAGCTTTCGTTCTTTGGTCCTGATGTGGCAGCTGGCCCACCATCATCCCTTCCTGGTTTTTATCCACTCGTTGTATCTGCCCCACCGCAGGTCAACTATGTGGCTACCTACCCTGTGCCTGTACTCAGTGATAGTGCCATTGTGCATCAAGTGCTAGGGGCATTGGGTCCTGACTTTCAAGATGTTTTCCTTCTGCCAGGAGTGGAACTCTTGGAAGCCATGACTTCTTATTTATCATGATGAGGTCGCCAGAGCACAGTTCGTTGTCTTGTGTCAAGCTCCTTAAAAAATGAAACAAGCTTGCCGGAGCACAGTTCATTTTCTTGTGTCAAGCTCCTTAAAAAATGAAACAAGGTTGTCGGAGCACAGTTCGTTTTCTTGTGTCAAGCTCCTTAAAAAATGAAACAAGGTTGTCGGAGCAGAGGTCGTTGTCTTGTGTCAAGCTCCTTAAAAAATGAAACAAGGTCGTTGGAGCAGAGTTCGTTGTCTTGTGTCAAGCTCCTTAAAAACTGAAATAAGGTGTCTGAGGATAGTTATTTTAATGTGTCAACCTCGTTAAAACAATGAAACACATTCCCGTTCAATTCGAGTCTTTGATCAGATCTCGTAAAATCCCAGTCGAGTCTTTCTTAGATCTCGTAACTTGAACCTTCACTCCATATGCCTTTCATATGGACTGAAGCTTAGGGGGCATGTACCTCGAATTGAGTCACCATGCTGGGGGCATGCTTACTTTTTCAAGCATAGTTTGTTTCCGTTTCAAGCTTGTGTAAAAATGAAACCGGTTTCAAGCATAGTTTACCTTTGTTTCAAGCTTGTGTAAAAATGAAACCAACTTCAAGCAAAGTTTTCTGATTTCAAGCTTGTGTAAAAATGAAACCTTTCCCATTTTACCTCTTGTGATTGTCATTTTATCAGCCTGTTTTTGCCAGATGAACCTTGGTTTTCTCACTCCATCGTCACTATCTACTTGGCCGATCATATGCCTTCACTTGGTTGTTTTACCCATTCCTGAGGAACCTATGCGATGAGTGGTCTTTGTTAGCCAACCTCTTAACCTTTACTTGTTCTGAGCAGTTCCACCATTACTAGAACCAATTTCTACCCTTTATACCACTCGTTTCTCCAGGAGGATTCATCTTTCAGCTCTTTTCTGACTCTCTAAACATGAAAAGATTGCTGAATTCCTTGTCATTTCGATCTCGTTAAAGTGGACACGAAACGACATCTACCCAGTATACGTTTACCCCTTTTTCAGGCTGGGATAGATTACTTACAAAAAAGGAATACCCTAGCCTATTGCAACTAGGAGGTTTTCTCAGACAAAGTTTTCTACCTTTTCGGATTTGAGAAACTATTTACGAAAAGGGACCGTTGGAGTTTACTTTTCCGCTGTCTTTTCAAACTCTCTAAACATGAAAAGACGCCGAGTTCTTCCTTTGTCAGACTCGTTAAACTCTGATGACATTGGATTCAGTCGAAATGACGATATCCGAGTTCCTCCTTCCTAGGGCTCGTAAAATGTACTAGGATGGACTTATACAACAAGCATATGGTATCCTCTTCAAGCTTGTGTAAAAATAAAGAGGTACCCGCCAGTAATGGTGGGGAAAATGGAACCAACATCATTGTCGTGTCGGCAGTATGTCGCTCTTGAACATGGCACTTGTCTGCATTCGTGTCGGGTTGGGAATATCTCATCTTGTTTTTTCAATTGCCTCCGTGGGTTTGGGTGATCTCTTTTGACCTCTCATCTGCTCTTTGCCTTGTCATCATGACCCTTGATCTTTTGATGTCAAATACTGCCAAATCCACTATTGTGCCGTCATATGTTCAAGAGAAGTTGACCTCTGCAAATTCGACCTTCCTCTGATTCTCATTTGATCTTGATTCAAAAAGACATTATGTTCCTCTGCCTCGCGTCGATGATGTGGGAAACACTATGGCCCAACTTCGATCAAGGTCACTTCCTGTCAACTTCAGCTCATTATCCAGGAAGCTAATCTAGAGACTCCCTTCTGGTACCTTGGAGCCTGCATGCCTCAATGGCAGGTTCTTCGCGTTCGACGTGAGGTTCTCATCATTGGCCTCCGATCGAGTGATTCTACGGGTGTTCAACGCCGACTCATTGATTCGCATACCGTAGATTGTACCTGTAGTACCTTGAGGACCATTGTCATTAATGGTGGTACCTCTCGCGTCTGTTAACAACTTTCATCATTGGCTGGTAATCAGGCGATGTTCTTGCATGTTCGACTTCAGCTCACTTATTCGCATGCTTGAACTTGTACTTTGTTCGGGTCGAGATGGAGTGAAAGACCCTGGATTCCTGTCTGTTACAATCCAGGCTGCGATTTTGTGGATTATCATGATTACTTACATGACTCACTGATTGGATGGCTGCGACCATACCTGAGTCTATTTTTCGATCCTCACTGGATGGCTGCGCCCATACCTTGGATCTGAATTATTGTATACTCTGCTATGGATGGCTATGCCCATACCACACATATATCATGTATTTGAGATATCAGTTGTACTTCTCTACGCAGGTTTTCCGACGGTGGTGTTTTCAGTTGGACGCGTTCTTGTAAAGCATTTCACCCCTCTCTCTCTTTCGGGCCTCATGCTTTAGGGGGCATTTGTTACACAGAAATTTGTCACCGTCCCTGCAATTCCCCATCCCGTACAATTGGAGGGCTCATTCTGTGACCTGTGAGCAGTGACATGACTTGAAACCACTTTCATGACATCCCTTTGAACATGAGCTTTCATTGTCCTGAAGACAACTCCTTGTGAAAAACCCTAAAATCACCTTTTTTTGCATTGGCGCGGGAAGCCAGTTCAGTACCCGTGCCAATAGGGGAAATCCTTCAAATAGGGCGCGCCAATTGGCACTCTGTCTTAGAGTCGCACTCGCGCCAACCATTTTTAGGAGTGTTTTTAAAAATAAATGGCGGAAGTTTCGTCCTAACTAATCCAGAAACTGGTATCTAATTTGAGTTGGGAGGTTTGGCTCCGGATCTCCATGTAGAGGAAGTGGTTTTCCACCTCTCATGGAAGCTTCCTTGAGGATAGGGCCAATCCCATGATTGTAGGGATCCCAACTTCTCTTCCACCATCTATATAAGCTTGCCATTTCCCTTTACAAGCTAGTCTCCAAGTTCCCAAGAGCCATAAGAGCCTTATGCTGCAAGAGCCTTGATTCATTCCCTTAAGGCCAAATCCAAGCAAGGAGATTATCGTCGAGACATCCGAAGAGAGAGGTTTGTCCCATCCCCGACAGGCTTTTTCGAGACATGTTCCGCTGGCGACCTTCCGAAGGAGAATTCAGCGTCAGAGCCAGGTTGTATCCTCCTTTGATTGATTAATGATAAGCGACTATTGGTTATGGTTCCACTCCTATTTTTGATTATGATGATGAGTTATGTCTTCTCTGACTGACATATAGTTGCATATACTTGATTTTACGCTTGCGTTTGTCGTGTTTCTTGCGTGTGCAGGTGTCCGGTCACGGAGATCGTGAGGATCGTGATCTGCCAGAGCTAAGGAACGAGAGCACTACTTTCTCTACAAGAGACAACGTTGGATTCCAGGTAAGCCTTCATCGCTAGTTGGTTTATGTGCAATTAGGAACCTGCACTATAGTGTGTGACGATTGTTGCTAGACCCGATCTGGGCTAGTAGGGATCGCCTCTGTCCGCAGAGGGGATTTACCTCCACAACACTCTTCATCATCCATTTTTAGAAAATTGCCTTCTATGTGTTTGAAGTTTTTCCTTCTTAACTTTGGAGTCCCCATCATATAAGGCAACCAACTTATCCCATGTTTCTTTGGATGTATCACAATCCATCACTTTTGTAAATTCAGAGTAAAAAATTCCACTAATGATGGAATTTATATCTTTGGAATTATCAATGTAAGCTTTCCTTTCATCGAGATCAGTTGGAAGGGTGGAGGTAACTTTGTACCCATTCAAAACCGAGTGCCAAACTTCGGGACCGAGAGACATCAAGTAATAGGACATCCTTTTCTTCCAAAAGCCAAAGTTTGTTCCATCGAACATAGGAAGCTTCCATGTCACTTCTTGATTCTTCATTGTACCTAGGAATCCTTCTTCCAGCTATTATGATGATTGTGAAGAAGCTGGCTCTGATTCTAATTGTTGGAAATACTGAGAGGGGGGTGAATCAATATTTATTTTCAATTGTTAACTAGTTATATTCTTACAAAATTCATAATCATAGAAATAAACAATTTTGTTAATGAAATAGGAATATGAATATTCTTTTTACAAATAAAGATATATAATGATTTCCAAGCACCAAATTGCACTTAATGAGGCTTCGACCTCTAGGGCTTCGACCCTATCTTCACCAAGGCTCCAACCTTGAATTTAGGGGCACCTACCCCAAGGAAACCAATCATTTTATGCTTATTAGATTAAGAGTTCCAATTGCACCATTAGTTCTGCACCAATCTACACCACTTCATCAATTCTGCACCAGTTTGCACCACTTCATCAATTATGCACTAGTTTGTACCACTTCATCAATTCCGCATAATGTCATTGCTCCATAGTGCATTAGGCCATTGCTCAAGGTTCTAACTCTCCAAAACTGATACTGCTCCAAAAACTCTAATATCCTTACACCACCCTATACCACTGTTGAAGAAGGATTTCACAAGTTCACTGTTTAAGAAGGAGATACCCAATTCGAGGTCAAAGTTAAAGAGGCTCCGAAATATAGATTTACAACAATGATGATATGTCACAATTGAAGGTGTAGCAAGATGGAATGGGAGTCACAGAAAAGTATGTTGAACCCACCACACAAATCCGAATGAAGTATGTAGCAACATTATCCAAACTCAACAGTCCTTAGCAACCTCTACTTAGTCTGAATTTGGAGTAGCTCTATCACAACCCACACTTCTGTACAATCCAAAAACAAGATCCCAAAACAATCCGCAATGCTGAGATTGTTTCTCTTTCTAGGGTTGCGGCTCAAAACAAGTCTTATACACAGACTTTAAACCCTTGTTGTCCCTTCTAAGACTGCGACCTCTTCACAAAAAATATGTTACAGCTCCTCGGCCTTTTTCGAGGACTTCGGACCCAAACAACACCTTACCTTGACTTTGCAGAATTATCCTCTAAGTTGTTCCCCCAAACTGCAACCTTTATCCTTCTTGTTCATGAGATATGAACTCGAACCTATAATGAATGTTGTGTTGATGGTTGGTTCGAAACAACGAGAGTAATCACATATAAATACACTTAATTTTTGACCCTTCAACAAATAGATGCGTCCTTAAGTAGGCCGACTTGTCCTAGAAAGCGAGGTCGGCTCATTGGGCCAGAAATTATGTATTAACTTAAAGATTCAATAACTCTCAAACTGCTTGGAGTTTTGGGCTGAATAACTCGTTGGAAATTTAAAATTATGCTCTTTCAGATGGTGGAGGTCTTATGAAATAATTTTTCCTTAGAGGTATCAAAAAATTATTTTTGATATGCCTGATCCTTTGTGAGTGCATAAATAGAATGAAGGACATCTTCATTGATTCCTTTGACTTTGCTTCGTCGTGATTTCCTTCATTATGCTTGCTGGTCATCATCATGCTTGCTTTCATGGATATTGACATCAATGACAATTAAACTAATAGTAAATTGATTCGTATGAACCTAATATTACCATAGTTTTTTTCTTTCTCTCTCCAAATCTCATAACTCCCACAATGCTTTTGGACCTCTATTTCTCCAACCCACTTGTTTTTTGCCTCATCGCGGTCAATGTATTGTATACACAATACCTTACAATAGACATATTGCTATACAACATATAAAAACTTTGAACCCCCATCTGCTCAATATATTATTTCATTTTTTCCTCATTTTTTATGTCACAATATGAATACACGTGATATGGTATTGCTTTGTCAATGAAGCCCACATGGTTTACATGAGTAGATTCTTGCATATTGAGATCATAAGAGAATGGAAAAACAATGCATTGAGCTATTTGGGAGGCTTTTGGAGCAGAAAATCTACAAGTTGAGATCCTGAAGCCAAGTTAGAATATGTTTCGCCTTCTGTTTTTATTTATTGGATTTCCGACCTCTTGTGAAAGGTGGTTCCACTTCATTCAAGAAGAGCGATTTTTTGCTTGATTTTGCATGAGTTGCTCTAATTTCCATAGCTTTCTTGTAAAACTTTGGGGTAGACAAATTCATCTCGACAAGAGCCGAGGGTGTCAATTCCAATGCTCTTTTCTCAAAATTGATTCTAAACCACGAGGGTTGACCTGTTAAGGGGCTTGCTTTTCATTTTCTATCAACACTTCTGTATTTCTCTTATATTCATTTGGGGATTCATCCATATGGGTATCTTTTTGTTGTGGATCTTGAAGAGCCTCAAAAGAGTTTTTGTTGAAGAAAAGTTTTGGAATTGGATCTGCTTCAACAAATTTATTTAGAATTGCAACCTTGTTTTGTTGATTTCTTTAATAGCAATGGTAAATAATATATATATTTTTAAGTCATATATAATGAAAAAAATTATATGGTCAAAAATGAAATTAATAACAAGTCAGCCCGAGTTCTAGAGTCGTGCCTAGTCCTAGAGGCGGCGAGTAATAATGATTAAGAGGCTAAATGATGTAAAATACAATTAATATAGCAAGTCAGCACCATGGCTAGAATCGTGCCGAGTCCTGTATGCAGGATTAATAATAAAATGTAAAATTAAGGAATTTAATATTTTTTATAATATTAAATTTATAACATATTAATTTTATGAAAATAAATAAACTATTCTTTTGTCAAATATTAAAAAATAGTTTATTATTATTATGTTTTTTATTAATTTATGTATTTGATTTAGAAATTTTTTGGTTGATTAACTTAAGTGGATTTGAATTCGTAGCTTTAATTTTTTATAATTAAAATAGAATAGATTATTATTTTATTATGATGATGATGATGGTGGTTAATGTTTACTGAGACCAATTTTTGGTCTATCCGACCTAAAGAAAAGAGTTATTTAGTTTGATTTAAGATTTTATTTCTATGTTCAAAAAGCTTGGAGAGAAGCCTCCCGAGCTCACTATAATTTTGACATCTTAAAAGGATAAGAAGTGTTAAGCTCAGCAGCGGAATAACAAAATAAATATACAGAACACACAGCAGAAACACACATAAAAACAACAGATTTTTAACGTGGTTCACCCAACCAATCTGGGCTACGTCTACCTAACAGGGCATCGGCAATCTCATTAATCAACTGCAGAAATACAATAGCAGGGTTTCTCATCTGCTCAGCTCTTCCTCACAACACATTCCTCATTATGCACACTTGCCTCTACGGGCTTACATTTTATAGCTGGAAATGGCAACAAACTCATAAATTCTCTCACAACAAATATAGGATGCATTAACTCCTCATCAGAAACTGATGGAGCCAACGTAGCAACAAATCCTATTGTTGTCACCTACATGAGATTTTCCTCCAGATTTAATTAAAAATAAGAAATAAAATCTCAACAATCTCTACCTTGACAACAATTAGCCTGATACCCTGTTTCATTATTATTTTTATCTTTTCTGCAAGCCAAGAGAAGCCAGACACCATCGTAGCTTCTCTAACAAATCTGGTTTCGTGAACATGTCTGCACATTTTTCCTTTGTATGCACCTTTTCAAGAGACACTCCCCTTTCAGTGATAACCTGTCTTACAAAATGGTACTTGATAGGTATATGCTTTGATTTACTGTGATAGGCAGGATTTTTAGCCAAGTGAATTGCACTTTGACTATCACAAAATAACTTGATGCTGTCCTGCAACCTACCAAACTCACCAAACAAACCTTTCAACCAAACTGCTTCTTTGCAATCATGCAAAGCAACTATGTATTCTGCTTCTGTAGTGGATAAAGCAACAATGTTCTGTAGCTTTGACATCCAGCTAATGGCTCCACCTGCAAGAGTAAAGACATACCCTGAAGTTGACCTTCTCTTATCCAAATCACTTGCAAAATCAGAATCAACATATCCACAAACATATTCACTGCTCCTGTTATAAGTGATACAATAATCACTTTTGCCTCTCAAATACCGAAGCACCCATTTCACTGCTGACCAGTGTTCTTTTCCTGGATTTTCCATATACCTGCTGACAACCCCAACTGCATGTGAAATATCTGGTCGAGTACAAACCATCGCATACATCAAACAACCTACTACATTGGCATATGGAATTCGAGACATATATTCCTTTTCTTCATTAGTGTTAGGACATAAACTTGAAAAAAGCTTAAAATGGGAAGCAAAAGGGACTGAAACAGGCTTCACATTGTTCATACCAAACCTCAAGAGTATCTTCTCAACATACTTCTGTTGTGATAGCCACAACTTACCACTGCTCCTGTCTCTGAAAATCTCCATGCCCAAAATCTGTCTTGCTGCTCCTAGATCTTTCATATCAAACGTCCTAGCCATCTGAGCCTTTAACCTGTTGATCTCTGTTATGCTTTTGCTTGCTAAAAGCATATCATCAACATACAACACTAAGATAATGAACATGCCATTACTTAATTTCTTAAAGTAAACACAATGATCATATTCACTTCTTATATAATTTTGACTCATCATGAAAGAATAAAATTTCTTGTACCATTGTCGAGGCGACTGCTTCAGACCATACAATGATTTCTTGAGCCTGCAGACAAATTTCTTGTTGCGATTTTGAACAAACCCTTCCGGTTGTTCCATGTAAATCTCTTCATCTAAATCTCCATGTAAAAATGCAGTTTTAACATCTAGTTGCTGTAATTCTAAATCAAGTAAAGCAACTAATGCTAACACAATCCGAATTGAAACAATTTTTACAACTGGTGAAAAAATCTCATGAAAGTCAACGCCTGCTTTCTGAGAAAAACCTTTTGCGACCAGCCTCACTTTGTACCTGTCTTCTGTATCATCAACACCCTTCTTCAATTTGTAAACCCACTTACATCCCACAGTTTTTCTGTCTTTAGGAAGTTCTACCAGATCCCATGTGGCATTCTTCGCTAATGCCTTCATCTCGTCCTTCATAGCCTCTTTCCACTTACCACTGTTTAAACCTTCTATAGCTTCCTGATAGCACAAAGGTTCATCATCGTTAGCAGTTAAAGCAACTGAAGTAACATAATCATCATACCTTTTAGGAAGTCGTCTAATTCTCGTAGACCTCCTTAAAGATGTTTCTGGTACTTCCACAATTTGCTGATTATTATCTGTAGGAACTTCTTCATGATCAGCATCTGAAATACGTTCATGATCTGCATCTAAAACTTGTTCATGATCTGAATCTGAAACTTGTTCATCTAGACTATCATCAGTATTTGAACTGGTTTCAAACTGAATGTGTTGAAGCTTAGGTTCATTATCCTGTTTCAATTCATCATCTACATCTGGATTTTCAAGTGAGGATTCATTAAATTTAACATCTCTATTAATGATGATCTTGTGAGTAGTAGGATCCCACAACCTGTATCCCTTAGTTCCATCACCATATCCAACAAAGATATATCTTTTTGATTTAGGATCTAATTTAGAACGCTGATGTTTCAGAACTAGAGCATATGCATCACAACCAAAAACTTTCAGTTTAGAATAATCACATGGATGACCTTTCCATACCTCTTGAGGAATTTTGCATCCTATCGCAGTTGATGGTGATCGATTTACCAAGTAACAAGCTGTAGAAACCGCTTCTGTCCACAATTCCTTCTGCAAATTGGCGTTACTAAGCATACTTCTTGCTCTCTCTAAGAGAGTCTTGTTCATGCGTTCAGCAACTCCGTTTTGCTGAGGAGTATATACAGTGGTTTTATGTCTTTCGATCCCAGCATCCTTGCAATAACTATCAAATTCCTTTGAAGTGAACTCACCACCATTGTCAGTTCTTAAACATTTAATGGTTCTTCCAGTGATGTTTTCAACTAATGCTCTAAACTATTTGAAAACTGTGAACACATCAGACTTCTTCTTTAACATGTAGACCCACACTTTTCTAGAGAAATCATCAATAAAAGATACAAAATATGACGATCCTCCATATGAGGTTGTTGGAGATGGACCCCAAACATCAGAATGGATATAATCAAGAATTCCCTTACTAGTATGTTTTCCAGTTTTAAACTTCTGCTTGCTTTGTTTCCCAAACAGACAATGTTTGCAGAAATCTAACTTAGAAGATTTTAAACTAGGAAGTAACTTACGATTAGACAAAATTTTTAATCCTCTTTCACTCATATGGCCCAACCTTTGATGCCATAAACGAATAGAATTACTGTCGTTTTCAGATACTGTAGAAGCATGATCTGACTCTGTTCTTCCTTCTAATTGATAAAGATTTCCAACCTTCTTTGCTTTCATGACTCGTAAAATTCCTTTATAAACTTTCATTACTCCACCTTGAATAAAGGTTTTATATCCATTAGTGTCTAGTACTCCTAGTGAAATGAGGTTTTTTCTTAGTTCAGGTATATGTCTTACATCAGTTAGAATTTTATTTGTCCCATCAAACATTTTAATCTGGATGCTTCCAATTCCCACAACATTACATGAGGCATCATTTCCCATATAAACCACTCCATCATTGATTGATTTATAAGTTTTAAACCACTCTCTATGAATGCACATGTGATTTGACGCACCAGAATCTAACAGCCAATGTTGATCATGATTAGACAAACTAACTGATAACACTTCATCACTCATACCTGAAATTGATGCCGAACCTGCATCTGTCGTATTTGCTTCTTTCTTCTCTGTCGAAGAGTCTCCTTTGGATGTTTGCTGTCTCTTCCAACAGTCCTTCTTCAAATTTCCTAATTTGCCACAAAACCAGCACTTTACCTTACTCTTCTTCCCTTTCGATTTTGAACGCGAGTTGTTGTGCTTACTGAAGCGTCTTTCTTTAGAACGACCTCTGACCATCATTGCTTCTGATGTGGAGGTTTCTGAATTTGACCTCTTCCTTGTTTCTTCGGATAACAAAGCTCCAACAACATCATCAAATTCAAGGGTTTCTGATGAACTAAGACTTATAGAAGTAACAAAATGATCCCATGACTCGGGCAACGAGCATAATAAAGTTACAGCTTTATCTTCTGATTCAAATTTTACTTCTATACTTTCTAACTGCACCAGGAGATTATTAAAGGTATTCAGATGATCAGTTATCGTCGTACCTTCTTTCATGCGCAAGCTGTACAACTGTCGCTTCAGAAGAGAATCTAATGGATAAGATTTTGTCTTGTACAACTTTTCAAGCTTTGACCACAAATGACGAGTTTTCTCGACACGATGTTAAACATAAAACATCATCAACGGCTCTGATCGAATCCACACAGTCGAATGCCGCTCCGTCCTCTTTCATCCAGATCACTCCATTCATCATCTGTCATGGTGTAAGGCTGTTTGGATTTTCCCAACAGCGCCTTCGCCATGCCTTGTTGCACAAGTAGATCATACATCTTCACTTTCCATATCTCGAAGTTGTTTTTGCCATTAAACTTCTCGATCTCAAACTGGGCACTTTGAGTTTTTGCCATGTTGTGTCACAAAAACAATCTCCAATTGCAACTTTTAATAAATGAATTTTTTAATTTTAATCAAAAAAAAAAAAAAATCATTTTTGATTAGAAAACCCTTGCCTTAAAGAATTCCCTTCAACTATAAAATTCCTTTAAAAAAAAATACCCTTCACCTTTAAAGTGCCTCTCACTTCATACCATATGCAAATGGTAATTTAATATTCAAATCAATTTCTAACATATGAGAAATCTCTCAAACTACCACCACTCAAATCGATTTACCACTCAAATGCCACCACTCAAATTAATATACCAAACCTTATGCCAAACATCGATTTTACCATGCAAATTGATTTACAAATCTCTTAAAAAAAAATGAAGTTCTTCATATACCATATGCAAATGGCATTATTAAATGTCAAATCGATTACTCAAGTGGATATATCAACAAATGTAAAACGATTTCAAAAAAAGCTGATCCATATGAAATCGACTCACAGTTAGATTCCTTTTTTTTTTTAAACTTAAGGAAAGCAAACGACTACTATTAGCTCTGGCAGCTGCATACCAATCGGTTTTAATTAAACAATCGACTCACTGACCAGACCTCACGGTGCTCACGGGTTGTTTGGACCAATTGTTAAGCTTAGCAATGGTTGCAAATTCAACACAGGATGCCGCCAGTCTGTCCCTGCAGTGATTTCGTGGCAGCGTCTTTTGCAACAGCGGCCACAACACCAGGTTTCTGCAGCGTTCCAGCGAATGCGGAAACCACAATCCGAGCCACTTAAGAATGCGTTCAATGTGGCAGTGTTCAATCTCAGCGTAAGAACGAGCGAGAATTTCCACCATTCAACGTTGCCTGCAAACGGCTATGAACCCGGCTTTGCTGTGATAAATCTTCTCGACTTTGAAATGATAAATAACCTGGCATTTAAATCTCCTCCACATGGCTTTCTTTGGAGGGGAAAATGCTATTCACATACGACAAACTCAACACAGAAGTACCGGCTCAACAATATGCTACGATACCAATTGTTAGCTCGGCGGCGGAATAACAAATGATATACGAACACACAGCAGAAACACACATAAAGACAACATATTTTTAACGTGGTTCACCCAACCAATCTGGGCTACGTCCACCTAACAGGGCATCGGCAATCTCATTAATCAACTGCAGAAATACAATAGCAGAGTTTCTCATCTGCTCAGTTCTTCCTCACAACACATTCCTCATTATGCACACTTGCCTCTACGGGCTTACATTTTATAGCTGGAAATGGCAACAAACTCATAAATTCTCTCACAAAAAATATAGGATGCATTAACTCCTCATCAGAAACTGATGGAGCCAATGTAGCAACAAATCCTATTGTTGTCACCTACATGAGATTTTCCTCCAGATTTAATTAAAAATAAGAAATAAAATCTCAACAAGAAGGTCAGTATTGTGACAAAGATTATGAAAGTGAGCTCTAATGTGGAGGGGTAAGTGGAATATCTACTGTGTCTATTTTTATGTCTATGTTTCGATTGTAACCAAGACTTACCATCAGGACTAAATGTCTATGTTGTTTATGTTGTTAACATCCATCATATCACTTGCTAAATTGAACCACGTGGGGAGCATTCAATTTCTTCTTCTCAACTACATTGGATGATTCCAATTAACAAATTTTTAATTATAATTTTTTTTAATAATAAGTAGAGTGAAAAAAAACACTTAATTAATTTGTAATAAAAAAATAATGAATTTTTATTTATGATTATAAATTATTAATGAAATTAGAAAAATATTTTCTACCTTTTATTAATTGACAATCATAAAAATATTAAAATCTGACCATCTAAGTGCTCTACCATCCAAAATGGAAAGATGTTGACATAATTAAAAACAAAAAAATAAATAATACAGGACACAAAATTAAATAACCAATTTTAATAATATTAATAGTTATTTATAACATTAAATTTAAATAGTGTAAACTAATTTTAATAATATTAATAGTTATTTATAACATTAAATTTAAATTATCGAGAAATACATCCTTTGTCCTATAAATAAGAGAGTTTGTGTTTAATTCTTTATTACAGAAATAAAAAATTTCATGCATGATTATGACTTTGATTTCTGACTTAACTCGTGATTTTAAAATTAAATTATTATTAATTAAAATTATACAATATAACTATTAATTATAATTAAAATTTAAAGATAAAATAAAAATAAAATATTTTTAATTAATATATATATATATATATATTTATTTTATTTTATTTTTTTAATCTTTATTTGTATTTCATGATTTTTAAAATTTTGAAGAATAGTTTATTTAATTTTTTGTAAATAGGTGAGAATTTTTTTGAATTATATATATATAGTTAATATTTATTGTTATTTTTTTGAAATTGGAAAATTTTAATTTTTCAAATTTTGTACTTAATTTATATTATTATTCATATATATAAACTAATTTTTTTTTATTAGTGATGAGGTTCAATATTTATGAAGGTTTTCCTTAAACTGTGAGATCTTTTGTTTTAATTTAGATGAGTACTATTACTCAAATTTATTAAAATATACATACTCTATTTTTAGGTTTCAATTTATAACTTTTTAAAAATAACACATTCTTTAATAGTTAAACCATTCAAATAATACATATAAATATAAAATCATATTTATATTTCTATTTTATTATATAATATAATAACTATTTTATATGTATATATATTTGAATATTAACGAAATTATATATATTATAAATCTTTATGTAAAGAACCTCACACCATATGTACCGATCCTTATTATAAGTCAATATTCCAAATGGAGCGTAACAATGGTCCAAACAACCAAATCAATAATTAAAGTGTATGTATAAATAATGCAAAATAATTTAATAATAGTTATTCTACTTACAAGGTTGGTAGATATTGCACTTGTCGGAAGCCGGAAATCTAGGGAACCGAGTCAGGGCCAAGGCCAAGGCCAAGGCCAGGATTATATGGTAAAGTTAAAAGTGGTAGTTTAAAAATTTTATATAATAATTCAGAAATTAAGATTATGAAAATTTAGGTTATAATTGTTAAACTTTAATATTTTGAATGTTTCAAAAGTTTTTGTCAATACTGAATCTGTTTCTATCATAAAAAAAAATACAAATTAAACATTTCAATTATATGATTTTTAAAATTTATTTTTATCTAATTAAAAAAAAAACTAACAAACATCCAAATTATTCTGTTACATAAATAAACAACAAAATTATAAATACTAAAATCTAATATGGAAACCATACGAATGCGGAGATGTCAAGGCGATGACAAAAATGTTGCCCAGCTCAAGAGTCAACGCTAGGGTTTTACATGAGAGGCAATTATGTCAATGTTGTGTCGGCGAATTGTGTTTACAAAGTATGTCATACAATCTCTTAGTTTAGTTGATGCATGCTTTTGTAACTACAAAATACATTATTATTATTATTATTTTAAATGTACTTATGAAAAGTCAAGTTATGAGAAGTTGCAAACTTTTATGGCCAATTTACAACCTATCCTGTTATTGTCTTTACATGGTTGCGGATGTTTCTGTGTTATAAAAAATGTTGGGTTTTTTTATTTCTACATTTTTAACTAATTCAAAGTTTATATAATTTTTGGTTATAATAGGTTTTTATTGTGGTATTATTAATTTTTTATAGGTAGTTTTACTTGAGTTTTTTTTTTTTTTTTTTAATAATGTAGAGATTTTTGTAGCTGTTAAATCTAAGAAGCTATCTAGGAAGCAACGAAGGTGTTGACTCCTTTGAGTAAATTGCAAGTGTAATTTTATCATAAGGTTTGCTTGAATTTTTGGAATTTACTTCTTGTATTTCTTTTTGCTTGGGTTATTTCTCTTTTTTTTGCTTTGTATCTCTATTCCATGTAGGAAATTTGGAAGATGGGGTCATCATGGATGTAGAGACCTTTGTAGTTCTAAAATCTAAGAAGCTACCTAGGAAGCAACCAAAGTGCAGACTTCCTTGAGTAAATTTCAGTTGTTGAGACCAAAATTTACACAAATAGGAGCTCTATGCATGATTGGGATACATATGAAGAAATTGTCAACTAGTGCCAAATATAGAGAATCCAAGCTGTCTAGATACTAAGCACTCCAAGAATATGAAAGTAGTTTTATAAGAGATGTTCAAAGAGATTGTGAAAGACTATGTATGTAATTATGAAGAATAAGAGATGAAGTTAGGGAGGAAGTGTTATTGCAACTAGATGAAGTTATTCTCTAACTCTTGAAAGTTGCTACTCATGAAGAATACCATGTCTCTCTCGATGCTAAACTTTGTACCATAAATTAATAAATATATACTTAAGCTTTTAGTTTTTTGTTATGTTTTGTTTTGTTTAGACCTTTCTTTTTCTTTTTTATAAAATCGCATTTTAAATATAAATACTTAGTTTGTATTTAAACTTGTCTTACTTATTTTATATACGTAAGAAGAAATGTTTGTATTAAAAAAAATTATATAATAATTTTTTTCCTTGTATTACATGAATTTAACACAATGTTATCTATATTATAATGGCCTAATACATTTAGAATCATTGAAATTTAATTCTAGTCATTGGGAAAATTACTGCCTGTAAATAATTCAAGTTATAGAACTTTTATCTGTATGTAAATAATTCAAGTTATAAACTTTTATTTGTATGAGAGTACATACGTTTGATTTTTTATATGAGGCTATAAAATTTGGAATATAACATATGTTGAAGATAATGGAGAATCTCCTATTTTAGTGAGAGTTGGTTCACGAGACCTTAGGATAGGAATTAGTTTCTATTTCTTAGGGTATGTTTCTAACTTCCCTAGATCTTGTGTGCTATATAATTCCTGAATTGTTTAGAGAATGTAGAGTGTTATGCAGAAGCCAAACTCTCCTAGTTTAGACTCTCTTTCGTAGAGCTGACCAGTGTGATTTATATTAATCCATTCAAACATCTTTTTTATCTTGGTATCAAAGCACTGGTGAGAAGAGTGTTAGTGGGGTGTGAGAGGTCGTTGAAGCTGAAGCGATATGCGTGTTTGTTTGTGGGTGTTGTTGATCTACTTGCAACAACTGTTTTTAAATTGCTGGAGCACTACCGTCTGAGTTTGCGTGTTGCCGGAGCACTGAGTCATTGATGGCTGCCCTCTGCGTGGAGCGTGAACAGGAGGTACGTTGCTACCCTCCACTCATCGAGATCTGTTGCCTGGAGAGCTACCGGAGCTCATCGAGAGCCGAAGCACTAATTGCCGAGCCTGCATGGATTGAGTTGGGACGAGGCCGGTGCTGGACTGAGCCATCCGCCCACCTGCGTAGACATCATCGTCGCCCTTGAAGAGAATAGAATGACCATCTGTTTGCTGCGAAAGTTGGACTGTGTATTGGAGTTCGTGTTGTTGTGTGAGGAGGAGTGTTGCGCTGCTTGCCTACCTATCTACGCTGCCACCGTTGCCTACCTAGGGCATAACTGATCCTCCGAGGGCGTAACTTAAGGCTAAGGCAGACAGGATGTGCATGCTGATCGAGTCTACTCCAATGGGTTGCAACCCCTTCAATATCAAAAAAATTCACCATTGCCTACCATTGCACAGCGGAAGTGTGAAGCCCAGACTCTGCTCCTGCGTGCTGCCCTTGTGGCTGCCTCCTGCGTACGCTGCCTTTATATCACTATTGTTGCCAAAGTTAATTAAAAGAAAACTTTGGTGACAAAGTAGCTTGAGACAAATTTCCGGAGCACTATCATTCGTTGTGTGCCTTTCTTGAACAACAGAGAAAAGTTGCTGCTATGTTGAGAAGAAAGAAGCGTGGGTGGATCCTTGAATTGGTGCTACATCTACACTTGGTAAGCTAACATTGTGTTTTTGGGGTAGATATTTTCCTGTTAAGTATTTTTTTTGAATCGTTAAGATGAATAATCAAATAATCGAAACATATTTGAATGAGAGTAACAAACTTGATGGCTCTAATTACTCAAATTGGAAATTCAAGATGCAAACAGTGCTAGAAGCACAGAGTGCTTGGACGATTGCAAATGGGGATGAGCTGAAGCCAGCATTGGGAGCATCATCGGTATCCGATTGGGAGAAGAGAGAAGGTAAAGCAAAGACGGTGCTGAAGATATCCGTGAAATACTGCATCATACCACATATAAGAGAATGCAAATCAGCAAACAAAATCTGGACCGTATTGAAGGATTTGTACGAGATCAGGAATACAAATCGCCTTCTGTTCTTGAAGAGCAAGATTCTGTCCATAAAGATGGAGGAGAATGAAACAATTGCTTCTTTCATATCGCAGATCAAAGATCTAAAGAAAAAATTGTTAGACATCAGTGAGGTAGTTGCAGATGCAGATTTGGTCATTATTACCATGAATGGTATGACTGATGATTACCAAATGTTTATCACTGGGATAAGTGCGAGAGAGAAAATCCCAAAGTTTGAAGAACTTACAGGAATATTAATGTAAGAAGAAGAAAGAAGATTGAATCTGAAACCCTAGAGTGCAGATCCAGCATTAATGGAGAAGAAGAAATTCTTTAAAGGGAAAGGAAATCCATCACAGCAAAACGGAGGAAACCCACAGAAAAGACCAAATCAAACTCAAGGTATGTATCCGAATAAAAGAAACTCTATAATTAAATGTTTTTATTGCGGAAAACTCGGTCATATGGCTAAGGAGTGCAGGAAGAAGAAATTTCATGAAGAACAACGGAGGCATAAAAGACATGCAGGTCATTTCGCAAATGATGACCATGTTTAGGACTCCAGATTGTTCATGGAAGACTTTGATGAGAATTTCGATGCAGCCACCTGGTGTGTAGATTCAGGAGCATCCACACATATGATGGGGAAAAAATAATGGTTTGAATATTTTAGAGAAATCAACAACGGAGCACAAATCTACCTTGGTGATGATAGATGTCATCAGATCAAAGGGTGCGGGAATTTTTTGTTATTTTACCTAATGGTAATGTCAGATATATTCATAATGTAATGTATGTTCTCGGAGTGAGAAAGAATCTGATTTCAGTATCCATGATTATAGATCAGGATCTCAAGGTTGAATTTTTTAAATCTAACTATTATATTAAAAATCTGTTGGATGGCATGAAGACTATTGCTTCAGGAATTCGAACAGGAGGTCTGTACAAATTGGATGTGAGAACAACATCAGATCGAGCTTTAACAACATCAAGTTTGACTACAGAAGAGATGTGGCACTAGAGACTTGGTCATATCAACTACAACGATTTGCTGTTACTTCAGAAAAAGGAAATGGTAAGAGATTGATGTTGGTGAAAATGTGAAGTTGGGTTACACTTTTTGCCATTTTTTGAGGAAAAAAAATCATTTTTTTTTTTTCTTCTTCTGTTCTTCAACTTTCTGCAAGCCAAAATAATTTTTCTGTTTAGAATTTCATTTTACGATTAAAATAAAAGTTGTCAGAAATTTTATTAGCTTTTTATTACTTATTTTTTGGAATTTTTTTATACACATTTGATATGTCAACTTAGGGTTTCTTTGAGTGTGTTTTTTTTAACAATCAAAGGATTCATAAGAAATCATGTTAATACACACTGATGTATTCTTTGAAACTTTGTGTTTTTGAGAAAAAAAATGTGTTACAACAATCTATACATAGTTTACTTCGGTTTTGTTATATTTACAAAGCCAATTGATGCATATCATAATTACTAGAATTTTTTGAACTGGTCCTATATGAAAAAACTGCATATTTTGAATATATTTCGCGATGCACGAAATTTCTTAAGATATAAGTTATAAACTAAAAGTCTAAAAACTACCCATTACAGACGACGGACCAATGTAATGCACCATAATTTTTTCAATTTTTTTTTACAACATATTTTGGAAGATACAAAATTATGATTTCACTGAATCATAATGACCTTCAGAAATTGTTTGCAGCCGTTTTATTACAAAATAAATTAAAATTAGTAAATATTTATGAAATTCCATAAAAGTTACATTTCTTGAAAGTAGATTGAATTCTGAAAATGCTTGTCTTGGTTCCGACAGTTAATTCAGAATGTTTCATGGAGTTTAATTAGTCCAAAGTTGAAGATATGTATTTAGAGCTCGGCTCTGCATAATTGCATACGTCTTAGTTCGGCCAAACTCTTAAAAAATGTTCGGCCGAATTGTTTTTTGCGCCGACGGCCCGTCAAGTCTATTGACATAAAAGTTCAGCCAAACTTTTACCCAACTTTCCGTCAGCCGGAAAATACCACGAAGCCCCTCCAAAAAAAATTTCCAGCATATAAATTGCTGCGAAAGCATTCATTATTTTCGCATATTTTCGCACATTTGGTCAGATTTTGCAAAGGTCTTGGTGTGATTTTGCAAAGAATTGTTTTAGGTTTAAGGAATTTTCTTGGAGGTACATTCAAAGGACATTTTTGCAAAGGATTGTTTTGGGTTTAAGGAATTTTCTTGGAGGTACATTCAAAGGACACTTTTGCAAAGGATTGTTTTGGGTTTAAGGACTTTTCTTGGAGGTACATTCAAAGGACATTACATTCAAATGATATTTCTTGGAGGTATGTGGTACATTTTTTGGATGTTTTTTGGGCTTTTTTTTTTTTTTTTGAAGGTATAGATTTGGGCTTAATTTTCATTGTTTTTAGAGGTTTTGGGCTTAATTTTCAAAGGAATTTTTTTAGGCTTAATTTCGAAATGACTCTTTTTAGGCATAATATTCAAAGGACATTTTTTGGAGGTATTTTTGAAAGTGATATTTTTTTAAAGGATTTTTTAAAATATTTTTTAAAGTGGCATTTTTTAAGAAGTGGGAAAAAATTTTCAATGGACATTTTTTGGAGGTATTTTTTGAAGTGACATTTTTTTAGAGTACGTGTTTTGGGTTGAAGTAAATCTTTTAAAAGTATTTTTTAAAATGAGTTTTTGTATAACTTTTTAAATGAAATTTTTTTGCAGGACTTGGAAGGAAATATTTTGAGCTTCGTTTCATTTCTATAAGACATTTTTTCTTAGATTTTTTAAAGTAAGTGTTTTGGATTGAGGTATGTATTTTTTGCAAAATTTTTAAAATGAGTTTTTTTTTTTAATTAAATCTTTTGTGATGTTTTTTTTAATTGAGTTTTTGTCTAAATTTTTGAAGGAAATTTTTTGAACTTCATACTCTATTATCATGGGAAATCGAAGGAATTGCACGAGAAAATATGATCGAAAAAGGGACCCTGAGGAATGTAGAGAAGAGACGAGAGAATCTCACAAAAGAAAGAGAGAAGCACTCTCAAATATTGAAAGGGAAAATCAACCTCAACTAGAAGTTGAAACATGTATGTAAATGTAAATATTATGAATTTGATATTTAAAATTTTCCTAGTTTAAAATGTGAAGCTTAATTTTTATTTGATGTAGTAATTTGAAAAATATTTTGCAATGTAAACAACTAGAGATATTCCTCAAAACATTGATGATGAGATA
This sequence comes from Pinus albicaulis, assembly GCA_034641835.2. Lineage (NCBI taxonomy): Eukaryota > Viridiplantae > Streptophyta > Pinopsida > Pinales > Pinaceae > Pinus > Pinus albicaulis. The sequence goes on along the minus strand of CM076584.1, from coordinate 33,383,701 downwards.
CAAAATTTTGAAAGAGAAAGTGAAAGAGATACTGAACCAATGATTGAAGATGGTGAAAATGTTAAAAGAAATTCAAGTGAAGAAATTGAATCACAAGGTATATATATATATATATGTTGAACACATGCATGTGTTATTGAAATTATACATATTTATTAATTTAGTTATTTATTGAATATGTAAACTTATTATGTACTATTCATTCGAATATGTATAGATGAAATCAATGTCGATGATGAGGTGTTAGAAAATGTTGACACTCACAAATATGGAGATAAAAGAGCTGACCATGTTATAAGATATTGTGTTAAACGTATTTTTGATATGTACTTCATAAAAGAAAATGTGATAGTTCAAGCCCAAATGTTGAAAGGTCTCCTATCATTAAGGAAATTAAAAGAAGCTACAACTTTATTGGGTATACGAAAATCCACAAAAGATTAAAAAATGAAGGAAAATGTGATACAAAATATAAGTAGTGCTATAAATTCAATTAGAATATCTAGATAGATTTTTTTGTTTTTTTGTTTTGTTTTGTTTGTTTGTTTGTTTGTTTTTTTTTTTCCCAGTTGTACATAGATAAATACATATGGCAGTGGCTTCATCAAGTACTAAAGAGAATCACTTGGTAAAATCTATGGCACGAGCATTAGGAACCTCATGAAATACTTTGTACAAACATCGGAAATTTCGGTTGCAAATTGATGTAAATGATGAAATCGCTTGTTGGAGAGCTATTTGTAGGCAACCATACAAAGATAGACTTGGAGAAAATGTAAAAAAAACAATATATGAATATTGGAAGAAAAATTCACGTGTTTCGCTAAATGCAAGGGATGTGATGCGAAGAAGAATAACGCGAAATCAGTACGAAGAACATGAAAAAAATTTCTTGGAAACCACTCAGATAGAGTTGTTCAAAAATTTCAAAGAAGAGAATCGTGAAATTCATGTCTCAGTCAGTTCTTTTGTTCAACAAAAATCATGGTATGCAAAACCTATCACTGTACGCGACACTTGTTGTTTTCGTTATCATGTGGAATTTGAGTTATATTATGACACATTCCTTAATTTTGGTAGAACATTTTGGAAAAATTCACCTCCTCCTTCCACTATCCATGATTTCATATCTCAAATTCTATGTGAAAGAGAAAGCCATGAATTATTTTACCAAAAGAAATGTGTTGGTGGTAAAAAAATGCGATGATTGTGGAAATTCGACTAAATTTCAAAACAAATATCGTATTGATATAAATGATCAATCATTGTCCAACATGCAAGTGAAATGGAAGAGATATGAATATATCCATACATCGATTCAAGGTTCATTGAATTACAAGAAGAAGAAATTTGCGTGATATATGTTTTGGGAAAGTTTGAGGCATAAATTTATAAATACACTAAGCATTCCCATAGAGCTCGATGGAAAGACTTTCAATTCAAAAAATCCCATGAAGTTTTTCCACCAGGGACCATTTTGTCAGTAATTGATTTTGCAGAAAACTACACATTTGTTCCACAAAAAGAAATTCAGAGTGAATACTATCATTATGACCAAGTCTCCATGCTGGTTCATATTCTATATAGACATGCTGAACAAAACATTGATCATATAGAAAGTACCAGTGAAAATTGACATGTTATTAAAGAATATCACTTTTATATCAGTGACGATCGTACACATGATACATATTTTGTACAACACTGTTTTGGAAAGATTTATGAGTCCTTGAAAAGTCGTGGAATAAAATTCAATGAACATTGGATATGGTCAGATGGATGCGCAGGTCAATTCAAATCTTCACGATCATTCTTTTGGTTGTGTTGTCTTCATAAGAAAACCTGCATTAAACATTGTTGGAATTTCTTTGAGACTGGCCATGGAAAAGGAGAACATGATGGTGCAGGGGCATGCATAAAACAAGCACTTCGAAGATATCAAATGAACCCCTCTGCAAACCGACTTGTGGACGCTAAAGAAGTTGTTCAATGGTGCATCGCTGCTCTAAGCCATGAGACTAACTGATCAAGGGAAGTGCGAAGGTACATTCAATTTAATTTTTATTGGATATCCAATTTTAAATAGTGTACATTTATCACAATGATTATCTTTGATGGTATTTTGATATCATATTTACATTCTTCTTTGAATTTTCCATATATAGGTTTTTTTGGCATATTGGGATCGAAGATGTAGATAGATCAATTGGAAATGACATTGAAACAATAAAAGGGACTCAAAAATTGCATTCAATTAAAACAAAGTTGTCCAAAAAAAATTTTGCATTGGATAAAAGAAAATATTCTTGTTTTTGTCATGTTTGCATAGACAACACAAAATGCAATGACGTTTATGAAAACAAAATGTATGTAAAATATTGGAAACACACAGAGCTAAAAACAAAGGGGAAAATGTTCGTTGCAATGTTTGAAGAAATGCAATCAGAGGAGACTACAATATCATATGATGGTGATCGAGTTTCTGATCTTGTTAAAGAAGGTAACATTTGAATTTCTTTCAAATGATAGAGATCTCGAAACAAATTTAAATACATAAGTTTGTTAAGTTTGTTTTATTGTGCAGGATATTTTTTTACTATAATTGCACCAACTGACAACGATGAAAATGTGAAGTATTATTTGATGCATTGTGCTGAACGAAAAATGAAATTATTAGAAAACTATAATGATCATGGGTTTCCATATGAAAGAGGATCTATTATACTAAAAGGTTATTTTTTCAGACAAACTAATCAAAGTGGGGATTTTGTTTACTTTGAAGATTATGAACCTGATGTCATAAGTTTTCAATATAGTCACTTAGTGTGTGCAGCACGCATAAAGTTGATAGAGATTTAATCAAAGAAAAAAACGAAAATTAAGAAATAAAAAATGTCAAAATTAGATCATGAATGGATCATTGAAGACGGCATTCCATTGGAATTTTTTTTATTGAACTACCCAACAATTTATTCTCTTTGGATTTATGTTTTAGAACTTCTAGAACTCAACTAAAAATTGTTTTGCCTTGTTATGTTTTATGTGCAAGTGTTTGCACATGTACATTGTTTTTGTACATGGACACTAGTATCAACTGAAAGTAGCTTTTCTATACATGCATTGATTAAAAATGTTGCATGTATTGGATATATATATATATATATATATATATAATCTGTGTGTGTGTGTGTGTGTGTGTGTGTGTGTGTGTTTTAGAATGCAATTCACTGAAATTAGCTTTTCCATGTGCATTGATGAAAAATGTTGCATGTACTGGATATATATGTTCTAGAACGCAATTAACTGAAAGTAGTTTTTCTATGTGCATTGATGAAAAATGTTGCACGTACTGGATATATACATGTTCTAGGAAATTAACTTAAATTAGCTTTTCTACATGTGCATTAATGAAAAATGTTGCACGTATAGGATATATATATGTTCTAGAATGCAATTAACTCTTCAAGTAGTTTTACTATGTGAATTGATGAAAAATGTTTCACATACTAAATATATATATGTTCTAGAATGCAACTAACTAAAAGTATCTAAATTCTAATGGCATTGATGAAAAATGTTGAAGTACTGGATATATATGTTCTAGAAATAAATTAACTATTGAAATATATTTTCTATGTGCATTGATGAAAAATGTTGGACGTACTGCGTATATATGTTCTAGAATGGAATTAACTGAAAGTAGCTTTTCTATACATGCATCGATGAAAAATGTTGCACGTACTGGATATATATACATTATAGATTGTATTTTTAAAATTTTATGTCTGTTTTCAACACATCTAAAAAGACCTAGAATCTTATGATTATTTTTTAGATCTCTCCCTCTCTCTCTCTCTCTCTCTCTATATATATATATATATATATATATTACTTCAATCGTTTTAACATATATATTCAAACATGTGTAAAATCATTTCTACATGTACATATATTCATGTGATTTTTTTGTTTTTTTGGAAAACGACAACTTGAATTTTAAAAACAAAACATGATATCATAATCACATGCCAAATGTAGTTCAACCATCCAAAACTTGAGTTTTAAAAACTTTTTGATTATATCACAACATTACTTCACATGCCATGCCAATTGTAGTTCAACTATCCAATAAAAAAATTTAACATTATATCACATGCCAAATGTAGATCAACCATCCAAAACTTAAGTTTTAATTTAACAAAAAATTATATATCACAACATTACTTCACATGCCAAATATAGTTCAACCATCCAAAACTTAAGTTTTACAAACAAAACAAATTATACACAACATTACTTCACATGCCAAATGTAGTTCAAAAGAAAAACATTAATATAGATCACAACATTACTTCACATGCCAAATGTAGTTCAAAAGCAAAACATTAATTTAAATCACAACATTAATTCACATGCCAAATGTAGTTCAACCATACAAAAATTATGTTTTAAAAACAAAACAAATTATAACACAACATTACTTCACATGCCAAATGTAGTTCAACCATCCAAAACTTGAGTTTTTCAAAAGCAAAACATTAATATAGATCACAACATTACTTCACATGACAAATGTAGTTCTTGACCATCCAAAGCTTAAGTTTTAAAAACAAAACAAATTATAACACAACATTACTTCAAATGCCAAATGTAGTTCAACTATCCAAAACTTGAGTTATAAAAGCAAAACATTATAGATCACAAGTATCAAAACTTAAAAAAAAAAAAAAACATTATAGATCACAAGTATCAAAACTTGAGTTTTAAAAACAAAACATTATAGATCACAAGTATCAAGTATCAAGTAACATTACTTCACATGCCAAATGTAGTTCAACCATAACATTTTAAAAACAAAACAAATTATTTAACACATCATTGCTTCACATCACATGCCAAATGTAGCTCAACCATCCAAAACTTGAGTTTTAAAAACAAAACAAATTATATATAACACTGTAACATTACTTCACATGCCAAATGTAGTTCAACCATCAAAACTTAAGTTTTAAAAACATTATAGATCACATTCACATGTACCAAATGTAGTTCACATAAAATATGTCCAAAATTTGTAGATCTCACAAGTATCAAGTATCAAGTTATATATGACTGCATCTAGATAATATATAAAAATGTAAATTTAAGAGTAGAAATCTATTGAAAATATAATGTTGCATGTGTGCATGTGCATCATCCATCAAATACAGATGGATGTAGTGTCTTTCCCAGCAAAGTCTCAATCTGCGAGTTATCCTGCGAAGAATGGGGAACCTATACACAATGTCTACAAACATTAAAATTTGATGTTTTAAAACAAAGTGAGAATATATAGAACTTCATGTTAAAAAAAATAAATAAAATAAAATAAAAATAAATAAATAAATAAATAATCAGGCAATACCTCATGAGGTTCCCTCTCCATTTGTTGCTCGTCTGCTACAACTTCCCCCACGGGACATCTCCAACAGTAAAATGTACAATATACATGTACAATTATATATATATATATAAATATATATATTAAAAATTTTCAAATGAAAATGCATGTATATATAAACTTATTTTCAATAATATTAAAAAAAAAGTTAGACAACTTGTTCAAATGGTTGAAATGGTGTGGATGTTTCTATCTCCTTCGCTAGATTCCGTGGAGAAAAGAAATCCTCTATAGAAACATAAAATTCAAAAAATTTAAAATAACTCAAAATATCCAGATCTCAATTTATAATAAAACTTTTATGCTTCAATTTATAACTTATAACTTAAACACACACACACACACACACACACACACACACACACACATATATATATATATATATATATATATATATATGTATATATATATATATATATAAGTGAAAAATTGAATACTTGTGCTGTTGGATTTGGCATATCTCTTAAGAGTGGTTCAGAAAGAAAATCTCCAAAAACCTAAAATCCAAAAAATTTAAAATAACTCAAGATATAGATATATCTCATTTTTTAATGGAAATTTTTGAGGTGGAATATATAACTTAAAAACATAAATTTTAAAAGTGAAAAATTGTCCATACTTGTTGCTGTGGATATGGCACATCTCCTAAGGAAGTAGAAGGTACATCTCCCAAGGAAAAAAAAGGTACCGCCATCCCAAAAACATAGGACAGAATCAGAATATGTTAAAACATTTTACTATATATATGTACATGTACATGTGTGCACAATTATTTATTTTAAAAATATCACTTAAAAAACACTAACATTTTCCAACATATCTTGGTGGTGAGACCCATCTTGATTGTTTGAACTAGAGGCTCCGAACGTGATATTAACATTTTCTTCATTCATTAAGCATGAAAACTGCAAATGGTGTTAAAATATAATGATACATTTTTTTTAGATTAATGTATACAAATAAATGTATGTATATATGTATTTATTACAAATTGTACATGTGTTAAAATAATTGAACCCTAATCATTAACACATATTGTTCCCATGCCCTCTTCCTCATGAACAATTAGGTCATGCCAACCATTGAGACGATTCTTTGCATACGTTTTGAGATCTTCAACGCTCATGTTATGAATCTCTTTATCTGTATAATACACAAAATTAGCACGTGCATTCTCACATGATCTTTGTTGATTCAGACAAACATAGACTCCACCCAATCCACTGTGAACATTGTCGATGATGGCATCCCTTGCTTCTCGACTAATTTGAGAAGTGGCTTCCATCTCTGACCACAAATTTTTGATACGAAAATGTCAAATAACCAATGGTGGCTTAGAACGAGGCAACTCAACATCACGCCTAGCGCCCCTACGGTCACACAATCGACCTTTCCCAGGACCAAAAAATTCAGTGGGAAGGTCATTGTAATTGAGTTTCATTTTCAAAAAGAATTCTGCATAAAATAATTTTGCAAAATAAAGCAGAACCTCGTCGTTCCATGGGAGTCTTCCATAGGCCACAAGGTGTCTATCATACAAATAGTGAGCTATATCAGGGTGCTTGAAATATTGCACCTTCAACATCTTTTTTTTTGGCTCTTGTTTGAAATTAAACATAGACTTTTCCATTGTTGTTGTAACTCTTTCTGTGACAACCTCTCATTTATCGGGACCCATCACTGTTTCCTTTATTTTTCTCACGACTTCTACAAAAGTATTAATGGTTGGCCCAAGCTTTCGGTACACATCTACTAGTTCGCCTAAAGAGTGTGTAAATGTTTCCAAGCTTTGTCGACTCTCAACAAGTAGAGTCAAAGCCATGAGATCTCTTTGCAATTTTGCATGAAGATGTTGACACCTTTCTAAGGTGCATTGCTGCATGTTTCTTTCCCAAGGTATATCGGAAATGTCGGCTGGATAAGTCGTGGTGGGTGGACAACCTTCTTCTTGAATGAAGCGTTTTTCCCTACATCTTTTTTGACCAACATTTGGAGCATTTTCAACCTTTGCATCAATATATAAAATTTTTTATATTAGAAAAAACACATGTAAACAAATTTGTACAAATTGAATGAAAACAATATTCAAATTGATGGCCACCTCGATGTGGTTGGCTAGCATCTTGCCCACCCTGAGACTGTTGAGAACCAGAACGACCCTGCTGAGAACCAACATGACCATCTGTTGATTGGCCTCTGGGAGAATAAATATCACCACCTTCACGCAACCTGCTAGCACTTATTGATGGCCCTTTAAGGGGATTTGAACCACCACCAACCTCTCGAGATGAGAGATAAGCTTCATAAACAAATATGAGTTTATAATCAATTGAAAAATACATTCATACTTATAAATACATGTACATATTCATTGATTAAATAGCGTGAACCATACCACGACTGGGTGAACTGTGGGCATGCTCCATTGATGGAGTAGGGACCCTTCTCCTCTTAGCTCCTAAAAAATAAAACATGAAACTTATTAAAAACTAATTTAACTCACAAAATTGATAAAAAATCAATTCCATATGTACACACATGTATGTATATGTATGGATATTTAAGATTCTATTTAAATACCATGTCCATCCCTCGATCCCTGATCCCCCTCTCTCGTAGAGATATGAAATTTTGTTGATCTTCGTCGTTCATCCTCCATGATGTATATATCTACGGTGGACATTTATAATTATTTTTTAAAATTACTATTTAAAATAAATTCAAAATATTTTTCAGAAAATTAATATAATTTAGTGTACACAAATTATGTAAAACACAACTTTCAAAGCAATAATTGATGCGTGAAACTCAATTTAGGCAATTTTTTTTATAAAAATGTCAAGTTCACCAAATTGCGCTTTACATGGTGGGAGCACACTTGGTATAAAATTGAAAAAAAAAACACATGGTCATTAAAAAAGAAGCGTGAAACTCCATTTAAACAAAAATTTGTTGAAGTCCTCGCATTTTAATTTTATAAAAATGTGAAGTTCACCACTTGTTGCAAATGTGAAGTTCACCAAGTTGTGTTTTACACGGTGTGGTGGGAGCACACTTGGTATATAATTGAAAAAAACACATGGTCATTAAAAAATACGCATTTATAAGTACAAAACACACATATCCAAGATATGTTACAATGTCCATCAATAAATTTTTAAGGAGAGCGTCTCAACACTAATTCATCTCTGAGAGATGAATCTTGAATTTTTGAAGAAGAGCATCTCAAAACTAATTCATCTTTGAGAGATGAATCTTGCATTGGCATTGCCCCGTATAATTCTAATTTATCTATTAATTCATCTTTGATAGATGAATGCTAAATTGGCATTTCCCCACGCAATAGATCAGCAGACATCTTATTCACATTTGTACAATGTCTTATACTAAAAAATTGAAATTGGCTAACAATATTGTTTGCTATTCCATGCAGTTCTTTTAGCCTCTCCTTCTTAACTTGGTACATGCCATTCATCTGGTTGCACACAAGTTCGGAATTGGTGAAAACTACAATTCTATTTGATCCATACTCCATAGTTGTTCCCAAGCCTTCTATCAATCCAATATAATATGCCTCATTGTTTGTTGTTCTTCCCGGTGTATTAATTTTCCTTTGGACGACTTTGCTAGTCGCAATATTGGAAAGCACATATGTAATCAATTATTTTCCTGGATTGGGATAGCAAGAAACATCTATGCATAATTTCCATTTTCAACCATATTTAGTGCTTTTTTTATCCCTAAAAAAAAAACAAATTCAATAAAAATATATATTAAATTGACATTTATTGCAAATGCATGGGAGAAATGACACATGTGCATGATATAAATGACATGTGCATGGTTTATCTTAAATTTTGACTTAAAAAGTTTATGGTAGAATTCACATCGAGAATTAATGTGAGGAAGCCTTTAGTTTGTGAGAGAAATAAATTTTATGCACTTACTAAAACAACTAGTTATGTCAAAAGTCACATCTTTATGAGTTTTTAGGAGAAATGAAATAGAAATGACACATGCCTTCAAGTTTTCCTAAAAGTTTATGGGAGAAGGGAGAAATGACACATGTACAAGGTTTTCCTTAGAGTGGTAGTGGTTTATGGATATTAAAATGAAGAACTTCTATTTAGATATGTTACAGATTGATTGTAGGGGCATTTACTAGATATGTCACGTTTGAGAAAATATGAGATCCAGAGGCTACCTGGCCCTTTACAGACTCTGCCTTTAGAACTTGTAGAAGTTAACACTCAACAGAGAGACTAAAATCCTATGGAAGTTCAAAATCCTATGAGGGTTTAGCCACTTTAGGTTCAATTTTTAGGCCTTAAAGTTTGAGAGAAATGACATTTACATGGTTTGCAAAATTATTTTATGCACTTACAAAAAACATGCTTTAAAGTTAATGGGAGAAAGCCAACATGACATGTATGCTTTAAAAACTTTGCCTAAGAATTTATGGGAGAAATGACACAAGTACACAGTTTGCCTTAAAGTGGTTGTGGTTTATGGATATTAAAATGAAGAACTTCTATTTAGATATGTTACAGAGATTGACTGTAGGGGCATTTACTGGATATGTCACATTTGAGAACATATGAGATCCAGAGGCTACCTGGCCCTTTAAAGACTCTACCTTTAGAACTTTTAGAAGTTAACACTCAACAGACAGACTAAAAGCCTATGGAAGTTCAAAATCCTATGAAAGTTTAGTCACTTTAGGTTCAATTTTTAGGCCTTAAAGTTTGAGAGAAATGAAATTTACATGGTTTGCAAAATTATTTTATGCACTTACAAAAAACATGCTTTAAAGTTAATGGGAGAAAGCCAACATGACATGTATGCTTTAAAAGCTTTGCCTAAGAATTTATGGGAGAAATGACACATGAACACAACTTGCCTTAAAGTGGTTGTGTTTTATGGATATTAAAATGAAGAACTTCTATTTAGATCTATTCCAGAGATTGACTGTAGGGGCATTTACTGGATATATCTCCTTTCATAAAAGATGAGATCCAAAGGCTACCTGGCCCTTTACAGACTCTGCCTATAGAACTTGTAGAAGTTAACACTACTTGTCCCAATTATACCCTATGAAGTGTGTAGAGGATCTGTGGAATCACTCACACTACTTTACGTAGACATAAGGGTGTATAAGAGTGTACTAAGTTCAAAAATATAGTCATATTATTGGATATATTTCCCAGGAGCCCAAATGTACTCCTTAATTATATGTGGGGTCTATATAACCATCTACAAAAACAAGTGATTCTTTCCAAGCTAAGGATAATGTATGAGCCATGTGTATATGCACATTATCTAGAAACCATAGGCCAAAATAAATGGTACTTCAGTGGTTTGAAGAAAAAATAGCACCAAGAAGCTTTGAAGGAGGGGAATAAGAACTGGAAATAGGAGGATAAGAATAAAAGAGCCACTACACATCCATGCAAGTGTAGTAGAAATAATTCTAACCATTGCAACATTGATGGTCACATTAAGGAGAATTATTGGATGTTTGGTATGTGTTATATTCTTTATGTGAATACCCCCATGCACTATATATTTTTCTAAGCATAGTGGTGGGAATAAAATGGGTGGAAAGGACCCCCACTTTAGGGTTTCATATAGACGAAAAATTCCCCACACACAGGTGTTCAGGGGTAGTGCCCCAAAAATACATTTTTGGGAAAAAATGAGCATAGTTTTGAGATATAAGTCCAAAATGGAATAGTTGTTGGTGACCAAATATCAGTAGATCACTATGGATATATATGATTCATTAAAATGGATTTTTCTAGAAGGATGTACACTAAGTTGGAAAGAAGGGAAAACATCACAATTATATGTTAATGTGCATGTGTTTTACATTGGATATTTTTCATTTTATTAAGAATCTATTTTAAACAATTAACTATATACTTGGTTAAAACCTATGTTTTGTATCAAATCACTTTTGGTTTCAATGCGAAAATTTTATGGCTAATGTGTTTTTCTCGAAATGTGATTAATGCAGGAGCATCCTGCTTAATTGTCAATTTGTGTTTGGGTGATTTAGGGGGTGATGTTTTTTTTTTTTAAATTATTTTATAAATTATGCACATTTTAAATAAATTGAGAAGAAAATCTGAGTGTGAGGTTTATTGTAAATATTCTCTTAATAAATTGAGAATATGAGTGAAGTTGGGTTGTATAGATATTTTAGGGATTATGAACTCCTTAAATGGAACTTAGTTGAGTCAAAGGAGGGATAAAGCTATTTTAGAATTTGGTTGAGTTATTTGTGGAGGAAATCATGTTAGAAAATTATATATATTACAGAGCAATGAAACAAATAAAATATGCGGAAAACACAAGCACAAAAAACACATATAACCAGAGAGACACAGATATACGTGGTTCACCCAGTTTGGGCTACGTCCACCCCGAATAGCCAGTCCTTCCTTTCTATTATCCAGGAAAATGAAGAGACACAACCTACAACAGATCCACTGTAATATCCTTTGTTCTCTCTCACAGTCTCCCTATCTGTTTCTCGCTCTGAGAAATACACATACCATCACAACCGCAATACCATACACTCATACAAAGAGAGGGGTTGCCTTCTAGGGAAAAAAACCCTAAACTAAACATAACTTCTACCGTCAGATCATCTGCCTAATGAACGGCCCAGATTGAATAAAAATTACTATACTTTTAGAAGGCAATTTTACATCTGTTTTTAGCTTCAGGGGCATTACCCCTGAAACGCCCCGCCAGGGGGGGGGGGGCTCCATAAAGTCGCAGCTGCCCCCCCTGGACCCCCCAGGCAGCATTTAATTTCGGGCGGCATTAAGGTACAGGGCTCCAACGCTGTGATATAAAATAAACAAGATAATCAAGCTCCACACCCAACAATATCCCACTTGGAGACTGATTGTAGCAACTCCACCGTTGCTTCATTTGCTGGACAATGACACCTCTTTGGACTTGGCTATTTCTCATCTTCATCATCATCCTTGAAGACCAATTGAAACTGAGCACGTTCTCAGTTTCTCCCTGGTTACAACTTTTGTTAGCATATCTGCAGGATTCTGGCTAGTGTGTATCTTTTCCAGCTTCAACTATCCATCTTCCAATACTGACCGTATGAAATGGTACTTGAGATGTATGTGTTTAGTCCTGGAATGAAATGCTGAGTTCTTTGCAAGATGAATAGCACTTTGGATATCACTGTATAGTGTGCCCATATCATGCTTCTTACCCAATTCATCCATAAACCTTTGTAACCAAATCATTTTTTTACTAGCCTCTGTAGCAGCAACATACTCGGCTTCTGTTGTTGAAAGTGCAACAACACTTTGGATTTTTGAAACCCAACTGACAGCTGTTCCACCTACAGTAAATACATATCCTGTAGTGCTCCTCTTGTTATCTCTGTCACCTGCCATATCTGCATCAACATATCCCTGTAGAGTAATGTTTGAACCACCAAAGCATAATGCTTGATTTGTGGTACCTCTCAAATATCTGAGAATCCATTTTACTGCCATCCAATGTTCTTTTCTTGGATTATTCATGTACCTTCTTACAACTCCCACTGCATGTGCAATATCAGGCCTTGTGCAGACCATTGCATACATTAAGCTTCCAACTGCTGATGCATATGGAACTTTAGACATATAGTCCATTTCTTCTTGGGTCTTGGGGTACATCTCCTTACTTAGTTTGAAATGGCTAGCAAAAGGTGTACTAACTGGTTTTTCATTTTGCATATTAAATCTTTTCAACACCTTTTGTATGTACTCATTCTGAGACAATGTTAATTTGCGATTTTTATTATCTCTAGTTATTCTCATACCAAGGATTTGTTTTGCAGCTCCCAAATCCTTCATTGCAAATGAATTTGCCAATTTTCTTTTGGGCACATTTATTTCCTGCATGTTAGACCCTGCAACAAGCATGTCATCTGTTGATCATAATCAGCTCCTTATTTAAATTTCATGGGAAATCTACTTAAACACCCCGGATCCTTCCTCTCTACCTCGTGAATTCATTTTAACGCCTATCGTTACTTACCTTTGCCTCCAAATTGAATATATTGCACAAGTCTGGAAGCCCGCATTCAAAATTATTTAAGTTTTAGCCCTATCGGCCCTGACCCCTCTGTTTTCTTACTCCGCGCGACCAAAAGCTGTAACCACGCGTCAGGCTGAAAGGCGCTTACCGAATGCATATCGGGCGCATGCTGGGTCGTCCGATCAAACCATAGATCAACGTACCGCATCTCTCCTGCCTTTTGGTCCCTGCCCGCGTCCACTGTTCAAAAATTGCCCGGTTTTCATCGCACCACCTTTCGGCGGTAGGCGGTAATTCCCGTTCGACCAGCGATTCCACTCAGTGCTCGCCACACGTCCCAGCGTACGGCCTCGAAACCGCTCTCCATCGCACATTATTGTTCGACCCAGGATGCGCAACGATATCACTGTCAGCCATCCGATCTGAAGGTCTCCATCTGACGATCATCATACCCCGAAGCTGCACGAACATTAACCCAAGCCAATAGCACCCCTGGCCCACTGTCTATTGCCTCCGATGCTCTTCCAACCATCGATCTCCTCTTGAGATCAGACGGTCAGGATTTTATTATCTCCGTCTTTGACCGGCTCCCACAGTTAGCACTCCACGTCATCCATTTCTCGCTGTCCCGATATCGTGCCACCTGTCTCCCAGTTTTTCTCCACGTGCATTCCGCCACCCCAGATCTATATTTGGTTCATTTCTTCGTTTATTACGTATTTTCGCGATTATGTTCGCATTCTTCTCCACGACCACTCCACACTGTCGCGCTGCATTTTCTTCATCACCACCCTGCGCCGCTTCACCATTTCTCTAGTCTGTACGACTGCTTCCATTAACCCCACCACATCATCCATCCTCATATGCTTGGATTTCTTAACATTTTCTCGGGTTTTGCAGGTTTATAGCGACGGAGAATTATCATAAGTTCCAGCCTCCATGAAAAAAGCCGAGTACGCTCCAAAGGACCATTTATCAGAGGCAGAATTGTAGAAAAAGGATTTGGGAAGTTGTTATGACAACAACAATAGCGATAGGTAACCGTCAAACCCTCCGTAGTCATTCGCCATACGATTGTATGGAAGCATTAATGTTGCTAAAAGAGTATCACCAAATGGTAAATGAATTCGGAATACAAACATTGAAGAAGATTTTAAATCTTAATTCAAGATCTAGAAGGCAGAGGGTACAATGCACAAGAAACAATACCATCCAAGTTTTATTTCAGATGAGTTTTATTTCAGGAAAGGACAGAATGTTCATATGGTTTTATCTCAATACCGTGTTCCTAAAGAGGCTTTCACTCAGTGCATTTATTTCAGAGAGTAGGCTACAGAGTACCTACAGCACCACCTAGTCATTTGACAGTATGGGCGGGCATTGTTTCCGCCATTTTGTTTAAATTAGACAATTAAATGTTCATCACCTACTTCATTTACTAGGTTTTGGTTTCTCCTATAAAAACCATGAAGAAATGCATTGTAAGGGTTCCATATTTTTATCAGAAAATTATGCAGTGAAAGGCTTTTTGCATACATTTTGTAGAACTTTTGTATGAAGGCTAGGAGCCCATAGGGTCTCAGTGAGGAGGAGTTCTATCTGTCCAAGAGGATTCTGGTATTTGGTATTTCATAGTCTGTAATCTTCTTTCTTGTGTTATATTAATAGAACATTCCATTTCACCCATCTTTCTTGTATCATGTTTTGGAATGCGAGTGGCTCACTGATTTGTGGTATGGATTCATCCTAGTTGATGCCCATGCTCAGATTAGTAAAGCGCTTTAAATATGGCTCATGCATGATATTATGTTCCATTATTCAGCTAACCATACTTCTGCTATATTAGCTGCTTTGGGAGGGTGCTTTTAAAATGCTATTATCATGTATGGATTCTTAGATTGGTAAGCCCATGCATGGTGGTATTGTATATCTGGGTATCAGCTCAAGGTTAACTAGTATCTTCTCAATATTTCTTTCACTACATACATCTCCTGATAATTTATGTCTGTGAAGTATTTCTGAATCGGCCCGCTTTGCAGTAAACTGTCTCTAAATTGTCTGTTGCTTTTGTATCAGAGTTCTGCATCTTGCCTCTGCAGTATCTCTTTTCCTATGTCAGTTTCTGAGGGTTTGGTCCCATTCTATTTTATTTCTTTGTTTACAGGAGATAGCATGTGAGCTGAAGCTGAAAACTTCACACATTATATTATATGCTCCTTGCTATGTTAAGATGTCCTAGGCACTGGTCTATCATAACTCTAGACTGTCTCTAGGAGCGACAACATCTTTCTGGCGCCATTGCCAGGGACGAATTTAAGAACAACTGATTCCCTAGGCCTCGACAAAATTTTAGTCACTCTTCAAGTAGGTGAGCATGGAGAGTTGAGAGTTGTAGATCCCTCACCTTGGCGACTCCACATTTGTTATTTGATAAATCTATTTGCAGTCCTGGCTCCTCATAAGCCACACCTGAGGTCAGATACGTCTAAGCCAAAGACACCCTCAGTGTCTGACCCTGACCAGATTATACATAGAAGAAATTGGAGGGAAAGGAAATCAGCCCATTCCCAAATTCCTGAAGTGCCCATAGAAGATTTTCCTTCCTCCTCCTCTCAAGATTCTCAGTTACAAATTCGCGACTCCACTGTGGGAGATACTGATTATTATTACTCAGACAGTCCACCCCGAGAAGGTATCAGAAATAAAAATAGTCTCCATCTTACTCCTGAGGTTGAAGAGGTCAAGGAAGTAACCGAAGTATCTGTTGTTAATAGACCATTGTTCCCCTCAACCCCGCAAGCTGCAGTTGAGTATATTCCTATTATTATTCATACTCCACTTCCTCCTCCTCCTCCTCTTATTCATCAAACTATTGCACTACCTCCACCTCCTCCAATGGCTAATGTTCTGGCATTCTTGATGAATAAATATGCTCCCCTAGCATTACCCCAAGTGTTGAATGATATGCCCCAGGATTATCTGAAAATATTGCCCAGATTCAATGGGGAAAATGAAATCGATGCTCAAAAACATCTTGAGAATTTCTTCTCCTTTGCAGAGAACTTTAATGTTGAACATTTAGATGTGGTCTTAAGACTGTTTGTGCAGTCTCTTGATGGTGAAGCTCGAAAATGGTTCAAGACATTGGCTGGCCGTTCTATTACCACTTGGGATAACATGGAAGACACTTTTCTCAGGAAATGGGGAGAGAAGAAATATCATGGAAATTGCCTCATTGAGTTCAATACACTGAAGAAAAGACACAATGAAAGAGTGTCAGAATGTATCAAAATATTTAATAAATTATATTTGAGTCTCCCTGTTGACATGAAACCCCATCAAACTGCTGCTAAAGTTGTTTTTGTAGCAGCCTTTGATTCGGAATTTGGTTTCTCTCTCAGAGAAAGAAAGCCTGCTACTCTGGATGATGCTCAGGAAGATGCACTAGAGTTGGAAGAAAAATTTGTCTCCACTGGCAAATCAAAAGGAAGGCCCGAACCAGATAGCAGAAGAAGGGGCAAAGAGGAGGTGTCCACTTCTAGTCAAAATAAGGACTCAGCTAATGACAAGATGGAAGAAATGAGCAAATTAGTTAAGAAAATGATCAAGCTTGAATTGGAAGCCAAGAACTCATCTTTCAGGAATTTCCCGAATGCTCCAAACAGAGGTTACAATCCTCAGTATAGGAAACCACCCTTGCAAATATTTCCAAGGGAAGCAAAGGAGCAACAGGATCAAGTCCCACACCCATTGTACCTGGAAGGTCCTGTAGATGACTCCATTGAAGAAGCTGCCTATGGACTGGAGGATGCAAATCTTGAATTTTCAAATAGTGATGGGGAAGAATGCCCTTTGCAAGGGAATGATGAAGCTGGGTGTTCATTGCAAGAAGAGGAAAAGACCAGAGACACAGACGAAGCAGAATTTGATCATTATTGTAAACAATTTGATGATTTCATGCAAGCACATTTCAATAGAAGATATGATCTCAGATCTTCTAGGAAGAGGACTCGTACCCAAGAGAACGAAGAAGAGCTACCCCAGAAGGAAGCACCTGCCCAGAAGGAGGCTCCTGCTCAGAAAGAGGCTACAATGCAGAAAGCTACAGACAAAGGTAAGGGCCCTCTCAACAAACCTTTGCAGTCTAATGATCAAATTCCTCCCGCTCCAAAAACAGTCATTCCTCCTAATACCGAGTCTGTGTCAAAGGAAGTCAAGCCCCCAGTTGAAAATAAAGAGCCCAAAGAGGTTGTGATATAAAAAATCCTCTCCTACTTTTAGTTTGCAAAAAGAACTCGAAAAGGTCAAAATCCCAGTCCCCTTGACTGAACTGTTAAAACAGCCAGTATATCAATCTCAAGTCACCTCATTCATGCTCCCTCTAGAAGCACCAATCATCCCAGATAGTCTCAACCTTCAAGAAGAAAGACCCATGGTAGTCTTTGGCCCACATGTTGAGGAGATAGACCCTTCTACTCCTCCCTTCTATGTGTCCCTAGTGATCCATGACCTGCTATTACATAACTGCATGTTAGATTCTGGAGCTTCCCATAATCTTATGCCTATGTCAGTCATGGAACAACTAGGTTTACAAATCACACGTCCATATAAAGATCTATATTAATTTGATTCCAAAAGAGTTAAGTGTCTAGGGATGATCAAAGATCTGGTGGTCAACTTGGCCCAAATCCCAGCAAAAAGTGTGGTAATGGATATAGTGGTAGCTGACATTCCAGCTCGTTTTGGTATGTTGCTGTCAAGGTCCTGGGGAACAAAAATTGGCGGATAAATTAAAATGGATTTAACATATGCCACTATCCTAGTTTTTGGTGGCCAAGAGAGGAGGTTATACAGGGAGACTAGATTTGTCAAGATGGTGACTAAGGTTGACAATTCTGCAAATTCACCAGTATACAATAAAGAAGGAGATTTTTCATGTTTGATGCTGGAAGAAGACCAAGATTTCACTCATGAACCTTCCTTCTTTCAGATCAAGACTGAGCAGCCCTCAGAGAACCATGAAGCAGGAATATGGACCCTACATTTTGATGGAGCAAATTCAAGAGAAGGAAATGGAGCTGGAGTGCTATTGATTTCTCCTTCAGGAAAATGGATCCCTCTATCTTTCAAATTAGAGTATGAAGCTACAAATAATGTGGCTGAGTATGAAGCACTTTTTCTAGGATTGCAAACAGCCAGGAATATGAACATACAAAGTTTAAAAGTTCTGGGAGACTCAGAACTGGTGGTTACGCAAGTAAGGAATCAGTGTCAGGCCAAACATCCTAGGCTAAGGGCTTATAGGAATGAAGTTTGGGACATGGTATAAAACTTCTTCTTGGCATTCAATATACAGTTCATGCCCCGAGAACAGAATAGGATGGCTGATTCCCTTGCTGTGGCTGCTAGTACATTTCAACCACCTCAGAACCCTCTTCTAAGATATGAAGTAGAGGTGCGTTATCGACCTTCAATCCCAGATAACATCAAACATTGGAAAGTATTCGAGGACGAAGAACAGATGAAGAGATTCCTGGAAACAATGGGAGAATTCTCCAATATGGAGATTGATGATGAAGAAGAGGTAGAATCTGAGGATACTTCAAAGAGAAATTGGGAAGAGAAAGTGGCAGGAAATAAAGTGTTGCAGTTAAAGGGAAACATTATACCTAGAGGGCTGGTGCCTCTAGAAAGATTATTTGACAAGAATGATGTCCCACTGCGGCCAAGCAAAGTGGTAGAAGAAAATCAGGTAGAAGACCTGAATTTGGGTACTGAGGCTGACCCCAAAATTGTCAAACTGTCCAAGAAAATCCCTGAAAAATATAAAAAGTTATATCAGAAATTATTTCAGTCTTACAAAGATGTGTTTGCATGGTCCTATCAGGACTTGAAAACTTTTAATATGAATATTATGCAACACAAAATTCCACTGAAGGTAGAAGCAAAGCCCTATAAGCAGAAGCTCAGACAAATCAATCCCTTGCTGCTGCCTTCTATTGAGAAAGAAATTAAGAAGCTATTGAAGGCCAAGATAATTGTACCATTGAGGTACTCTGAATGGGTGGCAAACCTTGTCCCTGTACGAAAGAAGAATGGAGAAATAAGGTTGTGTGTGGATTTTAGAAATTTAAACATAGCTTCCTTAAAGGATAATTATCCACTACCCAAGATGGATCACATCCTGCAGAAGGTGGTTGGATCTTCCAGGATGTCAATGATGGATGGATTCTCTGGTTATAACCAGGTGGTTGTACTTCCAGAGGATCAAAAGAAGACTGCTTTCACCACACCGTGGGGTACATTTATGTATGCCAGGATGCCTTTTGGATTGATTAATGCAGGGGCCACTTTTCAGAGGGCCATGGATATTGCTTTTGTTGGGGAGCAAGACAAATTCTTGGTATTATACCTCGATGATATCACTGTATTTTCTAAGAATGATGCTGAGCATATTGAACATCTGCGGAGAACTTTTGAGAAATGCAGAAGGTATGGTCTCTCTCTGAATCCTCAAAAGTCTTTATTTGCATTAGAAGAGGGAAAGCTTTTGGGCCATATCGTGACTAAATATGGGGTGAAGATAGATCCCAAAAGGGTAGAGGTTATAAATGGTATTGCTTTTCCCAGAAATAAGAAAGAGGTACAAATATTTCTGGGGCGCATTAATTTCCTGAGAAGGTTTATCCCTAACTATGCTGAGATAGTTAGGCATATAACAGATATGTTGAAGAAGGATAATGAGGTAAAGTGGTCACAAGAATCACGGGAGGCATTTACCAGGATAAATAATGCTTTAGCAGAAGCCCCTGTGCTGGCCGGACCAGATTATGATAAACCTTTCATGATTTTTTCTTTTGCATCACCTCATACAATAGCAGGAGTTTTATTGCAGAAAAATGAGGAGGGGTATGAGCAGCCCATCGCCTTTTTCAGTTAGGTGCTCCGTGATGCAGAATTAAAATACAATATATTGGAAAAGCAAGCATACGCCCTAGTGAAATCTCTCAAAGCATTCCGTGTGTATATCTTACAATCCCACATCACTGCATTTGTGCCTGCAACTGCTGTAAAAGACATCCTTATTCAGGGGGATAATGAAGGAAAAAGGGGTAAGTGGATTGCTAAAATACAGGAGTATGACTTAGACATCCGCCCTACTAAGCTGATCAAAGGACAGGGGCTTGCCAAAATGTTATCAGAATCAAACTATCAAGCCCTGGGCATAAATTTATCCATTATAGTAGGTGAGGAATCTGAGGAGAAAGAAGAACGACATGGAATTGGAGTAGCTACTCCAGAAACAAATCTAAAGTACCTCACCAGTCAGTGGTACAAAGAGATAATCGAATATCTCCTTACACTCAACTGCCCTCCAAGTTGTGGCAAAACTAAATACAGAGCGCTGAGGCTGAAATCACAGAAATACATAGTCGCCAATGGCCGGCTATACTGGCGAGACCCCTCAGGCATCTTACTCCTGTGTCTCACAGAGAATGAAATTGAAAGTATTATTGCAGAATTTCATGAAGGGATCTGTGGAGGCCATTACATTTGGAGGGCCACAACTCATAAAATTCTGAAAGCTGGCTTTTATTGGCCAAAGCTCTTTGGAGATGTTTGTGCCAGGGTAAGAGCATGTGATAAATGTCAGAAATTTGCTGAGAGACAGAAATTGGCACCATTTCCCCTGATCCCAGTACATGTGGATGAACCATTCAAACAATAGGGTATTGATTTTATAGGTGAGATACATCCCCCATCAAGTGGAAAACATAAATGGATATTAACAGCCACATATTATTTCACTAAAAGGGTGGAAGCCATACTTGCAAGGAATGCTACAGATACTGTGATGATAAAGTTTATGGAGGAAAACATCATATCCAGGTTTGGCTGTCCTGCTAGGATAGTGACTGATAATGCACAGGCCTTCAAGTCTGCTAAATTTCTAAATTTTTGCCAGCGATACAATATCATACTGAGTCACTCTACAACTTACTATCCATAGGGAAATGGCTTGAAATGGGAATTTCCCTATGAAACCCTGGTGAGGGCCTTGAAGAAGACTATCAATGAAAATTAGAAGAATTGGGATTCCCAATTGAAGTTTGCTCTATGGGCTAATAGAATCACCAGCAAGAGAGCAACTAGGAAATCTCCCTATGAATTAGTATATGGACGAGCAACAATTTTTCCTGTATAGCTGGCTTTACCAGTGGCCCGCTTCATGCATGAAAGCTAGGAGGAACCTGATGATATGATCAGGAGAATCAATCAATTGGTGGAATTAGAAGAAATACGGGGCCAGGTGAACCAGAGGTTGATAGAATATCAAGAGAAAATGAAACACATTTTTTATCAGCACGAAAAGACAGGAAACTGCAAATTGGTGATTTGGTGCTCAGATGGGATATCCGGAGAGCTGAGAAAGGAAAACATGGCAAATTCGACCCCCTCTGGTTTGGTCCTTTCAAAATTGTGGAACAGGGGGGTAATAATACTTTCAGGTTGGAGAATTTACAGGGCGACTTGCTAGATGCCCTTGTAAATGGCCAATTTCTCAAGCCCTACTTTCAGTTTTGATTCAGGCAAACACAGCCTGATGTATTATATTGTATGATAGTTTCCTTCCTAGTTTTTGTATGAATAATGTTGGTGTTGTGATGAATTATAAGTGAAAAATGGAGGTGCTGGAGAGCAGAGTCTGCATGCGTGATGATAAGAAGGTCTGTGAGTTCTCGACACGTTCAGGGATGAACGTGCCGTCCCCAGGTGGAGCCAATGTTGATCATAATCAACTCCCTATTTAAATTTCATGGGCAATCTACTTAAACACCCAGGATCCTTCCTCTCTACCTCGTGAATTCATTTTAACGCCTATCATTACTTACCTTTTCCTCCAAATTGAATATATTGCACAAGTATGGAAGCCCGCATTCGAAATTATTTAAGGTTTAGCCCTATTGGCCCTGGCCCCTCTGTTTTCTTACTCCGCGCAACCAAAAGATGTAACCACGCGTCAGGCCGAAAGGCGCTTATTGAATGCATATGGGGTGCGTGCTGGGTCATCCGACCAAACCATAGATCAACGTACCACATCTGTCCTGCCTTGTGGTCCCCGCCCGCGTCCACTGTTCAAAAACTGCCCGGTTTTCATCGCATCGCCTTTCGGCGGTAGACGGTAATTCTCATTCGGCCAGCGATTCCACTCAGTGCTCGCCACGCGTCCCAGCGTACGGCCTCGAAATCGCTCTCCATTGCGCATTATTGTTTGACCCAGGATGCGTAGCGATATCGCTGTCAGCCATCCGATCTGAAGGTCTCCATCTGACGATCGTCATACCCTGAAGCTGGACGAACATTAACCCAAGCCAATAGCGCCCCTGGCCCACTGTCTATTGCCTCCGACGCTCTTCCAACCGTCGATCTCCTCCTGAGATCGGACGGTCAGGATTTGATTATCTCCGTCTTTGACCGACTCCCACAGTCAGCACTCCACGTCATCCATTTACCGCTGTCCCGATATCGTGCCACCTGTCTCCCAGTTTTTCTCCATGTGCATTCCGCCACCCCAGATCTATATTTGGTTCATTTCTTCGTTTATTACGTATTTTCACGATTATGTTCGCATTCTTCTCCACGACCACTCCACACTGTCGCGCTGCATTTTCTTCGTCACCACCTTGCGCCGCTTCACCATTTTGCTAGTCTGTACGACCGCTTCCATTAACCCCGCCACATCATCCATCCTCATATGCTTGGATTTCTTAACATGTTCTCAGGTTTTGCAGGTTTATAGCGACGAAGAATTATCATAAGTTCCAGCCTCCATGACAAAAGCCGAGTACGCTCCAAAGGACCATTTATTAGAGGCAGAATTGTAGAAAAAGGATTTGGGAAGCTGTTACGACACGACTTTCATTAAAGGAGCAGGGGTAAAATCCTTCAAACCCTTCAGAGTCATTCAAAGCACAGATTGTGGCAGATGGAAGCATTAATGTTGCGGAAAAGAGTATCAGTCAAATGGTAAATGAATTCAGCGTTCAACATTGAAGATTTTAAATCTTAATTCAAGATCTAGAAGGCAGAGGGTACAATGCACAAGAAGCAATACCCTCCAGGTTTTATTTCAGCTGAGTTTTCTTTCAGAAAAGGACAGAATGTTCATACGGTTTTATCTCCATATCATGTTCCTAAAGAAATTTTCACCCATTGCATTTATTTCAATTAGCAGGCCACATAGTACAAACACCATAGCGCCGTCAAGCAATATGGGCGGGCACTTCTCCACCATTTTGTTTTAATGATACAATTAAATGTTCATCACCTACCTCTTTTGCTAGGTTTTAGTTTTTCCTATAAAAACCATGAAGAAATACATTGTAAGGGTTCCAGATTTTATTAGAAAATTATGCAGTGAAAGGATTTTTGCATACATTTTGTAGAACTTTTGTATGAAGGCTCAAAGCCCATAGGGTCTCAGTGAGGAGGAGTTCTATCTGTCCAAGAGGATTTTGGTCTTTGGTATTTCACAGTCTGTAATCTTCTTTCTTGTGTTATATTAATAGAACATTCCATTTCACCCATCTTTCTTGTATCATGTTTTGGAATGCGAGTGGCTCACTGATTTGTGGTATGGATTCATCCTAGTTGATGCCCATGCTCGAATCAGTCAAGAACTTTAAATATGGCTCATGCATGATATTCTGTTCCATTATTCAGCTAACCATACTTCTGTTATATTAGTTGCTTTGGGAGGGTGCTTTTAAAATGATATTATCATGTATGGATTCTTAGATTGGTAAGCCCATGCATGGTTGTATTGTATATATGGGTATCAGCTCAATGTTAACTAGTATCTTCTCGATATTTCTTTCACGACATACACCTTCTGATAATTGATGTTTGTGAAGTATTTCTGAATCGGCCCGCTTTGCAGTAAACTGTCTCTAAATTGTCTGTTGCTTTTGTATCAGAGTTCTGCATCTTTCCTCTATAATACCTCTTTTCCTGTGTCAGTTTCTGAGGGTTTGGTCCCATTCTATTTCATTTCCCTGTTTACAGGAGATAGCATGTGAGTTGAAGCTGACAACTTCCTACATTGTATTATATGCTCCTTGCTATGTTAAGATGTCCTAGGCACTGGTCTATCACAACTTCCCAGGGATCGCTCCCTGTGGAAACAACATCATCTACATACAATAATAATATAATATAGCCGCCATCATTTTTGTTTCTTTTCATATAAACACAACGATCAAAGTGACATCTAGGTATAACCTTGTTCAAGACATAAACATGTCAAATTTTAGATACCACCGCTCTTGAGCCTCGTTTTAAGCCATACAAGCTCTTCTTTAACTCCGCACACTAATTTTTCTTTCCCTTTGACCTCATATCCTTCTAGTTGCTCCATATAGATCTCTTCCTCCAAATCTCCATGGAGAAATGTTTTCTTTACATCTAACTGTTCAAGATGTAAATCTTCTGTTGCTACAAGACTTAAAATAGTTCTGATTGAAGTCATCTTAACAACAGGATAAAATATTTCATCAAAATCAATACCTTTCTTTTGTGCAAACCCCTTCACCACAAATCTAGCTTTGTACCTCTATTTTCCTCCATCTTCTTCCTTCAACCTGTAAACCCATTTATTCCGCAATGTAGTTTTACCTGCAGGCAACCTAACTAAGTCCTAAGTTTGGTTATGCATTAAGGAGTCCATCTCTTCTTCCATGGCTAGCTCCCACTTCTTCCTGGTTTCAACCTGCATTACTTCTTCATAACATTCAGGTTCACCAGAATCAGTCAACAATAAATAATATAATGATGGAGAGTATCGTAAAGGGGGTCTACTTATCTTGGTAGATATTCTAACACCACTTTCAGGTGTTTGAGGTGCATGTTGCTATTGTGGTGGTTGTTGTTGTTGTGGCTCTTGATTATTATTATTTTCAGGCGCCTTTACCTTTTTTGTGATCTCATCAAGAACTGTGTATTCTTTGTTTTATTTTTCTTGTTTCTTTGCCTGCAACTGATTCTTATACAATACCTTTTCATTGAATATTACATCTATGCTCCTAATTATTTTGTGATTTTCATAATCATATAAGAGATAACCAAAATCATTAACACCATATCCAATAAAGGTACATTTCTTTGATTTTGCCTCAAGCTTTGTTATGTTTTCTTTATTAATATGGACAAAGGCCTCACAACCAAAAGGCTTTAAAAAAGAGTAGTTTACCCTTTAACCTATCCATGCTTCCTCTGGAATACCACCATCCAAGGAACTTGAAGGCCCTCTGTTTATTAGATAAACAACAGTATCTATAGCATCTGCCCAAAATTGTAAAGGCAATCCTCCATGCAATCTCATGCACCTTGCACTCTCCATGATTGTTCTGCTCATCCTTTATGACACACCATTTTCTCAGGGTGCTCTTGAATTTTCTCTCCGCAAAATCCATGCTCTAAACACTTCGATCAAACTCACGCAATATTCACCTCCATTGTTTGATCTAAGACACTTCAACTTCTTTCATGTCTCAATCTCAACCAAAGCTTTCCATTTCTTGAAAGTATCAAATACATCATATTTATTCTGAATATAATAAATCCAAGTTATTCTAGTTGCATCATCAATAAAAGTAACATAATAACAAGAGCCTCCAAGAGATGATACCTGAGCAGGTCCCCATACATCTGTATGCACAATCTCTAATTTTTCTCTCTTCTTTTCTTTCCCAACTCTGAGAAATCTAACTCTCTTTTGTTTTCCATAAATGCAATTCTCACAGAAATCCAAATCAACATTCTTCAAACCCGGCAACAAATTTCTTGAGTGAAGAATCTTCATCCCCTTCTCACTCATGTGTCCGAGCCTATGATGTCATAGTGTTGCATCCGCTCCTTTGGAAGTTAAAGCATTAACAGAGTTAGAAATACCATTGCATAAATACAATGTACCAACCTTTTCTCCTTTTTCTATTATCAGGGCTCCTTTGGTGACCTTCCAAGTTTTATCTGTGAAAGTTGTTGTTAGACTCAGTCTTGTCAGTCCTCTGTCAGAGTCAAATTCACTAAAGTTTATTTCTCGTCATTTACAGTCTGGTTTTTGTCCAATGATAAGCAAAGAGTTAAACCTGGTCATTAGGTCTATGGTTTAAGGCCAGTAGGTCAGAGGGAAGTTTTAAAGATGTTTTTATTCCAGAAATTTCTCAAGCTTGAAAGTAATTAGTTTAAGAGAAACCATAGAAATATCTTTTCACAGGAAGTTTCCAAATTACACACATCATTTCCCTCGAATATGTCCTCCATGTGCCTATCCATCAGCTGAAACATGTCAGAAGAGGGTTCACAATTTGTCTAGTTTTTATCATAATACACTCTAGTTTCTAATGTTTATTTTGAAAGGGTGAAGTCATGTCAATATTATTCGAGGATTTTTTCTACAAGCACAAAACAGAGTAAGGTCATTTCCAGATCAATAGTGGATCATTTATGAAAACAAACTTCAGATTTCGAAGGAAGAAAATAGAGAAATCAGGCATAAAATATCACAAGAAGTTTCCCAACGCAGTGGGGGAGAACCATCAAGGAGAGCATTGGTACATGTTGTTAAATACAAAGGCAAAAAAATCATAGTGTTGAAGATGTGAAGATGAAAGCTGAGCAGTCAAGTAAATCTAGAACTAGGTCTGCTGCCATGATGGAGATGAAAATGAAGGAGACTACTTAGCCAGAACAAAAAGGTGGCATTTGATGAGCACAAAGAGTTTGAAAGACTGTTGGAACAGCTTGAAGGAGTTCAACAACAAATAGACTGGCTTGTAGAGAAATACCAAAAGGCAATAACGTCGTGGTTCAGCAGGGCTTTGTTTGCATTCAAGGTTTTGGTATTATCATTTGCAGTTTGCATTCAAAATCATGGTGATGCAAACCGAGGATAAGGATAGAAGTTAAATCGAGTATTGGTATATTGTTTGAATCTTGGTATTGAGATTAACAGTGGTAATCTTGATGCCATTTTCAACACAAGTTCCTGAGACACCAATTCAGAAGTACACTAACAGAAAATTGAACATCTCCACAGTGCCAAATGAAATATGTTCCATGGAGAAATCAAGAAACCTAGCAATAATAACTGAAGAAAATGAAATTTGTCAAAGGCTAGTAAATATCATTTGAAAGATGGGCATGTCATTAGTTTTATGAAGTACTAGGGTTTTTCCCTGTTGATGAGCTCAAGGGTTTCATATTGGTCAGAGTATGCCACAATTTCATATATGGGTGTTAAATGTTCCAAAGGAAAGAAGAGCTTGATACCTTCGAATCGATAAAGAGGAACGCATTGAGGGAGAAAAATATCTTTGCTGCCAGTTTCCTTAACAGGTGTTTCACAATGGATTGCAACAGTCTATGCTGAACCTGTCATTGTCACTTCTGCTGAGTCTAACGAAAGAAAATTCAGGTCTGCAGTTTTCAAATCTCGAACATTTGTTTTGGGACCTGTGTAAAATGGTCTCATTGTTCGTTACAGCGAGCAGGACTTCGAACAATGTGTCAGAATTCATCAAAATTGGCTTGCTATGAGGGAAACCTTATCAACATGAAAGATCAATTGAGCCTCTTTCGACATGCAAAAGGAAAGCATCTTTCACTGCACCTTTGACTACGAATTCCGGTTTTGTCCATCTGACTTTTCATATGTGAATTTATCATCCTTCTCTACAGAGAAAAGGATCATCTCTGAGCAGGTCAACACAGTGTTTACACAATTCTTCCTCCGATACCGCAGATGATTTTTTCTGTGTCTTAAAGGGTGCAGGACTCAGGAATTTGGGGAACACTTGCTTCTTAAATGCAGTTTTGCAGTGTTTTACTCACAACCCGCTCCTGGTCAATTACCTAAGGAATACTCTTCATGCAACTCCATGTGTAAATGAGGGACTCTGTGCATTTTGTGCTCTTCGAGGATATGTAAACATAGCGCTATCATCTTCTGGGGGAGTCATTGAGCCTTTTGAACTTGTTGATAATCTTTGCAATTTATCAACCTCGGCGTCATTTCAGAAATACCAGCAGGAGGATGCACATGAATATATGCATTGCTTGTTGGAAGCTTTGCATAAAAGCTTGCTACCGCCTAAGGCTTCTCAATCATGCTTGCTTCTTGAAGAAGAGAGCTTTGTCAAGAATTTATTTGGAGGCCGTCTAAGAAGTCAGATAAGATGTGTAAATTGCTCACACTGCTCAGACACATTTGAGCCTCTGATTGATTTGAGTTTGGAAATAGAGAATTCAAATTCTCTAATAGAGGCATTAGAGTCTTTCACAAGAGCAGAAACTTTAGAATGTGATGCCAAGTATAAATGTGAGAAATGCATACACGACAGCTCTTTTTCAAAAAATCTTGTCATTGATTGTGCACCCGAGGTTCTTTCAATCCAGCTAAAACGTTTCATCAATACTGGGATCATTATATCCCCCATTTTTCAAATTTCTGAACATGCGATGATAGATACATCTACAACCATCTCAGGGCATGAACGACATTTCAGTTCCTTTAATATGCATACTGGTTGGGCTCTGCCTTTTTCCAATGCAAACTTCATACTGAACAGGTTCGAAGATATTATAGTTGGAAGAAATACTCGTTCATTTGGTAGTATGAAGAATACACTTTGAATAATGCTCAAAATGGGAAAGTGGCAGCTCTATTCAATCAAAGTCAAAATATCATATTTTTGGGTGGTATAACGGTAATGGAAGCGAATAGACAGTCAAACCCAAATTAAACGCAGAATACCAACCTTAGCAGAAAAATAGGGATAGATTGCTTATCTTTGTCTTCAGTTATGATTTGGAAGGTTCACACTACAGCTTCCGCCTTTGTATTGGTCACAGAAAGTCTCAAATGAAAAATGTAACGCTGTTCTTTAGAACCGATGAGTGGCTCTTTTACTATTTCCATCATTTCAGTTGAAACAGTTCCATACTTTCATCGATCTGTTTTCTCCTGGGCTTATTTATTGTATGAAAAATCATTTGTAATGGTTGGAGAGTTCTGAAAGCTGTGGGAGGAAAAAACCCAGTGCTCTCACTGTACAGTTTGACGGAGGAATAATTAAATGGTACAGCTCTGAGTTATAAGATTCTTGTGGTGTGAAGTTTAACATATGTTTTTCTTCTGTTTCATATTTCTTTTGTAATGTTTCATAGCTCATTCATAATTGTTTCCAACTGAATACTTTACAGTAAGAAAGGCAGAATTCAGTCATTGCTCTACCTTGAGGTGTTCAGATGTTCTATGTTTTCTTCCGTCTGTAAAGGACTCATTGATTAATGCCCTTTTCAGCTTTTTAAACAGTCTTTCACCCCATATTATTTCAAATTTAATTGTTAAGCTTCACTTCTATCTTGCCTTATGGAATAATCTGCGCCTTTGATTAAATCTCTGCTCATGCTGTTCTTGATCCCACGCTGCCCAGAAAACTCAGACATTTATTAAAAACCTCATTCATATCTATTTACTAGCCTAAAATCAATATCAGTTTTTTCATTTAGGTCATCTCAGGCCCTATTGGACATTTTTGCCGAGATAGACCCGGAGAGAGCCCTCTCCTGTCCTCGTAGGGCTAGCTACGAGGCTAAGCTTGGTTTGATGTTGCCTCGAGTTTTGCCTTCTTCAGCTTGAGGCAGATTTGAGCGCTAACAGTTGTCACACAACCTTCACTGCCTAACTGCCCTGTTGAAATCATATTTTTCTTTATATCTAGAACACGCCTTACCTCCTTTAATATCCATTGGTTTCCATTCTGTTGTTTTACAATAACTTTACCCATTCCAAAAATTTTATAGGGTTTATCATCACCCAAATAGACTTGTCCAAAATCTCCTTGAACATAGTCATGAAAATATTTCTTATCAGGTGTGGCATGGAATGAGGCCCCTAAATCTACAACCTAAGAATCAGTAACATTTTTGAAATAAATAATCAAAGCATCTTGTAACACATCACCTGTCACATTTGCTTCATGATTGTTTTCTTGCTGTGCCTCTCCTTCTTTTCCCTTCCGAGATCTACAGTCTTTCTTCAGGTGTCCTTTCTTTCCGCATTTCCAGCACACTATCCCCGATCTAGACTTGGATCTGCCTTTCCTTGATTTAATGCGATATCCTGAGCTCTTTCCTCTTTCCATTTTTCTTCCCCTAGACTCTGCACTCAAAGCATTACCCGATGTCTCACCGGAGCTTTTCTGCCGCATTTCCTCACTAAGGATAGCACGACAACATCATCAAACTTTAAAGTACTAGATCTAGAGATAGAGTTACTAATGGCCATAACCAAACCGTTCCAACTTTCTGGAAATGAGCACAGAAATAAAAGAGCCCTAAATTCATCATCAAAGTTTACCCCTACAGAACTTAACTGACGGGTAACTGTATTAAAATCATTTAAATGGTCTGCAACAGATCCACCTTCCAACATCTTCATATTAAATAAACGTTTCATTATAAATACCTTGTTTGAGGCCGAGGGTTTTTCATATAATTTCGCCAACGCCTTAATCAAACCCTTTGTTGTTGTTTCCTTCGAAATATTGAAGGCTACCGATGCCGCGAGGCACAACCGTACTGTTCCGAGTGCCTTTCTATCGAGAATCTCCCATTCTGCGTTTGTCATAGCCGTCAGCTTCTTTGTTTTTCCGCTCAAAGGTAGATACAAATCTTTCTGATACAGATAATGTTCCATCTGCATCTTCCACAGCGGGAAGTTTTGGCCATTAAATTTCTCGACCCTAAACTTACCATATTCCGCCATTTCTCCCACTCAAACCAGGAACCCTTCTTTCCTGCGAGTTTATCAGCCAAATAGACCTTCGGCTCTGATACCATTTGTTAGAAAATTATATATATTATAGAGCAATGAAACACATAAATGCGGAAAACAAAAGCACACAAAATGCATATAACCAGAGAGACACAGATATACGTGGTTCACCCAGTTTGGGCTACGTCCACCCCGAACAGCCAGTCCTTCCTTTCTATTATCCAACAAAATGAAGAGACACAACCAACATAAGATATGCTGTAATATCCTCCGTTCTCTCTCACAGTCTCCCTATCTATTTCTTGCTTTCAGAATTACTCATACCATCACAGCCGTAATACCATACCCTCATAAAAAGAGAGGGGTTGCCTTCTAGGGGAAAAACCCTAAACTAAACATAACTTCTACCGTCAGATCATCCACCTAATGAACGAACCAGATTGACTAGAAATTACTATACTTTTACAAGGCAATTTTACATCTGTTTTTAGCTTAGGGGGCGCTACCCCCGAAACCCCCCGCCAAGGGAGGCTCCATAAAGTCGCAGTCATCCCCCCTTGGAACCCCCAGGCAGCGTTTAATTTTGGGCGGCATTGCCACCCCATTAAGGTACAGGGCTCCAACGCTGTGATACAAAATAAACAAGATAATCAGGCTCCACACCCAACAAATCATGGATTCAAATTAATCCACAATTATGTATAAATATGAGCTTTGTATGAGGATGGAAGATAGATAGGCATAGAGATGGAATAGGACAAAAAAGAAAAAAGAGAACGTAGAGTAGGAATGGTGTGACAATGTGTGGAGTTTTAAAGGCAAGAGAAAGAGGCCACAAATGTAATACTCGCCAAAAAAGGGTTTGAATCTGTAATTTATTGCTATTGTTCGACTCTCTCTTCATATATAGTTGTATTGAATCTAAGTGGTTTTTATGAATATTTTGATGAGGATTTATTTTCAAAAGGAACACACACTCTATTATGCGCAAGTATCTGATTTGTGCAGAATTTCTGCATCATTTTGGTATCAGAGCAGAAGATGCCTGCCTATTGTGGGAGTAAATTGGTTACGAAATTAATATAGTTAATATTATAGCATTCCATGTATTCACTCTATTTCATGTTTTCTACTGTTTATTTGACTCTGAAATTATATATATGCGTGGAGAAGATACTAGTGTGGGTGGCTCCTTTGGTGAGATGTTGGTGTTTGCGGGATCTCCTCAGCGTTCTTGGTGCCTTGCTACTGCTCCAGTTTTCTACATCGTTTGTTCGCAATTTACTAGTCTTCTATCTGTTGTCCAATGCCATAAAGGATTTGGTGTCTGGACCACTGGTTTTCTGAATGTCATCGTATTTGCTGGAAGTGCTGGAGTTGTGGAATGTTGAGCAGTGGTAGTGTTCTTCGGTGAAATACTTCAATTTACTTTGATAATTCTGAAGGCAACATTGGAGGTTTGCTGCATTTTCTGCGTCATGGTAACGCTGTTGAGTTAAATCGCTGCTGCGTTCAATTGCTACTGAGTTTAGAGTGTTGGAAAATTGATGTTACAGGGAAGCACTAGGTGAGGTGTTCGAGTCCAATGGAGAAGAGAATAGATCCGTTGTTGAAATAATTCCACTGTCGGTAAAGAAAAAAAAACCGCGATATCACTTTGGCTGTCACAAATCCTCTGCAAATTATAATGAGGGTCTTGCTATGGATGCCAAGCAAAATGGAGCCAAATTATTCCAGGAATACAAGATAGGGGTTAGATCATTTCATCCACAAGGAGACTCCAAGAAATTGATGTGTAGCGGATGAGTGGAGCGAAGAATAATATGCAATGAGGAGTTGTGGAGACTTCCACTTGTAGCTGTCAATTCGTCATTGAAGAGTTTTTGTTCTGTGCGTGGATCCAATGATGAGGGGGTTGTTAATTAAGTCAAAGCCGTTGGTTTTCAATATGAATATAGAGTTGACCTGTGGGTGCACATTATTCCCTAAAGGCCTTTGACAGAACCTGAGTATGGACCTTCAAGAGTAAGGTTGCTATGAGATCTGCGTTGAAAAGTTTTTGCGAGTCGATAATTTCTGCAAATTGTGAATTGAATACAAACATTGGTGTGTCCTAAATAGGCCAAAGTATAATCTATTTATTGTCTTCCAAACAATTCGATAATGATTGAAAGTGCGGCAGCTCAAGAACTATCATTGGGGCACGCTGTGAAGGTGGTCTCATGCACCAACGTGGACAATATGTGAATTGGGATGAAGCTCACTGGATCTGCTAACGAAGAACTCAACTTGGAATTGGTTTATTGCTCCCACCTAAGAAAGAAGCTTTGCGTAAAGTTTTTTTCCGTGGTTGAACTGTGTTAAAGATCATTAAAAAGTCTCTTCATTGGATTATTTATATGATGCGTACTTTCTTTAAAAACGTAAGGTTAGAGCTTTTAAGTGATTGCATAAATTTCTTTTAATTATTTTAATGGGCTTTATGTAAAATCATTCAATAAAAAAAAAAAAAAATTATTGTTGAAGATACGGCTGTTGAAGGACGTGTTCTACTTTGATATATATTTATGGTTAGTGCTCTAATGATATTGGTACTGTGCAACACTTCTTACGAAGAGAAGATGTATAAAAATTCACATTGGTGAAAGAGGAGTGACGTGGCAAGTGACAGAGGAGATTGCTGTTAGCCTGCATGGAGATCGTGGAGGCTATGCCTGAGAGCTGTTACTTAGCGTGTAAGCTGTGTGGATCATGCCATATCTGTGTGATCAAGTCCCGTGGAGGGGCCAGTGTGTGCTGGGTATGTGAAGGGCACCCGAATATTCATAGTGATAAGAACGATATAGAGGAATGAAGTCCGGAGAGTTGAAATTGCAAAGAAAAGGTTTATTAAATAACGTTGAAGGGAACGTAAGGTATGAAAATTAATTTCCAAATGGTATTTTAAATGTTGAAAATTAAATGGTTTATTTATTTTCATCATAAAATAAATCTTGGGAAAAATGGATTGCATTTCGATTTAAAGGCTTAAGTATCATGTGAGTAAAAGAAAGTGATAATGGGAGATGATATAATTAGTGACTTATGATACTATCATAAGAATGGAGTATGAGAGAGAGTGAATATTTTACATCATGAGAATGTATTAAGGGTGGATTTTCATTGGTATATTTTATAACTTGAATTAGAGTCAAAATATCCACTATTGTAATTATTAGGTCAAGCTTTGAAGTCAAATAAGATGTTAAGGTCAAATGAAGAAATTTGGATACCTTGAGTCAAGTTAAACCATTGAGTTATTGTACAAAAGGGTGCATTTTTCATCCAAGATGAAGAGTTGATGTCAAGTCTGGAGTCAAAGAGTCTTAAATCAAGTCAAAGGTTTGAATGTAATTGGGTGCACGATTGGCAGAGCCCGACACCCAAAGAGTTGGTCATTGTAATACAATAATTACTGCAGTTGTTGTTTGCAGCAAAGAGAAGCAAGAGAGTTGCCCAAAAATGATTCCAAGACATAGAACCGAAAGATACCAAGCGCAGGAAGAGAGCTTGCATTGTTGGATGGCAAGTAGGAAGGCTTGTTGAAAATGGGATTGCATGAAATCCATAAGTGGATAGATAAAGTTTGCAAAGGAGGAGAATATGACTGTTGATAGTCATTTCAGAGGTTCTGAGGAAGAACACAATAGAAGAAAGAACAAGGAATATGCCAAGGCAAATGACATATGGAAGCAGTTGACTGATGAAGAATATGAGAGGGAGAAGGCTGAGATAATAGTCCATATTGAGTTCTTGATGGAATTGTTGTGGAGAAATACAAAAGACTAGAGACAGGGTTGGACCATGAGGAAGAAAGTGAAATAGCAGAGACTACAAGTAAATAGGAATCAACAGGTAAATGTGCAGTTAACAGAAGCGCTGAGAAAGCTTGAGCAGATGATGATTGTGCAATTGGGACGTGAAGAACTCAGAGAAGCTGAGTTAGAAATGGAAGTTTCCATTTGTGGACCAGAACAGGGTGAAATTCTGGGTGAAGAGAATAATGAGAAAGATCTCATGGAATATTAGAATAGTTCAGAACAATTTGAAGATATGTTGACAAGGGAAGCAAATGAGGCTATGAAGCCTTGTATTTTTAAATCTCATAGTTTGTGTATGTTTGCAGGATGTGCAGAAGATGGTGGACAGTCTGGTGAAACTGTCACAAAGATGAATGAAGCCCTTAAGGTGAAGTATGATGGAGAATTCCCTTTAGAGGAGGAAGGTACTAATTTCTTCCAGTAGAAAGAATTCATAGATGAATTCCTGTGTGGTGTAAGACAGCCAGTTGAAGCTGTTATGGAGAAGAAGCATAATGAAAATGCCATAGTGATATGCCAAGGAGGTAAACAAATGAATTTGTTTAATGAAATTGATGAAAGAATTTTGCAATGTAATAATATAGAAACCAGGATACCTCAGGAGGATTTCCAGAAGAAGAATGAAACTGAGAATGAAGGTTGTGATGAAATGCTGGAAAGATTTCATATGGAAATAGAGTTCTTGGAACGATGGCTCAAGGAACCTGAAGGGGAGATGAAGCTTGCAGAACCTGATAAAGAAGAGATTGCAATTGTCGTGCATGATAAGGAGGAAATGTCTCTAAATTTTATAGAGTTAAGTGAATGCTTTGAATCTTCAAAAAATAATGTGGTTGTAGGTACAGAAGGCGACATTAATAAATATGATGTCGAAATCAGAGAAATTGAGCAAAAAGTATTTGAAGATGAGATGAAAGATCAGGAGCAACGAGAAAATTTTGTCCTTAGAGACATAAAGGAAACAAAAGTATTGATCCAGTAGGATAAATATGAAAGTAGCCAACAATTCAAAAGAGGATTTACTGAAATCCAGAAGGTCTATGATGGGAGATTGGTGCTTGCAACATCAAAAGAGGCCAAAAGGTATTGTATTTTTAAAACTAATAATTTGTTAATGAATGCAGGTACAACACCAGACGAGAAATTTGTTACTATAGGGGTAGTCAATGACTATAGTTGTGATCAAGGATAAGTTCTTGATTATTCTTCATTTCAGAAAGTTGAGTGTTCAGTGCAATTGGAGACAGAAGCATTAGACAAAGAGGAATTAATCCGAGGAATTGGCGAAAGAAATTGTTGGAGAGGTCGATGGAATCCGATTGACAAAATGAGTGATGTTGGTGATGCTGATGTAAAACCAGTTCGAGATTCTTTCAAAGCTTGTAGACCAGAAGAATGGGTATCAACATTTCTACGCCAGTCTATATTTCCAGAAATAAGTGGTATGGAAAACCGAGAGTTACATTCAATAGTGTTCTGAAAATACTATTATGGGAATTCTGTGCAAAATTCAAAATGGAGTTGATACTTTAAAATACTAGTGGCAAAACAGAGTTTGGAATCGTGGAGGTAGCAATTCATTAAGACTTGTGGCTATTGCATTATTACAGAAAAGTGACATACCTCATAGACAGGAGTCTATGAAAACTTTTCTACATGGGGAGTCTGATGCAGGAGCATCCTTCTTAATTGTCAATTTGTATTTGGGTGATTTAGGAGGTGATGTTTTTTTTTTTTTAATTATTCTATAAATTATGCACATTTTAAATAAATTGCGATGAAAATCTGAGTGTGAGGTTTATTGTAAATATTCTCTTAATAAATTGAGAATATGAGTGAAGTTGGGTTGTATATATATTTTAGGGATTATGAACTCCTTAAATGGAACTTAGTTGAGTCAAAGGAGGGATAAAGCTATTTTAGAATTTAGTTGAGTTATTTGTGGAGGAAATCATGGATTCAAATTAATCCACAATTATGTATAAATATGAGCTTTGTATGAGGATGGAAGATAGATAGGCATAGAGATGGAGTAGGACAAAAAAGAAAAACGAGAACGTAGAGTAGGAATGGTGTGACAGTGTGTGGAGTTGTAAAGGTGAGAGGAAGAGGCCACAAATGTAATACTCACCAAAAAAGGGTTTGAATCTGTAATTTCTTGTTATTGTTCGGCTCTCTCTTCATATATAGTTGTATTGAATCTAAGTGGTTTTTATGAAGATTTTGATGAGGATTTCTTTTCAAAAGGAACACACACTCTATTGTGCGCAAGTATCTGATTTGTGCAGAATATTTGCATCAGTGATACACCCCATTGAAATGGGAGATATATCGGAATGATTCCTATGGTGTAATAAAATAATTTCAAGTAGTTTAAAGATATAGATGCATAAATTCAATGAGCATATTTTTGAGATATACAAGTCCAAAATGGAATAGTTGTTGGTGAACAAATATCAGTGGATCACTATGGATATATCTTCTTCATTAAAAATGATTTTTCTAGAAGGATGTCCACTAAGTTGGAAAGAAGGAAAAATATCACAATTATATGTTAATGTGCATGTGTTTTACATTGAATATTTTTCATTTGATTAAGAATCTATTTGAAACAATTAACTATATACTTAGTTAAAACCTATGTTTTGTATCAAATCACTTTTAGTTTCAATGGGAAACTTTTATGGCTAATGTGTTTTTCTCGAAATGTGATACACCCCATTAAAATGGGAGATATATCGGAATGATTCCTATGGTGTAATAAAATAGTTTCAAGTAGTTTAAAGATATAGATGCATAAATTCAATGAACATAGTTTTGAGATATACAAGTCCAAAATGGAATAGTTGTTGGTGAACAAATATCAGTGGATCACTATGGATATATCTGCTTCATTAAAAGGAATTTTTCTAGAATGATGTCCTCTAAGTTGGAAAGAAGGAAAAATATCACAATTATATGTTAATGCATGTGTTTTACATTGAATATTTTTCATTTTATTAAGAATCTATTTGAAACAATTAACTAAATAAAGTTAAAACCTATGTTTTGTATCAAATCACTTTTGGTTTCAATGGGAAACTTTTATGGCTAATGTGTTTTTCTCAAAATATGATAGACCCCATTAAAATGGGAGATATATCGAAATGATTCCTATGGTGAAATAAAATAGTTGAGTAGTTTAAAGATATAGATGCATAAATTCAATGAGAATAGTTTTGAGATATATAAGTCCAAAATGAAATAGTTGTTGGTGAACAAATATCAGTGGATCACTATGGATATATTTGCTTCATTAAAATAGATTTTTCTAGAAGGATGTCCACTAAGTTGGAAAGAAGGGAAAATATCACAATTATATGTTAATGTGCATGTGTTTTACATTGAATATTTTTCATTTTATTAAAAATCTATTTGAAACAATTAACTATATAAGGTTAAAACCTATGTTTTATATCAAATTACTTTTGGTTTTAATGGGAAACTTTTATGGCTAATGTGCTTTTCTCGAAATGTGATAGACCCCATTAAAATGGGTGATATATCGAAATGATTCCTATGGTGTAATAAAATAGTTTCAAGTAGTTTAAAAATATAGATGCATAAATTCAATGAGCATAGTTTTGAGATATAAAAGTCCAAAATGGAATAGTTGTTTGTGAACAAATACCAGTGGATCACTATGGATATATCTGCTTCATTAAAATATATTTTTCTAGAAGGATGTCCACTAAGATGGAAATTAGGGAAAACATTACAATTATGTGTTAATGCATGTGTTTTACATTGAATATTTTTCATTTTATTAAGAATCTATTTGAAGAAATTCCCTATATAAGGTTAAAACCTATGTTTTGTATCAAATCACTTTGGTTTCAATGGGAAACTTTTATGGCTAATGTGTTTTTCCTCGAAATGTGATAGACCCCATTAAAATGGGAGGTATATCGAAATGATTCCTATGGTGTAATAAAATAGTTGAGTAGTTTAAAGATATAGATGCATAAATTCAA
This sequence comes from Pinus albicaulis, assembly GCA_034641835.2. NCBI lineage: Eukaryota > Viridiplantae > Streptophyta > Pinopsida > Pinales > Pinaceae > Pinus > Pinus albicaulis. The sequence continues at coordinate 33,344,491 of CM076584.1, read as the reverse complement.
TCGGCATAGTTTTGAGATATATATGTCCAAAATGGAATAATTGTTGGTGAACAAATATAAGTGGATCACTATGGATATCTTTGCTTCATTAAAAGGGATTTTTCTAGAAGGATGGACTAAGTTGGAAAGAAGGGAAAATATCACAATTATATATTATTATACATTTGTTTTACATTAAATATTTTTCATTTTATTAAGAATTTTTTTGGAACAATTAACTATATAAGGTTAAAACCTATGTTTTGTATTAAATTACTTTTTGTTTCAATAGGAAACTTTTATGGCTAATGCGTTTTTCTCGGAATGTGATAGACCCCATTAAAATGGGAGATATATCGAAATGATTCCTATGGTTTAATAAAACAGTTGAGTAGTTTAAAGATATAGATGCATAAATTCAATGAGCATAGTTTTGAGATATAAAAGTCCAAAATGGAATAGTTGTTTGTGAACAAATATCAGTGGATCACTATGGATATATCTGCTTCATTAAAAGGGATTTTTCTAGAAGGATGTCCACTAAGTTGGAAAGAAGGAAAATATCACAATTACATGTTAATGCATGTGTTTTACATTGAATATTTTTCATTTTATTAAGAATCTATTTGAAACAATTAACTATATAAGGTTAAAACCTATGTTTTGTATCAAATCACTTTTGGTTTCAATGGGAAACTTTTATGGCTAATGTGTTTTTTTCGAAATGTGATAGACCCCATTAAAATGGGAGATATATCGAAATGATTCTTATGGTGTAATAAAATAGTTGAGTAGTTTAAAGATATAGATGCATAAATTCAATGAGCATAGTTTTTAGATATACAAGTCCAAAATGGAATAGTTGTTGGTGAACAAATATCACTAGATCACTACGGATATATATGCTTCATTAAAATGGATTTTTCTAGAAGGATGTCCACTAAGTTGGAAAGAAGGGAAAATATCACAATTATATGTTAATGCATGTGTTTTACATTGAACATTTTTCATTTTATTAAGAATCTATTTGAAACAATTAACTATATAAGGTTAAAACCTATTTTTTGTATCAAATTACTTTTTGTTTCAATGGGAAACTTTTATGGCTAATATTTTTTTCTCGAAATGTGATAGACCCCATTAAAATGGGAGATATATTGAAATGATTCCTATGGTTTAATAAAACAATTGAGTGGTTTAAAGATATAGATGCATAAATTCAATGAGCATAGTTTTGAGATATACAAGTCCAAAATGAAATAGTTGTTGGTGAACAAATACCAATGGATCACTATGGATATATCTGCTTCATTAAAAGGGATTTTTCTATAAGGATGTCCACTAAGTTGGAAAGAAGGGAAAATATCACAATTATATGTTAATGCTTGTGTTTTACATTGAATATTTTTCATTTTATTAAGAATCTATTTGAAACAATTAAATATATAAGGTTGAAACCTATGTTTTGTATCAAATCACTTTTGGTTTCAATGGGAAACTTTTATGGCTAATGTGTTTTACTCGAAATGTGATAGACCCCATTAAAATGGGAGATATCAAAATGATTCCTATGGTGTAATAAAATAGTTGAGTAGTTTAAAGATATATATACATAAATTCAATGAGCATAGTTTTGAGATATATAAGTCCAAAATGGAATAGTTGTTGGTGAACAAATATCAGTGGATCACTATGGATATATTCGCTTCATTAAAATGGACTTTTCTAGAAGGATGGACTAAGTTGGAAAGAAGGGAAAATATCACAATTATAAGTTAATGCATGTGTTTTACATTGAATATAAAAGGTTTTTTCTCTCTCTCATTGTTTGAGTCCTAATACTATAAAAGGTTCCCACTAAATCCATTCCCTATTACTTTTCATGTGAACCACATTCCCAAACCCACCCATATATGTACCTAAGACTTTTCTCATGTTCCTGCAAATATCAAAACATCTGCCTGTGATCCTAGAGAGTCCTCTGATGCATCTTGGAGTCTTATAGCTGGTCATATTGAAACAAAACCGCTACAGGGTTTAGGTAAGAGTTTTATTTCTTCTCTTGGGATTGATGTGAATTCAACATCGAACACACTTGGAGTAAATCACCAATCCATGATTGGAATAAATTACCAACCTTTTCATAAAGAGATCTTATCAGATTTTCCTGGGCTAATTCAGACTAACAGTGTTCATAGGTTGAACACTGACAAAGAATGTTCATAAAGTTTCCTGCCTGGCATCGGCAAGATTTATGCTATTCTTGCATATAGTGATAAGCCTGGTGGTAATGGTGACTCTGATAACTGCAACAATTGGCCCTCTAAAGAACAAGATGAAAATGCACATGCTTTTGTACATGTATCGTTAGGTGCTGAATTACTTGAAGCATTGGGACTGCCTTTCAAAAAAAGAAGAACAGACAAGGGTATGTGGAATGAAATGTTATTTCATGGAAAAGATGTATGCAGTTCAAATTTGGGAACAAAAAATGTTGGAATCTCTCATAGGTCATATTAGCATTTTGAATTAGACATGTCTCAAAGTTTGGATATATTTGTAGTTAATGCACCTGAAGGGTGGTTTTTTCCTGATTCAAAATCTGAAGATCTTTTAGATGCTATAGTTTCTAATGTTTTCCCAATCCCTAAACGAGACACAATTGAAAATATATCCTCTAGAACTATATGTTCAAAAATAACAAACTCCTCCTAGCTGTAAATTGAATTTATAGCTAGGACACTAGCTCCTTCAACATGGAAAAGTCCAACCACTCACTCATATAGAATTGAATTGGTCATTTTGCATATTGATCTCACTAGAGCTAATAATCTATTAGTATTATTACCATTAAAGGTTGTGTTGCAATTACAGAATACATGAAACCTAGTATATGATTTCATTGAGCTATAAGCATAGATACATAGAAATTCACAGAAATTCTCATGCTATAAGCATAGATACATCGATACATACTTGGAAATTCACAGAAATTCATAGATGAAGCCGCAACGAGGATGAAGCCGGGCAATCCCTAAAGACGTTGTGGAAGACGCAGACCAAATTCCCTGCGAAGAAAAAAAATTAAATTAAAATCAAATTAAAAAAAAAATCAACAAAACAAAATTACAAAAAAAAAAGAGCAACTGCAACTGCAAAATCAACAAAAATCAACAAAAATTACCTCATCGTCGTGGCACAAATACAAATAAACAAAAATCCCCTCGTCGTCGCGGCGCAACTCCAAATCAACAAAAATCAGAGAGCGCAACAGAGCAACAACAAAAGTCATAGAGCGCAACAGAGCAACAACAACAAGAAACGAACAAGGCACAGACACGTGAGACAGATGTAAACAAGAAACCTGTAAAATTTTGTGGGCCAATATATTTATAAAATACGAGTTCGGTCGAACTATCTTAAAAGTTCGGCCGAACTAATAGTTTTACCGAACTTTTGTTGCCGGTTTTGCCATTTCCGGCCAAAAATATTTTTTCCCACGCCGTTAGTACGCCATCAATGTAAATGGTAGAACGAGTTCGTCTGAACTAATTTCGAAAGTTCGGCCGAACTCTCGAACAGTTCGATCGAAATTTTACAAAATTTCGGCCGAATTATTGAGAAAAAAGTTTTTCGCCCCCGATTCTCACAAAAGTGTTACACAACTTCGTATTTTTACCCCTTCCTATATTAAAACAAGTGCATACTGATTGTGATGCTTGTGCATTAGGAAAAATGCATAGAGAATAATTCCTTGTTCGAGTAGAAAGGAAAAAGAGAGACATACTTGAATTAGTGCACACAGACCTTTGTGGACCCATGCAAACAAAGTCATTAGGAGGTGCACTGTATTTTTTACTATTTGTTGATGACTGCACAAAGTTTTCTTGGATATGTAGTTTCTATTTCTTAGGGTATGGTTCTAACTTCCCTAGATCTTATGTGCTATATAATGCCTGAATTGTATAGAGAATGTAGAGAATTCTGCAGAAGCCAGACTCTCTTTCGTAGAGCTAACTAATGGGATTTATATTAATCCATTCAAACATATTTTTTATCTTGGTATCAGAGCACTGGTGAGAAGAGTGTTGGTGGGGTGTGAGACGTCGTTGAAGTTGAAGCGATCTGTGTGTCTGTTCATGGGCGTTGTTGATCTACCTGCAACATCTGTTTTTAAATTGCTGGAGCGCTGTCATCTGAGGTTGCATGGGGTTTGAGGTTGCGTGCTGCTTGAGAGTTGTCGGAGCACTGAGTCATTGCTGGCTACCTTCTGCTTGGAGAGGAGCTCTGCGTGGAGTGTGAACAAGAGGTACGTTGCTACCATCCGCTCATCGAGATCTGGTGCCTGGAGAGCTGTCGGAGCTCATCGAGAGCCAGAGCACTGATTGTCGAGCCTGCGTGGACTGAGCTACCCCAAGGCCAGTGCTAGGCTGAGCCATCCACCCACCTGCGTAGACAACATCATCACCCTTGACGAGAACAGAAAGTCCATCTGTTTGCTGCGAAAGTTGGACTGCGTATTGGAGTTCGTGTTGTTGTGTGAGGAGGAGCACTGTGCTGCCTGCATACCTATCTACGCTACCACCGTTGCCTACCTACGACGTAACTAATCCTGCGAGGGCGTAACTTAAGGCTAAGCCAGACATGACGTGCATGTTGATCGAGTCTACTCCAACTGGTTACAGTCCCTTCAATATCAACAAAGTTCACTGTTTCCTACCATTGCACAGCGGAAGTGTGAAGCCCAGACTCTGCTCATGCGTTCTGTCCTTATGGCTGCCTCCTGCGTACACTGCCTTTATATCACTATTGCTACCAAAGTGAATTAAAAGAAAACGTTGGTGACAAAGTAGCCTGAGACAAATTGCTGGAGCACTGTCATTTGGTGTGTGTCTTTCTTGAAAAAAGGAGAAAATTTTCTGCTGCGTTGAGAACAAAGCAGTGTGGGTGGATCCCTGAATTGGTGCTACATCTGCACTTGGTAAGCTAAAATTATGTTTATGGGGTAGATCTTTTCCTGTCAAGTATTTTTTTTGAAGCGTTAAGAAGAATAATCAAATAATCAAAACATATTTGAATGAGAGTAACAAACTTGATGGCTCCAATTACTCAAATTGGAAATTCAAGATGCAAATTGTGTTAGAAGCACAGAGTGCTTGGACGATTGAAAATGGGGATGAGAAGAAGCCAGCAGCGGGAGCATCATTGGTCTCATATTTGGAGAAGAGAGAAGGTAAAGCAAAGACGGTGCTGGAGAGGTTAGTGAAATACTGCATCATATCGCATATCAGAGAATGCAAATCAGCAAATGAAATTTGGACCGTATTGAAGGATTTGTACGAGATCAAGAATACAAATCATCTTTTTTTTTTGAAGAGAAAGATTCTGTCTATAAATATGGAGGAGAATGAAACAATTGCTTCTTTCATATCGCGGATCAAAGATCTGAAGAACAAATTGTCAGACATTAGTGAGGTAGTTGCAGATGCAGATTTGGTCACGATTACCATGAATGGTATGACTGATGATTACCAAATGTTTATCACTGGGATAAGTGCGAGAGAGAAAATCTCAAAGTTTGAAGAACTTACAGGAATATTAATGCAAGAAGAAGAAATAAGATTGACTTTGAATCCCCAGAGTGCAGATCTGGCGTTAATGGAGAAGAAGAAATTCTTTAAAGGAAAAGGAAACCCATCACAGCAAAACGGAGGAAACCCATAGAAAAGACCGAATCAAACTCAAGGTATATATCCGAATAAAAACAACTCTATAATTAAATTTTTTTATTGCGGAAAACTCGGTCATATGGCTAAGGAGTGCAGGAAGAAGAAATTTCATGAAGAACAACAAAGGCACAAAAGACATGCAGGTCATTTCGCAAATGATGACCATGTTCAGGACTTCAGATTGTTCATGGTAGACTTTGATGAGAATGTCGATGAAGACACCAGGTATGTAGATTCAGGAGCATCCACACATATGACGGGGAACAGACAATGGTTCGAAGATTTTAAAGAAATCAACAACGGAGCACAAATCTACCTTGGTGATGATTGATGTCATTAGATCAAAGGGTGTGGGAAAATCTCTATTATTTTACATAATGGTAATGTCAGATATATTCACAATGTAATGTATGTGCCCGGAGTGACAAAGAATCTGATTTCTGTATCCATGATTACAGATCAGGATCTCAAGGTTGAATTTTTTAAATCTAACTATTATATTAAATATCTGTTGGATGGCATGAAGACTATTGCTTCAAGAATTAGAATAGGAGGTTTGTACAAATTGGATGTGAGAACAACACCAGATTGAGCTTTGACAACATCAAGTTTGACTACGGAAGAGCTGTGGCACCAGAGACTTGGTCATATCAACTACAACGATTTGTTGTTACTTTAGAAAAAGGAAATTGTAAGAGATGTTCCTATATTAAAACAAGTGCATACTGATTGTGATGCTTGTGCATTAGGAAAAATGCATAGAGAAAAATTCCCTGTTCGAGTAGAAAGGAAAAAGAGAGACATACTTGAATTATTGCACACAGACCTTTGTGGACCCATGCATACAAAGTCATTAGGAGGTGCACTGTATTTTTTACTGTTTGTTGATGACTGCACAAAGTTTTCTTGGGTATATTTCATGAGTAATAAAAGCCATAGATTTGAATACTTTAAGAAGTTTAGATATATGATTGAAAAGAAAACAAGGAAGCACATAAAAATTCTCCGCTCTGATCAAGGGGGGGAATACAGGAAGGATGAACTTACCAAGTATTGTAAAGACCATGGGATATTACAACAATTCACAGTACCCCATTCTCCTCAGCAGAATGGAGTAGTGGAAATAAAGAACAGAACATTGGTGGAGTGTGATAGGAGCATGTTTAAAGGTAGGGATCTTTCGAATGGTTTTTGGGTTGAAGCATTGAATACTGCAGTTTATTTAAAAAATAGGAGTCCTACAAGAAGTCTCGAGTTTAAAACTCCTTTTGAAGCATTATATGGATTTAAACCTATAGTAAAATATTTAAGAGTATTTGGGTCTAAATCATTTGCCCACATTCCAAAGGAAGACAGAAGAAACTAGATTCAAAAGCCATCAAATGTACCTTGTAAGGTATTGTTCACAATTTAAAGCTTATAGATTATTTAATCCCTCTACTCGTAAGATTTTTGTTAGTAGAGATGTCATATTCCATGAGCAGGTTTATGATGAATCTAATAAGCACAATGAGGAATGGGATATTCTGTTTTTGGCATAAGAAAGTGAAGAAACAGGTAACAGCTAGGATCAGAAGAAAGAGGCAGAAGTAGAGAATCTAGATACAACAATCAAGCCGAGTCTGTTAAAGGAAATTCAGAATGGGTTGGAAGCTACACCAACACTCAGAAGATCAGGTAGGCAGATTCAATTGCGTGCTAAATACGGGGAAAATGCCTTTATAACTAATATGATGAATGTTGTTGAACCTTCTAATTATAGAGAGGCAAATCAATGTAGTGAATGGAAAACAATTATGGAACATGAATATGAATCTATTCTCAAAAACAACACTTGGGATTTGGTTGAACTACCTTAAGGGAAACAAACCATAGGGTGTAAATGGTTGTATAAACCCAAGATCAATTCAGATGGAACCATAGATAAATTAAAAGCTAGATTTGTAGCAAAGGGGTATTCACAAAAAGAAGGTATTGACTATGAAGAAACCTTCGCCCCCATAGCTAAACTAAATACTATCAAAATATTGATTGCTTTAGCTACTAAGAAACATTGGATGATTCACCAACTAGATGTAAAATCTGTATTTCTAAATGGGGAATTGAAAGAGAAGGTCTATTTAGAGCAACCTGAGGGGTTTGTCTAGAAAGGGAAAGAACATTTAGTCTGTAGATTAAAGAAAGCTCTATATGGACTAAAACAAGCACGCAAATCATGGTATGAAAATGTTGATTCATTTTTTCTGCAACATGGTTATAATATAAGTAAAAATGATCCTAATCTGTATACCATGAAAGATGAAAAGGGGCGCATAGTGTTGATTTCTTTGTATGTAGATGATATAATTATTACAGGTGATGTTGTTGATCTAATTAAAGAAATCAAACAGCAAATGTCACAAATACATGTTGACATAAAAATGACCTTGACATAAAACACAGTTACATGTTGTTTTTTTGCTTGATAAAGCATCCTTATATCAAATTATAAATTTAATTTATCCAAAAGAATATGAATCCAACATTGTTTCTCTGGTTTAGTGGATATAGAAGAAATCCACATTATTCTCACGTTAATTAGATACAGAAAATCCGCAATGAAAATAAACTTAGTTTCATATTCCTAAAAATACATGAGATCAATAAATATATTTATTAGATAAAAAGAATCTGTAATCAACGTAAAATCAAGTCCATAACCATAGAAATACATGAAATTTGAAATAGATATAGAGCCACTCACATATAAAGTTTGGAAAAAAAAATTATTTAATAACAATATACGGTATATATAACATATTTATATTAGTGGAACATGATTGAGAAATCTTGATACACATTAAAAGTGTATAAAAATACTGAAACTAAATTGAATACAATTAAACATACTTACAGATTATTATTATTGTATTAACAAGTTTAAAGTTGAATCTATGCTGTTGGGAAATAAATTGCTCACCCAACCACTGAAGCTAACATCCTTTAACATTATACTTAAATATTTCAACATTGAAAAGCAACCTGTCATACTAATTTGAAATGATTAGAAAATAAGCGAATAAATCTAAAATGATCAAATTATCAGAGCCCATAGAATCTTCACTAGTTATCAAACAATCATATGATTTATATAACTTCAAATATATATGTTCTTTGCATAGTTATTTCCGATTGACAAGTTGATAGAGAACAACTCTGTAATGTAACAGTAACAATCCACAGACCGTATGTGACTGAGCAACAGTAGATGCGTTGAACCATTTCAATGGAAACGAATTCGTATAAATATAGTCGCCATCTTCGAACTGAGGATAGCCGTCATTCTGGCGGCGGGTGACGAAGATCTTGATGTGCTATGGACGAAAGTGTATAGCCCCTCCACTCACAGCGAGCTACGCCCCCTGCACTCTCTTTATGGTGAGCGTTGCCTTGCTGCATTTGCACATTGTAAATAAAAGCAGTCCCATAATATCAGAATATTGATTCTGGCCATAAGAATAACAAAGGGTATGAGTAGAATATGATTGTTATCTCATACATTTTGGTGGATTTTCCCAGGATTTCCATTTCCCCTCGCCACTTCTTCAGTCTTTTCTGAAAAAGTACAATGAATCACATTATGAAAAGAGCCAGATCGAAAATATTTTTTTGAGAATCCGAAATTTGGAAAGATTGGTTGTCATTATTATATCAAATACAATATTTTCTGTATACTCTAGCTAAAATCCTTTAGTAACTAATCAAGAAAATGTTGAAATGTTACTTTCAACTGCTCAGCCCACAAGCATCCGCTTTCTAAATTGGTCTCCGAAATTTTACTAACAGTAGCCGCTTTCCATTTTTCTTTCTCCAGGTTTTTGTACTCAGCCGCTTGCTATTATGTTTGAGGAGTCAAATTCGATTTTGAGAAAAGGGTACATAGTTCTTTTTTTGGGAAACAGAGGTTTCGGCTCTAGTCTCTGTACATTAAAAAAAAAACAGAGTTATATATTGAGAACAACATAGGTCTTGTTTGAACGCGTGGGAGTTTAAATTTGTTTAAAGAGCAGGTGGTCCCCGCCATCCACGTGGAGCGATCTCATTCGATCTTGTTTTTCATTTGTGCCGTCTGCAGCATTGCAAAACCGGACCCGAACTTTCATAAGCCGCAATTGATAAACAAATCGCGTTACAAATTTCTCACCGTACGCCAAGCCAATTTTCGGACGCGATATAGATTATGCAATGGATTTAATAATCCATCGCGCGCACAAAAGATGATGTTAGCCACCCCAATTTGTAACGCGATGTGTTCATGTGTTTTGGTTGATAATGTTTTGAAGTCCGGAGGTTCGTTTATGTTTTAGTTTTGTTAAAGTTTTGTTTAAAAAAAAAGGTTTGATATATGTTTTTAAATGCGCGACTTAGTTTTGTAATATGTATAGATATATGTTTTAACATATATATTTAACATATGCGCATTTTTTTGTGGGCCCCAGAAAGTTTAAATTATATTTCTTTGATAGTTGTTTTATGTTTGGTTTATATATGCGCTGCGGCATATAAAGTAAAAAGGCCCGTGAGGCATAATATGTAATTTTTTTTTTTAGCATAACAATGCGTTATTTTGTAAAAGAACAGAGACATTGTATATCATTACACAACAGTGTTTTGAGAAACATAGTGTTTTTGTTTTGTGAGACAGAGTGTGTTTTTGAGAGAAACAGTGAAGTGATCTGGCACTGTGTTTGTGTAACAGTCCAACATTTTGTAGTCCCTCTTAGAAAAAAAATTTTTTTATTGTAATATATTTTTACAGTGAATGAAATAGAATTTTTTCAAGTGTTGAATCTCTATCTCTAGTGAAGTAAAAATTTTATTAATTTCTCTGTGTTTAGAGGAGAGCATTATTCTCTCCACATTGTTCTAGAATTCTCAAAAATTTCAACATGGTATCAGAGCTAGTCCAGGCTCTTTGAAGGTGTCAAAGAAGCTGAAGGAAGGATTTCTTGTTGCAGCAGCTTCTCCAGCAGAGTGAAGACTCAGTCAAAAGAATCCAAGGTATTCTCAAGACAATTTTTTTTGTGTTACTGTTGAAGACAGTCAGTTTGTTTTAAAAACACAGTCAAGTGTTTGAAGCATATTTAGAGTGCAAGAATGGCTGGAGCCAGCACTAGCGTGAGTATAGGTAATACTCAACTCCCACAATTTAATAGGAAAAACTATGACTACTGGGCAATAACTATGAGATCCCTGTTTGCTTCCCAAGACTTATGGGAACTTGTTGAGGATGGTTTTGAAGAATCAGTGGATGAAAATGAGTTTAATGATTTAACTCAGGCAGAGAAAGACTTGTTGAAGAGCAATAAGAAGAAGGACTCTAAAGCCCTCTACTTTTTGTATCAAGCAGTGCACGAGAGTGTGTTTCCAAGGATAGCAGCAGCTAAGAGATCCAAAGAAGCATGGAAAACTCGCAAGATAGCCTATCAAGGCATGGAGAAAGTGAAGACAACAAAACTGCAATTGTTGAGGAGAGATTTTGAGACTCTCTGCATGAAGTATTCAGATAACATTGACTCATTCTTCACACATGTGATTGGAATGGTCACACAGATAAGGTCTCATGGAGAGACTCTTGAAGAAAGGAGGATTGTGGAGAAACTATTGAGGAGCCTACCCTCAAGGTTTGATGTGATTGTTACCACCATAGAGGAGACAAAGAATCTCACAATCTTTTCAGTTGATGAGCTACATGCATCACTGATGACACATGAGCAGAGATTGGGTAGAAATGAAAAATCATCTCTGGAGCATGCCTTTAAGACCCAGATGTCCTTTGGAAGAGGAAGAGGTCAAGGCAGAGGAAACAAGAGAGGAAGAGGCAGAAGCCAAAACAAAGGTGGAAGAAACAGTCCAGCAAATGCTCAAGGAAGGGGCAGCAATCCAAATCAGAACCAAGGCCAAGGCAGCAACCAACAAAGTGGTCAGCAACATGGTCAAGGACAAAGGTATGAAAAATCCAATGTCCAATGTCATTATTGTAAAAAATATGGGAATTATGCAAATGAATTTAGGAAGAAGCAGCATGATATGAGTAATAGAACAAATGAAAATTTCACTAGAGAAAATATCAACCAAGATAAATTGTTTTTAGCTTGTAATATGGCTGAGGAAAAGAGTGAAGATTTATGGTTTCTAGACTCTGGTTGCAGCAACCATATGACAGAAAATATAGCCATGTTTTCTATGTTAGATGAGAATGTGAAGTCACAAGTCACATTAGGAACAAATAGTAAAGTTTCTGTTATGGGAAAAGGAGAAGTAAATGTCTTAACAAGGAAAGGAGAAAAGAAATCCATAGCAGATGTTTATTATGTTCCTGGAATGAAATGTAACCTCTTAAGTATTGGAAAACTTGTTCAAAAGGGGTACAATGTTTTCTTTGAGGATGATGTATGCACCATCATGGATAAACCACCCAACAAACAATGTATTGCTGAAGTGAAGATGACAAGAAGCAAGATGTTCCCTCTCAGGATGAGAGCAGATTTGAAAAATGGAGAAGAAATAGCAGTAGTGACACAAGAGGCTTTCCAAAGTGAACCAAAAGATGAGAATTGGTTGTGGCACTTGAGATTTGGACATCTCAACTTTGGAGGTCTTAGCTTGTTGAATAGAAAAGGAATGGTAAGAGGTTTTCCATTGATTGAGAAACCATACAGCCTTTGTGAAGGTTGTATCTTGGGTAAACAACACAGAGAAATTTTTCCATCTGGGAAAAGCATAAGGGCAAAGGCACCTTTGGAAATTGTCCAATCACATTTATGTGGACCGATGCAAACTCCATCACTTGCTAGCAGCCACTATATGTTAACATTTATTGATGATTTTACTAGAAAAAATTGGGTTTACTTTTTGAAAAACAAAAGTGAAGTGTTTGAAATATTTTGCAATTTCAAAGCACTTGTAGAGAACCAAAGTGGGCTGCATATCAAAGTCCTAAGGACTGATAGAAGAGGTGAGTATATCTTCAAAGAATTTCTACGTTTTTGTAGAGAAAATGGAATTCACAAGCAGTTTACAGCAAGGTACACTCCGCAGCAAAATGGAGTTTCCGAAAGGAAGAATAGGACAATCATGGATATGGTAAGGAGTATGTTAAAGGCAAAGCATTTGCCGAATGATTATTGGGCTGAAGCTGTACATTATGCAGTGTACATTTTGAATAGGTGCCCAACAAAAGTAGTTATGAACAAAGTTCTGGAAGAAGCATGGAGCGGGACAAAGCAAGGAGTTACCCACATGAAATTTTTTGGTTGTGTGGCTTATGCACACATTCTAGATCAGCTAAGGAAGAAGTTGGAAAAAAAGGGGGAGAAATGTATTTTTATTGGATACAGTGAGGAATCCAAAGCTTATAGGTTGTACAACCCATCCACCAAGAAGTTTATTGTGAGCAGAGATGTTCAGTTTATTGAGGAGGAAGCTTGGGATGGAAGCATAGAGAAAATAGTGAATGTTAAAAATTGTTTGTCTCATGATGAAGAGGATGAAGAGATGGCTGAAATACATCCCTAAATAGTAGTACCAACACAAGGACAACAAGGAACACCCTTGAGGAGAAATGAAAGTGCTTCTCCAAGCACACCACAAGGAGGAGATTCGAGTGCTACTTCAAGCACTCATACACCAAATGAAAGAGGAAAGAAGTTCAGAAATTTAAATGACATTTATGAGCAAGAGGCAGCAAGTGAAGGTATGAACTCTTTGTTTGCTTTATATTGTCATGTCGATGACCCTATTCATTTTGAAGAGGCTATTAAAGATAGGAAATGGATAGAAGCTATGGATGAAGAGATTAATGCCATAGAAAGAAACAAGACATGGGATTTGGTTGAACTCCCAAAAGGTAAAGAAGTTATTGGAGTTAAATGGGTCTACAAGACCAAGAGTAATGCTGAAGGAAAAATTGAGAGACACAAGGCCAGACTTGTTGTCAAAGGGTATAAGCAGCAGCATGGGAGAGACTATGAGGAAACTTTCGCACTGGTTGCAAGAATGGAAACTGTGAGAGCAGTACTGTCCATAACATCACAAAACAAGTGGAAAGTTTACCAAATGGATGTGAAGTCAGCATTCCTAAATGGAGTGTTAATGGAAGAGGTTTACATTGAACAACCTCTAGGCTATGAAAAGAAAGGCCAAGAGCACAAAGTGTGTGGATTGAAGAAATCTCTTTATGAGCTGAAGCAAGCGCCAAGAGCATGGTACAATAGGATAGATTCCTATCTACTGGAAAATGGATTTGAAAAATGTGAGGGAGAACCCACCCTATACATTAAAGAAAAAGATGGTAAAATGCTAATTGTTGTGTTATATGTTGATGATGTGATTTTTACAGGTAATGATGATTACCTTATTGAAAACTTTAAAACAGTCATGAAAGAAGAATTTGAAATGACTGATATGGGTTTGCTGAAGTACTTCTTAGGAATAGAAGTAGAGAAAAATGAAAATGATATTTTTATCTCACAAGAAAAATATGTTAATGAAGTGTTGGAAAGATTTAATATGCAAGAGAGCAAAGCAGCAATAACTCCCACAGCGATGGGATTAAAACTCAGCAGAGAGGACAACAGCAAGGATTTTGATCCTAGTTTGTACAAGAGCATAGTTGGCAGCCTCATGTATTTGACTGCAATTAGGTTTGATATAATGCATGTTGTTAGTTTGATTTCCAGATTTATGGAGAGGCCAAAAGAAGCACATTGGCAGACAACAAAAAGAATTCTGAGGTATGTTAAGGGAACAAAAAGGTATGGCAATTTATATACTACTTTAGAATGTTCAGATTTAATTGGATACATTGACAGTGATTGGGATGGAGGTGTAGATGATTGGAAAAGCACATCCGGTTATGTTTTTCACATGGGTTCAGGAGCCATTTCATGGGCTTCTAAAAAACAACCTATTGTAGCATTATCTATAACAGAGGCATAATATGTGGCAGCTACAACAACAACATGTCAAGCAGTGTGGATGAGAAGGATGCTAAGGAGTTTATGCCAAGAGCAAGCAAAAGGTACAATAATTTTTTGTGACAATAGCTCAGCTATTGCATTATCAAAGAATTCTGTGTTTCACAAGAGAATGAAACACATTGACACAAAGTTTCACTACATCAGGGAGCTAGTGAATAATGGCGAAATTGTTTTAGAACACTGCAGAACTCAGGAACAGTTTGCAGACATTCTGACCAAGCCGTTGGGGAAGAAGATTTTTGAGTTTTTGAGGAAATGTCTGGGTATGACTGTAACCCAGCAGTTGAAATTAAGGGGATGTTGAAATGTTATTTTCAACTGCTCAGCCCACAAGCAGCCGATTTCTAAATTGGTCTCCGAAATTTTACTAACAGTAGTCGCTTTCCATTTTTCTTTCTCCAGGTTCTTGTACTCAGTCGCTTGCTATTATGTTTGAGGAGTCAAATTCGATTTTGAGAAAAGGGTACATAGTTCTCTGTTTGGGAAACAGAGGTTTCGACGCTAGTCTCTGTACATTAAAAAAAACAGAGTTATATATTGAGAACAACATAGGTTTTGTTTGAACGCATGAGAGTTTAAATTTGTTTAAAGAGCAGGTGGTCCCCGTCATCCACGTGAAGCGATCTCATTTGATCGCGTTTTTCATTTGGGCCATCCGCAACATTGCAAAACCGGACCCGAACTTTCATAAGCCACAATTGATAAACAAGTCGCGTTACAAATTTCTCACCGTACGCCAAGCCAATTTTCGGACGCGATATGGATTATGCGATGGATTTAATAATCCATCGCGCGCACAAAAGATGACGTTTTCCACCCCAATTTGTAACGCGATGTGTTCATCTGTTTTGGTTGATAATGTTTTGAAGTCCGAAGGTTCGTTTATGTTTTAGTTTTGTTTAAAAAAAAAGGTTTGATATATGTTTTTAAATGCGCGACTTAGTTTTGTAATATGTATATATATATGTTTTAACATATATATTTAACATATGCGCATTTGTTTGTGGGCCTCGGAAAGTTTAAAATAGATTTCTTTTATAGTTGTTTTATGTTTTGTTTATATATGCACTGTATGTAATTTTTGTTTTTAGCACAACAGTGCGTTATTTTGTAAAAGAACAAAGACAATGTATATCATTACACAACAGTGTTTTGAGAAACGGAGTGTTTTTTTTTTGTGAGACAGAGTGTGTTTTTGAGAGAAACAGTGAAGTGATCTGGCACTGTGTTTGTGTAACAGTCCAGCATTTTGTAATCCCTCTTAGAAGAAGAAGTTTTTTTATTGTAATAGATTTTTACAGTGAATGAAATAGAGTTTTTCAAGTGTTGAATCTCTATCTCTAGTGAAGCAAAAATTTTATTAATTTCTCTGTGTTTAGAGGAGAGTGTTATTCTCTCCACATTGTTCTGGAATTCTCACAAATTTCAAAAAAAAAAGCTACCTTGTAAAAGAAGTCTAGAAGCTACAGACTGTTGAGAGATGAATATCATGAGCAGGGAGATGAGAGCGACGATGGAAGAAATTCCTGCACGCCCAAAGCTCTCCATATTTGACATTTGAGATAATGGTGGTTGAATGAACGAACCAAACCGTGGCTGCTTACTCCCCTTTCATATTTTCAGCGATTCAGAAGTCGATCAGATGCGAAGATGTAGTCTCTCTGTGGAACAATTATGAAGAGGAGAGAAACGACATCATTGATATATTGTTTTATGGTAAATGTAGCCCATAAAGCGTGCTCTGGTGAGCTGGAAACGAGACACGTGAATGTGAATATGGTGATAAGAGCATAGACTTCCACCTACTTGCGTCTTGTAAATCGAAACTGCAATACCTTGGCCTGCTCTGGTCGGATTCTCTTTTAGCATGCAGGCTATGACGATACATTAAATAATTATAAAGGAAGGAGAATAAACTTGCTACGTAAATTATCAAAACCATATTTTTCCATGATAAGTAGGGCACAAATCTCAGGAATAAAAAGTCAGTGATGAATCACATTGTATGTATTGTGGTAATTGGGGAATTTTTTTAATATAGAAGAGTGTCTTAATAAAGCATTGAATTATGGTTTATCTAAAACCTTATAAGCCTTACTCTACCCAAAACCCCATTATTAATATTTTTTTTTGTTTCACTGTGTGTTATGTTAAATAAATTATGTGAAAAATATTTTAAAAACTTCTCCCTTTTGAACTTGAATTTGCTTATATCTCATTTTTATTTAAAATTGATATATCCAACATGTTCTAGCTTGCTATATGCTTAAATGGTATCCATTATCAAAATCATTTGTTAGATTATATAAAGGTTACACTAATAGTCATATGGAATCCATCGGCTTGAAGCCTATATAATTGTAAATAATTTTTATAATTTATTAAAATTAGGCAATTAGATATTTTTGTTTTTTGTTTTAATTGGGTGAAAAGTTGTAGATTATTATTTAAAATATATTTTCAAATATATAGATAAATTGGATGTGTTTCAATTTTTTTTTAACATTAAAATTAAATAAATTATAAAACTCAACTTTTTTTTTTTTTGAATAAAGATTAAATTTTGTACAAAACTCCTGAGAAGATAGTTAAATCACCATCTAATTACGTTCTTACGTTCTTCCATCCAAATATAGCTGCCAGTATTCGGAATACATAAACAAAAATTCAAAACATAACAGACATTCAAAATTGAAATCAAGTTGTTCCATCATTATAATAACCGGGTCATATTGCCACCCGCAAATAGTAATTACAAACAAAAATCAAAGGTTATTACACAACTAAATTTAAAACCCTTCATCTCTGGTATATAGATGGGATTAACGCTGACGATGGAGAAGATTCTTTTTCTAAATTCAAGGAGATTGTCGAACACGATGGTCCATCGAAGAAATGGCAGTCCATCGAGAACCCAACAGAATAGAAGCGCGAAAAATCTTGAGACTTGAGTCGTCGTTTTTGCAAGGTCAAACCGGTGAAGAAATTTAGGGCTTGTGGAAGAACGAGGGTGAATACAGTCTTCTAAAATTGCTGGAAGTGCTGATCTCCACCCGAGTGTCCCACCTTGACTTCCTCAATAATGTTATACAAGTGCCATGAGTCCTAATATATGCTGCTATGGTGATGGCTGTGTAAGTGTCGTTGTTTGTTGCTGGTTTTATATGGCAGTTGTAGTTTATATGGTTCATCGGTTGAGTGAAGAGGTTAGTATACTATAATGTCATGTCTATTGAGTGAGTTTGTTGCTCAGTGCGAGAGGTGGTTACTATATATGTTGAGCATAATACATAACTAGTGGTTGGAAAGACTTGGGAGTGGTGGCTTTTATCTAATGGTGGTTAGAAAGACTTAAGTGTTGGGTCATCCAGCAGGTGGTGGCCTACACAGTTGTGGTAGTGGAGGCTTATAGCAGTAGCCTTCAAAGTTTAGGAAGTGGTGGATTCCTATAGGCAGTGGTCTAGAGCGGATGTTGTTCATAAGATCAACAAGTTGTGGTTTACACACTAGTTGTGGCGAGTGCATATGTAACTCAAGACTTTGATTAATGAAAAGAAAACTAAGCAAATCAGCAACACATGGTAGTTTTCTCCCTTTGGGTTTCCACCTTACATCCTATGTCTTTATGTGTTGATTTCATGTTTATTGATGCTTATATTTTATGGTTGATGATGCTTAATGTTGATGGTGTGCCTTCATTTTTATATGATTTTGGTTAACTAATGCATGATCTAGTTAATGTGAAAGAAAAGACAAAAATTGGTAAATGATGATTCATTACTACAATACTAATTTAGCCACTTTTTTCTGTTGTTCAGGTTAATTGATTTCTTTTGATTATGTACCATTTTTTTTTTGTAAGCTTAGGTGGTTCCTTCCATTTTCTACTAATAAAAGCCGGGCAAAAAAATATACAAAACTAGACCTCAACCTGCTCGTAGGAAACCAGGTATTTCGGCCATCGAATTTCAAGTATGTCAACCAAAACATAAAAATCTTTAACAGTCTATACCATATCTGACGATACTTAATATCTAAGTCTGGAGATAACAACATATACATAAAAAAGTGCTAGCCGCTAAAAAGAAAGTAAGGCATTAGATCATGAAACCCTTAATCTTCCTCATATTCCATTGGTGCTGGATCTTTGGCACTGGACCCTGGTAATTCAACTGTAACCTACTGCATAGACTTGATTTCCTTCTCCAACCTTCTGAGCCTCACATACTGACATAATTGACGAAGATTGATTTCCTGGATGTTCCTATTAATATCTGCCAAAGTTGATTCCAACTTTATTTCTGCTATTGACATGACTGCCTTAGCTAACATGCATTTAATTAACCAGTAGGTTCTAACTGATTGTTGAAACAAAGAAGTTCAACCCCGAGTGTGCCCTGGGTCATTAACCACATTCTGCATGTCCTCCGAAGCCATTTCATCTTCCCTGTCCAAGTTATTTAAAACTTTTGTTTCCCAACCATAAATGCAGGAGCGTACCAAATTTGGGATTTCTGATATAAATGTTTGAACCAGCGGTTCCAGATGTTGCTGTGCAAAATTTCTTCCTCTTTTATGATGCTGCTCAGAAGTAGGTTGTTTGCCTTTGCCTCCAGTGGGCTTCCTTCCTGTTTTAACCATGTTAAAGTAACATGAAAAATCTGCAATTGTCTACCCAGGTCGTCACCCTTAACCTTCGCTGGAGAAAACCCCTGCAAGTGCAACCAGCTTCCAAACAAAACCACATAAAATAAATCCAAACATTCCCATGCAAAATGACCTTTCCATTCATATCATCACGCCCCCGACTCTTTTTCCTAAAATTTCCTGACATCCCTGCTGGCTGACCTAGCTGGAGTCACATGGGTGTACTAAGAATTTATGGCGTTTAATGCCAGAGGTCCCATCGCTCGTTATCCTCCCGACATTTGCATGCTGTCTCCACGTGTTGGCCGTCCTCCCCACGCGGCAGGCTATGGTCCCAGTCACATTGGTTAAGCTCCACTCTTCCCCTACTACACCTCGATCAGGGAATAATATGTTCCTGTCTTCCAGACTTCTGATCCTCTATTAGAATATTCTGGAGTCTAGGCACCAAATCATACACCCCCAGTTGCCATTTCCGGTCCAGAAATCCTTCGTCGGTTTGACATGCCCAATTTGCAAGACAATCTGCTGATTTGTTTCCTTGCCTTCTCACATGCAGAGGTATGGTGTATTCAATTTTACTCAGAGCTTGTTGAATTTCTTGTACCAGTCTTGCCGTTCTCAAACTTTTAGAAATCGTTTCCCAGTTTGTTCCTTGTAAAAGTTTACTAATAATACTAGTGGCCATTGCTGAATCCCCTTTGATTTCCAGCCTATTACAGTGTTCACGGTTAGCAATTTCCAGACCAAATTTAACCGCTGCTAACTCTGCCTCATTATTCGTGGTGTAACCTAAATCAATGGAAAAAATTCTTAGAGTTGTTCCTGTACAATATCTAAAGATTCCACCAGCACCCGCATGGCCAGGGTTACCTTTCGAAGCTCCATCATAATTTAATTTTACAAAGCCTGCTTGCGGTCTGTCGAAAGTATTTATCACTTGATATGGGAGAGGTAATTGTTTCCAAGAAGATAGTGATAATATTTCTTCCTTCAAATTTAGATGCTGAAGAATTCTCCATTCCAGCCCTTGTACTACCCAATCATCATGCTCCCATTTTTCAGCTAGTATTGTTTCTCTAATTCCTTGCTTAGTGATGTTCTAAATTTCGTCATTACTTAGCTTGCGCTCTTGGAAAATCCTTCTATTCCTTTCTTTCCAGTGGGACCAGAGTAAGAATCCCATTACAAGTATCCAGGCTCTGTTCACCATAGGAATTTTGTATCCTCCCTTTCGCCACTTTTCAATTGTTTGCTGAAGACTGTTATTGTTTCTATCAGTTTGTTGGAATAGTATATAAATATTTGACCACATCTGATCAACCACTGTACAAGTATTTAGTAGATGTTCCATAGTTTCTTCTACTACTTCACACATCACACATTTTGACGGCCCATTCATTCCCCTTTTTTGTAGTTGATCCCAGGTGAGAATCCTCCCATGCCCAACAAGCCACAAAAAATGCTCTATTTTCGGTCAATGCTTTATAGACCAAATTTTCTTCCACAGTTGATTTTCTGGGATTTGAAGTTGATTTTCTTACAACTGATAGGCTTCTTGAATTGCAAATATTCCTCTTGGCCTATAACCCCATCACAAAATATCATTACCCACCTGAATTGGAATTTTCCTAGTATGAAGTTCTTTTGCAAAATTTTTCCATTGCTGCCATTGCTGCTTTTGTTTCCATCTCCGCCAAAATTGATCATTCTGGTCTTCCCAATAGTTTTGAACTTCCTTATTGTGGGGATTTCGTGTAAACAGAAATATTTCCGCCAAATCTAATCTTGTAAACAACTTTTCCCGCTGCTGCCAAGAATCTTCCCAAAAACCTGCCAAATTTCCATCTCTGACCTCCCAGAAACTATGAATCCTTATCAAATGTCTATTAGTGGCTACAAGATTCCAAATCCCTTAACCTTTTTGAATATTAAGGCAATTGAGCCTTTCTTTGACCGTTTGAGGCATATGATATTTCCTTTCCCATATACATTGCCATAACGCTACACCTCCTTGTAACCACCTCCACCACAACTTTGCCCCCATGACTTGATTAAGAGTATAGGGATCTCTAAGACCTAACCCCCCTTTAAGCTTAGGTAGTGTAAGTTTATCCCAAGAAAGAAGAGCCCATTTTCGCTTCTCCTAGGCTCCTTGCCATAAGAATTTCTTGAACAAACAAACCTTGTCCTCACAGGTTTTTTTTGGACAGGCCATACTTGACAAATGATAGATAGGGATAGCTTGAAGAACGGATCTAAGAAGAATAACTCGACTAGGAATATTTAAGGCCATAAATGACCAATTAAGCATGCACTTTTGGATTCTATTTAAAAGATCTTTCCTACCACTGGATTTAACATAATTCTCAGAAAAATGCATCCCAAGATACTTGAAGGGCAGTGTTGATCTGGATTTATGCAGGAACACAACAGAATAAACATATAACCATAGATACAGAGATGCAGCGGAAACAAAACTTCATTTCATTAATATCAAAGAACTGAAATTTGCTTACAGACAGAATAGAAATAAAACTAGCTAGGGCGCTGGTAGCTATCTCTGAGAAGAGATGTGGCAGCTACAGGCCTTTGAACTGAGTTACAATGAGGTTCGAGGGCCTATTTATTATTGCGAAACAATGGAGAACTCTAAACATCCAAAAACCTAACCCTAGGAGATGAAGCGCCAAAACTATGGGCCCCGTTTGGGTAAATTGGTGTTTCAACTTCCCAGGGATGTAACTTTGGCATACTATCTCTGTTTGACGCACATGGTACATCATTAGAAAGATCTATACGAGGAATACAACTTTCGCCACAAATATCCATTCCAGAATGGAATGATATTTGCTGCAGGCGCGATGCCAAAAAAATGTTGTTTAGGGCCTCAAAACGGCTCCGGAAGTTCAGGACTTGAAAAATTGCTAAAAATAGTAAGTTGTGCCGAAACTGAAAAACTGAAAGAGGCAATGGTGGGGCCCCAAGTGGAATAGGCGGGTGGCCACCAATATCCACCTGGATCATTCCTCCCCCCTTAAGAAGCAATGGTCCCCATTGCGTTGAGTTCTTCCATGAGATGAGGAAACTTCTGCTGAACTTGGTCCTTGGTGAACCACTTGCCTTGGTGCAGGAGTTGGCCAGCTTTGACAACCCGATACAGTTGGATGTTCTGTTGGCGAGTGCTCTTTATTTTCATGTCCCTGATACAATCTGTGGTGGCCTGTTCCATGCAGTCTGGGTTTAACTCTGTTGTTGTGAGTTGTTCTGCAATGTCTGAGGTGTCCAGTAGAGGTGGGAAATAAGGACGAAGGCGATCCACATTGAAGACTGGGTGCAGATCAAGGAATGGTGGAATACTGAGCTCGAAGGAATTGTTCCCTATAGCCTTGGTGATGGTGTACGACTCGTATCGAAGCGGGCGAAGCTTGCGGTGGGGTCCAGTGAGGCGCTCCTTTTGCAAATGTAGCCATACTTTATCGCCCACCTGGAAGTTGTGTGGCACCCAGTGTTGATCATGGCGTTGCTTGTACTTGGCATTGGCTCTGTCCAATATATCATGAACCTATTGGCAGATGTGTTGAATGCGCTCGATGAAGCTACTTGCTTTGTCAACTTCAGACTGGACATGAGCTGAATTGGCCTAAGCAGCTACAAATGGTATGGCTACGTCAATAGGACATAGTGGCTGGAATCCAAATCCCACCTGAAAGGGGCTATGGCCGATTGAACTGTGGAGAGCCCGATTATAACTATGTTGTACAGATGGGAGGCTCTCGTCCCATGTGCGTGGATTCTTTGAATTGTACATGCGCAAAATGTGTACAAGCATTATGTTGAAGACCTCTGTCTGGCCATCTGTTTGGGGATGGAAAGCTGTGGACTTGGTGAGCTTGGTATCCAACATTGACCAGAGACTGGACCAAAATGTGCTGAGGAACCTGTTATCCCGATTTGATATGATAGATTGTGGGATCCCAAAGTGCACCCACACTCGTTCAAAGAAGAGTTTAGCAGTGGCTTCTGCTGTGATATTCTTCTTGCAGGCTGCCATGATGGTCATCTTCGAGAATCTGTCGACGACCATGAAAACAGAGTCATTTCCTTGCTTAGTAGAAGGCAGGCCCGACATGTAATCCATGGAGATGGATTCCCAAGGCTGACTAGCGGTAGGTAGCGGAGTATATAGGCCTTGCTTCTTGATGGTCGGTTTGGCAATGGCATAAGTAGTGCAGGATCTGATGTGCTTCTCGACATTCTTTCGAAGGTTTGGCTAATAGAAATATTTCTGTAGGATTGCTACTGTTTTCTCGACCCCGAAATTCCTAGCGACTCGACTGTAGTGTGCTTCCCATATCATCTTGGCACGCTCGCTTGAAGGAACACAAAGGTGTCCCAGGTGACATAAAAGTGCATCTTGGAGGTGAAAATTTGGAACTTGTGTAACCCCCAAGAGTGCCTTGTAAGTGTGGCCGAATTCTGGGTCACTCTCATAGAGAAGCGGCCAATCAGAAGTCTCATGCCCACAAGAGTTGAGCACGGTGGTGAGCGCCACGATCGGTGGTCGGCTGAGGCAGTCTGCAACATTATTGGTGCTACCCTTCTTGTAATTTATATTCAAATGAAACTGTTGCAGATATGTGGACCACTTCTGATGGAAATCATTCTGCAACTTCCCTTGTGTCTGTATGAACTACAGGGGTCGGTGGTCTGTGTGGATGATTGTTTCCTTCCCCAAAATGTAATGCTTCCATTTTCGACAAGCTTGCACAATGGAATACATTTCTTTGTCATAAGTGGGATACTTGCGAACTGTGTCAGACAATGTCTCACTGTGATATGCCACTGGATGTCCCTGTTGAGTAAGAACTGCCCCAATAGCATAGTCAGAGGCATCTGTCTCGATCTCAAATGGCTGTTGCAAGTCTGGTAATGTGAGCACTGGGGCAGAACAAAGGCAATTTTTCAATTCTGTGAACGTCTTCTGTTGAGGTTCCGACCAAAAGAATTTTTCTCTCGCTCCTCCCTTGATGACTTGACTCAAGGGCCAAGTGATATGAGAGAATCCCAACACGAATCTACGGTAGAAATTAGCAAGACCCAGAAAGCTGCGAAGCTCTGTTATAGTGGTTGGGTTGGCCAATCCCGAATGACTTGGATCTTGGCTGGATCCACATGCACCCCCCTTTCATCAAGAATGTATCCCAGATATTGAACCTGGGTCATGCCAAACGTGCACTTCTCCAAATTGGCACACAACATGTGTTGCCGCAGTGTTTGGAGGACTTGTTGGATGTGATGAAGGTGCTCTTCCCAAGTCTGGCTGAAGATCAGAATGTCATACAAGTACACCACTACAAATGAGTTGGTGAATGGCCACAAGATGTCGTCCATCATCCTCATGAAGGTTGCGGGAGCATTCGTCAACCCGAAAGGCATGACCAACCATTCGAAAAGGCCTTCCTTGGCTTTGAAGGCAGTCTTCCACACATCGGAGGGTTCAATTGGTACCTGGTGATACCCAGACTTCAGGTCGATCTTGCTGAAATATTTTTCACCTTTGAGTTGGTCCAGAAGGTCATCAATCCGTGGGATTAGGTACCTATTCCGAACAGTGATCTTGTTCAGCGCCCGATAGTCAATACAGAGTCTCCACGTCCCATCCTTCTTCTGTACCAACACGATCGGGCTCCCACGGGGCGATGAACTTGGTCTGATGTGACCTTTCTGCAACAGCTCCTGAATCTGCCTCTTGATTTCATCATTTTCCAGAACAGAGCGTCGATAGATCGGTCCATTGGGTAGCGGCGCACCTGGGGTCAGATCAATCGAGTGCTTGACCTGACAGTGCAGAGGAACCCCTGTGGGTGAGGTGAAGATGTCCCCGTACTCCTCCACAACCTTATCCATTTGTTGTTGTCGTGCAGAGGAGCCCTGTCTGGAGGTCGTGGCCACAGTCTTCTTCTTGCCCTGGGGGCAGATCATCAGGAATACAAATTTCATGGTTTGGGAAATGAGCTTACTGCATTGTTTTTCAGTAACCAAAGAGATAGTGGCAGGAGGTGGTACCTCTGGTATCCTGTAAAACTTATTTCCCAAAGTAACAATAACATCACGAGGTCGAGACTCATACAGAGCATGACGCTTCCACAAGTATGGTTGTCCTAATAATACATCAGAAACATCAATAGGAGCAACGTCACATAATACCTCATCCGTGAAGGGCTTGATGCTATAGGGAAGGCGGCACTGCTGGCTGACGCGGAGATCTCGTCCTTGGCGAAGCCACCCGATGGTGTATGGATGTGGGTGAGCTGTGGTCGGCAAGCCCAACCGCTTCACGGCGTCTGCTGAAATGAGGTTCTTTTGGCTCCCATTATCGACAATGAACTATACAGGGGAGCCCTTTACCCACATCTGGGAGTGGAAGAGACGTTCCTCCTCCTCTGGATCTTCCGGTTCCTCCTTCTGGATATTTGTAGTGGCAACAGTGGCGTTGGGCTCCGCATCAATAATTTGTTTCCCTTTTTCATTCCCCTTTTCAGGTTTTGATTCGGAGTCGGAGCATGCATCTGACTCAGAAGCCCTCATCTCGGCCACTAGTGACTGCTTGGCCCGACACTCACTTGTGTTGTGAGTGGAGCTCTTATGGAACTCACACCACTTTCCTGTGTCCTTCTTTGGCTTTGCGGTGTTGTTCTTTTCTTGTGGCTTCAACGGGTTGTCTTTAGCCGCCATGACTTGGCTCTGTCCTTTGTTTTGCGGTTTGGAAGCACCTTTCCCTTGCTTTTGATTCGCAGATCCAAAGTCTCGCTTCTTCTGTTTGAATTTATGCTCAATCTTGGCAGCATACCGGTATGCCATACCAAGCGAGGAGATGTCGAGGAACTCCATTTCCTCCTGAATGTATCTGTGCAGACAGCTGCGATACTTTAGCACCATATGTTTCTTTGAATCTTTGATACCCAACTTTGTGCGCAATGTATGGAACAGATTCGTCATCTCTGCACATCTTGATCCCTTTGTTGTCGCAGCGTGGTCCATTGTATGTACTTGTCCTCATAGCTCCCCACGGGATAGTACTGTTCCTTGATGGCGTCTCAGAAAGAATTCCAAGTTGGTACGGCCGAGAATAGAGAGGGTTTTGTCTGGTCCTTGTTCTCACAGTAGGTTTCCCACCAGTCCTTAACATGGGGCATAGCTTTGAGGAGTGAAAAAATAATCTTCTCCCGGTTTGAAAAGTCATGAACAGAGAAATATCCTTCTAATAGATTCAACCATCTATCTATGGCATCTGCGTCTATTTGACCCTCAAATATGGGAATTTCAAAATTTACTTGTACCTTAAAGGGAGTCGCAACTCCAGAGTGGCTACTGGATGCAGATGCGCCGCCGGTGGGCAGCCGTTGAAGGATCTGAGCAAAACTATCCATCATCGCGTTCCTTTGTTTTTCGAGGGCCTCCTCGAGCAATATTTTTATAGGATCTCCTGCTCCCTCATCTTTCTTTTCGTCCCCCATGGGCGTTCGTCGAGGTTTGCGAGGCTGATCTTGCAAAGGTTCCACCAGATCAAGCCCTAGCTCCTTATACCCCGACCTCGTTGGGGACATGCAAAGAAGGATCGAGAAAAAAACAGACCGCTCTGATACCACTGATCCGGATTTATGCAGGAACGCAACAGAATAAACACATAACCAGAAATACAGAGATGCAGCGGAAATAACACTTCATTTCATTAATATCAAAGAACTGAAATTTGCTTACAGACAGAATGGAAATAAAACTAGCTAGGGCACTGGTAGCTATCTCTGAGAAGAGATGTGGCGGCTACAGGCCTCTGAACTGAGTTACAATGAGGCTCGAGGGCCTATTTATTATTGAGAAACAATGGAGAACTCTAAACATCCAAAAACCTAACCCTAGGAGATGAAGCGCCAAAACTATGGGCCCCGTTTGGGTAAATTGGTGTTTCAACTTCCCGGGGACGTAACTTTGGCATACTATCTCCGTTTGACACACATGGTACATCATTAGAAAGATATATCCAAGGACTAAAAATTTCGCCACGAATATCCTTTCTAGAACAGAATGATATTCGTAGGCGCGATGCCCAAAAAACGTTGTTTAGGGCCTCAAAACGGCTCTGGAAGTTCATGACCCGAAAAACTGCTAAAAATAGTAAGTTGTGCCGAAACTGAAAAACTGAAAGAGGCAATGGTGGGGCCCCAATTGGAATAGGCGGGTGGCAACCAATATCCACCTGGATCAAGTGTCCCCATACTAAAACCAAGGGTCCTAGTAAGAAATCTTTTTTATTAGGGAGTCATGTTAAAAAAGAAAACATTTAATTTTCCTTTATTAATCTGTGTACCTGAAGCTTCCATGAGCAAGTTTAAAATTTCCAAGATCACTTTGCATTCATGAAGTGTAGCTTGACAAAACAACATAATATCGTCCACAAATTGCTGATGCGACAAAGTTATATTCAGGCCCCACAAGTTAAGACCTTTAAACACTCCATCCTGAACTTTCTGCGTAATGTATTTGCCCAACCCCTCAGCTGCGAAGATAAAGAGGAACAGAGAAATGGGATCACCCTGTCGAAGGTCTCGAGAATCTGTAAAGGAACTTGATGGAGACCCATTCACTAAAATAGAGAAATGTGCAGAGGTAATGGCTGATAACACCCACTGGACCCATCGATCATCAAAACCAAAGGAAAGTAAAATTTGCTGAAGATACTTCCAATTAAGGCTGTCATAGGCTTTTTCCAAATCTAACTTAATCAACATACCTTTAGCTTTAAGGTGGCGAAGAGAAAGAATAGCCTCTTGCACAGTCACAACACCATCTAAAATTTGCCTGCCCTTTACAAACCCTGTTTGCTCTGGTGAAATGAGGGCTGGAAAAATTGGTTTCAAGCGATTCACCATAATCGTAGACAAAATTTTATAAATAATATTACATAAAGAAATAGGCCGAAACCAGAGGGGGTATCACACTTATCATATTTAGGTATCAAAGTAAGAAAGGTTTGATTTAAACTAGGGAATTCCTGACGAATTCGACGGGATTACTCAGCTAGTTCCACAATTTCCTTCCCCAAAAAATGCCAGGATGCTTGATAGAACTCTACATTAAAGCCATCAGGTCTAGACGCTTTATTCCTTGGCATTTCCTTTACAATTTCTTCAACTTCCTTCATATTAATTTCCTTAAGGAGTGCTAGGTTTTTCTCCCTGCTAACCATCTTTGGAATAAATTGTTTTATACGATCAATTGCCACAGATCTATTATGGTTAGGCTCTGTAAGGATATATTTAAAATGATTGACCAATTCCTTTTCCATATCTTGATGTTCAACCATTCGGTTCCCTTCTGAGTCTTTAAGAGAGAAAATCTGATTATGTTGCCCGCGTTGGATCATAGCTTTATGGAAAAAGCTAGAATTTTTTTCCCCTTCTTGAAGCCATTGTATCCGAAATTTCTATTTCCATAAAATTTATTCTTGGATTCTCCGCTCCTCTAGTTTACTAAGAATCTTTCCTTCTTCTTTAATTAAATAATCTGTCCTTCCTGTTACAATAATTTTATGTTGGATTTGTTGCATATGCCCTTGGAGTTTATTCTTCTCTTTATGAATGTTACCAAATTCAGTTTTATTCAATTTCTTAATTTTTTTCTTTAATTCCTTTAATTTCAATTGAAATGTGTGCATTCTATTTCTTCCTTTCAATAGACTCTCCTCCCATCAGCGATGAACTTTCTGTATAAAAGAAGTATCTCTAAGACAAAACCCTTCAAATCTAAACAGTCGTTTCTTTTGTTGTTGTTTCACATCCACCTCTGGGCGAATAGGCCAGTGATCCGAACCTAGGCAAGGCACTATAGCTGCTTCACAGAACAGTTCCAAACTCACAAAATCTTCAGACACCAAAAATCGATCAAGACGTGATGCAATTTGGTGTATCCCCCCTCTTCTATTATTCCACGTAAATTTAACATTATTAGTCGGAACATCCACCAGATGTGTATCCGATATAAGATCAGTAAAGTCCTGCATTTCCTAATGAAATCTACCAGAACCCCCTTTTCTTTCATCTAAACTTGCCACCATATTGAAATCTCCACCAACCACCCAATATTTGTCAGGATTAATGAGTTTAAGATTTCTAAAGTTCCTAAAGAAATCTTGTTTATCTCCTGGAATAGTAGGACCGTAAACAAAAGAGACAAAGAACTTTTCCTTAGTACCTAACAGCGTAAATCTTCCCGTTATAATTCTAGGCAGTCCAATCCAACCATTTGCCTCCATCTCTGCTAGGTTCCATAATATTTCAATACCCCTCGCACTCCCATTAGCATCTATAGCCATTACTTCATAGCGGGGTTTTAATCTACTAACAATTTCATCCAATCTTTCCCCAGACACTTTGGTTTCCTGAAGGAGAATTATCTGGGGTTTTTCCATTATCATTCTTTCCTGTAAATGTCTCTGTTTGTATTTACTATTAAGGCCTCTTATATTCCAGGAGATTATTATCATTAAGAAGGTTTATTTGTTCTCTGGAACATCGTTTAAATTGGAACGATGTGTCCATAGTTAACCAACATTTCCCCAACCAATTGGATTGATTCTTGTAAGGTCTTTCTACCTCTTTTCTTTCCAGATTTTGTCTTCAGGGGATGTTCTTGGCTCATTTTTTGCGCTATTGATTGCTGAGACGACTGCGTATTTATTACTTCCACTGATTTCTGGGACACCTGCTGAGTTGTTGCTTCTACCTCTCTTTGTGCCTCAATTGTAGGATATTGTTTAAATGTCTCTTTGTATAATACTTTTTGATCTTCAGGGATAAACCTATCATCTATGTTTTTCCACTCTTGCAATAATTTTTTCATGAGTAATTCCTCTTTAGTAAGGTCGTCCTTCGACATATCTATTTCCATCTCTTCTTGCTCTCTATTATCTTGTTGTTCCCCCTGGTCCGAGCTTTCTAAAGGAGCTTTCCTTTTAGCAGTTACTACATTTGTAGGCAGAGGAGGGTGTATCTCCTCATTCGTCACGTCCATTTCTTTATCCTCCTGTACTTGTTCTTGTTATATTTCATAACGGTTTTTATTCTGTCGTAAATTCTTTTCCTGCATTTGTGGATTACTTTGAGCTCGACCTTGTCTTTTTTTATTAGTAACCGTCCGAAACCCTTCTTCTTTGTTCTCTTCTGTCTCGGCTACTGTCTGCTTTTGAACCTGATCTACATCATTAAGGGGACAAGTTTTATACAAGTGCCCATATTCATGGCATCTTCTGCAACGGAATGGGATGTGTTCATAATCAAGTAATTGCTGCCAAATTTCGCTTGCATATTCTAACTCAATTGATTCCGGAAGAGGTTCAGATATATTCATATAAACACAAATCCTTGCAAAGGAAGTGTATCTACCCCTTCTGGTAGTTTCTGCAATCTTCAAAAACCTACCAAGTGAGTTCCCTATCCGCTCCAAGATTTTCGGATCCCAGAAATCCATGGGTAAAGCAAATAGTCGAACCCACACCGGGGCTGAAAGAAACTGTTCCTTATCTGGGTTACAACATTCTTCCCAATGCTGCAGGAATAGGTCCGCATTCTAATAAAAATAGAGCCCCCCTTCAAAAACCCTTTCCTTATCCAATAAATTTGTAAAAATGACTGTAAAAAAACCTCTTGCTCCAAATTTAATATCTAAATGCCCCTTTGGTTGCCACTTAATGTGAATCCATTTAAGTAAATCCTTTTAAGTGGGCCAAATTCCTATAAATTTACAAATAAGAGCATGATCTTTCATATAACCTCTATAGTGATCTAATTTATTTGGAGGAATAATAAAACGAGGTTTTTTTGAAGATTTAGGCAAACATTGACCCCTTTGCTGTGCCTGCCATTATGCCCCTAGAACCGGTCCTACACCCACCGATTGATTTTGTTCGCTACTTTCTCTTGTTGTTACATTTCTATAGGAGGGGATCTATCCCCCCCCAGACGTTGCCGCCATACTTCATGCTCAGAGCCAACAATACAGCCTTTCCTTCGCTGCTTAGGCTGAACAAAAAATTAAGATAGAACCATTACCAAAACCCTAACATTTTCTCAGTTGCAGAGCGCTCTCTCGGTATTTTTCAAAGGTAGCCATAATCGATTATGTACCATTTTGCTTGTGGGTTGCATTGGCATTTTAGGCCTGAGCATCCCCTTTTTCGGTTTGGAAATTTCTTTGTGATTTCTTCTTTTTCTTCTTTCATGAGGCGGGGATCAAAATGTTGTTATCCTTTTGATTTACGGGCTTGACCCTTTTTATTTTTTGGGTTCTTTATTTCCTAAGGGTATGTGTTCTACAAGTGTCATGTTTGGTAACATGATCGACATTTAAATGTTGCGTTTCATAATCTAGAAGTTGGGTCCACTAGAACTTTTTATGTTTGAGCTGATTGTTGTTAGGTAGACCTTTACTTAGGTCTATTTCTACACAGATTTGGCGGAGGTAGAGGTCCATATTTTTGAATGACCCAAGGGTGTTCCCAATTTCCTCAAGAACCATGTGATCCTAGAAAGGAATGGGGAGCCTCACCCATTCAAGCATTTTTGAGACCACCATTGTTGTGGCATCAAAATATAGGAACCAAGGGTAATAAAGAACCTTGCATTTCCCTAAAATTGAGGCTCTTCTTTGAATGCTCTCTCCACATCTTTTTGGGTATCAAATTGAACAATGAAGAAACCTTTTGAGCAAATGTATATGTTGCAGTTTTTGGTCCAGGTTGTAAAAGCCCGTTGATGCAAAACATCATCCTTGTAGGAAACAAAGCTTCTTGGGTTCCTAGCTCGCGAAGCACCCCTTCACAACCTTAGATTCAAGCCGATGGTGGAATTTATTAAGATATTGTAATCTTGCAACTGAAAATGATCATGTAGTTGCTTCCCTTCATGAAAGAGATGTTGTATATCTATAAGATATCTCAAACAATTCTTTATCTACTACTTGAGATTCACGACATATTCTAGACTTGAATCCCCAAAAAGGAAGGAATTCCCATTAAGGGATCTAATGAAGATTTGAAAGTCCTCCCCTTGTTTCAATTCTTCAAACCCTTCTCCCAACCTAGATTCATTAGTACAAAAGGGTTTTTTCATGTAGATCTGCATCATTTGGATAGTTACATAGATTGTGTAAACCTAGATCGGGCCTTATGTTCCAAGAAGACCAAGGAAATGAATAATGTTGACCAGATCTAAATCGACTTTAGACATTGACTCAAAAAGCATAATGTTGACCAGATCTAAATTGACTTTAGACACTGACTCAAAAAGCATGTTTGACAGTTCAAGAGATTTCCCACCGAGGAGGTATAAGCAGTTTCTTCATGGGAGAAATTGGCATGCTCAGAATAATTGATGGATTGCTACAACTTGATTTCTGCATATTACACAACTGAAACTTAATCATTGATCGATTGTTACAACTCGATTTGTACATATTACACAGCTGAAACTTAACATCTCAAAAAATTGTTGTTGGATTTAGAGCAAAATTGATTGGAAAATATGCCTAGACAAAAGCAAAAACATATAACACTTAGACTATATATATATTAATTATTTTTATCAATAATTATAATAATACTAGTAATTTAAAATAAAAATTATATTTTTTTAAATTTTTAATTTTAACCTATATTATAAAATAAATATTCAAATACTTATTATAAATTAATGTTTATTAATATTTACTAATTAATTAATTTATATAATTATGCTAATACTAATAATAATCAAATTAAAATTTTATAAACCTTATTGCACATCTATCAACCTAAATAATTAATATTATAATTTGCTCTTATATTTGTATCTAATCCAAGGCAGAAAAATTGTTGCTGTCCTCCACATACTAATCGGTTTTCTTTATTCGAAGTAGAGCTTGTCGGTGGCAGCGGGTCAGTGCTTGAGCGACAGTGGACACCCATTGGGTTATTTTCTATGAATTTTAGTTGACTAATAGCTTCAAGTGCCCACTCACTTTGTAGTTTCAAACACAGTTTTCTAAAATTAAAGCATTAAGATCTACATACATTGAAGAATATTATTTTTAGACGTGTGAAACAAATCCAGGGTAGAGACTCCGAAAACACCGTCTATAAGCCAGCTGTCAATGCCATTTTGTATAAATAAATTATTATTTTTATTATTGAAAAATTAAAATCCTGGACTGAAGTGTATAAATCCTGGATCTGTTTTTCCGCGGCTGTTTCGATCCCTGCCCTATTTTTCGGCGGCAATTACTTTACCCAGTCGACCAGAGCGGAGCAGAAAACCAACCAATGGTTTGGATTTATTATGGAAAAGCAAGGCAACTGGTACCCGTTTCAGTGGTAATTAGAACTGCAAGTGGCTTCATCTAATGAATCTGACCGCGTTAAATTTAGAAGGAAGACACATATTGGAATCAAATATTGTTTGACATTTACAATTAAATTAAAGATATAATATATTCAGTCAACTTAGTTGACCCAATAGATAGGGAAAATATTTTAATATAGATCATCTAGTTGACTCATTGGGTGTGAAAATATTTTAACATAGATCATTAAAAACACATTAAAATAAAAATTATAATCTTCAAACCAATTAATTTTGCAACATTTAGTTTGTAAATTTTTTTACCACAAACTATCTAGCTAAAATATTGATAATTTAAATTGGAAAACCATGGTGTTTCGTACTTATTTTATGCATGTAAAGAGAAATGTTTGTATGATAAAAATTTAATTAATAAATTTTCTCTTTGAATTTAACAATTTTTGTTTGTTTATTCTATAATGATCTAATACATTTAAAATCATTGAAATTTAGTTCTAGCTATTAGGAAAAATTACAGCCTGTAAATAATTCAAGTTATAAAACTTTTATTTGTATGAGAGTAAACATGTTTGATTTTTATATGGGTTGAAAAAATTTGAAATATAACATATGTTTTTATATTTAAATTTATATGGATTGTATATTCAATTTTAAATATAAAAATTATAAATTTTGAAATATTTTAAAAATATCATAATAAATAATTGAACTAACTTATTTTTATGAGATATTCTGCAACACATGTGAAAAGTTTTATAAATATTTTACAATACACATAAAAATGATCTTGATATGAACACATTCACATGTTATTTTTTCTTTATAAAGCATCCTAATATGAAATTATAAATTTAATTTATCCAAAAAGTAAAGAGAATCCAACATTGTTTCTCTAGTTTATAGGATTGAGAGAAAATCCAACATTATTTCTCATGTTAATTAGATACATAAAATCTGCAATGGAAATAAATTCAGAATCATATTCCTAAAAATACATGAAATCTGCAATAAATATATTTATTACATAAAAAAAATCTGTAATCAACCATAGAAATACAAAAAATTTGAAATAGATATAAAGCCGTTCACATATAAATAAACATACTTACAGGTTATTATTGTATTAATAAGTTTAAAGTTAAATCTATCCTGTTGGGAAATAAATTGCTGACCCAACCACTTAAGATAACATCATTACACTTACATATTTCAACATTGAAAAGCAACCTGTCATCCCAATTCGGAATGATTGGCAAAAAGGCGAATAAATCTAAATAGATCAAATCATCAGAGCCCATAGAATCTTCACTAGTTATCAGACAATCATATGATTTATATATCTTCAAAATATATATGTTCTTTGCATAGTTATGTCCCGTTGACAAGATGATAGAGAACGACTCTGCAATATTGTGACAGTAAGTCCACAGACAGTGTGTGCTGGACCCATTTCAAGGCAAGGAATTCGTGTAAATATAGTCGCCATCTTCAAACTGACTATAGCCATCATTCTCACAATCCTGTGGCCGCGGATGGCGAAGATCTTGATGTGCTGTGGACGAAAGTGTATAGCCCCTCCGCTCACAGCGAACTACTTCCCCTGCACTTTCTTTATGCTGAGCGTTGACTTGCATCTGCACATTGTAAATAAAAGCAGTCCCATAATATCAAAATATTGATTCTGGCCATGAGAATAACAAAGGGCATGAGTAGAATATGATGCATATCTCATACATCTTGCTGGATTTTCCCAGAATTTTCCCTCGCCACGACTAATTCTTCGGTCTTTTCTGCAAAAGTACAATGAATCACATTACGCAAAGAGCCAGATCGAAAATATTTTTTTGAGAATCTGGAATGTGGAAAGATTGGTTGTCATTATTATATCAAATACAATATTTTCTGTATACTCTAGCTAAAATCCTTTAGTAACTAATAAAGAAAAGGCTACCTTCTAAAAGAAGTCTGGAAGCTGCAGACTGTTGAGAGATGAAGATGAGCAGGAAGATCAGAGCGACGATGGAAGAAATGGCTGCACGCCCAAAACTCCCCGTATTTGACATTTGAGATAGAGACTGAACGAATGAATCAAATAGTGGCTGCTTACTCCCCTTTCAGATTTTCAGCGATCCAGAAGTCGATCAGATGCGGAGATGTATGTTGGATGGTAAATTCCAATTGCTCGAATGGAGTTGCAGGCGGCAGCACACAGCAGATCAACGTCGAACGGGTTGATGGCGGAGAAGGTTATCGCGACGGCATGTTGACAGCAATCAACGGAGTGCGGGGGGTCAAACAGCACGCCGGTTAACAAAACAATACCCCCCGCAGTTGACCAGCCGTGGGGCCGTTGACCAGAGATGTGCGACTGAGATTTAGTGCGGGAGGTCACCCATTTGATGGGTACGGCCAAAACCATACCCCCCGCAACCACCAAGGCTGTGGTGGCTCCGCCACATGTGCACAGCGCGCCACCGTTCCGCCACCACCGTGAAAAATTGCCGCTGCCAGCAAATTCAAAATTTGCCATAAATTTTCTTAAGCGGTGCTGACAGAAATTTAAGGCACCATTAATGTTATTTTTCAAGCGGTAGAATTATTGACAAGTTTGTCAACAAATAGCATTTAATTGTTTTAGATATTTTTGTTTATATAAAGGAACAGAATGTATTGTATTTTTTTTTAGTTGCTGATTTGAACGCACAGCAGTGCTTTGGATTAAAAAGACAGTGAGAGATATAAAAAAAAATACACAGAGCAGATTGTATTTTTTTTGTAAACAGAGAGAGAGCAGAATTAAATCTTTACACAGCAGTGTAAGATTTTATAAAAACACAGTGAGTTTTATTAATAGACAGAGAGCTGTTTATTTTTACAGAGAGACAGAAAGTTTTTTTTAATTGAAACAAAGGTCTTAAGTGTGCACTGTGACAGCAACAGTCACAATTGTAAATCCCTCTGAGTGAGGAAGAAGAATTGTATCAAGTTTTTTTACTGAATAGAATTTTTTTTATGTGGAAATTTTGTCACTGTGTATGCAAGTTTATTTCTCTGTGTTAAAGAGGCAGAGTTCTGGAATTTTTTCAAATTTCCAACATGGTATCGGAGCCAATCCAGGCTATTTGAAGGTCAAATACGCTGAAGGAACAGAGTTCGTTTTTGCAGCAGTCTCTCCAGCAGCGTGAAGGTTCAGTCAAAAAGAATTCGAAGGTATTTCTCTATACAGTCTTTGTGTAATTGTTGCAGAACAGTTAGTAATTAAAACACACAGTCAAGTGTTTTTACATCATAGTTAAGAGTGCAGAATGGCTGGAGCAGCCAGCACTGGTATGAGTTTGGGAAGTGTCCATCTCCCACAATTCAATGGAAAGAATTATGACTACTGGTCAATAACTATGAGGGCTTTATTTGTCTCCCAAGAGTTATGGGAATTAGTTGAGGATGGCTTTGAAGAGCCAGCAAATGAAGTAGAGTTTCTTCTTTTAACTCAGGCAGAAAGGGAGTCACTGAAGAACAATAAGAAGAGAGATGCCAAGGCTCTTTTCTTCTTGTATCAAGCAGTGCATGAGAGTGTGTTTCCAAGGATAGCAGCAGCCAAGAAATCCAGTGAAGCATGGGAAACTCTCAAGACGGCTTATCAGGGAATGGAGAGAGTGAAGACAGCAAAACTTCAGTTGCTCAGGAGAGATTTTGAGACTCTCTGTATGAAAGAGTCAGATAATATTGACTCATTCTTCACTCATGTGATTGGAATGGTCACACAAATCAGATCTCATGGAGAGACTCTTGAAGATAAAAGGATTGTGGAAAAACTCTTGAGAAGTTTACCCTCAAGATTCGATGTGATTGTCACCACCATAGAAGAGACAAGGGATCTCACAAAGTTTTCAGTGGATGAATTACATGCATCGCTGATTACCCATGAACAGAGATTGAGTAGGAGTGAAAACTCATCTCTTGAGCAAGCCTTTAAGGCCCAGATGTCTTTCGGAAGAGGAAGAGGGCAAGGCAAAGGAAGAGGAAAAGGCAGAAGCCAAAACAGAGGTGGAAGGAACAACCCTTCACATTCAAATGGAAGGGGCAACAATCAGCATCAAGGCCAAGGCAGCAGCCAGCAGAATGATCAAGGACAAAGGTATGACAAATCCAATGTTCAATGTTACAATTGTAAAAAATTTGGTCATTATGCTAATGAATGTAGAAAGAAGAAACAAGATATGAGAAGTGGAACAAGTGCAAATTTCACAAAAGAAAACAACAGCCAAAGTAATTTGTTTTTAGTTTGTAATATGGCTGAAGAAAAGAATGAGGATGTATGGTTTCTAGACTCCGGTTGTAGCAACCATATGACAGGAAACTTAGCAATGTTTTCTATGTTAGATGAAAGTGTGCAGTCACAAGTCACACTAGGAACTGATAGCAAAGTTTCTGTTATGGGAAAAGGATATGTAAATGTTTTAACAAGATTAGGTGCAAAGAAAACCATAGCAGATGTTTATTATGTTCCAGGAATGAAATGTAACCTCTTAAGTGTTGGACAGCTTGTCCATAAGGGGTATAATGTTTTCTTTGATAATGATGTTTGTACCATCATGGATAAACCACCCAGCAAAGTATGTATTGCTGAAGTGAAGATGACAAGGAACAGGATGTTCCCTCTCAGAATGAGAGCAGACTTGAAGAATGGCAAAGCAGCAGTTGCACAAGAGACTTACCAAAGCGAACCAAAGGATGATAATTGGTTATGGCACTTGAGATTTGGACATCTCAACTTTGGAGGTCTTAATCTGTTGAACAGAAAAGGAATGGTAAATGGTTTACCATTGATAGAGAAACCGGACAGCCTTTGTGAAGGTTGTATTCTTGGGAAACAACACAGAGAAAGTTTTCCTTCCGGGAAAAGCATAAGGGCAAAAGCACCCTTAGATATTGTCCACTCAGATGTGTGTGGACCGATGCAAACTCCATCACTTTCTAGCAGCCACTATGTCTTAACATTTATAGATGATTTTACAAGAAAAACTTGGGTTTACTTTTTGAAAAAGAAAAGTGAAGTGTTTGAAAAATTCCGCAATTTCAAAGCACTTGTTGAGAACCAGAGTGGGCTGCATATCAAAGTCCTTAGGACTGATAGAGGAGGTGAGTATATATCTAAAGATTTTCTACGGTTTTGTAGAGAAAATGGTATTCATAAGCAGTTTACAACTAGATATACTCCGCAGCAAAATGGAGTGGCCGAAAGGAAGAACCGAACCATAATGGACATGGCGAGGAGTATGTTAAAGGCAAAACATTTGCCGAATGATTATTGGGCTGAAGCTGTACATTGTGCAGCGTATATTTTGAACAGGTGCCCTACAAAAGCAGTTATGAACAAAGTGCCGGAAGAGGCATGGAGTGGCACAAAGCAAAGTGTCACACACATGAAGGTTTTTGGATGTGTGGCTTATGCACACATTCCGGATCAGCTAAGAAAGAAGTTGGACAGCAAAGGGGATAAATGTATTTTCATTGGATACAGTGAGGAATCCAAGGCTTACAGGTTATATAACCCATCCAGCAAGAAGTTTCTTGTGAGCAGGGACGTAATGTTCATTAAAGAGGAAGCTTGGGATGGAAGCATAGAGAAAACAGTGAATGTAAAACACTGTTTATCTCATGATGAGAATGATGACGAGGTGGCTGAAATACATCCCCAAACAGCAGCACCAATACAAGGGCAGCAAAGTACACCTTTGAGAAGAAATGAAAGTGCTTCTCCAAGCACACCACAAGGAGGAAATTCAAGTGCTTCTTCAAGCACTTATACACCTACTGTAAGAGGTAAGAAATTTAGAAGTTTGAAAGATATTTATGAACAAGATATAACAAATGAAGGTATCAATTCTTTGTTTGCTTTATATTGTCATGTTGATGATCCTGTTCATTTCGAAGAAGCCATCAAGGATAAGAAATGGATAGAAGCTATGGATGAAGAACTTAATGCCATAGAGAGGAACAAAACTTGGGATTTGGTTGAACTCCCAAAAGGTAAAGATGTCATTGGTGTTAAATGGGTCTACAAGACCAAGAGTAATGCTGAAAGCAAGATAGAAAGACACAAGGCAAGGCTTGTCGTCAAAGGCTATAAGCAGAAGTATGGCATAGATTATGAGGAGACTTTCGCACCGGTTGCAAGAATGGAAACCGTGAGAGCAGTGTTGTCTATAGCAGCACAAAACAAGTGGAAGGTTTACCAAATGGACGTGAAGTCAACATTTCTGAATGGAGTGTTAATGGAAGAGGTTTACATTGATCAACCTCTCGGCTATGAGAAGAAAGGCCAAGAGCACAAGGTATGCAAGTTGAAGAAAGCTCTTTATGGGCTGAAGCAAGCGCCAAGAGCATGGTACAGTAGGATAGACTCTTATCTACTGGAAAATGGCTTTGAGAAGTGTGAGGGAGAACCCACCCTCTACATCAAAGAACAAGACGGTAAAATTTTGATTGTAGTCTTGTATGTTGATGATGTTATTTTTATAGGTAATGATGATTGCCTTATTGAACATTTTAAAACAGTCATGAAGGAAGAATTTGAAATGACTGATATGGGTTTGTTAAGATACTTCTTGGGAATAGAAGTAGAACAAGATGAAAGTGGGATTTTCATCTCACAGGCAAAATATGTTAATGAGGTACTTGAAATATTTAACATGCAGGAAAGCAAAGGAGCAATCACTCCAACAGTAATGGGATTAAAGCTCAGCAGAGAGGACAACAGCAAGGATTTTGATCCTAGTTTATTCAAGAGCATAGTTGGCAGCCTTATGTATTTGACTGCAACTAGGCCTGATATTATGCATGCTGTTAGTTTGATTTCCAGGTTCATGGAAAAGCCAAAGGATGCACATTGGCAAGCAGCAAAAAGGATTTTGAGGTATGTTAAAGGTACTAAAAATTTTGGTATTTTTTATACTACTTCAGAACATTCAGATTTAGTTGGATACACAGACAGTGATTGGGCTGGAAGTGTTGATGATCGGAAGAGCACTTCCGGTTATGTTTTCCATATGGTTTCAGGAGCCATTTCATGGGCTTCTAAGAAACAACCCATTGTAGCATTGTCTATAGCAGAAGCAGAGTATGTGGCAGCTACAGCAGCAGCGTGTCAAGCAGTTTGGATGCGGAAAATGTTGAGAAGCTTATGTCAAGAACAGGTAAAAGGGACAGTGATATTTTGTGACAATAGTTCAGCTATTGCATTGTCTAAAAATTCTGTTTTTCATAAGAGGACTAAACACATTGATACCAAATTTCACTTCATACGTGAATTGGTTACCAATGGAGAAATCGTTTTGCAGCATTGTAGAACGGAGGATCAGTTTGCAGATATCCTCACAAAGCCACTTGCGCAGAAAAGCTTTGAACATTTCAGAAAATGCATGGGCATGCAAGAGAACCCAACAGTTGAAATTAAGGGGGAGTGTTGGATGGTAAATTCCAACTGCTCGAATGGAGTTGCAGGCGGCAGCACAGAGCGCGGCGAACAGGTTGATGGCGGAGGAGTTAAACCGCGAGCTGATGGGCAGCAATCAACGGTTTGCGGGGGGTCGAATAGCACGACCGTTAACGAAACCATACCCCCCGCAGTTGACCAGCCGTGGGGCCGTTGACCAGAGATGTGCGGCTGAGATTTAGTGCGGGGGGTCACCCATCCGATGGGTACGGCCAAAACCATACCCCCCGCAACCACCAAGGCTGTGGTGGCTCCGCCACATGTGCACAGCGCGCCACCGTTCCGCCACCACCGTGAAAAATTGCCGCTGCCAGCAAATTCAAAATTTGCCATAAATTTTCTTAAGCGGTGCTGACAGAAATTTAAGGCACCATTAATGTTATTTTTCAAGCGGTAGAATTATTGGCAAGTTTGTCAACAAATAGCATTTAATTGTTTTATATATTTTGTTTATATAAAGGAACATACTGTATTGTATTTTTTTTTAGTTGCTGATTTGAATGCACAGCAGTGCTTTGGATTAAAAAGACAGTGAGAGATATAAAAAAAATACACAGAGCAGATTGTATTTTTTTTGTAAACAGAGAGAGAGCAGAATTAAATCTTTACACAACAGTGTAAGATTTTATAAAAACACAGTGAGTTTTATTAATAGACAGAGAGCTGTTTATTTTTACAGAGAGACAGAAAGTTTTTTTTAATTGAAACAAAGGTTTTAAGTGTGCACTGTGACAGCAGCAGTCACAATTGTAAATCCCTCTGAGTGAGGAAGAATAATTGTATCAAGTTTTTTTACTTTATAGAATTTTTTTTATGTGGAAATTTTGTCACTGTGTATGCAAGTTTATTTCTCTGTGTTAAAGAGGCAGAGTTCTGGAATTTTTTCAAATTTCCAACAATGTAGTCTCTCTGTGGAACAATTATGAAGAGGAATGAAACGACAATATTAATATTGTTTTATGGTAAATGCGGCCCATACAGCGTGCTTTGGTGAGCTGGAAACGATACACGTGAATGTGAATATGGTGATAACAGCGCAGACTTCCACCTATTTGTTTCTTGTAACTCGAAACTGCAATGTCCTGGCCTGCTCTGGTCATGCAGGATACGAAGATACATTAAATAATTATAAAGGAAGGAGAATAAACTTGCTGCGTAAGTTATCAAAACCATATTTTTCCATGATAAGTAGGGCACAAATCTCAGGTATAAAAAGTCGGTGATGAATGACATTTTATGTAATGTGGTAATTGGCGAATTTTTTTAATATCGAAGAGTGTCTTAATAAAACATTGAATTATGGTTTATCTAAAACTTTATAAGTCTTACTTTACCTAAAACCTCATTATTAATATTTTTTTTTGTTTCACTCTATGTTGAATAAATTATGTAAAAAAATATTTTAAAAACTTCTTTCTTTTAAACTTGAATGTGCTTATATCTCATTTTTATTTTAAAATGGTTCAGTGTTGAGACTATCTTTGGAGAGGTTGAGAAGCGTCAATTCTACAAAGAACGTCAAAGATGGTCAGAAGCTTTTGTACTTTAATGTGTCAAATGGGAAGCTCGAAGACGTGGAGAAAGAAAGAGCGGAGTCGAGAAGATTCAGAGTGGGTGTAAGCGCTGATGAAGACTAGTCAAACAAAGACAAATGACAAATTTTGTAATTGTGATTTCAGTGTTGTAAGTTTTGAAATGTAACTATTAAATGGGGGTGTTTGAGATAATGCTCACATTAACGTTGTGTGCTAAGTTTGAGGATTGGCTTTGAGGTTTTGTAGGAGACTGTTGAGATATTGGAAGATAATTCTTCCATACTCATATTAGAATTAGTTGCAAATCTGTAGGTGAATTAGCTATTAACCTAGCTATGTTAGGATGTTGAGAGAATATCTCAACCTCCCTATTCATATTTAGAAGTGGTTAGATCTCAACAGCACTATAAATATTGTGATGTATGTTGAGATTTTCTGTTTTGGATAAAATAGGCAAAATCTCAGTAGGTGACAAAAATTAGGAATTAGTTCCTAGATTAGCTCCAGTTTGTTGGGAGGGAGTTAATGCATCCTAAATTTGATTTGAGAGAATTTATGAGGCAGTTTGATTCTCTTGGCTATATAACAGGTATCCATACGGATTGTTTGCATAGTGTGAGGGTGTTAGAGTTTGTAATCTCCTGTTTGATTAATAAAGACTGCCGATGCCTATGTTGTGTGGACGTAGCCCAGGAGGATTGGGTGAACCACGTTAACTCTGTTTGTCTCATGCTTTCTGCTATGT
Organism: Pinus albicaulis; assembly: GCA_034641835.2. Taxonomy (NCBI): domain Eukaryota; kingdom Viridiplantae; phylum Streptophyta; class Pinopsida; order Pinales; family Pinaceae; genus Pinus; species Pinus albicaulis. The sequence goes on along the minus strand of CM076584.1, from coordinate 33,300,945 downwards.
GTGATAATTGTGTTATGTTTCTGTTGTGTTAAACTCCAACAATTGGTATCGGAGCGTGTTGGAGGTTTAGAAGAAGCTGCGTGGAGCGTAGTTGTTTGGTGCGTTGCTGGTGCACCGCTGCGTGGTGGTATATCCACTGCTGCTGGTGCGTTGGAATTGCGTGCTGGAGGGAGCATAGAAGCCCAGAGCACTGTGGAGTACAGAATATATTTTGTCTTCACCATGCAAATCGGTCGTGGAGATAAAGATTTTGTCTGCGGGTTGGTGATTGAGGTTGAGAACAATGAGTCATGGCCGCCACTTCTGAGAGACAGCAGATCTTGAACAATGTCCAGTTTTCTTATCGCTTATGTTTCAGCACTTGCAGGCTTTACAAGCGACAACTCGTGGCCTTTTGTTTTTTGGTTCAGTTAGCTGTGCGTCGGAGCTTTGTTGGAGGAGCGCACAGTGGAGGAAGGCGCTATTCAACCTGTGCGCGTGGAGGTTTGTTTTTGCATTGGTGCTGCATGGAGGTGCACGTGCGTGGAGGTGCGTTGACTACTGTGTTGAAAGTGCTGTGCGTAGCAACGTGCTGGAGCGCTGGTGCTGCGTGGAGGTGGAGCTGCGTTCATAACGCTGGAGCGTAGACCTGCGTGTGTTTGATTGGAGGTTAAACAACACTGGATCAATTTTCTCGAGACTCGGCCTGACGTGATCAAAGCTCCCAACAATAAATCACTAGATTCTAACTGTTATCCCAACTGTAAGTCTGCATGCTTGAGAAAATTAATATTGTGCGTTGGTCATTCCTGGTGGTTCGTGTACGTTTGAGCAGTGGTATCCATGCGTTGAAGGTTGAAATTCCGCTTTGAATACTATGCTGCTAACTCTTGTGCATTAGTGAAAAATATTTTTTGATGGTCGTGGGTGGTACTTAAAAAGGAACGGCGCTGCTGCTTGGTAGCCTGACAGTCTGACAGTCGATATGCCTTTGACCGCTGGTTTTATGCCTTTGAACACAAAAAAAAAACAAATCGATTTTGTTTTAAAAAAAAAAAAACACCACCATACAAATCGTTTTTTGAGTTCATTTTTTATCAAATGCCGTCACATTAAATCAATATGTGTTAATACATTTAAAATCGATTTATGTTTGAATCGATTTGAAGTTTTTTGCATATGATAAAACAAAACAAAAATTATATTGATTTGAGTGGTGGAATTTTAAATCGATTTTATTTAAAAGGGTGGAGTTTATAAGGTGCACTTTTGTAAAAGTGTTTTTTAAATCGATTTGTAAATTTTTTTTTGTTGAATACCATTTGGACATGGTATGAAAGAAAGGTGAAAGATATATATATTTTTTTAAGGAAGTAAGAGGCACTTTAAAGGAAGGTGAAGGGCAGTTTTTTATTAAACAAGGCATTCTTTATTTAAAAAGTTGGTTTTTTGGAGATTATTGTGTTTTTTGCTGATACAAGATGGCGAAAACTCAAAGTGCCCGTTTTGAGAACGATATGGTTGGAGCCTTGTTGTCTGAGGCTGAGGAGACGAGGAAGAAGTCGAATGCAGACACCTCTACATCAGAGGTAATGATGGCCAGAGGTCGCTCGAGAGAGAGACACTCCGGGGGTAAGCATAGCAACTCTCGTTCAAAGTCTAAAGGAAAGAAGACAAAGGTGAAGTGCTGGCATTGTGGGAAAACTGGACACCTGAAGAAGGACTGCTGGAAGCGACAGCAGCAAACTTCTAAAGCAGATTCTTCGACAGAGAAGAAGGAGGAAAATTCGACAGATACATGTTCGGCATCTGGTTCAGGTATGAGCGACGAAGTGTTGTCTGTTAATATGTCAAATCATGGTCAACATTGGTTGTTAGATTCCGGTGCATCAAACCACATGTGTATTCATAGAGAATGGTTTAAGACATATAGATCAGTTAATGATGGAGTCGTGTACATGGGTAATGATGTCACATCTAATATTGCTGAGTATTTGTTATTTGAATTGCTGTGCATCTGATTGCTGTGTTAAACTCTAACAATTGGTATAAAAATCTAATTTCACTGGGAGCACTTGACACAAATGGATATAAAACTGTAATTCAAGGTGGAGTTATGAAAATCTATAAAGGTATTTTACTAGTAATGAAAGCTAAGAAAGTAGGAAATCTGTTTCAGTTAGAAGGAAGAACAGGGTCAGTTCATGTGTCTACGATGTCTGAACATGACAGTAGTTCCATTCGCCTATGGCATCAAAGGTTGGGCCATATGAGCGAAAGAGGGTTAAAGATTTTGGCTGATCGCAAGTTACTTCCTAATCTAAGGTCTGGAAAGTTAGATTTCTGTAAGCATTGCTTGTTTGGAAAACAAAGTAAAAAAAAATTTAAAACAGGCAAACATACTAGTAAAGGCATACTTGATTATATCCATTCAGATGTTTGGGGTCCAGCACCTACAACTTCATATGGTGGTTCGTCGTATTTTGTATCATTTATTGATGACTTTTCTAGGAAAGTGTGGGTCTACATGTTGAAAAGAAAGTCTGATGTTTTTTCAGTTTTCAAGCAGTTTAGAGCATTGGTAGAAAACAACACTGGTAGAACAATAAAGTGTTTAAGAACTGACAATGGTGGTGAGTTTACTTCCAAAGAGTTTGACAGTTATTGCAAGGATGCAGGGATCGAGAGACATAAGACCACGGTTTATACTCCTCAGCAAAATGGAGTTGCTGAACGCATGAACAGGACTCTTCTAGAGAGAGCAAGGAGTATGCTGAGTAACGCCGGGTTGCAAAAGGAGTTGTGGATGGAAGCAGTGGCAACAACTTGTTATGTGATAAACCAATCTCCATCGACGGCCATAGACTGCAAGATTCCGCAAGAGGTATGGAAAGGACACCCTTGTGACTATTCTAAGCTCAGAGTGTTTGGTTGTGATGCATATGCTCTAGTGCCTAAACATCAGCGAACTAAGTTAGATCCAAAGTCTAAAAGGTATATCTTTGTTGGGTATGGTGTTGGAACAAAGGGATATAGATTGTGGGATCCTACTACTCGCAAAATCATCATCAACGGAGATGTAAAGTTTGATGAATCCTCTCTTGTACAGTTAGATGTAGATAATATATTGAAACAGGATGATGTATCTGACTTTCGGCACATTCAGTTTGAAAGCTCTTCTAATGATAGTCATGATGACCATAGTTCAGATTCTAGTCATGAACAGGTTTCAGATACTAGTTATGAACAGGGTTCAGATATAGAGCGTGAACAGGTCTCAGATGCTGGTCATGAAGAAGTTCCTGCAGAGGGCAGTCAGCCAATTGCGGAAGCACCAGAAATAGCTTTAAGGAGGTCTACAAGAATCAAACGGCCACCGAGAAGGTATGATGATTATGTTACTTCAGTTGCTTTGACCGCTAATGACAATGAACCTCTGTGCTATCAGGAAGCAATAGAAGGTTCGAATAGTGACAAGTGGAAAGCAGCCATGAAGGAAGAAATGATGGCCTTAGGTAAGAATGGCACATGGGATCTGGTTGAGCTTCCGAAAGACAGGAAAATTGTGGGGTGTAAATGGGTTTTCAAGCTGAAACGGGGTGTGAATGATACGGAGGACAGGTACAAAGCGCGACTGGTTGCAAAAGGGTTTTCTCAGAAAGCCGGTATTGACTTTCATGAGATTTTTTCACGAGTGGTTAAAATTGTTTCAATTAGAATTGTGTTAGCATTAGTGGCTTTGCTTGATTTAGAGTTGCAGCAATTAGATGTTAAGACTGCATTTCTACATGGAGACTTAGATGAGGAAATATATATGGAACAACTGGAAGGGTTTTTTCAGCATCACAATGAGAAATTTGTCTGCAGGCTCAAGAAGTCATTATATGGCCTGAAGCAGTCGCCTCGGCAGTGGTATAAGAAGTTTGATTCTTTCATGTTGAGTCAGAAATATGTTAGAAGTGAATATGATCATTGTGTGTATTTCAAGCAATTGAAAAATGGCATGTTCATTATCTTAGTGTTCTATGTTGACGATATGCTTTTAGCAAGCAAAAGCATTGATGAAATCAACAGGTTGAAGACTCGGATGGCAAGGACATTCGATATGAAAGATCTAGGAGCAGCAAGACAGATTTTGGGCATGGAGATTTTCAGAGACAGGAGCAATGGTAAGCTGTGGCTATCACAACAAAAGTATGTTGAGAAGATACTTTTGAGGTTTGGTATGAATAATGTGAAGCCTGTGTCAGTCCCTTTCGCTTCCCATTTCAAGCTTTCTTCGGGTTTATGTCCTAATACAGATGAAGAAAAGGATTATATGTCTCAAATTCCATATGCTAACGTAGTAGGATGTTTGATGTATGCGATGGTTTGTACTCGACCAGATATTTCACATGCAGTTGGGGTTGTCAGCAGGTACATGGAAAATCCGGGTAAAGAACACTGGTCAGCAGTGAAATGGGTGCTTCGGTACTTGAGAGGCACAATTAGTTATTGTATCACTTACAATAAGAGTAGTGAATTTGTTTGCGGATATGTTGATTCCGATTTTGCGGGTGATTTGGATAAGAGAAGGTCAACTTCAGGGTACGTCTTTACTCTTGCAGGTGGAGCTATCAGCTGGATGTCAAAGCTACAGAACATTGTTGCTTTATCCACTACTGAAGCAGAATACATTGCTGCTTCTCATGCTTGCAAAGAGGCGGTTTGGTTGAAAGGTTTGCTTGGTGAATTTGGTAGGTTACAGGACAACATCAGGTTACTTTGTGATAGTCAAAGTGCAATACATTTGGCTAAGAATTCGGCCTATCATAGTAAATCAAAGCATATTCCAATTAAGTACCATTTTGTAAGACAGGTTATTACTGAAAGGGGAGTCTCTCTTGAAAAGGTGCATACAAAGGAAAACTGTGCAGACATGTTCACGAAACCAGTTTTGTTGGAGAAGTTGCGTTGGTGTTTGGCTTCTCTTGGCTTGCAGAAAAGATAAAATAATAAAGAACAGGGCATCAGGCTAATTGTTGTCAAGGTGGAGATTGTTGAGATTTTATGTTTTGGATAAAATAGGCAAAATCTCAGTAGGTGACAAAAATTAGGAATTAGTTCCTAGATTAGCTCCAGTTTGTTGGGAGGGAGTTAATGCATCCTAAATTTGATTTGAGAGAATTTATGAGGCAGTTTGATTCTCTTGGCTATATAACAGGTATCCATACGGATTGTTTGCATAGTGTGAGGGTGTTAGAGTTTGTAATCTCCTGAATTGATTAATAAAGACTGCCGATGCCTATGTTGTGTGGACGTAGCCCAGGAGGTTTGGGTGAACCACGTTAAAGCTGTGTGTCTTTATGTGCATGATTGATTTGCTGTTGTTGTGTTATTTAATTGCTGCGCACTGTCCAACAATGTATTCGTGTGATTAGATATAGAATAATAAATAATAAAAATATTATTAGTGTATTTCTGTGTGCAATGGATACTCCCATAATTTCTCATATGGTATCAGAGCTAGTTCTGGCTTGATTCCCTCACGGGAAGGCTAGGAAGATGTGAGTTTCTAGACAATTGATTTTTTGTACATAAGCGTGAGAGTGAAGCGTTTTATGTGTTTTATATAGTTGTTGTTTGATTCCGATTTTTAGTGTCACTGTTGAAGGATATTTAATTATTACAGCATCGCGTCGTGCTCGCATTTCGTGAGCAATACAATGGCTTTTTCCAGAGTTTGATTGATCTCTTTTGCGATTCGACCTGTCGGCCTCTCGTACAGGACCCCTGCAGCTTGTGCGGCCTGGCAAAGCAGGGAGGCTAATTCGTCCGTTCGGATCTTCAGCTCAAGGCATTCCTACTTGAAGGAATGAGCTTCTTTGACCAATTTGGATGCCTCATCCAACAACTAGATAAGCGACACCAGCGTCTACTTTATCACCTTCGTCATTCTTCTTTGGACCTGCAAACTTGGCTAGATAGGTACTGCCTTTCGGATTCCCCATTCACATGCTTCCTTCATGCATTCATACTGCCCATGGCGGCGGCAGCTCTTTCCACGAAAATGCGATTTCTATGGCCTTACGATTTGGTAAGTCAGACAATTTCTATGCTGTGTCGGGATGAGATATTGACCTTGAAATGTTCAACCTTGTGGATCTCGTCCAAATCCATTAATTTGTTGCTAGACGAGTTGCACTGCGTGAGGATAGATCTGGCAGCGTGAATCAATCACTGGAGAAGTGCTAATCAGGAAGTATTACAAGAGCAAAATAAAAAAGTTCTGCAGGAATTCTAGGAGGAGTATCTGTGGAGTCCATGGAAAATTATCGCTCTTTTCATTGGAATTTGTGTTCTCATTATTACTGTTTTAGAAGGATACTGCACCTTCTATGAATGCACACGCCAATCTGAAAACCCTAAGCGCATGTGGGGCAAAGCTACGTAGTCCACAAGAGATTCATATTGGTTTTATTTTGTTCGTGCCAAGTTCACCATTTTATATGTTACGTTTTCATTGTTTGTAAAATTATTGAAGAAGAGCCAATCAATAGAGCAGAGTAACATATGTTACACTAGTGGTTTTTTGATGTTCTTCGGTGCCTCGAGAACACATCATTAGTTTTCTTATGTATACACTCTGTTATACACTGGTGGATCTTGTTGTACTTCGGGCTTCAAGAACATCAGTTACAGGTTATCATTGTGTGGTGTGGTGTGGAATATATCATTATAGTGTGGGGTTTAAGTTTATATTTTTGTAAAGGTCACTTTGTAGGATTAATCACTGATCATATTCTGTACCTAGAATATTTTCCTATATGATTGTTGAAATTTATCCTTCGAGGTTATTTCACAGATGGAAATATTCAATAGGGTAGTTCAGTGTTGAAACTCTTCTTCAGGGGTGTCAAGAATTCTTAATCTTACAAATTCAGCATTGCTAGTCAGAAGCAACTGTACTTTAAATGAGTTGGAATGTAGGCTCAAAGATGTGGAGAAAGAAAGAGCTGAATCCAGAAGACTGCAGAGTGGGTAGAGTTGCTGCCAGTGAGACGAAGATAATTTTTATTGTTATGATATGTATGTAAGAATTAAGGGGGAGTATTGGAAGATAATTCTTCCATACTCATATTAGAATAGTTGCAGATCTGTAGGTGGATGTTGAGAGAATATTTCAACCTCCCTATTCATATTTAGACGTGGTTAGATCTCAGCAGCACTATAAATATTGTGATGTATTCGTATGATTAGATATAGAATAATAAATAATAAAAATACTATTAGTGTATTTCTGTGTGCAATGTATGTTCTCATAATTTCTCATAAAATTGATATATCCAACATGTTCTAATTTTCCATATGCTTAAATAGTATCCATTATCAAAATCCTTTGTTAGATTATATAAATCTTACACAAATAGTCATATGGAATCCATCGACTTGGAGCCTATATAATTGTAATTACGCAATTATATATATATATATGGTTTTAATTTAGTAAGAAGATTGTATATTATTATTTAAAATATGTTTTCAAATATATAAATAAATAGGATGTGTTTCAAAATTTCTTTAACATTAAAAATTAAATAATTTTTAAAACTCAACCTTTTTATTCATTTAAAAAAAAATTAACATTAAAATTAAATAAATTATAAAACTGAACCTTTCTGTTTAAAAAAAAAGCTAAATTTTGTAAAAAGTCGATCTAAAAATATTACAAAGATTAGAAACTTTTAAAAAGAATTTAATAAGTGAGAAAAAAACATTTAATTAAAACAAAAATTATAAAACAACCTAAAACTTTATTGGGCAATCGCCCAATCGCCATAGAAGGTTATCGTACAGCTAAATTTAAAACTCTGTATGTATTGTATATACATGAGATTAAGGCTGACGGTGGAGAAGATTCTTTTTCTAAATTCAAGGAGATTGTCGAACACGATGGTCCATCGAAGAAATTGCGGTCCATCGAAAACCCAACAGAATAGAAGCCTGAAAAATCCCGAGATTTGAGTCATCGTTTTTGCAAGGTCAAACCGGTCAAGAAATTTAGGGTTTGTGGAAGAATGAGGGTGAATACAATTTTCTAAATTTGTTGGACGTACTGATCACCACCCGGGTGTCCCACCTTCACTTACTCAATAATGTTAGAAAAGTGCCATGAGTCCTAGTATATGCTGCTATGGTGTTGGTTGTGTAATTTTCGTTGTTTGTTGTTGGTTTTATATGGCAGTGGTATTTTGTTATATGGTTCATTGGTTGAGTGAAGAGGTTAGTATATTGTAATGTCATGTTTTGACTTTGGTGTTGAGTGAGGGTATATGTTGAGCATTGTTGCATGTTGTATGGTTAAGAGAGGGTTGATTGTATGAAAGAAAAGATTGGTTAAGTTAATTGTTGTGATTGTGTGAGATTGTTTTAATGGATCTCGTATGGAAATGAGATGAAACATGTCTCATAGTTTATTGAGTTGATTTAGGTGGATCCTAGTCTGAAATATTTTGAAATGTGGTCCACTGGAGAGTTTGAAGGTTGGGGCGTTTAGGGAGTTAAGTAATGGATTGTTGTGACAAGGTGTAGCGACATCTTTTAGGTAGAGGCCTTGGAACTGGGGAGTGGTGGATTCCATCCACTGGTGGCTAGAAAGACTTGGGTATTGGGGCATCCAACAGGTGGTTCCCTGCAAAGTCATGGGAGTGGTATCTTCCAGCATGTGGTGGCCTACGAAGTTCAGGAAGTGTTGGCTTCCGACAGTTAGTGACCTAGAGCAAGTGTTGCTTGCAAGATTGACAAGTTGTGGTGTGCACGCTAGTGGTGGATAATGCATATGTGATTGTAGATTTTGATTAATAAAAAGAAGACGAAGCAAAGTAGAAGCGAATGGTGGTTTTTTCCCTTTAGGTTTAGACATTACATCCTATGTATTCACGTGTTGATGCATTGATTTCATGTGTATTACATCTTATGGTTTATGGTTGATGATGCTTATGTGTTGATGGTTTGCTTTCATATTTATATGCTATTGGTTAAATAATGCATGATTCAATTAATGTGAAAGAAAAGGCAAAAATTGGTAATTGATGATTCATTACTACAATAATGATTCACCCCCCCTCTCAGTGTTATTCACGCTTCCAACAATTGGTATCAGAGTAGGGGTTCTTGGTTGTAGCATAATCACTAGAGAGTAGATATAGGGAGTGTTGGTGAATTTTTTTATTTTTTAAAACAAAATAAATCCTCCAAGAGTATATGTCCTCATTGCTACAAAGTTCTAGGTATGACAAGAAAAAGTTAAATCTCAGTTATTGGAATATGGATCTGACATTTGAAAATTGGTTTATGAAGGTTGTGGAAAGGATCCTATACCAGCCAAGGTGTTGCAATAGAATGCAGAAGCAAGATGCATTATTTATGAGAATCTCCATAATGTATATTTGGAGAAAATAACAGATCTGAAATCTCCAAAGGAGATTTGAGACAATTTGCAGGTGTTATTTGGAAGCAGCAGTGGAGAGGTTGAGAAGAAGAGTAAAAGGAAGAAAAAGAAGGCTTTACAAAAGATATAATCTCAACTAGAAGAGTCTCATCCCCCTAGTTTGAGTTCAACAGATCATGAGAAGAAATAAGAAAATCAAGAACTAGAGGTATTGGAGCAGAATGGATCCAAAGGTATAAATACTAATGAGTTGTTTTTATGTTATTATTTGCATGGTTCCAATGATAGTCATGTTGAGTTGCCTAGTGAGGATGAGGATGATGTTAAGCTTTTTAGAGCTAAGTATGAGTCTGTGATGATCTTTATTGAAAAATTATCTGTTGAAGTTATTAGAATATCAACTACGTACAAATATTAAGAGAAGTTGTTTCATATTTGTAATGCAAAGGAGGTTGAGATTAACAAAGAGATCATCAACCTCAAGACCCATTTAGAGGAGGTTAGAAGAGATTATAGATAGCCAAAAAAGAGAGAAGGGGTGTCGAGTTAAACAAGTTGAAGATGAAGTTTTCATGTTGAGAAAGCAGCTTGAGGAAAAGGACAACCAACTAAAGGATGAGAAGAGAACCAAGGCTTTAGACATTATGCTAGGAAACCAAAGATATATTTTGATCACATATGGTATTGGATTTCAAAAGGGAGAGTCTAGCACGCAAGCACATATAAAGAAGAAGCCTATAGCAAAAAATGGTACAAACAAGAGAAAAAAAAGAGGAAAGCAACAACAAATCCATCAAAAACCTATAAGACAACCTAGAGAAGCACCCATGTCAAGAGGATCATTTACTCCTAGGGTTAAATATTGTGGCAAATATGATAGATGTCAAAGGAGAAGAAATAATCCATTTGATCCTTTGATGGATGATGTAGAGTGTTACATTTGCCACAAGTTTGGACATATTACAACTAATTGAAGAGTCACAATTTTCAAATCTAATCATCAGTATGGGTAGCTAAGGAGATTAGCCAACAAGTATACTAGTTCCTTTAATGGTTGTTGTTATTCTTGTATCCTATTTGGCCACATGGAAGTTGATTGCATATTTAGCCCATGGAGGAGAGGCATGTATTATGAAAGGAAAAGATCTAGCAGATTAGCATATGATTTGATCCCCTTGCATCATATTTCAGTCATGTGAAGTGTTATACCTATGACAACTTTGGTCCCATGGCAAGAGATTGCATGTTGTTTGGTTCCTCAGGGAAAATCTGACATAATGAGTATATGTCATTCAAAGTAGACGTAGAAGAAATATATAGGATGATATCCAGGAAAATAAGAAGCCTAGGGTCATGTGGAAGAAGAAGGAGCAACAACTCGTGAAGTATAAATATTAGCCCCCTCTACAGTCCATAGTTATTTGATGCATATTCATCATTGACTAAAGAAGTACATGAGAGGTGCATCACCTCAGGGGGAGCATGTGACATCCTGATGAAGATACTTGTACAAGTTGTAGCAATAACAACATGATGTGCTCATGATCCTCATTGCATATTCAGGGTCACTAGATCAACCTGTGTATTGGAGGTATGATCAACTCAGGAGGAGATATGCATGGTACTAGGGTTTCATGGCTTGTTTGTTATTTTAAGCTTGTTTTTTACTCATATGATTGCAACAACACCGTACATTGTATCATGGGTGGAAGAGGCATAAGAATAAGCTCTCAATGTACTTGTCATGACATCTTTGGTGAGTTGGTTGGGTAACCCTAGCATGAAAACATATATGAGAGTGAGAGTCTTGTTTTTCTTACATGCCTTATAGTGGTTATCTTCTTTCAGCCATGATTACCGAGTTATTGAATTCATTCACACTTCAATTGTTGACCAAGTCTTCAATACTCGTTGCTTTCATATTTATATGATGTTAGTTAACTAATGCATGATTCAATTAATGTGGAAGAAAATACAAAAAATGGTAATTTGTTGATTCATTACTACAATACTAATTGAACCCCCCCTCTCAGTATTGTTCACACTTCCAACAATGTGCCATTTTTTTTTGTTGTTCTAGTCAATTGATCGCTTTTGATTATGTACCATTCTGCTTGTGGGTTTCATTGCCATTTTAGACTGAAGCATCCCCTTTTTTTTCGTTTGGAAGGTTCTCTATGATTTCTTCTTTTTCTTCCTTCATGAGGCGGGGATCAAAAGGTTGTTATCCATTTCATTTGTGGGTTTGCCCATTTTTTATTTTTAGGTTTTTTATTTCCTAAGGGTATGTGTTCTACAAGTTTCATGTTTGGTAACATGATCAACACCTAAATGTCATGTTTCATAATCTAGAAGGTCGGTCCACTAGAAGTTTTTATGTTTCAATTGAATGCTGGAAGGTAGACCTTTACTTAGGTCTATTTCTACACAGATTTGGCGAAGGTAAATAACCCTTTCTTTGTTCTCTCAAGGTCCATATTTTTGAATGGCCTAAGGGTGTTCCCAATTTCCTCATGAACCGTGTGATCCCAGAAAGGAAGGGGAAGCCTCACCCATACTGGAATTGTTGATAGAACCATTGTTGTGGCATCAAAATCTAGGAACCAAGGGGTAATGAAGAGCCCTGCATTTCCCCAAAACGTTGGCCCTTCTTTCAATGCTCTCTCCACATCTTCTTAGGTATCGAACTAAACAATGAAGAAACCTTTTGAGCAAATGTATATGTTGTATTTTTTGGTCCAGGCTGTAAAAACTCATTGATGCAAAATATTTGGGCCAAAATCCATTGAATCTACAAATCACTGCCTTGGATTGAAGAACAAAAAAAAGTTGATTTACCTTTGTAAGTTTATCTTCATGACATGTGGTTGTTTTTTTTGTTCAATAATGTAAGGTCCACGATTGTATTATGACAAATCCGATTTATTAGAGCCCTTTTCCCTTGCCACATCCTTTTCGGAAACAAAGCTTCTTGGGTTCCTAGCTCGCGAAGCACCCCCTCGCAGCCTCAGATTCAAGCTGATGTTGGAATTTATTAAGATATTGTAATCTTGCAATTAAAAATGAGCATGTATCTTCTTCCCTTCATAAAGGAAGCATTGTATATATATAATATATCCTAAACAATTATTTATCTGCTACTTGAGATTCACCACATATTCCATACTTGAATCCCAAAACGGAAGGACTTCCCATTAAGGGATCTAATGAAGATTTGAAAGTCCTCCCCTTGTTTCAATTCGTCGAACCCTTCTCCCAACCTAGATCGGTTAGTACAAAGGGTTTTTTCTCGTAGATCTGCATCATTTGGATATCTACGTAGGTTGTGTAAACCTAGATCGAGCCTTATGTTCTAAGAAGACCAAAGAAATGAACTAATGTGGACCATATCTAAATCGACTTTAGACATTGACTCAAAAAAGCACGTTTGACAGATCGAGAGATTCCCTGTCGAGGAGGTATAAGTTGTTTCTTGACGACAGAAATTTGTAGGCTCAAAATAGTTGATTGATTGTTGCAACTCGATTTATGCATATTCCACAATTGAAACTTCATTAGAAGAAATTGTTATTAAATTTCGAGCAAAATTGATTGGAAAATATGCCTAAACAAAAGCAAAAACATATAACACTTGGACTACATGTTTTTACATATATGTATATTTAACTTATATATTAATTCATTTTATCAATAATAATAATAATTTAATATAAAAATTATAACTTAATTTTTTTTTTAATTTTAACAACTTAAAGTAAATATTAAAATATTATTTACTAATTAATTAATTTATATGGTTACTCTAATACTAATAATAATCCCCGGATGCAGGTGACAGTAGGAGTACAAATGACAATTGCCTCTCCCACGCCCATGAGGACGAAGATCTGCAGTGCAAGTCTTCACCCGATGTGGATCCTCAAACCAGTAACCACTTGCACAAGATGAATGAGATAAGGCATGATGAAGACACGCTTGGACAACAGCACCCCCTCCAAGGTACCTCTCTACAACAATCATCCTAAATGATTACCTGGATTGATATGCCGATTGGTCGTAACTCTTCACTCGACCCCGCTCATGAAAACGGTTATGGCACGTAGCTGCGTGCGAGGCTCAATCATGATCTTCCCCTGCGTAGCTGCGTGCGAGGCACGTAGCAGTGTTGTCCATAGCAGCACAAAACAAGTGGAAATTTTACCAAATGGATGTGAAATTAACATTCCTAAATGGAGTGTTAATGGAAGAGGTTTATGTTGAACAACCTCTAGGCTATGAAAAGAAAGGCCAAGAGCACAAAGTGTGCAGATTGAAGAAAGCTCTTTATGGGCTGAAACAAGCACCAAGAGCATGGTACAGTAGGATAGATTCCTATCTACTGGAAAATGGATTTGAAAAATGTGAGGGAGAACCCACCTTATACATCAAGGAGAAAGATGGTAAGATGTTGATTGTTGTGTTATATGTTGATGATGTGATCTTTACAGGTAATGATGATTACCTTGTTGAAAATTTTAAAACAGTCATGAAAGAAGAATTTGAAATGACTGATATGGGTTTGCTGAAATACTTCTTAGGAATAGAAGTAGAGAAAAATGAAAATGGGATTTTTATCTCACAAGCTAAGTATGTTAATGAAGTTTTGGAGAGATTTAACATGCAAGATTGCAAGTCGGCAATTACTTCCACAGTAATGGGATTAAAACTCAACAAAGAGGATAGCAGCAAGGATTTTGATCCTAGTTTGTACAAGAGCATAGTTAGCAGCCTCATGTATTTGACTGCAACTAGGCCGGATATTATGCATGCTGTTAGTTTGATTTCCAGATTCATGGAGAGGCCAAAGGAAGCACATTGGCAGGCAGCAAAGAGAATTATGAGGTATGTTAAAGGAACTAAAAGGTTTGGTATTTTATATACTACTTCAGAAGATTCAAAGTTAATTGTATACACTGACAGTGATTGGGCTAGAAGTGTAGATGACCGGAAAAGTAATTTTGGTTATTTTTTTCACATGGGTTCAGGGGCCATTTCATGGGCTTCTAAAAAGCAGCCTATTGTAGCATTGTCTATAGCAGAGGGAGAATATGTGGCAGCTACAGCAACAGTGTGTCAAGCAGTTTGGATGAGGAGGATGTTGAGAAGTTTATGTCAAGAACAGGTAAAAGGTACAGTGATTTTTTGTGACAATAGCTCAGCCATAGCATTGTCTAAAAATTTTGTGTTTTATAAAAGGACAAAGCACATAGATGCTAAGTTTCACTACATCAGGGAGCTAGTGAACAATGGAGAAATTGTTTTAAAACATTGCAGAACTTAGGAGCAGTTTGCAGACATTCTGACCAAGCCATTGGGACAGAAGAGTTTTGAATTTTTAAGGAAATGTCTGGATATGACTGATAACCCAGCAGTTGAAATTAAGGGGGAGTGTTGAAGTGTTAACTTCAACTATTGTGCAGTATTGGGCCGCCTTCTATTTATCTGGAGGGACTATGACACACAGTCACTTTCCATTTTGTGATTGAAGAAGTTATGTCAGGAGCGCCACTTTCCATTTCATTGAACAATCAAGTTCGGACTGTGAAAACCCTTACAGTCCTTCAAAAATAAAAACAGAGAATTTTTTTAATATACAGAGGAAGCAGACTTATTTGTTTGAACGCGAGAGTTTTTGTTTAAAGTTTTGGTGGTCCCACAGACCACGTTAACAGTCCACGGGAGCAGTGGTCCCACAACAGCCAGCGCAGCAGACATGTGGAGCAATGCGATTGGATCGCGTTATTTTGGATGCGAGTTTGAAACCTTTTTCCTGATGTGATAAGCTTTTATGCACGCAATTTAATAGTTTATCGTGCATCCAAAATCCCCTGTACACAAAAATGTTTTGCGGACCTGATATCCTTTTATGAGCTCGATTCTATAAACCATTGCGCATCCAAAAGGCTCTATGTTGTCACCCAAATTGTAACGCGAATTCTCCAATGCATTTTGGTTTAGTCATTTTGAAATCCGGCGGAAAGGTTGCGAAGGAAGTTTTATTAAGTTTTATTAAAGTTTTGTTTTAAAAAGGATTTGTTATTTGTTTCACTACGCGATAAAGGTTTATGGAGTTATATGTTAAATATATGTTTTAACATATATTATAACATATGCGCTTTGTATTTGGTGGGCTCGAAAGGGAAACATGTTTTAGTTTTATGTTTTATATAGTTGTTTGTTTTATGTTTTGTTTGTGCGATACATGATATAAAAAAAAGCCCGAAGGCTAATGTAATGAAAAAAGGGTATTTTTCATAGCAGTACATTAGGATTGAAAAACAGAGTGTAATACACAGACAGTGTATTGTTTTTTTTTACACATAGCAGTGTTGTGTTTTGAAAAAGAGACAGAGTATTGTTTTGTAACAGAGAACAGAGAGTGTTAGTTTTTGGCACTATGTTTTGCAGCAATCCATCTTGTGTATCTCCTCTGATAGAGAAATAATTTTGTAATAGTTCTTGTTTATGAAATAGAAGTTTTTCAAGTTGTTGAAACTCTGTCTCCCTGAAGAAAATTTTTAATTTTCTCTGTGTTAAAGGAGAGTATCATTCTCTCTGTAGTTTGTTCAGGAATTCTCAAAAATTCCAACAAAAACTTTATTGAACAATTGCGTAATCATCTTTTTCAGAAAGAAAAAATCTCTGTTTATTATATAAGTAAACAATACATTTTAATCAACATATCCAAGCTCAAAAGAGACTGCTGCTCAAGAGACGATAGTTACGTCATCATCTAATTACATTATTCCATGCGAAATGAGAGAAAACTACTTCAAATATAGCTGTGAGTATTTAAAATACAAAACATAATAAACATTAAAAATTAAAATCAAGCTGTTCCATCCATGATAATAACCGGGCCATATTTCCACCAGTAAATAGTAATAACATAAACAAAATTCAAAGGTTATTAAACAACTAAATTAAAAACCCTTTATCTATTGTATATACATGGGATTAACGCTGACAGTGGAGAAGATTCTTTTTCTAAATTCAAGGAGATCGTCAAGCACGATGGTCCATCGAAGAAATTTCAGTCCATCGAGAACCCAACATAATAGAAGCGCGAAAAATCTTGAGACTTCAGTCGTCGTTTTTTGCAAGGTCAAACTGGTCAAGAAATTTAGGGCTTGTGGAAGAATGATGGTGAATACAGTCTTCTAAAATCGCTGGAAGTGCTGATCTCCACCCGAGTGTCCCACCTTCACTTCCTCAATAATGTTATAAAAGTGCCATGAGTCCTAGTATATGCTGCTATGGCGATGGCTGTGTAAGTGTCGTTGTTTGTTGTTGGTTTTATATGGTAGTTGTAGTTTATATGGTTCATCGGTTGAGTGAAAAGCTCAGTATACTGTAATGTCATGTCTATTGAGTGAGTTTGCTGCTCAGTGAGAGAGGTTGTTACTATATAGGTTGAGCATATTACACAACAAGTGGTTGGAAAGACTTGGGAGTGGTGGATTTTATCCAATGGTGGTTAGAATGACTTAAGTGTTGGGTTATCCAATAAGTGGTAGCCTACACAGTTTTGGTAGTGGCAACTTATAGCAGTAGCCTTCAAAGTTTAGGAAGTGGTGGATTCCTATAGGTAGTGACCTAGAGCGGGTGTTGTTCATAAGATCAACAAGTTGTGGTTTGTACACTAGCTGTGGCCAATGCATATGTAACTCAAGACATTGATTAATGCAAAGAAAACTAAGCAAATCAGAAACACATGGTAGTTTTCTCCCTTTGGGTTTCCACCTTACATCCTATATCTTCATGTGTTGATTTCATGTTTATTGATGCTTATAGTTTATGGTTGATGATGCTTATGTGTTGATGGTTTGATTTCATTTTTATATGACGTTGGCTAACTAATGCATGATCTAGTTAATGTGAAAGAAAAGACAAAAATTGGTAATTGATGATTCATTAATACAATACTAATTTAGCCACTTTTTTCTGTTGTTAGGGTTAATTGATTTCTTTTGATTATGTACAATTTTGCTTGTGGGTTGCATTCGCATTTTAGGCCTCAGCATCCCCTTTTTCGGTTTGGAAGGTTCTCTGTGATTTCTTCTTTTTCTTCTTTCATGAGGCAGGGATCAAAATGTTGTTATCCTTTTGATTTACGGGCTTGACCCTTTTTATTTTTTGGGTTCTTTATTTCCTAAGGGTATGTGTTCTACAAGTGTCATGTTTGGTAACATGATCGACATTTAAATGTTGTGTTTCATAATCTAGAAGTTGGGTCCACTAGAAGTTTTTATGTTTGAGTTGTTTGTTGTTAGGTAGACCTTTACTTCGGTCTATTTCTACACAGATTTTGCGAAGGTAAATAACCTTTCTTTGTTCTCTCGAGGTCCATCTTTTTTAATGACCCAAGGGTGTTCCCAATTTCCTCAAGAACCTTGTGATCCCAGAAAGGAAGGGGAAGCCTCACCCATTCTAGCATTTTTGAGAACACCATTGTTGTGGCATCAAAATATAGGAACCAAGGGGTAATAAATAACCCTGCATTTCCCTAAAATTGAGGCTCTTCTTTGAATGCTCTCTCCACATATTTTTGGGTATCAAATTGAACAATGAAGAAACCTTTTGAGCAAATGTATATGTTGCAATTTTTGGTCCAGGTTGTAAAAACTCATTGATGCAAAACATCATCCTTGTAGGAAACAAAGCTTCTTGGGTTCCTAGCTCACGAAGCATCCCTTCACAACCTACCTTAGATTCAAGCCGATGGTGGAATTTATTAAGATATTGTAATCTTGCAACTCAAAATGATCATGTAGTTGCTTCCCTTCATGAAGGAGATGTATATTTATAAGATATCTCAAAAATTCTTTATCTGCTACTTGAGATTCACCACATATTCTAGACTTGAATCCCAAAAAAGGAAGGAATTCTCATTAAGGGATCTAATGAAGATTTGAAAGTCCTCCCCTTGTTTCAATTCTTCAAACCATTCTCCCAACCTAGATTGGTCAGTACAAAAGGGTGGTTTTTCATGTGGATGTGCATAATTTGGATAGTTACATAGATTGTGCCAAAACCTAGATCAGGCCTTAAGTTCTAAGAAGACCAAGGAAATGAATAATGTTGACCAGATCTAAATAGACTTTGGACATTGACTCAAAAAGCATAATGTTGACCAGATCTAAATTGACTTTAGACATTGACTCAAAAAGCATAATGTTGACCAGATCTAAATTGACTTTAGACATTGACTCAAAAAGCATGTTTGACAGTTCAGGAGATTCCCCTCCGAGGAGGTATAAGTTGTTTGTTTCTTCAAGAGAGAAATTGGCATGCTCAGAATAATAGATGAATTGCTACAACTTGATTTCTACATATTACACAACTGAAACTTGGCATCCCATGCACACTGAGAATCATTGATCAATTGTTACAACTCTATTTCTACCTATTACACAACTGAAACTTAACATCTCAAAAAATTGTTGCTGGATTTAGAGAAAAATTGATTGGAAAATATGCCTAGACAAGAGCTAAAACATATAACACTTAGACTACATTTTTTATGTATATATGTTTAACTTATATATTAATTATTTTTATCAATAATTATAATAATAGTAATAATTTAAAATAAAAATTATACTTCTTCTTCTTCTTCTTCTTCTTCTTTTTTTTTTTTAAATTTTAGCTTTTATTATAAAATAAATATTCAGATTATGATGATGATGATGGTTAACGTCCACTGAGACCAATCTTTGGTTTATCGGACCTAAAGGAAGTGATCACTCTAAGAGGAAGTGATTTTCATCCTCGATGTTCATATTTTGATAGAGATGGCGAATCCTTTCCATCCATGGTGTTTTAGGAACTGTCCAACCACCTGTTTCACTATGGAGTTCATGAGAGTTAGTTTTAATCTTGGCTATATTAATTTTGGTCTTTGAGCTAGTTAAAACAAAGAAATACTTTTGTTCTTCTAGAGTGGAATTGATAACCTCATAATATCTTAATTTTCTTTTAGCTGCTAGATTTTTCTCACCCCACATTTTTTCTTTAAACTTAGAAGTAACAATTTTTTTAATATTTTGCAATGAGCTAATACTAATAATAATCAAATTAACCTTATTGCACATCTATCAACCTGATTATTTAATATTATAATCGGCTCTTATATTTGTATCTCATCCGAGGCAGAAAATTTGTTGCTGTCCTCCACATACTATCCTGTTTTCTTTATTCGAAGTAGAGCTTGTCGGTGGCAGCGGGTCAGTGCTAGAGCGACAGTGGACACCCATTGGGTTATTTTCTATGAATTTTAGTTGACTAATAGCTTCAAGTGCCCACTCACCTTGTATTTTCAAACACAGTTTTCTAAAATTAAAGCATTAAGATCTACATACATTGAAGAATATTTTTAGACGTGTAAACAAATCCAGGGCAGAGACTCCGAAAACACTATCCATAAGCCAGCTGTCAATGCCATTTTGCATAAAGAAATTACTATTTTTATTATTATTAAATTAAAATAGAATTTTCTATTACTGAATCAATATATCAGTATATTTGCATTTACAGAAATTATTATTATTATTATTATTTTAATTAAAATAAATTAATTATAACATTTTAACACATCTATACAATTGAAAAAACTAATTATTTACGAAACCACTTGAACTGAACTGAACTGTGTAAATCCTGGATCTGTTTTTCCGCGGCTCTGTCGATCCCTGCCCCCTTCTTTCGGCGGCAACTACTTTACCCAGTCGACCAGAGCAGAGCACAAAACCAATGGTTTGGATTTATTATGGAAAAGCGAGGCAACTGGTACCCGTTTCAGTGGTAAGAACTGCAAGTGGCTTCATCTAATGAATCTGACCGCTTTAAAGTTAGATAGAAGACATATATCGGAATCAATTATTGTTTGACATTTACAATTAAATTAAAGATATAATATATTTAGTCAACTTAGTTGACCCAATAGATAGGGAAAATATTTTAATATAGATCATCTAGTTGACTCATTGGGTGGGAAAATATTTTAACATAGTTCATTAAAAACACATTAAAATAAAAATTATTAACTTCTAAGTTATATAGACAATAAACTTCAAACCAATTACAATTACTTTGTAATTTTTTTACAAACAAATTATCTAGCCAAAATATCTATAATGTATATTGGAAAACCATAGGGTTTCGTCCTTATTTTATGTACGTAAAGAAAAATGTTTGTATTACAAGAATTTATGTAATAAATTTTCTCTTTGTATTATATGAATTTAACACAATGTTTTTTTAAATGTTACAATGACCTAATACATCTAAAATCATTGAAATTTAATTCTAACTATTAGGAAAAATTACAGACTGTAAATAATTCAAGTTATAAAACTTTTATTTATATGAAAGTAAATATGTTTAATTTTTATGGAAAAATTTGGAATATAATATATGTTTTTATATTTAAGTTTATGTGGATTGCATATTCAATTTTAAATGTAAAGATTATAAAAATATCACTGAAAAATCAAACAATTGAACTAACTTATTTTTATAAGATATTCTTTAACGCATATGAAATGTTTTATAAATATTTTACACTACATAAAAATAATCTTGATATGAACACATTCACATGTTATTTTTGCTTCATAAAGCATCCTAATATCAAATTATCAAATTATCCTATTAAATTTGTTTGTTCTTTGGATAAATTTAATTTATCCAAAGAATAAAAAGAATCCAACATTGTTTCTCTTGTTTATAGGATTGGGAAGAAATCCAACATTATTTCTCATGTATCTATTATTTCTCATGTTAATTAGATACATAAAATCTACAATGCAAATAAATCCAGATTTATATTCATATTCCTAAAATACATAAAATCTGTAATAAATATATTTATTACATAAAAAAAAAATCTGTAATCAACCATAGAAATACAAAAAATTTGAAATAGATATAAAGCCGTTCACATAAAAAGTCTCTGGAAAACTTTTTATTTAATAACAATATACGGTAGATAACATGTTTATATTAGTGGAACATGACAGAGAAATCCTTGACACACATTAAAAGTTTATAAACATACTTACAGGTTATTATTGTATTAATAAGTTTAAAGTTAAATCTATCCTGTTGGGAAATAAATTGCTGACCCAACCACTTAAGATAACATCATTACACTTACATATTTCAACATTGAAAAGCAACCTGTCATCCCAATTCGGAGTGATTGGCAAAAAGGCGAATAAATCTAAATAGATCAAATCATCAGAGCCCATAGAATCTTCACTAGTTATCAGACAATCATATGATTTATATATCTTCTTTGCATAGTTATGTCCCGTTGACAAGTTGATAGAACGACTCTGCAATGTGCAGTAACAGTCCACAGACAGTGTGTGCTGGACCCTTTTCAAGGAAAAGAATTCGTGTAAATATAGTCGCCATCTTCAAACTGACTATAGCCGTCATTCTCACAATCCTGTGGCCGCGGATGGCGAAGATCTTGATGTGCTGTGGACGAAAGTGTATAGCCCCTCCGCTCACAGCGAACTATGTCCCCTGCACTTTCTTTATGCTGAGCGTTGACTTGCATCTGCACATTGTAAATAAAAGCAGTCCCATAATATCAGAATATTGATTCTGGCCATGAGAATAACAAAGGGTATGAGTAGAATATGATGCATATCTCATACATCTTGGTGAATTTTCCCAGAATTTTCCCTCGCCACGACTAATTCTTCGGTCTTTTCTGCAGAAGTACAATGAATCACATTATGCAAAGACCCAGATCGAAAATATTTTTTTGAGAATCCGGAATGTGGAAAGATTGGTTGTCATTATTATATCAAATACAATATTTTCTGTATACTCTACCTAAAATCCTTTAGTAACTAATAAAGAAAAGGCTACCTTGTAAAAGAAGTCTGGAAGCTGCAGACTGTTGAGAGATGAAGATCATGAGCAGGAAGATCAGAGCTACGATGGCTGCACGCCCAAAACTCCCCATATTTGACATTTGATATAGAGACTGAACGAATGAATCAAATAGTGGCTGCTTACTCCCCTTTCAGATTTTCAGCGATCCAGAAGTCGATCAGATGCGGAGATGTAGTCTCTCTGTGGAACAATTATGAAGAGGAGAGAAACGACAATATTAATATTGTTTTATGGTAAATGCGGCCCATACAGCGTGCTCTGCTCTGGTGAGCTGGAAACGACACACGTGAATGTGAATATGGTGATAACAGCGCAGACTTCCACCTATTTGTTTCTTGTAACTCGAAACTGCAATGTCCTGGCCTGCTCTGGTCATGAAGGCCACGAAAATACATTAAATAATTATAAAGGAAGGAGAATAAACTTGCTGCGTAAGTTATCAAAACCATATTTTTCCATGATAAGTAGGGCACAAATCTCAGGTATAAAAAGTCGGTGATGAATCACATTTTATGTAATGTGGTAATGGGTGAATTTTTTAATATCGAAGAGTATTATTAAGCATTGAATTTTGGTTTATCTAAAACCTTGGAAGCCTTACTCTACCCAAAACACGATTATTAATATTTTTTTTTTAATTTCAGTCTATGTTATGTTAAATAAATTATGTGAAAAATATATGAAAAACTTCTCCCTTTTGAACTTGAATTTTCTTATATCTCATTTTTATTTAAAATTGATATATCCAACATGTTCTAATTCGCTATATGCTTAAATGGTGTCAAAATCCTTTGTTAGATTATATAAATCTTACACAAATAGTCATATGGAATCCATCGGCTTGGAGCCTATATAATTGTAAACGATTTTTATAATTTATAAAAATTAGGCAATTAGATATTTTCGTTTTTTGTTTTAATTTGGTGAGAAAATTGTATATTATTATTTAAAATATATTTTCAAATATATAAATAAATTGGATATGTTTCAAAATTTCTTTTACATTAAGAATTAAATAAATTATAAAACTCAACTTTTTATTCATTTCATAAAAAAAATTAACATTAAAATTAAATAAATTATAAAACTCAACCTTTCCGTTAAAAAAATAAAAGCTAAATTTTGTAAAAAGTCGATCAAAAAATATTACAAATATTAGAAACTTTTAAAAAGAATTTATTAAGTGAGAAAAAAACATTTAATAAAAAAAAAAATTAAAAAACAACCTAAAACTTTATTGGGCAATCGCCCAATAGCCTGAGAAGGTTATCGTATAGCTAAATTTAGAACTCTTGTATATACATGAGACTAAGGCTGATGGTGGAGAAGATTCTTTTTCTAAATTCACGGAGATTGTCGAACACGATGGTCCATCGAAGAAATTGCGGTCCATCGAAAACCCAACAGAATAGAAGCCCGAAAAATCTTGAGACTTGAGTCATCGTTTTTGCAAGGTCAAACCGGTCAAGAAATTTAGGGTTTGTGGAAGAATGAGGGTGAATACAATTTTCTAAAATTGTTGGACGTACTGATCACCACCCGGGTGTTCCACCTTCACTTACTCAATAAAGTTAGAAAAGTGCCATGAGTCCTAATATAAGCTGCTATGGTGATGGTTGTATAATTGTCGTTGTTTGTTGTTGGTTTTATATGGCAGTTGTAGTTTCTTATATGGTTCATCGGTTGAGTGAAGAGGTTAGTATATTGTAATGTCATGTTTATAGAGTGAGTTTGGTGCTCAGTGAAGGTATGTGTTGAGCATTTTTGCATGCTGTATTGTTAAGAGAGGGTTGGTTGTATGAGAACAAAGGTTGGTTGAGTTAATTGTTGTGATTGAGTGAGATTGTTTTAGTGGATCTAGTATGGAAATGGGATGAAATGGGTCTCATGGTTTGTTGAGTTGAGTTAGGTGGATCCTAGTCTGAAATATTTTGAAATGTGGTCCACAGGAGAGTTTGAAGGTTGTGGCGTTTAGGGAGGTAAGTAATGGATTGTTGTGACAAGGTGTAGCAACATCTTTTACGTAGAGGCCTAGGAACTGAGGAGTGGTGGCTTCCATCCACTGGTGGCTAGAAAGACTTGGGTATTGGGGCATCCAACGGGTGGTGGCCTGCAAAGTCATGGGAGTGGTAGCTTCCAGCATGTGGTGGTCTGCGAAGTTCAGGAAGTGTTGGCTTCCAACAGTTAGTGACCTAGAGTGAGTGTTTCTTCCAAGATCGACAAGTTGTGGCGTGCACGCTAGTGGTGGATAGTGCATATGTGATTGTAGATTTGATTAATGAAAAGAAGACGAAGCAAAGCAGAAGTGAATGGTGGTTTTTTCCCTTTAGGTTTAGACATTAAATCCTATGTATTCATGCGTTGATGCATTGATTTCATGTGTATTACATCTTATGGTTTATGGTTGATGATGCTTATGTGTTGATGGTTTTCTTTCATATTTATATGTTATTATTGGTTAACTAATGCATGATTCAATTAATGTGAAAGAAAAGGTAAAAAATGGTAATCGATGATTCATTACTACAATAATGATTCACCCCCCCTCTCAGTGTTATTCACGCTTCCAACAATTGGTATCAGAGTAGGGGCTCTTGGTTGTAGCATAATCGCTAGAGAGTAGATCTGGGGAGTGTTGGTAAATTTTTTTATTTTTTTAAACAAAGTAAATCCTCCAAGGGTATATGTCCTCATTGCTACAAAGTTCTAGGTATGACAAGAAAAAGTTAAATCTCAGTTATTGGAATATGGATCTGATGTTTGGAAATTGGTTCATGAAGGTTGTGGAAAGGATCCTATACCAGCCAAGGTGTTGCAACAGAATGCACAAGCAAGATGCATTATTTAAGAGAATCTCCATAATGTATATTTGGAGAAAATAACAGATCTGAAATCTCCAAAGGAGATTTGAGACAATTTGCAGGTGTTATATGGAAGCAACAGCGGAGAGGTTGAGAAGAAGAGTAAAAGGAAGAAAAGGAAGGCTTTACAAAAGATATAATCTCAACTAGAGGAGTCTCATCCCCCTAGTTTGAGTTCAACAGATCATGAGAAGAAATAAGAAAATCAAGAACTAGAGGTATTGGAGCAGAATGGATCCAAAGGTATAAATACTAATGAGTTGTTTTTGTGTTATTATTTGCATGGTTCCAATGATAGTCATGTTGAGTTGCCTAGTGAGGATGAGGATGATGTTAAGATTTTTAGAGCTAAGCATGATTCTGTGATGATCTTTATTGAAAAATTATCTATTGACGTTATTAGAATATCAACTACGTACAAAGATTAAGAGAAGTTGTTTCATATATGTAATGCTAAGGAGGTTGAGCTTAACGAAGAAATCATCAACCTCAAGACCCATTTAGAGGAGGTTAGAAGAGATTATGGATAGCCAAAAAAAAGAGAAGGGGTGTCGAGTTAAACAACTTGAAGATAAAGTTTTCATGTTGAGAAAGCAACTTGAAGAAAAGGACAACCAACTAAAGCAAGAGAAGAGAACCAAGGCTTTGGACATTATGCTAGGAAACCAAAGATATCTTTTGATCACATATGGTATTGGATTTCAAAAGGGAGAGTCTAGCATGCAAGAACATATAAAGAAGAAGCCTGTAGCAAAAAATGGTACAAACAAGAGCAAAAAAAGAGGAAAGAAACAACAAATCCATCAACAACTTATAAGAGAACCTAGAGAAGCACCCATGTCAAGAGGATCATTTGCTCCTAGGGTTAAATATTGTGGCAAATATGATAGATGTCAAAGGAGAAGCAATAATCCATTTGATCCTTTGATGGACGATGTAGAGTGTTACATCTACCACAAGTTTGGACATATTGCAACTAACTGAAGAGTCACAATTTTCAAATCTAATCATCAGTATGGGTAGCTAAGGAGATTAGCCAACAAGTATACTAGTTCCTTTAATGGTTGTTGTTTTTCTTGTATCCTATTTGGCCACATGGAAGTTGATTGCATATTTAGCCCATGGAGGAGAGGCATGTATTATGCAAGGAAAAGATCTAGCATGATTAGCATATGATTTGATACCCTTGCATCATATTTTAGTCATGTGAAGTGTTATACCTGTGACAACTTTGGTCCCATGGCAAGAGATCGCATGTTGTTTGGTTCCTCAAGGCAAATCTGACATAATGATAATATGTCATTCAAAGTAGACCTAGAAGAAAGATATAAGATGATATCCAGGAAAATAAGAAGCCTAGGGTCATGTGGAAGAAGAAGGAGCAACAACTTGTGAAGTATAAATATTACCCCCCTCTACAACCCATAGTTATTTGATGCATATTCATCGTTGACTATAGAAGTACAGATTAGGTGCACCACCTCAGGGGGAGCATGTGACATCCTGATGAAGATACTTGTGCAAGTTGTAGCAATAAAAACAACATGATGTGCTCATGATCCTCATTGCATATTCAGGGTCACTAGATCAACCTGTATATTGGAGGTATGATCAACTCAGGAGGAGATATGCATGGCACTAGGGTTTCATAGCTTGTCTGTTATTTTTATCTTGTTTTTTACTCATATGATTGCAAAAACACCATACATTGTATCATGGGTGGATGAGGCATGAGAATAAGCTCTCAATGTACTTGTCATGACATATTCGGTGAGTTGGTTGAGTAACCCTAGCATGAAAACATATATGAGAGTGAGAGTCTTGTTTTTCTTACATGCCTTATAATGGTTATCTTATTTCAGCCATGATTACCGAGTTATTGAATTCATTCACACTTCAATTGTTGACCAAGTCTTCAATACTCGTTGCTTTCATATTTATATGATATTAGTCAACTAATGCATGATTCAATTAATGTGAAAGAAAATACAAAATTTGGTAATTTGTTGATTCATTACTATAATACTAATTGAACCCCCCCTGTTAGTATTGTTCACACTTCCAACAATGTCCCATTTTTCTGTTGTTTTGGTCAATTGATCGCTTTTGATTATGTACCATTCTGCTTGTGGGTTGCACTGCCATTTTAGACTGAAGCATCCCCTTTTTTTTCGTTTGGAAGGTTCTCTATGATTTCTTCTTTTTATTCCTTCATGAGGCGGGGATCAAAAGGTTGTTATCCATTTCATTTGTGGGTCTGCCCATTTTTTATTTTTAGGTTTTTTATTTCCTAAGGGTGTGTGTTCTACAAGTTTCATGTTTGGTAACATGATCAACATCTAAATGTCGTGTTTCATAATCTAAAAGGTAGGTCCACTAGAAGTTTTTATGTTTCAGTTGAATGTTGGAAGGTAGACCTCTACTTAGGTCTATTTCTACAGAGATTTGGCGAAGGTAAATAACCCTTTCTTTGTTCTCTCGAGGTCCATATTTTTTAATGACCTAAGGGTGTTCCCAATTTCCTCATGAACTATGTGATCCAAAAAAGGAAGGGGAAGCCTCACCTATACTGGCATTGTTGATAGCACCATTGTTGTGGCATCAAAATCTAGGAACCAAGGGGTAATGAAGAGCCCTGCATTTCCCTAAAACGTTGGCCCTTCTTTCAAAGCTCTCTCCACATCTTCTTGGGTATCGAACTAAACAATGAAGAAACCTTTTGAGCAAATGTATATGTTGTAGTTTTTGGTCCAGGTTGTAAAAACTCATTGATGCAAAACATTTGGGCCAAAATCCATTGAATCTGCAAATCACTGCCTTGGATTGAAGAACAAAAAAAAGTTGATTTACCTTTGTAAGTTTGCCTTCATGACATGTGGTTGTTTTTGTTGTTCAATAATGTAAGGTCCATGATTGTATTATGAAAAATCCGATTTATTAGAGCCCTTTTCCCGTGCCACATCCTTGTAGGAAACGAAGCTTCTAGGGTTCCTAGCTCACGAAGCACCCCCTTGCAGCCTTGGATTCAAGCCGATGTTGGTATTTATTAAGATATTGTAATCTTGCAACTGAAAATGAGCATGTATCTTATTCCCTTCATAAAGGAGGCGTTGTATACACATAATATATCGTAAACAATTATTTATCTGCTACTTGAGATTCACCACATATAAAATACTTGAATCCCAAAAAAGGAAGGACTTCCCATTAAGGGATCTAATGAAGATTTGAAATTCCTCCCCTTGTTTCAATTTGTCAAACCCTTCTCCCAACCTAGATCAGTTAGTACAAAGGGTTTTTTCTCGTAGATCTGCATCATTTGGATATCTACGTAGGTTGTGTAAACCTAGATCGGGCCTTATGTTCCAAGAAGACCAAAGAAATGAACTAATGTGGACCATATCTAAATCGACTTTAGAAATTGACTCAAAAAAGTATGTTTGACAGATCGAGAGATTCCCTGCCGAGGAGGTATAAGTTGTTTCTTGACGAGAGAAATTTGTAGGCTCAAAATAGTTGATTGATTGTTGCAACTCGATTTCTGCATATTCCACAACTGAAACTTCATTCGAAGAAATTGTTATTAATTTCGAGCAAAATTGATTGGAAAATATACCTAAACAAAAGCAAAAACATATAACACTTGAACTACATGTTTTTACATATATGTATATTTAACTTATATATTAATTCCTTTTATCAATAATTATAATAATAATAATTTAATATAAAAATTATAATTTACTTAAATTTTTTTTTTTTTTTAATTTTAACAACTTAAAGTAAATATTAAAATAATATTTACTAATTAATTAATTTATATGGTTACTCTAATACTAATAATAATCCCCAGATGCGGGTGACAACAGGAGTATGAATGATAATCACATCTCCCACGCCCATGAGGACGAATATCTGCAGCGCAAGTCCTCACCCGATGTGGATCCTCAAACAAGTAACCATCCGCATGAGATGAATGAAATAAGGCATGCTGAAGACACACTTGGACAATGTCACCCCCTCCACGGTACCTCTCTGCAGCAATCATCCTAAATGATTTCCTGGATCGACATTTTGATTGGCCATAACTCTTCACTCGAGCCCACTCATGAAAACGGTTATAGCACGCAGCGGTGTGCGAGGCTCAATCATGATCTTCCCCTTTGCATGTGTTACAGGCCTTTTAAAAGGAAGGCCCCTTAGCACAAAGAGATACACAGTCAGCTCCTTCAGTGTTTTTTGTTACTTCCGTTCTTGCCCTCCTGTGCCACCAACCCGCTGCACAACCCTCTTCCTAGAGCTGTGCTGCGCAGAAATCTCTGGGTTGCAATTTATCCAGCCCACGCATCTTATCCCAGCTCCATCTGTCCCTCCAGTCTCAATAGTTTGTGCGCACCCATTACCCTGCGTCCCTTGACGTGCTCTCCCCCTCATTGTTCCCCCTATCAACTTGATTCTCCCCTGCTTCGACCCTCTCCCCCTGCTGAGCATCCCTCCATCTCTGTCACACCTCTGCTTCAGCAGGCCATGACACCTAGGTTGCGCCAGAGAACCATCTGTGGAGGGCAGAGAGGGGCGCTCCCTAGTCATTACCACCGTGGGACATAAAATCACTTGGAGTCTGTTGAAAGCTCCTGTTTCGCTAGACAGAGCCCCGAACCGGATCAAGAGGAGGAGGCCCCCATGCAAGCTTCGCAGAGGGGAAGATGTGGACCTTGGAAGTCCACCATTGCACATTAGGAGCACCTCCTGCCTCGTAAGACTGAACCTCTTCCGGCTCAGGAGGATGAGGGTGATGATACAGATGTATGGATTATGGATTCTGAAGGTACTTGGACGCACATTAGAATATTCGGTGGCTCCCATCCTCTGCGCACTGGTCCCCAAACCTACGCGTCCACCCACTGATACAGAGGAAGCGGTTGCATAGGCATACGCCTGCCCCATAGTGGAGGAAGAGCCAGACAGTAATGATGAAGCTAAAGACTAAGGACTGTGATGCTACTCAGAGTGACCTTGATTTTTGTCATGCCTGCTATCACCACAAAACTTCAAGTTATACTTATGCTTCCTCGTATTGCATTTTGTAATTCCTGCTTCAAGTATTTTACGGGTTGGTTTCCTCCATAGAGGCAACCCCGAAACCGCGCAACTAAAGCTGGGATTAGTTAAGCGCAGCTTACCCAACATGTAACATATGTACTGTTTCTATTTCCAAATTCATATAGATTAGTCTAATTTACCAAAAAAAAAAATACTAATAATAATCGAATTAAAATTTTATAAACCTTATTGCACATCTATCAACCTTAATAATTAATCTTATAATTTCCTCTTATATTTATAATATCGAAATAAGATTAGGGTTTAGATTTGCGGTATCTAATCCAAGGCAGAAAAATTGTTGCTTTCCTCCACATACTAATCGGTTTTCTTTATTCAAAGGAGAGCTTGTCGGTGCCAGCGGGTGAGTGCTAGAGCGTGTGACACCCATTGGCTTATTTTTCAAGAATTTTATTCAAAGCTGCGGTTCCATGGTTAGTGACTCACTGATATGGTATTTTCAAACACAACTTTCTGAAACTAAAGCATTAAGATTTACTTACATTAAAATCCAGAGTATTCTTCGAAAACACTACATATAAGCCAGTTGTCAATGCCATTTTGCATAAACAAATTATTATTAAATTAAAATAGAATTTTCTATAACAGAATCAGTATACTATAATTTTACAGAAAATAAATTAATTATTTATAAGACCACTTGAACTGAACTGTATCAATCTTGTATCTGTTTTTCGACGGCTGTGTCGATCCCTGCCCCTTCTTTCGGCGGCAATTACAACTTTAGTGAGTTTACCCAGTCGACCATAGAAGTTGACTCAGTAGGTGGCAAAATATTTTAACATAGATCATTAAAAAGCACATTAAAATTTGGGTGCATGTCAGTATAAAAAAAACATAATTGCCAGTAGATAAGTGAAGCCTGTTCGAAGTCATTGTTAAATACATTAAACAAGGTAGGCTGCCAAGCAGCAAGTCTTGTGACTGATTCAAAAAACAAAACAAAGTACGAGTGTCAGTGGCTGCACAATGTTTGTTAAGTTTCTTTTGGTGGGCATGTCATTGAATGAATCCAAGCAACTTTATAATAAATGCAAAAAAATGTAACAAAAATCATAATACATGGAGATTAGAAAATGATTGTTTAATAAGTATAACTTGTAATAATTAAATATATGCATATTATTTTAAGATATATATATATTATGGAAAATAAAATATGTATGTGTATATAGTCAAAAATGAAAACAATAATGTCTAAGGGTATAGAAGGGTGTATTGTTAAATCACTTTGTGATGTGAAGGTTATCCATTCAAAATTTTTTGGGATAAAATCTAGTTTTGTTAAAGATTGATGTGGCCTAGGTTGATATCACATCTAAGTGATGTGATGTGAAGGTCATCCATTCAAAATTCCTTAGAGAAAAAACTAATTTTCTTAAATATTGATGTCCTTGGAGAAAAAACTAGTCTTGTTAAATATTGATGTGGCCTAAAAAAACTCAAACTACTTAATAAAAAAATAATAATAACCCATCAACCAAAATTGTGCCAAATCCCATAAACAAGGACTAATAATGATTAAGAGGCTGAATGATGTAAAATAAAATTAATATAGCAAGTAGCATCATGGATAGAATCATGCCCGGTCCTATAGGCAGGGGATTAATAATGTAGTCCGGCAAAAATGCTTTAGAGGCTAAATGATGTAAAATAAAATTAATACAACAGGTCGCGTCATGGATAGAATCGTGTCGAGTCTATATAGACCAGGACTAATAATTTTAAAGGCTAAAATAATATGAAGGTATACATAATAATGAAGAAAATGTAAAATAACTGAAATGTTAGTATTTTTTTATATTATTAAATTTAAATATATTAATTTTATTTGAGAATGTAAATTTTTGTGATTCATAATTGTTTAATTTTATAATAATAAATAAAAATTATATTTAAAAAATAATTTTAAATAAAAAATAAATAACAAAAATAAGTGTTTTTTTTTTACTAATATAGATTAATGTATAAAGATTTGAATTAATGTTTTATTATAAGTAATGCTTTAACAATACATTTATATGTTTAATTAAAAAATAAAAATAAAAATATTTATCTATTATTATGAATTATAAATGAAGTTAATAATAATAAATATTTATTTTTAATTATAATGTGTTTTTTGTTTGTCAAGTTGTCTGAGTTTGACTTCAACTTTGACCTGTGACTTGAGAATGGAAAGGTGTGAAAATCAAGCAGGGATTACACACAACATGGAGTTTCTAATCCCGGACACTATTATACATCTCACACACAACATGGAGTTTCTAACCCCGGACACTATTATACATTTCGTGGGCTAAGTATAATTTGTTTCTAATTATAAGTTAACTGTAGAAAAAAAATACTTAATTAATTTGTAATAAAAAATTATATTTATGATGATAAATTATTAATGAAATTAAGAAAATAATTGCATTTATTAATTGACAATGGATGGACAATTATTAAACTTTATTTATAGTGGATTGCACACAAGGTGCTCTGCAATTGACCATAATGTGATTTATCAAGAAGAGACTAAGCACAAATTATGAATCGCAAAAGCCTGCATTTTGAGATTTTAAACCAATGTAAATTTGTTTGAAACTGAACCTATTCAAATACATAATTTAATATAAAGGAATTAGTACATGACACTTAATTAAATAAAAAATTCTAATAATATTAATAGTTACTTATAACATTAAATTTAGAGTGTACTCTAAAGATTCTCTAACATAGTCCAGTCATAGTTTCTAGTTGGAATCTAGTAGGGACTTCTTGGAATCTTAAATTTGACCTTTGTAATTTGTACAATTTGAATGCCTCATGTTAAAAAAAATAAAAAATACAATGAGAATATTATGTTTATATGCAAGTCTATACCTAGAACATAATAAATAGATTGAATAGTGTTGGGAATCAATATTATTGTTAGATCGAAACCCGCAGGTGTTAGTCAACCATCGCTTCGCGAGAGATAAGGACTCATGAGAGGTGGTTAGTCCATGTCACGAAACACACAGGGAGAACTGGTTTATCCAATGTCCAACAATCTCCCCCCCAACGTGAGTCGGGTGTGTATCGAACTCGTGACCTATGCTCTGATACCACTTGTTGGGAATCACAATTGTCGTTAGACCAAAACCCTTAGGTGTTATTCAACGATCGCATCGCCAGAGATAAGGATCCACGAGAGGAAATTAGTCCATGTCACGAAAAACACGAGGAGCGTTGGTTTATCCAATGTCCAACATGTAGTCCATAGCTATATCTTCAAAAAAAATTAATGGGCCCTCTTATCTAGCAAAACTATAAAATTTTCCAAAGGGACTCCAAACTAGATAACAAAAAACGGGTTTTTTAGGTATATACCTTACAAAAATGACCCACCAAAACACAAAATTATGTCATATTGTTACTAATTGATAATGCAATCCTTTATAAATATGTAATGCCAATCCATGTAGTTTTAAGGAATAGGAGAGTTTACACCCTTCACTAGCTCATAAGTCCACATCTTTATTGAGATCACAAAGAACATGGAAATATGCTATTGCAGAGAACCCTTTTGCTGCTTTCCTAATTTTTTAAAATAATTCAAGTTATAAAACTTTTATTTGTATGAGAGTAAATATGTTTGATTTTTATATGGGTTGAAAAAATCTGGAATATAGCATATGTTTTTATATTTAAATTTATATGGATTGTATATTCAATTTTAAATATAAAAATTATAAATTTTGAAATATTTTAAAAATATCATAAAAAATCAAATAATTGAACTAACTTATTTTTATGAGATATTCTGCAACACATATGAACACATAAAAATGATCTTGATATGAACACATTCGCATGTTATTTTTGCTTTATAAAGCATCCTAATATCAAATTATAAATTTAATTTATCCAAAAAGGAAAGAAAATCCAGCATTGTTTCTCTTGTTTATAGGATTGAGAGAAAATCCAACATTATTTCTCATGTTATTTAGATACATAAATCTGCAACGGAAATAAATTCAGATTCATATTCCTAAAAATACATGAAATCTGCAATAAATATATTTATTACATACAAAAAATCTGTAATCAACCATAGAAATACAAAAAATTTGAAATAGATATAAAGCCGTTCACATATAAAGAAACATACTTACAGGTTATTATTGTATTAATAAGTTTAAAGTTAAATCTATCCTGTTGGGAAATAAATTGCTGACCCAACCACTTAAGATAACATCATTACACTTACATATTTTAACATTGAAAAGCAACCTGTCATCCCAATTCGGAATGATTGGCAAAAAGGCGAATAAATGTAAATAGATCAAATCATCAGAGCCCATAGAATCTTCACTAGTTATCAGACAATCATATGATTTATATATCTTCTTTGCATAGTTATGTCCCGTTGACAAGATGATAGTTATGTTCTTTGCATAGTTATGTCTTTGCAATATTGTGACAGTAACAGTCCACAGACAGTGTGTGCTGGACCCTTTTTAAGGCAAGGAATTCGTGTAAATATAGTCGCCATCTTCAAACTGACTATAGCCGTCATTCTCACAATCCTGTGGCCGTGGATGGCGAAGATCTTGATGTGCTGTGGACGAAAGTGTATAGCCCCTCCGCTCACAGCGAACTACTTCCCCTGCACTTTCTTTATGGTCAGCGTTGACTTGCATCTGCACATTGTAAATAAAAGCAGTCCCATAATATCGAAATATTGATTCTGGCCATGAGAATAACAAAGGGTATGAGTAGAATATGATGCATATCTCATACATCTTGCTGGATTTTCCCAGAATTTTTCCTCGCCACGACTAATTCTTCGGTCTTTTCTGCAAAAGTACAATGAATCACATTACCCAAAGAGCAAGATCGAAAATATTTTTTTGAGAATCTGGAATGTGGAAAGATTGGTTGTCATTATTATATCAAATACAATATTTTCTGTATACTCTAGCTAAAATCCTTTAGTAACTAATAAAGAAAAGGCTACCTTGTAAAAGAAGTCTGGAAGCTGCAGACTGTTGAGAGATGAAGATCATGAGCAGGAAGATCAGAGCTACGATGGCTGCACGCCCAAAACTCCCCATATTTGACATTTGATATAGAGACTGAACGAATGAATCAAACAGTGGCTGCTTACTCCCCTTTCAGATTTTCAGCGCTCCAGAAGTCGATCAGATGCGGAGATGTATTCTCTCTGTGGAACAATTATGAAGAGGAGAGAAACGACAATATTAATATTGTTTTATGGTAAATGCGGCCCATACAGCGTGCTCTGCTCTGGTGAGCTGGAAACGACACACGTGAATGTGAATATGGTGATAACAGCGCAGACTTCCACCTATTTGTTTCTTGTAACTCGAAACTGCAATGTCCTGGCCTGCTCTGGTCATGAAGGCCACGAAAATACATTAAATAATTATAAAGGAAGGAGAATAAACTTGCTGCGTAAGTTATCAAAACCATATTTTTCCATGATAAGTAGGGCACAAATCTCAGGTATAAAAACTTAAAAGTCGGTGATGAATCACATTTTATGCATTGTGGTAATTGGTGAATTTTTTTAATATCGAAGAGTGTCTTAATAAAACATTGAATTTTGGTTTATCTAAAACCTTAGAAGCCTTACTCTACCCAAAACAAGAATATTAATATTTTTTTTATTTCAGTCTATGTTATGTTAAATAAATTATGTGAAAATATATGAAAAACTTCTCCCTTTTGAACTTGAATTTGCTTATATCTCATTTTTATTTAAAATTGATATATCCAACATGTTGTAATTCGCTATATCCTTAAATGGTGTCAAAATCCTTTGTTAGATTATATAAATCTTACACAAATAGTCATATGGAATCCATCGGCTAATAATTATATGGAGCCTATATAATTGTAAATAATTTTTAAAATTTATAAAAATTACGCAATTAGATATTTTTGTTTTTTTTGTTGTTTTAATTTGGTAGGAAGATCGTATATTATTATTTAAAATATATTTTCAAATATATAAAAAAATTGGATGTGTTTCAAAAAAATTTTAACATTAAAAATTAAATAAATTATAAAACTCAGTTTTTTATTCATTTAAAAAAAAATTAACATTAAAATTAAATAAATTATAAAACTCAATCTTTCTGTTAAAAAAATAAAAGCTAAATTTTGTAAGAAGTCAATCTAAAAATATTACAAAGATTAGAAACTTTAAAAAAAAAATTAATAAGTGAGAAAAAAAATTTAAACTTTACCGGGCCATCGCCCAATCGCCTGAGAAGGTTATCGTACAGCTAAATTTAAAACTCTGTATCTATTGTATATACATTAGATTAAGGGTGACGGTGGAGAAGATTCTTTTTCTAAATTCAAGGAGATTTTCGAACGCAATGGTCCATCGAAGAAATTGCGGTCCATCGAAAACCCAACAGAATAGAAGCCCGAAAAATCTTGAGACTTAAGTCATCGTTTTTGCAAGGTCAAACCGGTCAAGAAATTTAGGGTTTGTGGAAGAATGAGGGTGAATACAATGTTGGATGTACTGATCACCACCCGGGTGTCCCACCTTCACTTACTCAATAAAGTTAGAAAAGTGCCATGAGCCCTAGTATATGCTGCTGTGGTGATGGTTGTGTAATTGGAGTTGTTTGTTGTTGGTTTTATATGGAAGTTATAGTTTCTTATATCGTTCATCGGTTGAGTGAAGAGGTTAGTATATTGTAATGTCATGCTTATAGAGTGAGTTTGGTGCTGAGTGAGGGTATATGTTGAGCATTCTTGCATGTTGTATTGTTAACAGAGGATTGATTGTATGAGAACAAAGGTTGGTTGAGTTAATTGTTGCGATTGAGTGAGATTGTTTTAGTGGATCTTATATGGAAATGGGATGAAACATGTTTCATGGTTTGTTGAGTTGAGTTAGGTGGATCCTAGTCTGAAATATTTTGAAATGTGGTCCACATGAGAGTTTGAAGGTTGGGGCGTTTAGGGAGGTAAGTAATGGATTGTTGTGACAAGGTGTGGCGACATCTTTTACGTAGAGGCCTGGGAACTGAGGAGTGGTGGATTCCATCCACTGGTGGCTAGAAAGACTTGGGTATTGGGGCATCCAACGGGTGGTGGCCTGCAAAGTCATGGGAGTGGTAGCTTCCAGCATGTGGTGGCTTGCGAAGTTCAGGAATTGTTCGCTTCCAACAGTTAGTGACCTAGAGCAAGTGTTGCTTGCAAGATCGACAAGTTGTGGCGTGCATGCTAGTGGTGGATAGTGCATATGTGATTGTAGATTTGATTAATGAAAAGAAGACGAAGCAAAGGAGAAGTGAATGGTGGTTTTTTCCTTTTAGGTTTAGACATTAAATCCTATGTATTCATGTGTTGATGCATTGATTTCATGTGTATTACATCTTATGGTTTATGGTTGATGATGCTTATGTGTTGATGGTTTGCTTTCGTATTATATGTTATTGGTTAACTAATGCATGATTCAATTAATGTGAAAGAAAAGGTAAAAAATGGTAATCGATGATTCATTACTACAATAATGATTCACCCCCCCTCTCAGTGTTATTCACGCTTCTAACATTTGGTATCAGAGTAGGGGCTCTTTGTTGTAGCATAATCTCTAGAGAGTAGATCTGGGGAGTGTTGGTAAATTTTTTTATTTTTTTAAACAAAATAAATCCTCCAAGAGTATATGTCCTCATTGCTACAAAGTTCTAGGTATGACAAGAAAAAGTTAAATCTCAGTTATTGGAATATGGATTTGACATTTGGAAATTGGTTTATGAAGGTTGTGGAAAGGATCCTATAGCAACCAAGGTGTTGCAACAGAATGCACAAGCAAGATGCATTATTTATGAGAATCTCCATAATGTATATTTGGAGAAAATAACAGATCTGAAATCTCCAAAGGAGATTTGAGACAATTTGCAGGTGTTATATGGAAGCAACATTGGGGAGTTTGAGAAGAAGAGTAAAAGGAAGAAAAAGAAGGCTTTACAAAAGATTCACAATTTTGGACATATTGCAACTAATTGAAGAGTCACAATTTTTAAATCTAATCATCAGTATGGGTAGCTAAGGAGATTAGCCAACAAGTATATTAGTTCCTTTAATGGTTGTTGTTTTTCTTGTATCCTATTTGGCCACATGGAAGTTGATTGCATATTTAGCCCATGGAGAAGAGGCATGTATTATGCAAGGAAAATATCTAGCATGATTAGCATATGATTTGATCCCCTTGCATCATATTTTAGTCATGTGAAGTGTTATACCTGTGACAAATTTGGTCCCATGGCAAGATGTTACACCAATTTTTGGTCATCTAACCTATTATTATTAGATGAACCTAAGTACACCATGTAAGACCAATTTTACGCTAAGTAAAATTGCTTTCACCATATAAAATAACTTATTTGTTTATATTTTCTGGTCATATTTAACCCAAAACAAGGAACTTAAATAAATAAATCCTTATTTATTTAATTATTTCCTAAGAATAAGTTATTTAAATCATTATTTAAATAATATTCTTAGTTAAATTTGACTAAATCATCCATAAACAATTAAATAAATCATTATTTATTTAATTATATTCCCATCATTTCCTAAAATGATAAATAAACCATTTATTTATTTATTATTTATAGATAAAGGAATTGACCCAAGTCAAGAATCCTTGGGTGACTTGGGTCAATTCACCCAAGGATTCTTGACTTGGGTCAATTCCTTTATTTATAAATAATAAATAAATAAATAATTTTATTAGGAATATAATTAAATAAATAATGGTTTATTTAATTCTTTATGGATGATTTAGTCAAATTTAACTAAGAATATTATTTAAATAATGATTTAAATAACTTATTCTTAGGGAATAATTAAATAAATAAGGATTTATTTAATTAAGTTCCTTATTTTGGGTTAAATATGACCAGGAAATATAAACAAATAAGTTATTTTATATGGTGAAAGAAATTTTACTTAGGGTAAAATTGGTCTTACATGGTGTACTTAGGTTCATCTAATAATAATAGGTTAGATGACCAAAAATTGGTGTAACACAAGAGATTGCATGTTGTTTGGTTCCTCAAGGCAAATCCGACATAATGAGAATATGTCATTCAAAGTAGACCCAGAAGAAAGATATAGGATGATATCCAGGAAAATAAGAAGCCTAGGGTCATGTGGAAGAAGAAGGAGCAACAACTCGTGAAGTATAAAGATTACCCCCCTATACAGTCCATAGTTATTTGATGCATATTCATCATTGAATATAGAAGTACATGAGAGGTGCATCACCTTAGGGGGAGCATGTGACATCCTGATGAAGATACTTGTACAAGTTGTAGAAATAACAACAACATGATGTTCTCATGATCCTCATTGCATATTCAGGGTCACTAGATCAACCTGTGTATTGGAGGTATGATCAACTCAGGAGGAGATATGCATGGTACTAGGGTTTCATGGCTTGTCTATTATTTTTAGCTTGTTTTTTACTCATATCATTGCAAAAACACCATACATTATATCATGGGTGGAAGAGGAATGAGAATAAGCTCTCAATGTACTTTTCATGACATATTTGGTGAGTTGGTTGAGTAACCCTAGCATGAAAACATATATGAGAGTGGGAGTCTTGTTTTTCTTACATGCCTTATAATGGTTATCTTCTTTCAGCCATGATTACCGAGTTATTGAATTCATTCACACTTCAATTGTTGACCAAGTCTTCAATACTCGTTGCTTTCATATTTATATGATGTTAGTTAACTAATGCATGATTCAATTAATGTGAAAGAAAATACAAAATTTGGTAATTTGTTGATTCATTACTACAATACTAATTGAACCCCCCCTATCAATATTGTTCACACTTCCAACAATGTGCCATTTTTCTGTTGTTTTGGTCAATTGATCGCTTTTGATTATGTACCATTCTGCTTGTGGGTTGCATTGCCATTTTAGACTGAAGCATCCCCTTTTTTTCGTTTGGAAGGTTCTCTATGACTTCTTCTTTTTCTTCCTTCATGAGGCGGGGATCAAAAGGTTGTTATCCATTTCATTTGTGGGTTTGCCCATTTTTTATTTTTATGTTTTTTATTTCCTAAGGGTATGTGTTCTACAAGTTTCATGTTTGGTAACATGATCAACATCTAAATGTCGTGTTTCATAATCTAGAAGGTAGGTCCACTAGAATTTTTTATGTTTCAATTGAATGTTGGAAGGTAGACCTTTACTTAGGTCTATTTCTACAGAGATTTGGCAAAGCTAAATAACCCTTTCTTTGTTCTCTCGAGGTCCATCTTTTTTATTGACCTAAGGGTGTTCCCAATTTCCTCGTGAACTGTGTGATCCCAGAAAGGAAGGGGAAGTCTCACCCATACTGGCATTGTTGATAGCACCATTGTTGTGGCATCAAAATCTAGGAACCAAGGGGTAATGAAGAGCCCTGCATTTCCCTAAAACGTTAGCCCTTCTTTCAATGCTCTCTCCACATCTTCTTGGGTATCGAACTAAAAAATAAAGAAACCTTTTGAGCAAATGTATATGTTGTATTTTTTGGTCCAGGTTGTAAAAACTCGTTGATGCAAAACATTTGGGCCAAAATCCATTGAATCTGCAAATCACTGCCTTGGATTGAAGGAAAAAAAAAATTTGATTTACCTTTGTCAGTTTACCTTCATGACATGTGGTTTCTTTTGTTGTTCAATAATGTAAGGTCTACGATTGTATTATGACAGATATTAGAGCCCTTTTCCCGCGCCACATCCTTGTAGGAAACGAAGCTTCTTGGGTTCCTAGCTCGCGAAGCACCCCCTCGTAGCCTCAGAATATTCAAGCCGATGTTGGAATTTATTAAGATATTATAATCTTGCAATTGAAAATGAGCATGTATCTTCTTCCCTTCATAAAGGAGGCGTTGCATATGTCAAACCAGGAAGTAACTCCTCAAAATCAGAATGTGTATTAGCTGAAGAATGCACATGGATTTATACATGGAGGTGAGGCTATTGGGATTCATCTCCCAATGACTCTTGGCCTTCCTTATTTCCTACTATTAATTAATATACAATATTAAATATGCACACCCATCCATAGGATTAGGTGTCAACATTCCCCCCTTTAATCCGAAGGGATGTTGGTGAGTCCAAGCATCGACCTGAACTTTTCAAACTTTTCTCTTCCAAGTGCTTTGGTGAAGATGTCAGCAGTTTGCTCATTTGTGGAACAATGATGTAGATGGATGGTTTTGGCCTGAACATGATGTCGAATTAGATGGTACTTTGTATTGATGTGCTTTGTTCGATTATGGAACTTTGGGTTCTTGGCCAACTTTATTGCAGAAGTGTTGTCGATCATGAGTGGAGTGGAATACATTTGTTTCATCCGCAAATCTTCCAAGATTTTCCGGAGCCACACAATTTCCTTTGTTGCTTCAGCTGCTGCCACATATTCTGCCTCGGTCGTGGAATCTGCTGGAACTGACTGTTTGCGTGATCTCCATGAGACAGCTCCTGATCCAAGACTCATGGTGTAACCTATAGTAGACACCCCTGTTTCTTTGTCGCCATCAAAGTCTGAATCAGAGTATCCGATCAAGCTGAAGTCGCCTACCTGTGTATATTTGAGTCCAAAGTCTTGAGTCCCCTTCAAGTAACTTAGCACTCTTTTTGCAGCAGGCCAATGTCCTTCACAAGGTTTTTGCATGAACCTTGAGAGGATTCCAACAGCAAATGAAATTTCAGGTCTGGTGGTGGTCAGATAGATAAGACTTCCTACAAACTGTCTATACTTAGTTGCATCGTCAAATTCCTTCCCTTCAATAGATGTGAGCTTCAAGTTTTGTTCCATTGGAGTGGTTAAGGGATTACATTCATCCATGCCAAACTTGTTCAAGAGATCTCCAATGTACTTCTTTTGAGAAAGAAATATAAATTTAGGATGTTGAATTACTTCAATACCCAGATAGTAATGAACATGACCCAAATCAATCATTTCAAAACCTTTCTTCAACTCTTTCTTCATGGATGCAATATAGCTCTCATTGTTCCCTATTATCAAAAGATCATCTACATATACCACAAGATATACAACTATTTTTCCAAATTTCTTAACAAACAAAGTTGCATCATCAAGATCAAAATGTTTGAAGTAAAGTTTCAGAAGATGCTCGGTCAATTTCTCATACCAGGCTCGTGGTGCTTTCTTGAGGCCATACAAGGATTTTACAAGTTTGAAAACTTTGTTTTCTTGACCCTTTACAACAAATCCTTCTGGTTGGGACATATAAAATTTCTCCTTTAGATCTCCATTCAAGAAGGCCATTTTTACATCCATCTGATGGACTTTCCATCCATTCTTAGCTGCTAAGGCAAAGAGAGTCCTGATGGTGGTCCATTTTGCTGTGGGAGCAAAAGTTTCTTCATAATCGACTCCTTCTTTTTGTGCGAATCCTTTTGCCACAAGCCTGGCCTTGTGCTTGTCAAGTGAGACATCTGCTTTGTACTTGTTCTTGTAGACCCACTTACAGCCAATTGGTTTCGTTCCCAAAGGCGGATCAACCAGCTTCCAAGTGCCATTCTTTATCAAGGCATCATACTCCTTCTGCATCGCTTCTTTCCATTCACCATGAGAAGCGGCTTCTTTGAAGGAAGTTGGTTCATGATCTGTAGACAAACTCAATTCACAGTTATAAGCAATATCCATATCAACAGGGGAATCAGAATTATCTACATCACCTTCGATTTTTTGAGTGGAACTTCTTGTTCCTGTTTTTCCAACCTCATCAGGATGAACATTCTCCAGTGTCTTTGTCAGCCATTTGGGAGGACCTTTCTGAGATGGCCCAGACTGCTCATTTGACTGAGTTGGGATTGATTCAAGATTCAATATCCCAATTCTGTCAATCACATCATTCAATGTGTCATCCGTGGTTGTTTCTTCATGTGGGGGAGAGAGTGCTTCAGGAAATGATTCCACGGTTTGATTCAATATCGGAATCCCCCCTTCAAGGTGTGGAATCACATTATCAAATTCTTGGAAAGACTTTGCATGTGTGAATCTGTCCAGGCGATCAAGTTGCCGCTCAACAACCTTGTCACTCTTGGAAGATTCAAGAAAAATGACATCTCTTGCTATCACAAACTTCTTATTTGCTTCATCATAGAGACGATATCCTTTGGAGGTATTGGAGTACCCCAAGAAGATACATTTTCTGCTTCTAGCACCAAGTTTGTTCCTTTGACTCTTGGGTATCAAGGCATAACAGGTGGACCCAAAGACCCTGAAATGCTTTACCGAAGGCATGTGGCCATGCCACATTTCAAAAGGAGTTTTGTTTCTAATTGAACTTGAAGGACACCTATTCTTTATGTAAACAACACATAGAACTGCATCAGCCCAAAACATCAATTTTACATTCTTGAAAAATAACATGGAGCGGACCATATTTAAAATGGTTCTGTTCATTCTTTCAGCTACACCGTTCTGTTGTGGATTATATGGCACTGTTGTTTGATGTTTGATTCCATGTTGAAGAAGATAATTTTCAAATTCGTTTGAAGTGTATTCTTTTCCATTATCAGTACGTAGAGAGCCAATATGTGTTTGTGCATCATTTTCAATCCATGCATGAAAATTCTTGAAAGTTTGAAAAGCATCAGACTTATTCTTCAGTAATTAAATCCAACACATTCTGGTGTAGTCATCAATAAATGTCATCATGTATTTTTTTCCATTTGCAGAAGAAATAGGCATAGGGCCACATAAATCTGAATGAACAAGTTCAAGTTTCCTATGTGCTCTTGAGTGTGAATCATGAAATGGCTGTTTGCTATGCTTTCCTAGAATACAAGCATCACATTCCTTATGTTTTCTAGGAATTGTAGGCAGTCCGTCAACACCATTTTTCTTCAACAAACGAAGGCTGTCATAATTTAAGTGCCCAAATCTAGCATGCCATAAAAGACTTGATGGAAATGTACCTTCATCATGATGTGAAATGAATGCAAAGTTTTGAGCATGAGCAGATGAACCTTTCAGCTTCAAGAGTCTCCCTTCTTCTATTCCCTCCATGACAAGTGAGTGATATGATGCTGTTCTGACCTCTGCCTTGCCATCAAACAAGTTAATTGAGTATCCTTGCTGCCGGATTTCGATCAGGGACAGCAAGTTTCTCTTCAACTCCGGGAGGTAT
The DNA here is from genome assembly GCA_034641835.2 of Pinus albicaulis. NCBI lineage: Eukaryota > Viridiplantae > Streptophyta > Pinopsida > Pinales > Pinaceae > Pinus > Pinus albicaulis. The sequence goes on along the minus strand of CM076584.1, from coordinate 33,256,412 downwards.
AGAACCTCATGTAGGATATGATCAGGAAGACCAGGCAGTTTAAGCCTGACTGTGCCAAGCTCTGATGGCTTGAGTTTGGATTTATCTGCGAAATATACTGCTCCATCAACTTTGTCAGTGAATTCTTCAAAAAAATCTTTTCTAAATGTCATGTGACATGTTACTCCTGAATCTAGCAACCAATCATCTCTCCATGAAGTAAATGAAACATCAAATAGGTTTTCAGTTACTCCATTGTTACAATGTGCTAGAACATAGTGAGCGGATTCAAGTGCTTTACCTTTGTCTTTGTCATTAGTTTTACCTTTGTCTTGATTTCTGTGCTGCTCAATTTTGTCCCATGGTGTTCTGCATTTGGATGCATCATGTCCATCTCTATTGCAACGTGTGCAATGAAGATTGAATTTGTCAGCTTGTCTGCCCCCCCTTTCTGTGAAGTTTCTTCTTCCTCTTCCTCTTCTGCCACCTCTTCCTCTGGATGAATCTGGAGTATGACTCTTTTCTCTATGTGCCAAGTATGCAGCCTCTTCAGAAGATGAAGGGACTGTCATCTTCCCAAAAGCTTTCTCTCTTTCTGCAAACTTTTTCTCAAGTTTATCAAAGGTGATATGCTCAAAGTTTCCACTTGCTTGCAAAGACTCAAGATAATGTGAGTAAGTTGGATATAATGCCTTAACATATGCTATGAGAGATATGTCCATTTTTACACCAGTGTTTTCAATGTCATGCATTATAGATTTTACTTCTGAAGCTAAAGCAAGGGATCATCATTCTTCATTTCAAGACTGAACAACTTAATCATCAATTGAACATTTTCTAATTCTGAATGTGAGTCATAGAGTTCTTTTAGCTTCTTCAAGGCTTCATAGGCATTTGAGAATGATGAAATATGGCGACTCACCTCTTCACTTACGGAGGCTGCAATCAAGGCATAGGCTTTGCAATTCTTATTTTCCCAGATGGCAAGCTCTTTGTCTGAAGTGGGCTTTTCTGGTGGGTTTTCTTCTTGTCCTTCATAGATTCCTTTCCACAGCTCATTAAAAATGATTGTGTGTTTAATATTCCGAGACCATTCAAGATAGTTCTCTTTGCCAGAGAGAACCACCCCAACAATTGAGATGAGAGAATGCATTAGATTGCTGGAAAAAATCTTCTGAAGAGGAAAAAATTTCTGCTATAAAAACTTTCTACTCTTGAAATCTTTCAAATAAAGGGGCAAAAACTCTTGCTGGAAAAATACTCTGAGTTTGAAAAACTCTTTGCTGGAAACTAAATTCTGCACAAAAACTCTTGCTGAAGACTGAATTTAAATGGACAAAAAATACTCTTTGCTAAGAGACTGAATTCTGCACCAAAAAATATATATATATATATATATTTTTTGTTTGGGGAAAAATGTATTATATGGTTGGGGAGGGGCAGTATAATGTGAATTGGAATGGTATTAAGGGCGGAAATGGTATATATGGAATGAAAGAGTTAAATATAATGGACATCGTTTCACAATACAACACATTTCATATAATCAATACAACGCATACCATGTAAGACAATACAACGCATACCATGTATGTGAGAGCGGTATTTAAAATTGGAAAGGGGCGGAAATATATGGGATATGGGGATTAAAAAAGTAATGGGAAATGGTATTAAAAAATGTCAATACGATATATATCAATGATGTCAATGCCGCTGTAATGGGAGGGCAGTATTACCATAGGGCGTATTTAAAAAATGTCAATACGATATGACAGGTGGAGGTATTATAAACGCAGGTATTGAGGGGCGGTATATGACAGGCGGAGGTATTATAAATGAAGGGGCGTGGTATATATATGAAGGGGCGTGGTATGACAACACTGGTGGAGAATAGTATTATAATACCACAGGCGGCGTTGAAATATATGGACAGCGTTTTATATATATATCGACAGCCAACGTTGGATAAAATGGAGTCGATTATAATACCACATGCGGCGTTAAATGAAACTGTATGAGACGGTATTACATATGGACAGATGCATATTCGAGCGGTATTGACAGTGTAATGACATATGAGGAGGGGCGGTATTGAGAGCTATATTCGTAATACAATATGACTGCGCTGGAGATGTATGCAGAAGCGTTGGACGGCATGAAGCTTTGCAGCCAGCTCTGTATAACTTTGTTTCAGACAGCGCTTGTATTGACAGAGGGATGAAGCGGCGTTGTGAAGGGCGTTGTGAATGTATATTGAATGGAGCGTATACACTAGGGCGGTATATATATTACAGACAGCGTGGAGATGAATGATGAGAGGGCGTTATATTATAAACCAGCGTATAAAATGGACAGAGGAATGGCGTTTTGCAGGTGCACGTAGAGGGGAAGAGGCATGCGCTAGACAATGTAGAGCGCAGGGAGTGGGGAAGATAAGGCGTAGACCAGTGAGGGAGAGGGCGCAGAGTCGAGGGATGGGAGGTGAGTCGATGGAGAATTGAATGGAGGAGGCCCAAAAGGCCGTTACAAATTTTTTTTTTGAAATGGAATCTTGCAGAATGACAGAGCCTGCAATTTGCAGAATGACAGAGGAGCCTACAGTCTTCAGGAGCTGCAGGAGATGGAGCTGCAAATGTCAGGGCTATATAGAGAAAAAAATGCAGAATAACAGTCTAGCAATTAAGAGCAGCAGAAAACTATTAATAAAAAAATTGACTGAGCAAAGGAGAGGGAGTTACACCACAGGCAGAAATGCCAATAGTGGAGCTGGCTTTGATACCATGTCAAACCAGGAAGTAACTCCTCAAAATCAGAATGTGTATTAGCTGAAGAATGCACATGGATTTATACATGGAGGTGAGGCTATTGGGATTCATCTCCCAATGACTCTTGGCCTTCCTTATTTCCTACTATTAATTAATATACAATATTAAATATGCACACCCATCCATAGGATTAGGTGTCAACAGCATATATATAATATATCCTAAACAATTATTTATCTGCTACTTGAGGTTCACCACATATTCCATACTTGAATCCCAAAAAAGGAAGGACTTCCCATTAAGGGATCTAACGAAGATTTGAAATTCCTCCCCTTGTTTCAATTCATCAAACCCTTCTCCCAACCTAGATCGGTTAGTACAAAGGGTTTTTTCTCGTAGATCTGCATCATTTGGATATCTACGTAGGTTGTGTAAGCTTAGATCGGGCCTTATGTTCCAAGAAGACCAAAGAAAATGAACTAACGTGGACCATATCTAAACCGACGTTAGACATTGACTCCAAAAAGCACGTTTGACAGATTGAGAGATTCCCCACCGAGGAGGTATAAGTTGTTTCTTGAGTGGAGAAATTTGCAGGCTCAAAATAGTTGATGGATTGTTGTAACTCGATTTCTGCATATTCCACAACTGGTTCCACAACTGGAACTTCATTAGAAGAAATTTTCATTAAATTTGGAGCAAAATTGATTGGAAAATATGCCTGAACAAAAGAAAAAACATAAAAGCACTGACTACATGTTTTTATATATATGCATATTTAACTCTATATATTAGTCTTTTCATTTTATTAATTATAATAATAATAATTTAATATAAAAATTATAATTTACTCTCGTTTTTTTTTTTAATTAGCCTTAAAGTAAATATTAAAATAATATTTACTAATTAATTAATTTATATGGTTACTCTAATACTAATAATAATCCCTAGATGTGGGTGACAACAAGAGTACGAATGACAATCACATCTCCCACGCCCATGAGGACGAAGATCTGCAGCAAAAGTCCTCACCCGATGTGGATCCTCAAACCAGTAACCATCCGCACGAGATGAATGAGATAAGGCATGATGAAGACACACTTGGACAATGTCACCCCCTCCATGGTACCTCTCTGCAACAATCATCCTAAATGATTACCTGGATCGATATGTCGATTGGCCATAACTCTTCACTCGAGCCCGCTCATGAAAACAGTTATAGCACACAGCTGTGTGTGATGCTCAATCATGATCTTCCCCTTTGCATGTGTTATAGGCCTTTTAAAAGGAAGGCCCCTTAGCACAAAGAGATACACAGTCAGCTCCTTTAGTCTTTTCTGTTACTTCTGTTCTTGCCCTCCTGCGCCACCAACCCGCTGCACAACCCTCTTCCTAGAGCTGTGCTGCGCATAAATCTCTGGGTTGTGATTTATCCAGCCTACACATCTTATCCCAGCTCCATCTGTCCCTCCAATCTCAATATTTTGTGCACACCCATTACCCCGCGTCCCTTGATGTGCTCTCCCCCTCATCGTTCCCCCCGTCCACTTGATTCTCCCCTACTTCGACCCTTATCCAGCCCGCGCATCTCTGTGGAGGGCAAAGAGGGGCGCTCCCTAGTCATTACCACCGTGGGACAGACAATCGCTTGGAGTCTGTTGAAGGCTCCTATTTTGCTAGACAGAGCCCCGAACCGGATCAGGAGGAGGAGGCCCCCGTGCAAGCTTCGCAGAGGGGGAGATGTGGACCTCGGAAGTCCACCATTGCACATTAGGCGCACCTCCTGCCTCGTAAAACTAAACCTCTTCCGGCTCAGGAGGATGAGGGTGATGATACAGATGTATGGATTATGGATTCTGAAGGTACTTGAATGCACATCAAAATATTCAATGGCTCCCATCCTCTGTGCACTGGTCCCAAAACCTACGTGTCCACCCACTGATACAGAGGAAGCGGTTGTGCAGGCATACGCCTACCCCATAGTGGAGGAAGAGCCAGACAGTAATGATGAAGCTAAAGACTAAGGACTGCGATGCTGCTCAGTTCTTCCTTGTCTTTTGTCATGCTTGCTATCACCACGAAATTTCAAGTTATACTTATGCTTCCGCGTATTCTGTAATTTTTGGATATATACTAGCACTTCTGCGCATTTTGTAATTCCTGCTTCAAGTATTTTCAGGGCTGGTTTCCTCCATGGAGGCAACCCCGAAACTGCGCAACTAAAGCTGGGATTATTTAAGCGCAGCTTACCAACCCAACATGTAACATATGTACTGTTTCTATTTCCGAATTCATATAGATTAGCCTAATTAACCAAAAAAAAATACTAATAATAATCAAATTAAAATTTTATAAACCTTATTGCACATCTATCAACTTAATAATTAATCTTATAAGTTGCTCTTATATTTATAATATCGAAATAATATTAGGGTTTAGATTTGCGGTATCTAATCCAAGGCAGAAAAATTGTTGCTTTCCTCCACATACTAATTGGTTTTCTTTATTCAAAGGAGAGCTTGTCGGTGCCAGCGGGTCAGTGCTAGAGCGTGTGACACCCATTGGCTTATTTTTCAAGAATTTTATTCAAAGCTACATTTCCATGGTTAGTGACTCACTAACTTGGTATTTTCAAACACAACTTTCTGAAACTAAAGCATCAAGATTTACATACATTGAAATCCAGAGTAGAGACTCCGAAAACACTACATATAAGCCAGTTGTCAATGCCATTTTGCATAAACAAATTATTATTAAATTAAAATAGAATTTTCTATAACATAATCAGTATACTACAGAAAAGAAATTATTATTATTATTAATAAAAATTTCCAAATTTGTGTTAAATAATATTATTTCATAAATATTAATAGACTTACTAATTATAACATTTTAACACATCTATACAATTGAAAAAACTAATTATTTACAAGACCACTTGAACTGAACTGTATCAATCTTGTATCTGTTTTTCGACGGCTGTGTCGATCCCTGTTGGCTCAATATATACATTCATACCTTTGACTTGGTACTTACCTAATTGTTCAAAATTACGGTACATAATTACTACCATGATATATGTATATATAAGTAAGTAAATAAATAAAATATATTATGCAAACAACGAGAGAAATGAAAATGTTATATTCAAAAAAATAATGTATCAAATACCTGGAATAATCATAGTCAACATTATGTGCTCCCTCTTTATTGACATCCAAGGAGGAATGTTAATGTTGATAATGAAAATAGGCCACACTGAGTAAGTAGATCTAAGCTCTCTGAATGGATTAACACCATCAACAGCCAATGAGAGCCTGAGATTACAACGTTCATTTTTAAGATCTACATATTTTTCCTCGATTTCCCTAAATGTAGAACCATCTGTAGGAATTTGAAGATCACCATCTCCAATTCTATTCTTTGAATGGTAATCCATAGACTGTGTTATGCTCTTAGACTTGAACATTCGTTGCAAACTTGGGGTTATGGGAATATGACGAAGAACCTTTTGAGGCACCTTTTTTGTCATTTGATCTGTTTGATATATACTAGTACCACGTTTCGGACATTCTATTTTCGATGCATGTTCTCCGTAATATATAATATCATCTTTAGGACATGCATCTATAGTTTTATATTCCATTCCAAATTCTTTCATAATTTTGAAAATTAAAATCAAATAATAACTGCTAGTTTTATTTATTTATTTAATTAATTGTGATAATATATATATATATATATATATATATATATATCAACAAAATTACTACACTAATATATGAAATAATAAATTAAATCTGTAACAAGCCTCATATCATCACCATTCTGACATTTTGTAAATGGTATTTTCATATCGTGGCTATTCCGACGATCTCAATAGCCTGTGTCGCGCTTCTGACGTTTTCTATCCATGTTGTTATTCCGACGTTTTGTGAATGGTCTTTGTGAACGTGTTGGGGCGCGCTAGAAAACACGTTCGGGTGGGTCGGGTTGTGTGAGGGTGCCGAGGGAAATGAGTTCGGGCGGGTCGGGTCGTGCCGTGTGAGGGCGCCCAACGAAACCCTTGAGTTTTTCATATTCCGATTTTTTTTGTAATAAATTTCCATTTTTGATACGGCCTCCCTCACATGATCTGACCCGAACATGTTTCCTATCGCGCCCTCACACGGCATGACCCGACCCGCCCGAACGAAGGCACGACGGAGATCAAAACAAAAAACAGATCACACAAATGTGTAGCACAAGGCACAAAGGTAATCACAAATTAACATTTTTGATATGACCACCCTCACACGACCCGACCCACCTGAACGTGTTTCCCTAGGCGCCCTTAAACGACACAACCCGACCCGACCCTCCCGACCCGCAGAAAATGCGTTTCCTTGTGCGCCCTCATACAACCCGACCTGAACCGACTGATGGCAGATTAAATTGTTCTTGCGGACAAGACCGATCTCCCTAGTACTAAAAGTATCTAGCAACAAACAGCCAAATAGAATAATCTTTCTCTAAGCATATATGATCTACGAAACGTTCTAGAGAGGTGTAAAAGACTTACCGTTTGTCTAGTGCTTGTTTGAAGTCGTTATTGTCCCTCGCGCGCTTGAAGTAGTTTTCCTCGTAAACCTGCAGTCAAAAACAAGAAAAATATTACATAGCACCTGTATAGAAATCATCATAAACCATGCTTATCATAGTGATCAAGGAATCTATGAAATAAACCATTGATTGAAAGCTTATTGAGAAAAATGAGTATATTTGTATTAATTTCAACAGAAGAAAATCCTTACAACCTGGGCCTTGATGTTGCATAGGACTTTCCGGGGTCCGAAGCAGGAATCTCCTTTACTCTGATAAGCTCTGCACTCCTCCAACCAAGACTAATAGAGGTATGTAATCTCTCCTCACAAAAGTATTAATCAACTGAGTCTGAATCTCAACAGCACTTAACTTCAAATATTCTAAAGCTTCAACTCCAATTCTCAATCTCCAAAATCTTCACCCAAAAATATTAACCCTTTGAGGCTACCCAATGCCTCCTTTTATATAGAAGATGAGGAAGTTAGGGTTCCACCTTTGAAGGGATAGAATCCTCCTTCAAAGGGATAGGCTCCTCACATCAAGGGATTAGTTCCTTAAGGTGAGGGATGCATGCACCTTATCAAAGCGTACTCATCCCCAAAAAATCTCATCTATAACCTTCTAGAATTGACCAAAATTCAACTTTTTCACTTTACTTTCTCGCCTTTTTGAGTTTTACAGGAGTCCGCACCTATAACACAGAGAAAGTGCGTTTTAGGTCTGCAGGAGAGCTGAACATTAGGTGCGGGACCGCAGGAAAGATATAGAGAAAGTGCGATACCAAAGTTTAGGAGATTTTTAGGAATTTTTCTCTGATTTTCAAGGCTTGGAATGAGGAAAAAAGGTTGTAAGACTTGCAGAGGAGGCATGTATGAGTGCTAATGAGCTCATACAGTCTGCAAAATGTCAAGGTGACAGTTTTTAGTGTAACAGATTGCCCCCTAAAGTGAGAAGTCTGAAATAGATGAAGATGAAGTCTGTCATATATGAAGAGTGAAGTACTTTATCATTTCAAAGATCATCCTGTGGAAACCCCAGTCAGAACCTGTAAAAAAATTCAATGCAAAATATATATATGCAATCATATCATCGCTGAGGTAGGCATTCCCATACTCAGATCAAAACTAACTAGAAACTAATCTAAACTGTTCTGATACAGGAATGATTTTCAATACATCAACAGTATAGACATATGTAGACACAGCATGGACGCAACCATCTATTTATAAATAGTCCACTGTATAATTGATAACAAAATTCCTCGCAGCCTGGATGGTAGAAACTAGATCCAGGGTCTTGATTTACGCATCTCGAACTAGTACGATTCTATCCATGTGAATAAATGTGTTGAAGTCGAACATGGTAGAAACCACTTGATTACCAGTCAATGATGTAAACTGTTAACAAGTGTGAGAGTAGCCACCAGTAATGTCAATGGCTCTCAAAGTACCTAGTACAATCCATGAAATGTGAATGAATGAGCTGAAGTCAAACATCTCACGGAATCATTCGATCAAAGGTTAATGATGTAACCTGTCGTCGAAAGAGAGAAACCTGCCATTAAGGCATGCAAATTTCAAGGTACTGACGATTTCTAGATCAACTTCCCAAATAATGAGTTGTCGTCGATAGAAAGCGATCCGTAGAAAGCGATCCGTCGTAGGCAAGCCCACAACACGAAATCATAGATCAAGTTTTGAAAATATATTTGCAAGGACTGACTCAGGTATGGTCGAGAATGGATGACAAATATTTCGCAAATGAATGGTTTATTTGAACTGTCCTCTTGAACACATAACGACACTGCAGATGGCTTGGTGACAATTGACCCAAAGCTAATACCCAGAAACCAGCTGAAGACTTTCAATATGGTTGGATTAACTGTTAGGCAAAGGATTTCCCAACCCAGGTGAACAAAAAGTGTCGTGTTCAAGAGTGGTTAACTGGCTTTTCGAAAAATCAAAATACAACAAACAAGTTCATTTTTCTCTCTTTTCCCCCACCATTTCTGGCAAGTACCTCTTTATTTTTGGCCAAGCTGAGGAGGATAACATTTGCTTGTTTATAAGCTCATCCTTCCTGATGAGTCCAACTTAGTTTAACATTCGAACCCTAAGAAGGAGTGGTTCATTCCCGTTGAAATTGAACATGTCCTTTATCAAGTAAATTTTAACGGTCCAATATAGGAGAAACTCGGTGTTTGCCTAGGGAGTCGAAGAAAAAAAAAAAACTTAAGAAAACTCATGGGTGTACTCTTTTTCGTAAAATTTAGTCTCTAAAATAAAAAGGATAAATAATGTAAAGTGAGAGAACTCTATTGACCGAATGGGTCAACGTATACCTTTTTCGTAAATAGTCCATTTCAGTCCGTAAAAGGGGTAAACTTATACTGAAAGGACGATCATTCATTTACTTTTACGAGTTCGAATAATCAAGTGCTCAACAATATTTTCATGTTTAGAGAGTCTGAAAAGGGCTTAAAAGAGGACTCCAGGGTTTCGCTTTTTCGGTAAGTTTTAACGAGTTTGAAAAAGAGATAAAAATGTACTTATGTGGCCGACTTTCAATTTAATTAATGAGCAGGAAAAGACGGAAAGAACTCGGCATTTTCATGTGTTTTACGAGAATGAAATATAGCAAAAATAATCTTGGGATTTTCATGAGTTTAACGAGTCTCGAAAATAACCAAAATTGACTCAAGATAGGTTTCATTTTTACAAAAGCTTGAAACAGAGAAAAACTATGATTCAGAGTGGTTTCATTTTTACACAAGCTTGAAACAAAGAGAAAACTGTGCTTGATGCCCCCTAAGCATAACTGCTAGAGCGCATGCCCCCCCAGCTTCATTTCATTCAACTAAGTACACTGCTGGTAATTAATAGATGGATGGAATGAAGGTTCATATACGAAATCATATGAAAGAACCGACCTAAAAACTAACCTAAATATATGACTTAACATTTACGAGGTCTATTCAAAGACTCGACTCAATTAGGGGAGGATTTGTTTCATTTTTTAACGAGCTCGACACAGGAAAAGAGCTATGCTCATGGCAACGTGTTTCATTTTTTAACGAGGTTGACACAGTAAAAGGAACTATCCTCAGAAACTACTTATTTCTAATCTACCTACATAACCTACTGATTCATTTTTTAATGAAGTTGGCACAGGAAAAGAACTGTCCACAGCAAACTTGTTTCATTTTTTAACGAGGTTGACACAGTAAAAGGAACTATCCTTACTCACCGATTCATTTTTTAACGAGGTTGACATAGTAAAAGGAACTTTCCTCTTACCTGATTCATTTTTTTTTACGAGGTTGACTCAGTAACAAGAACTTTCCTCAGAAACTACTTATTTCTAATCTATCAATCTACCTGCTGATTCATTTTTTAATGAGGTTGACACAGGAAAAGAACTGTCCTCATCGCCGACTGATTCATTTTTTAACGAGGTTGACACAGTAAAAGGAATTCTCCTCACCAGCCACTGATTCATTTTTAACGAGGTTGACACAGTAAAAGGAACTATCCTCACACTCACTGATTCATTTTTTAACGAGGTTGACATAGTAAAAGGAACTCTCCTCACTACATGTTTCATTTTTTAAAGGAGCTTGACACAAGAAAAGGAACTATGCTCTCGACTAACTCATTCATTTTTTAACGAGGTTGACACAGTAAAAGGAACTTTCCTCAGACCCACTGATTCATTTTTTAATGAGGTTGACACAGTAAAATGAACTATCCTCAGAAACTACTGATTATGGCTTCCAGCTGGAAGAAACACATGTCAATGGACACACCTTGATCATGGCTTCCAAGAGGTCTTCATCAGATGGAAGAATAGTTCTCTGGAAGGAACACATGTCAAGGGACTCAAAAGGGATAAGAACATCACGTTCAAATAATCCCATAGATTTTTCCATGTCAATTACCGGATCTAAGTCAAAGGAAGACGAGAAAACAGTGAGAGGCTCGCTTACATCGGTCACTGAAAACATGGGACTAGTTGCCACATACTTAACCCGTGGCGGGGTAGATACCATTTGCGTATGAGGAACATTCAGGGATGTCGGATCGTTGGTAGTCGAATCAAGACTAGGGAACGAAAGCTGGTCTACAGTCACAATATTTCCATTGTGAGGGAAAGACATCACGTGAAAGAGTGTTGATACGACAGCTTTCATTGCATAGACATAGTCTCGCCCAAGGAGTAAATTGAAATCCAAGGGACCTCGAACTACCATAATATCAATACAGACAGTTTTACCTTCCAAGGTAATATAAAACATAGGAAGGATCCCTAAAGGTTCACTAATGGTTCTGTTAAAAGCTTTCAAATTCTGCGTAATAGGCACAAGCTGAGGGGAACCCAAAGCTTTCCAAGCAGTTGAGGATAAAATACTAACAGAAGCACCTTCATCTACCTGTGTGCGGTGTATGTCCCTACCACCAAACTTCACAATGATTTGGAAAGGGATGGAGGAAGGAAGACGAGGTTTTGTCAGTCTATTCCAATCAAAGGAAAATACCTCAGTACTTGGAGGGGGTTCTGTAGAAACAGGTGAAATGCCCCCTAGCGTAGAAGAATCTGATGTAACAAGAAGAACCTGAGCGGTATGAAGTTCACTCTCTACAGGGAGAATGGGATCGACTGAATGTGAAAACATTTCGACCACTTGATCAACTAATGGATCATCAACTTGAGTGATATGAGTTTCACTCTCCAATGGAAGAGTGGGATCGATTATACTTGAAATTAAATCAATTACTCCGTCAGTTGACGGTAGGTTGGGAGAAAGTTTACGGTAACCAGATGGAAGTTCTTGTTGTGGAACAGTAAGGTTTTCCAATAATTTTGAGGCTTCATCCATGTGAGGGCAAATGTGAGTTTGATGACTCCCTTTGCATAACTTACAAGGAAACCTAACTTTACCCTTTTTCCCAGAAACCTGACTATCACTGGTTGATGGATCAACGGAAAGTTGATGAGATTTTTCTGACCATACTTCCAAGACCTTTGGAATACCAGGACAATTGATAAGGAAGTGGTCACCCTTACAAAGCCTGCAAGGGTATTTTGGTTTACGATGCATGTTGGAAGTTTCCTCAACACAACTAACACTTACATCCATGGTTGGTTGGTTGAATTCTTTCTTATCTTGCTTCTTCTTCTTCTTCTTCCCTTTCTTCTTCTTCTTAGCCACCTGGTTACTAGCGTCAAGACTTTTACCAAGCGAAGAGGAAGAAATGGAGGAAGAAATATTAGGCGAAGAAGGTAAAGGGTCAACAAAAGGTTGATGATGTTGAGATGGAGAACTCTGTTGAGGTGAAGCATCCGGTTGAGGTGGAACAATTGGAGTATTCGGGGCCAACGAAGTTGAAAATAACCATATCGGTAAACCTATTGTAAATCCAGGTAATGACAAAGTAGCCATATAAGGAGGACCAAAATTTCCAAAGCAAGGAAAAGTACTAGGATTCTCGTTAAGAGGGGTTCCTTGGTTGGTAAATTCTGGAACAGTTGCCATTATATTCAACTTCAGTGAATTTTATTAACAATTTAAAACTAAAATTAACAATTAACAATTCACACCTAACAATAAAAATTCACAATTCACACCTATGGTCTCAAAAAGTAAAAAAAAACAAATTAACACGCGTTATCAAATCTAGGAGTCAAACCACACACAAACAGTAACTTCCCATACTAAAAACACTAGTTGGTGATGAAATCCAACATCGTAGAATTTAATACAGAAAGGGCGGTTGAAACAGCTACCCCGACAACCTACTTAATGAAACAGACTGGCACAAGTTTCTTCACAAAACCATCTCGAGTGAAGAAAACCCCCCAGAGAGTCCAAGTGAGTCTAGTCGACGTCTGCTCCAGGTACAGTGAGATCTTTCCTTCACCGTCACCTTAGGAAATAATCTTAAGTTTATGGATACTAAGGTTACCAACAGTAACAAATACAACTGGGGGAACAGTCTACGATCCGATCCCACGCGCAAGGGCAGAGTAACAAAGCTCAATCCCCTTGAAGGATCCTCGACATGGTCAATCCAAGGTTTACCAACAAGTGACCCTAGGCTCCTCGACAATGGTTAATCCGAGGTTTACCGTTTGTAATGCACGCAAAATCTTCTATCTTCCCCAATGAAACATAATTGATTGTCTCAAAGGTTTGGACATGATCTCATGATTAACTTCTTTAAGATAAGCTTCCCAGAATGTACAAGTTACAATTGGATTTATTTCCTACCGCAAGATTTAACTACTTGTTTGTTTTTGCTATCTTGGAGAGTTAATTACTTCCTACTCCAAGATACTAGCCTAAGCTATGTTGGTGATAAGAGCCCTAGAAATGTAAAAATTGCTAAATGAATTTTATTAAGAACTGTGTTATTTAGGCTGTTATTACTCAAAAGGGTAAATGGATATGAAACCAATGGTGTTATGACCCGACCCAAAACTGAATGCAATCGAATATGATAATGTAATGTTTTCAATTCGATGAATCCTAACTAAAGTAAGGAGAGAGTTTCCATTCACTTCCAACAATGAAAAAAATTGATCACTAAGAGAAAATATAACAAATTCTCTAATGCACTAATTTCATCAAGAAAAACTAATGCAAATCAATTCCAAAACAATTTTTTATTTTTGTGTTTTTAAAACAAGCATAAAAACATCTAAATTCAAATCAAAGAAAACTGATCTAAATCTATGATTGATTTTTCAGAATGTAAACTATGCAGTTGTAATCTATGCACAATTCACTTGAAAAGTATGCAAATGTAATCTATGCACATTTTTAATTCATATTCTGAAAATGAGAATTCTAATTATGAAAATGCGATCTATGCAAGAGAATTCTCAAACACAAGATGATTCTAATGTAATCTAAGAACCAATCAAGTGCAAGTCAAGAAAATCGGGTGAGAGTTCCAAAGATCAAAAAACACTCAAAGGCGATCAACACTCATACACAATTTAGCCCCCTTTTTTGCAAAAACAAAAGAAAAAAGATGAAAAATTGTGAAAAGACTGAGACAAACCTCCAAGTAATGACCAAAGGAAATCAAATTAATAATTTCTCAAAAAAGAGACTCAAAACACCCAATTAACTTAATGGAGATTGATGAGATGAAGAATTGCTGAAAGAAATTCAGAAACAAGAGATTTTTGATAGAGAAATACAAATCTGGGTAGATTATAAGAATCCTAAATTAAATCTAAACTAAACTGGAAAAAAGAAATCTAAAGTTTTTCAAAAAATTTAACAGGGTCCGCAGGCTTCCAGAAGTAACAGGTGCGGTCCCGCACTGTTTACTTAAGGAAATTGCGAAACTGCCCGCACTGTGAAAAAGAACAAAGTGCGGTCCCCAGAAAAGTTCAAGAAAAACGTAAAAGATTTCAAAATTTTCAAAAATAGAGAAAAACTTAAGCTACCCAGGTAGATATCCATCAATCAAAAACTAGGAAAAACTTTTCCTCAAATCAAAATAAAAGAGAACCAAAAACAAGAAGTTCTTTCCCCAGCGGAGTCGCCAATTTGTTGGCAGATTAAATCGTTCTTGCGTACAAGACCGATCTCCCTAGTACTAAAAGTATCTAGCAACAAACAACCAAATAGACTAATCTTTCTCTAAGCATATATGATCTACGAAACGTTCTATAGAGGTGTAAAAGACTTACCGTTTTTCCAGTGCTTATTTGAAGTCGTTATTGTCTCTCGCGCGCTTGAAGGAGTTTTCCTCGTAAACCTGCAATCACAAACAAGCAAAATATTACATAGCACCTATATCGAAATCATCATAAACCATGCTTATCATAGTGATCAAGGAATCTATGAAATAAACCATTGATTGAAAGCTTATTGAGAAAAATGAGTATATTTGTATTAATTTCAACAGAAGAAAATCCTTACAACCTGGGCCTTGATGATGCATAGGACTTTCCGGGGTCCGAAGCAGGAATCTCCTTTACTTTGATAAGCTCTGCACTCCTTCAACAAATAATAATAGAGGTATGTAATATTTCCTCACAAAAGTCTTAATCAACTGAGTCTGAATTTCAACAGCACTTAACTTCAAATATTCTAAGGCTTGAACTCCAATTCTCAATCTCCAAAATCTTCACCCAAAAATCTTAACCCTTTGAGGCTACCCAATGCCTCCTTTTATAGAGCAGATGAGGAGGTTAGGATTCCCCCTTTAAAGGGATAGAATCCTCCTTCAAAGGGATAGGCTCCTCACATCAAGGGATTAGTTCCTTAAGGTGTGGGATACATGCACCTTACTAAAGCGTACTCATCCCCAAAAAATATCATCTAGAACCTTCTAGAATTGACCAAAATTCAACTTTTTCACTTTACTTTCTCGCCTTTTCGAGTTTTACAGGAGTCCGCACCTATAACACAGAGAAAGTGCATTTTAGGTCCGCAGGAGAGCTGAACATTAGGTGCGGGACCGCAGGAAAGATATAGAGAAAGTGCGATACCAAAGTTTAGGAGATTTTTAGGAACTTTTCTCTGATTTTCAAGGCTTGACATGAAGAACTGAGGTTGTAAGACTTGCAGAGGAGGTAAGTATGAGTGTCAATGAGCTCATACAGTCAGCAGAATGTCAGCGTGACATTTTTTAGTGTAACAGATTGCCCCCTAAAGTGCGAAGTCTGAAATAGATGAAGATGAAGTCTGTCATATATGAAGAGTGAAGTACTTTATCATTTCAAGGATCATCCTGTGGACACCCCGGTCGGAACCTGTAAAAACATTCAATGCAAAATATATATATGTAAACATATCATCGCTGAGGTAGGCATTCCCATACTTAGATCAAAACTAACTAGAAAACTGATTTAAACTGTTCTGATATATGAATGATTTTCAATACATCAACAGTATAGACATATGTAGACACAGCATGGACGCAGCCATCTGTTTATGAATAGTCCACTGTATAAATGAATAACAAAAATTCCTCGTAGCCTGGATGGTAGAAACTAGATCCGGGGTCTTGATTTCCTTTTCTCGAACCAGTACGATTCTATCCATGTGAATAAATGTGTCGAAGTCGAACATGGTAGAAACCACTTGATTACCAGTCAATAATGTAAACTGTTAACAAGTGTGAGAGTAACCACCAGTAATGTCAATGGATCTCAAAGTACTTAGTACAATCCATGAAATGTGAATGAATGAGCTGAAGTCGAACATGTCACGGAATCATTCGATCGAAGGTCAATGATGCAACCTGTCGTCGAAGGCGAGAAACCTGCCATTGAGGCATGCAGATTTCAAGGTACTGACGATTTCTGGATCAAATTCCTAGATAATGAGCTGTCGTCGATAGAAAGTGATCCGTCATAGGCAAGCCCACAACATGAAATCATAGATCAAGTTTTGAAGAAATATATTGGCAAGGACTGACTCAGGGATGGTCAAAATGGATGACAAATATTTCGCAAATGAATGGTTTGTTTGAACTGTCCTCTTGAACACATAACAACACTGCAGATGGCTTGGTGACAATTGACCCAAAGCTAATACCTAGAAACTGGCTGAAGACTTTCAATATGGTTTGATTAACTGTTAGGCAAAGGATTTTCCCAACCCAGGTGAACAAAAGTGTCGTGTTCAAGAGTGGTTAACGGTTTTCCGAATAATCAAAATACAACAAACAAGTTCGTTTTTCTCTCTTTTCCCCCACCATTTCTGGCAAGTACCTCTTTATTTTTGACAAGCTTGAGGAGGATAACATGTGCTTGTTTATAATCTCATCCTTCGGATGAGTCCAACTTAGTTTAAGATTCGAACCCTAAGAAGGAGTGGTTCGTTCCTGTTTGAAATTGAATAGGTCCTTTACTGTTAAATTTTAACGAGTCCAGTATAGGAGAAACTCGGTGTTTTTCAATTTTAGGGAGTCAGAAGAAAAAACTTAAGAAAACTCCATGGGTGTACTTTTTCGTAAATTTAGTCTCTCGAGCCTGAAAAAGGATAAAATAATGCGGGAGAGAACTCTATTGACTGTAATTAGTCAACGTATACCTTTTTCGTAAATAGTCCATTTCAGTCCGTAAAAGGGGTAAACTTATACTGAAGGGACGACTGTTCATTTACTTTAACGAGTTCGAATAGTCAAGTACTCGGCAATCTTTTCATGTTTAGAGAGTCTGAAAAGGGCTTAAAAGAGAACTCCAAGGTTTCACTTTTTCGGCAAGTTTTAACGAGTTTGAAAAAGGGATAAAAATGTACTCATGTGGCCGACTTTCAATTTAATTTACGAGCAGGAAAAGACGGAAAGAACTCGGCATTTTCATGTGTTTTACGAGAATGAAAGATAGCAAAATAATCTCGGGATTTTCATGAGTTTAACGAGTCTCAAAAATAACCGAAATTGACTCAAGATAGGTTTCATTTTTACAAAAGCTTGAAACAGAGAAAAACTATGCTTCAGAGTGGTTTCATTTTTACACAAGCTTGAAACAAAGAGAAAACTGTGCTTGATGCCCCCTAAGCATAACTGCTAGAGCGCATGCCCCCCCAGCTTCATTTCATTCAACTAAGTACACTGCTGGTAATTAATAGCTGGATGGAATGAAGGTTCATTTACGAGATCATATGAAAGACCTGACCTAAAAATTAACCTAAATATATGACTTAACATTTACGAGGTCTATTCAAAGACTCGACTCAATTAGGGGAGGATTTGTTTCATTTTTTAACGAGCTCGACATAGGAAAAGAACTATGCTCATGGCAACATGTTTCATTTTTTAACGAGGTTGACACAGTAAAAGGAACTATCCTCAGAAACTACTTATTTCTAATCTACCTACATAACCTACTGATTCATTTTTTAATGAGGTTGACACAAGAAAAGAACTGTCCTCAACAAACTTGTTTCATTTTTTAACGAGGTTGACACAGTAAAAGGAACTATCCTCACTCACTGATTCATTTTTTAACGAGGTTGACACAGTAAAAGGAACTTTCCTCTTACCTGATTCATTTTTTTTTACGAGGTTGACTCAGTAACAGGAACTTTCCTCAGAAACTACTTATTTATAATCTATCAATCTACTCTCTACAATCTACTTTCTGATTCATTTTTTAATGAGGTTGACACAGGAAAAGAACTGTCCTCATCGCCGACTGATTCATTTTTTAACGAGGTTGACACAGTAAAAGGAATTCTCCTCACCAGCCACTGATTCATTTTTAACGAGGTTGACACAGTAAAAGGAACTATCCTCACACTCACTGATTCATTTTTAACGAGGTTGACACAGTAAAAGGAACTCTCCTCACTACATGTTTCATTTTTTAAAGGAGCTTGACACAAGAAAAGGAACTATGCTCTCGACTAACTGATTCATTTTTTAACGAGGTTGACATAGTAGAAGGAACTTTCCTCAGACCCACTGATTCATTTTTTAATGAGGTTAACACAGTAAAATGAACTATCCTCAGAAACTACTGATTATGGCTTCCAACTGGAAGAAACACATGTCAATGGACACACCTTGATCATGGCTTCCAAGAGGTCTTCATCAGATGGAAGAATAGTTCTCTAGAAGGAACACGTGTCAAGGGACTCAAAAGGGATAAGAACATCACGTTCAAATAATCCCATAGAGTTTTCCATGTCAATTACCGGATCTAAGTCAAAGGAAGACGAGAAAACAGTGAGAGGCTCGCTTACATCGGTAACTGAAAACATGGGACTAGTTGCCACATAATTAACCCGTGGAGGGGTAGATACCATTTGCGTATGAGGAACATTCAGGGATGTTGGATCATTGGTAGTCGAATCAAGACTAGGGAACGAAAGCTAGTCTACAGTCACAATATTTCCATTGTGAGGGAAAGAAATCACGCGAAAGAGTGTCGATACGACAGCTTTCATTGCATAGACATAGTCTTTCCCAAGGAGTAAATTGAAATCCAAGGGACCTCGAACTACCATAATATCAATACAGACAATTTTACCTTCCAAGGTAATAGAAAACTTAGGAAGGATCCCTAAAGGTTCACTAATGGTTCTGTTAAAAGCTTTCAAATTCTGCGTAATAGGCACAAGCTGAGGGGAACCCAAAGCTTTCCAAGCAGTTGAGGATAAAATACTAACCGAAGCACCTTCATGTACTTGTGTGTGGTGTATGTCCCTGCCGCTCAACTTCAAAATGATTTGGAAAGGAATGGAGGAAGGAAGACGAGGTTCTGTCAGTCCATTCCAATCAAAGGAAAAGACCTCAGTACTTGGAGGGGGTTCTGTAGAAACAAGTGAAATGCCCCCCGGCGTAGAAGAATCTGATGTAACAAGAAGAACCTGAGCGGTATGAAGTTCATTCTCTATAGAGAGAATGGGATCGACCGAATGTGAAATCAAATCGACCACTTGATCAACTAATGAATCATCAACCTGAGTGATATGAGTTTCACTCTCCAATGGAAGATTGAGATCGACTGTACTTGAAATTAGATCAATCACTTTGTCAGTGGACGGTAGGTTGGGAGAAAGTTTATGGTAACCAGTTGGAAATTCTTGCTGTGGAACAGTAAGGTTTTCCAATAATTTTGAGGCTTCATCCATGTGAGGGAAAATGTGAGTTTGATGACTCCATTTGCATAACTTACAAGGAAACCTAACTTTACCCTTTTTCCCAGGAACCTGACTATCACTGGTTGATGGATCAACGAAAATTTGATGAGATTTTTCTGACCATACTTCCAAGACCTTTGGAATACCAGGACAATTAATAAGGAAGTGGTCACCCTTACAAAGCCTGCAAGATTATTTTGGTTTACGATGCATGTTGGAGGTTTCCTCAACACAACTAACACTTACATCCATGGTTGGTTGGTTGACTTCTTTCTTATCTTGCTTCTTCTTCTTCTTCTTCTTCCCTTTCTTCTTCTTCGCCACCTAGATACTAGCGTCAAGGCTTTTACCAAGCGAAGAGGAAGAAATGGAGGAAGAAATATTAGGCGAAGAAGGTAAAGGGTCAACAGAAGGTTGGTGATGTTGAGACAGTGAACTCTATTGAGGTGAAGCATCCGGTTGAGGTGGAACAATTGGAGTGTTCAGGGCCAACGAAGTTGAAAATAACCATATCGGTAAACCTATTGTAAATCCAGGTAATGACAATGTAGCCATATAAAGAGGACCAAAATTTCCAAAGCAAGGAAAAGTACTAGGATTCTTGTTAAGAGGGATTCCTTGGTTGGTAAATTCCGGAACAGTTGCCATTATATTCAACTTCAGTGAATTTTATTAACAATTTAAAACTAAAATTAACAATTAACAATTCACACCTAACAATTAAAATTCACAATTCACACCTATGGTCTCTAAAAGTAAAAACAAACAAATTAACACGTGCTATCAAACCTAGGAGTCAAACCACACACAAACAGTAACTTCCCGTACTAAAAACACTAGTTGGTGATGAAATCCAACATCGTATAATTTAATACAGAAAGGGAGGTTGGAAAAGTTACCCCGACAACCTGCTTAATGAAATAGACTGGCACAAGTTTCTTCACAAAACCATCTCGTGTGAAGAGAACCCCCCAGAGATTCCAAGTGAGTCTAGTCGACGTCTGCTCCAGGTACAGTGAGATCTTTCCTTCACCATCACCTTAGGAAATAATCTTAAGTTTATGAACACTAAGGTTACCAATAGTAACAAATACAACTTGGGGAACAGTCTACGATCTGATTCCAGGCGCAAGGGCAGAGTAACAAAGCTCAATCCCCTTGAAGGCTCCTTGACATGGTCAATTCGAGGTTTACTGACAAGTGACCCCAGGCTCCTCCACAATGGTTAATCCGAGGTTTACCGTTTGTAATGCGTGCAAAATCTTCTATCTTCCCCAATGAAACATAATTGATTGTCTCAAATATTCGGACATGATCTCGTGATTGACTTCTTTAAGAGAAGCTTCCCAGATTGTACAAATTACAATTGGATTTGTTTCCTACCGCAAGATTTGTCTACTTGTTTGTTTTACTACCTTGGAGAGTTAATTACTCCCTACTCCAAGATACTAGCCTAAGCTATGTTGGTGATAAGAGCCCTAGAAATGTAAAAATTACTAGATGAATTTTAATTACGCGCTGTGTTATTTAGGCTGTTATTACTCAAAAGGGTAAATGGGTATGAAACCAATGGCGTTATGACCCGAACCAAAACTGAATGCAATCGAATATGATAATGTAATCTTTTCAATTCGATGAATCCTAACTAAAGAAAGGAGAGAGTTTCCATTACACTTCCAACAATGCAAAAATTGATCATTAAGAGAAAATATAACAAATTCTCTAATGCACTAATTTCATCAAGAAAAACTAATGCAAATAAATCCCAAAACAATTTTTTTTTGTTATTTTAAAACAAGCATAAAAACATCTAAATTCAAATCAAAGAAAACTGATCTAAATCTATGATTGATTTTTCAGAATGTAAACTATGCAGTTGTAATCTATGCACAATTCACTTGAAAAGTATGCAAATGTAATCTATGCACATTTTTCATTCATATTCTAAAAATGAGAATTCTAATTATGCAAATGTGATCTATGCAAGAGAATTCTCAAACACAAGATGATTCTAATGTAATCTAAGAACCAATCAAGTGCAAGTCAAGAAAATCGGGTGAGAGTTCCAAAGATCAAAAAACACTCAAAGGCGATCAACACTCATACACAATTTAGCCCCCTTTTTTGCAAAAACAAAAGAAAAAAGATGCAAAATTGTGAAAAGACTGAGACAAACCTCCAAGTAATGACCAAAGGAAATCAAATTAAGAATTTCTCAAAAAATATACTCAAAACACCCAATTAACTTAATGGATATTGATGAGATGAAGAATTGCTGAAAGAAATTCAGAAACAAGAGATTTTTTATAGAGAAATACAAATCTGGGTAGATTATAAGAATCCTAAATTAAATCTAAACTAAACTGGAAAAAAGAAATCTAAAGTTTTTCAAAAAATTTAACAGGGTCCGCAGGCTTCCAGAAGTAACAGGTGGGGTCCCGCATTGTTTACTTAAGGAAATTGCGAAACTGCCCGCACTGTGAAAAAGAACAAAGTGTGGTCCCCAGAAAAGTTCAAGAAAAACGTAAAAGATTTCAAAATTTTCAAAAATAGAGAAAAACTTAAGCTACCCAGGTAGATATCCATCAATCAAAAACTAAGAAAAACTTTTCCTCAAATCAAAATAAAAGAGAACCAAAAACAAGAAGTTCTTTCCCCAGCGGAGTCGCCAATTTGTTGGCAGATTAAATCGTTCTTGCGTACAAGACCGATCTCCCTAGTACTAAAAGTATCTAGCAACAAACAACCAAATAGACTAATCTTTCTCTAAGCATATATGATCTACGAAACGTTCTATAGAGGTGTAAAAGACTTACCGTTTGTCCAGTGCTTGTTTGAAGTCGTCGTTGTCCCTCGTGCGCTTGAAGGAGTTTTCCTCATAAACCTACAATCACAAACAAGCAAAATATTACATAGCACCTATATAGAAATCATCATAAACCATGCTTATCATAGTGATCAAGGAATCTATGAAATGAACCATGAATAGACAGCTTATTGAGAAAAATGAGTATATTTGCATTAATTTCAAAAGAAGGAAAACCTTACAACCTGAGCCTTGATGTTCGAAAGGCCTTCCCGGGGTTCGAAGCAGGAATCTCCTTTACTTTGATAAGCTCTACACTCCGCCAACCAAGACAAATAGAGGTATGTACCTCTCACAAAAGTCTTAATCAACCAAAATCGAATCTCAACAAGACCAGTTCAAATATTCTAAAGTTTCAACTCCAATTCTAAATTCCAAAATCTTCACCCAAAATATTAACCCTTTGAGGCTACCCAATGCCTCCTTTTATAGAGAAGATGAGGAAGTTAGGGTTCCACCTTTGAAGGGATAGAATCCTCCTTCAAAGGGATAGGCTCCTCACATCAAGGGATTAGTTCCTTAAGGTGTGGGATACATGCACCTTATCAAAGTGTACTCATCCCCAAAAAATCTCATCTAGAACCTTCTAGAATTGACCAAAATTAAACTTTTTCACTTTACTTTCTCGCCTTTTCGAGTTTTACAGGAGTCCGCACCTATAACACAGATAAAGTGTGTTTTAGGTCCACAGGAGAGCTGAACATTAGGTGCGGGACCGCAGGAAAGATATAGAGAAAGTGCGATACCAAAGTTTAGGAGATTTTTAGGAACTTTTCTCTGATTTTCAAGGCTTGACATGAGGAACTGAGGTTGTAAGACTTGCAGAGGAGGCATGTATGAGTGTTAACGAGCTCATACAGTCAGCAAAATGTCAAGGTGACAGTTTTTAGTGTAAAAGATTTCCCCCTAAAGTGAGAAGTCTGAAATAGATGAAGATGAAGTCTGTCATATATGAAGAGTGAAGTACTTTATCATTTCAAAGATCATCCTGTGGACACCCCAGTCAGAACCTGTAAAAAAATTCAATGCAAAATATATATATGCAATCATATCATCGCTGAGGTAGGCATTCCCATACTCAGATCAAAACTAACTAGAAACTAATCTAAATTGTTCTGATACAAGAATGATTTTCAATACATCAACAGTATAGACATATGTAGACACAGCATGGACGCAACCATCTATTTATAAATATTCCACTGTATAATTTATAACAAAATTCCTCGCAGCTTGGATGGTAGAAACTAGATCCAGGGTCTTGATTTCCGCATCTCGAACTAGTACGATTCTATCCATGTGAATAAATGTGTTGAAGTCGAACATGGTAGAAACCACTTGATTACCAGTCAATGATGTGAACGGTTAACAAGTGTGAGAGAAACCACCAGTAATGTCAATGGCTCTCAAAGTACTCAGTACAATCCATGAAATGTGAATGAATGAGCTGAAGTCGAACATGTCACGGAATCTTTCGATCGAAGGTCAATGATGCAACCTATCGTCGAAGGTGAGAAACCTGCCATTGAGGCATGCAGATTTCAAGGTACTGACGATTTCTGGATCAACTTCCTAGATAATGAGTTGTCGTCGATAGAAAGCGATCCGTCGTAGGCAAGCCCACAACACGAAATCATAGATCAAGTTTTGAAAATATATTGGCAAGGACTGACTCAGGGATGGTCAAAATGGATGACAGATATTTTGCAAATGAATGGTTTATTTGAACTGTCCTCTTGAACACATAACGACACTGCAGATGGCTTGGTGACAATTGACCCAAAGCTAATACCCAGAAACCGGCTGAAGACTTTCAATGTGGTTTGATTAACTGTTAGGCAAAGGATTTCCCAACCCAGGTGAATGAAAGTGTCGTGTTCAAGAGTGGTTGACTGGATTTTCAAAAAATCAAAATACAACAAACATGCCCATTTTTCTCTCTTTTCCCCCACCATTTCTGGCAAGTACCTCTTTATTTTTGACAAGCTTGAGGAGGATAACATTTGCTTGTTTATAAGCTCACCCTTCGGATGAGTCCAACTTAGTTTAAAATTCGAACCCTAAGAAGGAGCGGTTCGTTCCTGTTGAAAATTAAACAGGTCCTTTACTGTTAAGTTTTAACGAGTCCAGTATAGGAGAAACTCGGTGTTTTTCAGTTTTAGGGAGTCAGAAGAAAAACTTAAGAAAACTCCATGGGTGTACTTTTTCGTAAATTTAGTCTCTCGAGCCCAAAAAAGGATAAAATAATGCGGGAGAGAACTCTATTGACCGTAATTAGTCAACGTATACCTTTTTCGTAAATATTCCATTTCAATCCGTAAAAGGGGTAAACTTATACTGAAGGGACAATCATTCATTTACTTTAACGAGTTCGAATAATCAAGTACTCGGCAATCTTTTCATATTTAGAGAGTCTGAAAAGGGCTAAAAAGAGGACTCCAGGGTTTCGCTTTTTCGTAAGTTTTAACGAGTTTGAAAAAGGGATAAAAATGTACTCCTGTGGCCGAATTTCAATTTAATTAACGAGCAGGAAAAGACGGAAAGAACTCGGCATTTTCATGTGTTTTACGAGAATGAAAGATAGCAAAATAATCTCGGGATTTTCATGAGTTTAACGAGTCTCGAAAATAACCGAAATTGACTCAAGATAGGTTTCATTTTTACAAAAGATTGAAACAGAGAAAAACTATGCTTCAGAGTGGTTTCATTTTTACACAAGCTTGAAACAAAGAGAAAACTGTGCTTGATGCCCCCTAAGCGTAACTGCTAGAGCGCATGCCCCCCCAGCTTCATTTCATTCAACTAAGTACACTGCTGGTAATTAATAGCTAGATGGAATGAAGGTTCATTTACGAGATCATATGAAAGACTTGACCTAAAAAATAACCTAAATATATGACTTAACATTTACGAGGTCTATTCAAAGACTCGACTCAATTAGGGGAGGATTTGTTTCATTTTTTAACGAGCTCGACATAGGAAAAGAACTATGCTCATGGCAACGTGTTTCATTTTTTAACGAGGTTGACACAGTAAAAGGAACTATCCTCAGAAACTACTTATTTCTAATCTACCTACATAACCTACTGATTCATTTTTTAATGAGGTTGACACAAGAAAAGAACTGTCCTCAGCAAACTTGTTTCATTTTTTAACGAGGTTGACACAGTAAAAGGAACTATCCTCACTCACTGATTCATTTTTTAACGAGGTTGACACAGTAAAAGGAACTTTCCTCTTACCTGATTCATTTTTTCTTACGAGGTTGACTCAGTAACAGGAAATTTCCTCAGAAACTACTTATTTCTAATCTATCAATCTACTCTCTACAATCTACTTGCTGATTCATTTTTTAATGAGGTTGACATAGGAAAATAACTGTCCTCATCGCCGACTGATTCATTTTTTAATGAGGTTGACACAGTAAAAGGAATTCTCCTCACCAGCCACTGATTCATTTTTAACGAGGTTGACACAGTAAAAGGAACTATCCTCACACTCACTGATTCATTTTTTAACGAGGTTGACACAGTAAAAGGAACTCTCCTCACTACATGTTTCATTTTTTAAAGGAGCTTGACACAAGAAAAGGAACTATGCTCTCGACTAACTGATTCATTTTTTAACGAGGTTGACACAGTAAAAGGAACTTTCCTCAGACCCACTGATTCATTTTTTAATGAGGTTGACACAGTAAAAGGAACTATCCTCATAAACTATTGATTATGGCTTCCAGCTGGAAGAAACACATGTCAATGGACACACCTTGATCATGGCTTCCAAGAGGTCTTCATCAGATGGAAGAATAGTTCTCTGGAAGGAACACATGTCAAGGGACTCAAAATGGATAAGAAAATCACGTTCAAATAATCCCATAGAATTTTCCATGTCAATTACCGGATCTAAGTCAAAGGAAGACGAGAAAACAGTGAGAGGCTCACTTACATCGGTAACTGAAAACATGGTACTAGTTGCCACATAATTAACCCGTGGCGGGGTAGATACCATTTGCGTATGACGAACATTCAGGGATGTCAGATCATTGGTAGTCGAATCAAGACTAGGGAACGAAAGCTGGTCTACAGTCACAATATTGCCATTGTGAGGGAAAGACATCACGCGAAAGAGTGTCGATACAACAACTTTCATTGCATAGACATAGTCTCGCCCAAGGAGTAAATTGAAATCCAAGGGACCTCGAACTACCATAATATCAATACAGACAGTTTTACCTTCCAAGGTAATAGAAAACTTAGGAAGGATCCCTAAAGGTTCACTAATGGTTCTGTTAAAAGCTTTCAAATTCTGCGTAATAGGCACAAGCTGAGGGGAACCCAAAGCTTTCCAAGCAGTTGAGGATAAAATACTAACAGAAGCACCTTCATCTACCTGTGTGCGGTGAATGTCCCTACCACCAAACTTCACAATGATTTGGAAAGGGATAGAGGAAGGAAGACGAGGTTCTGTCAGTCTATTCCAATCAAAGGAAAAGACCTCAGTACTTGGAGGGGGTTCTGTAGAAACAGGTGAAATGCCCCCCGGCGTAGAAGAATCTGATGTAACAAGAAGAACCTGAGCAGTATGAAGTTCATTCTCTATAGAGAGAATGGGATTGACCGAATGTGAAATCGAATTGACCACTTGATCAACTAATGAATCATCAACCTG
This sequence comes from Pinus albicaulis, assembly GCA_034641835.2. Classification (NCBI taxonomy): domain Eukaryota; kingdom Viridiplantae; phylum Streptophyta; class Pinopsida; order Pinales; family Pinaceae; genus Pinus; species Pinus albicaulis. Next base: position 33,228,937 of record CM076584.1, on the reverse strand, counting down.
AGTGATATGAGTTTCACTCTCCAATGGAAGAGTGAGATTGATTGTACTTGAAATTAGATCAATCACTTTGTCAGTTGACGGTAGGTTGGGAGAAAGTTTATGGTAACCAGTTGGAAATTCTTGTTGTGGAACAGTAAGGTTTTCCAATAATTTTGAGGCTTCATCCATGTGAGGGCAACTGTGAGTTTGATGACTCCCTTTGCATAACTTACAAGGAAACCTAACTTTACCCTTTTTCCCAGGAACCTGACTATCACTGGTTGATGGATCAACGAAAAGTTGATGAGATTTTTCTGACCATACTTCCAAGACCTTTGGAATACCAAGACAATTAATAAGGAAGTGGTCACCCTTACAAAGCCTGCAAGGGTATTTGGGTTTACGATGCATGTTGGAGGTTTCCTCAACACAACTAACACTTACAACCATGGTTGGTTGGTTGACTTCTTTCTTATCTTGCTTCTTCTTCTTCTTCTTCTTCCCTTTCTTCTTTTTCTTACTTACCTGGTTACTAGCGTCAAGGCTTTTACTAAGCGAAGAGGAAGAAATGGATGAAGAAATATTAGTCGAAGAAGGTAAAGGGTCAACAGAAGGTTGGTGATGTTGAGATGGTGAACTCTATTGAAGTGAAGCATCCGGTTGAGGTGGAACAATTGGAGTATTCGGGGCCAATGAAGTTGAAAATAACCATATTGGTAAACCTATTATAAATCCAGGTAATGACAAAGTAGCCATATAAGGAGGACCAAAATTTCCAAAGCAAGGAAAAGTACTAGGATTCTCTTTAAGAGGGATTCCTTGGTTGGTAAATTCCAGAACAGTTGCCATTATATTCAACTTCAGTGAATTTTATTAACAATTTAAAACTAAAATTAGCAATTCACAATTCACACCTAAACAATTAAAATTCACAATTCACACCTTTGGTCTCTAAAAGTAAAAACAAAGAAATTAACACACGCTATCAAATCTAGGAGTTAAACCACACACAAATAGTAATTTCCCGTAATAAAAACACTAGCTGGTGATGAAAGCCAACATCGTAGAATTTAATACAGAAAGGGCGGTTGGAACAGTTACCTCGACAACCTACTTAATGAAATAGACTGGCACAAGTTTCGTCACAAAACCATCTCGTGTGAAGAGAACCCCCCAGAGAGTCCAAGTGAGTCTAGTCGACGTCTGCTCCAGGTACAGTGAGATCTTTCCTTCACCATCACCTTAGGAAATAATCTTAAGTTTATGGACACTAAGGTTACCAACAGTAACAAATACAACTGGGGGAACAGTCTACGATCTGATTCCACACGCAAGGGCAGAGTAACAAAGCTCAATCCCCTTGAAGGCTCCTCGAGATGGTTAATCCGATGTTTACCGACAAGTGACCCCAGGCTCCTCGACAATGGTTAATCCAAGGTTTACCATTTGTAATGCGTGAAAAATCTTCTATCTTTCCCAATGAAACATAATTGATTGTATCAAAGGTTCGGACATGATCTCGTGATTGAATTCTTTAAGAGAAGCTTCCCAGATTGTACAAATTACAATTGGATTTATTTCCTACCGCAAGATTTATCTACTTGTTTGTTTTTACTATCTTGGAGAGTTAATTACTCCCTACTCCAAGATACTAGCCTAAGCTATGTTGGTGATAAGAGCCCTAGAAATGTAAAAATTACTAGATGAATTTTAATTAAGCGCTGTGTTATTTAGGCTATTATTACTCAAAAGGGTAAATGGATATGAAACCAATGGTGTTATGACCCGACCCAAAACTGAATGCAATCGAATATGACAATGTAATCTTTTCAATTCGATGAATCCTAACTAAAGTAAGGAAAGAGTTTCCATACACTTCCAACAATGCAAAGATTGATCACTAAGAGAAAATATAATAAATTCTCTAATGCACTATTTTCATCAAGAAAAACCAATGCAAATCAATCCCAAAACAATTTTTTATTTTTGTGTTTTTTTAAAACAAGCATAAAAACATCTAAATTCAAATCAAAGAAAACTGATCTAAATCTACGATTGATTTTTCAGAATGTAAACTATGCAGTTGTAATCTATGCACAATTCACATGAAAAGTATGCAAATGTAATCTATGCACATTTTTCATTTATATTCTGAAAATGAGAATTCTAATTATGCAAATGTGATCTATGCAAGAGAATTCTCAAACACAAGATGATTCTAATGTAATCTAAGAACCAATCAAGTGGAAGTCAAGAAAATCGGGTGAGAGTTCCAAAAATCAAAAACACTCAAAGGCGATCAACACTCATACACAATTTAGCCCCCCCCGGCGAATGAGGGGGAATTTTTTTTGCAAAAACAAAAGCAAAAAGATGCAAAATTGTGAAAAGACTGAGACAAACCTTCAATTAATGACCAAAGGAAATCAAATTAAGAATTTCTCAAAAAAGAGACTCAAAACACCCAATTAACTTAATGGAGATTGATGAGATGAAGAATTGCTGAAAGAAATTCAGAAACAAGAGATTTTTGATAGAAAAATACAGATCTGGGTAGATGCTAAGAATCCTAAATCAAATCTAAACTAAACTAGAAAAAGAAATCTAAAGTTTTTCAAAAAATTTAACAGGGTCCACATGCTTCCAGAAGTAACAGGTGTGGTCCCGCACTGTTTACTTGAGGAAAGTGCGAAACTGCCCGCACTATGCAAAAGAACAAAGTGCGGTCCCTAGAAAAGTTCAAGAAAAACTAAAAGATTTCAAAATTTTCAAAAACAGAGAAAACCTAAGCTACCCAGGCAGATATCCATCAATCAAAAACCAGGAAAAACTTTTCCTCAAATCAAAATAAAAGAGAACCAAAAACAACAAGTTCTTTCCCCAGTGGAGTCGCCAATTTGTTGGAGGATTAATCTGTCTTGCGGACAAGACCGATCTCCCTAGTACTAAAAGTATCTAGCAACAAACAGCCAAACATACTAATCTTTCTCTAAGCATGTAAGGTTTACAAAAAGCTCTACAGAGGTGTTAAGGACTTACCGTTTGTCCAGTGCTTGTTTGAAGTCGTCAATTTCCCTTGCGCGCTTGAAGGAGTTTTCCTCATAAACCTGCAGTCACAAACAAGCAAAATATTACATAGCACTTGTATAGAAATCATCATAAACCATGCTTATCATAGTGATCAAGGAATCTATGAAATAAACCATTGATTGAAAGCTTATTGAGAAAAATGAGTATATTTGTATTAATTTCAACAGAAGAAAATCCTTACAACCTGGGCCTTGATGTTGCATAGGACTTTCCGGGGTCCGAAGCAGGAATCTCCTTTACTTTGATAAGCTTTGCACTCCTCCAACCAAGACTAATAGAGGTATATAATCTCTCCTCACAAAAGTCTTAATCAACTGAGTCTGAATCTCAACAGCACTTAACTTCAAATATTCTAAAGCTTCAACTCCAATTCTCAATCTCCAAAATCTTCACCCAAAAATCTTAACCCTTTGAGGCTACCCAATGCCTCCTTTTATAGAGAAGATGAGGAATTTAGGGTTCCACCTTTGAAGGGATAGAATCCTCCTTCAAAGGGATAGGCTCCTCACATCAAGTGATTAGTTCCTTAAGGTGAGGGATGCATGCACCTTATCAAAGCGTACTCATCCCCAAAAAATCTCATCTAGAACCTTCTAGAATTGACCAAAATTCAACTTTTTCACTTTACTTTCTCGCCTTTTCGAGTTTTACAGGAGTCCACACCTATAACACAGAGAAATTGCGTTCTAGGTCTGCAGGAGAGCTTAACATTAGGTGCGGAACCGCAGGAAAGATATAGAGAAAGTGCGATACCAAAGTTTAGGAGATTCTTAGGAATTTTTCTCTGATTTTCAAGGCTTGGAATTAGGAACAAAGGTTGTAAGACTTGCAGAGGAGGCATGTATGAGTGTTAATGAGCTCATACAGTCAGCAAAATTTCAAGGTGACATTTTTTAGTGTAACACTGACCTGACCCGATCAACCCGAACTGACACAACCCGAACTGAACTGACCCGAAACTGGGTTAACATTTTTTTTTTAAAAATTGGTTAAAATCGGATGGAAAATTACAATGTTTACCATCGTCGCTATTACGACATTTGGTCAACACGTCGCAACACCAACGGTTACCCTCCACCCGTCGCAATACCGACGGTTGTCCTCAAACCGTCGCAATACAGACGTTTGTCCCCAATTACGTCGCACTACCGACAAGTGTCTCTAAATGTCGCAATAGCGACGTTTTCCCCAAACTGTCGCAATACCGACTCATGTCTTAGAAACGTCGCATTTCCGACGTTGTGTCCTGAAACGTTGGTATTCTGACAATGTTCATAAACATCGCAATAGCGATGATGTCCCTAAACGTCGGTATAGCGACGGTTGTTGGTGGAATTTGAAAAATTGATAAAAATTAGGGAAATTTTCGACAATACGTCAAAAGCGTCAGAACTGAAGTGTCGGAATTTTGACCAAATGTACTAGTGCAACTTCCTAGAATCTAGAAAACCATTATTCTCCAGCTCCCACTGGATGGACGCTCCAACGCCCGAGATTCTTCAGTAGTCAACTGAACGGATGCCCCAACACCCAATGAGCTACAACTCACCCTAGCACCACCCTACCACCCTAAAGTTTTCACAGGCTTGAACCTATTGGTGACTTCATGCACCAGCCTAGCACCACCCTACCACCCTATAAAGGAATAAAAGAAGAATGGACTCCTGTATCAGGGAAAACGGTCCACTTTACAATGATGTAGAAGAAGAAGACACACTATACCATAACCCCAAATATGACACAACCACCTAATGATGATCCATGACCTCCCGAAACTACCTCTTCAACTCTTGGTAGATAGACACTAGTACAATTTTTACAATGATGTATTTACAATGACTTAGTATAATGATACCTTTACAGTGACTTTATGCAGTGCTTCCCACTTGAAGACTTCATGTGATGAACTTCTTGCTTCTGTTTTTCACCTTTGTTGATGCTCTTGTCATGCTACCCTCTGCTGCACCTTGCTTTGCTTTGCTGCCCTGGAAAGTCTAGTCCTTTGCAGCCCTTGACAACACATGATCTAGCTTTTTCTTTCCTTCTAGGAGCTCGATATCGAATTTGGTGTATCTATGTTATTTCAAATCCCCAATATGTGATTTTTGGCCCTATAGTATTCCTCTGAGTCTTCTTTCCAATGCCACATGTCTGACCCAATTTGGATTTTTCAAGGGAGAGTTTTGCGAAATCTGTCACAATGCCCTAATTATGGATTGTTTCAGTAGAGTGAACTTGTACGGCGTGCCACATGTCACTATTTCTTTATTCGGCTCTGAAATTGATACAACGAAAACTACAGTCCATGAACTATCTGTCAATTTTTATATAATTCCAATCCGATATTCAGAGAGAGAGTTATGATTATTTTCTCAAGGTCACTTCTTTGATATGAATTTCAGGAGCCTACAAAAAAACTGAATTCCACAGATCATATCTCTGAAAATATTGCACAAATTGATCTGAAATTTTTATAGGAGCTTCCTCGGGATTTCTTCTTTGCCTCATAAAAATTTCAACTTCTGAACCTTCGTATAAAAAAAGTTAGAGCGCAAATTCCACGATGACCTGTTTCAAATGGCGAAATCCCTACATAAGGAGGATATAAGGATCACAATTTATATAAATGCTTAGGTTGAGAGGGGCTTCAACAAGTGAATGTGGGAGGGATTTTAGGAGCATAAAAATTATTAATTATTGACTTTTCAATGATCCATGCCACAACCCCATGGGGTTTTAGCCCACTAACTGGGGTTACAAACTTTAAACATGAATATCTCTCAAACCGTGAATAATTACATGGCGTGCCATATATCAATGGAAACATCTTGACAAGTAGAAACCATAAAAAACATTATTGACCTAGAATATAGTAATTTGGTAGGCCGAAATTCCTATGTAATATTGGGGTAGCCCTTGGTGCTGCTTGGGTTGACATCAATGACAACTGTTGATCAACAAATTTTTGAATGAAAAGTGACAATGTAGTAATATTAAATGATAGAAAATGTGAATAATACAATGTAGTCAATTACAAATAGTCTTCATTGTAATCAATATCAAAGTGTTTTTTCTACTATTCTTATTGTCACTCTTGTTAGTTTTTCCATATTTTCATATCGATTATATGAAAAGGACAGTTGGAATCTTAAACCATTTAAATATTTAGCTCGAGTTGTTATAGTAAGCAGCATACCTTGTCTCTCTTGTGTTCCAATATTAATAGGTTTAATTACTATAACACAAAAATCAATGTACATTGTCAATATTTTTTTATGCTTACATTGAAATCAATGCACACTATTAATTCAATGACTTTAAAATTAATGTACCATCATTTATCCAATTACATCAAAACATAAATAAAAAAATACACTGAAATCAATGCATCTAATGCAAGAAATAAAATAAGATTAGAAAACAACATCTACACTAAAATCAATGCATCTAATGCAAGTAATCAAATAGGATTAGAAATCAACATCTACACTCAAATTAATGAATCTAGTGCAAGTAAGAAAATAGGATTAGAAACCAACATCTACACTGAAATCAATGTATCTAGTGCAAGCAATCAAATAGGATTAGAAATTACTGTCTACACTGCAATTAATGCATTTAGTGCAAGAAATCAAATAGTATTATAAATCATCTACATTGAAATCAATGCATCTAGTGCAAGCAATCAAATATAATTAGAAATCAACATCTACATTGAAATTAATGCAACTAGTGCAAGCAATCAAATATGATTACAAATCACCATCTATATTGAAATCAATGCATTTAGTGCAAGCAATCAAATAGGATTATAAATCATCTACATTGAAATCATTGCATCTAGTGCTAGTAATCAAATATAATTAGGAATCAACATCTACGCTAAAATCAATGCATTTAGTGGAAGCAGTCAAATAGGATTAGGAATCACCATTTACATTGAAATCAATGCATCTAGTGCAAGAAATATTCTTCCCATCTCTCACCCCTCCATCTATATCTATATCTCCCTCCATCTCTTCTTCTTTGTATCTTTATCTCACCTTGCAAAACACAAACACTCTCTCACTCCATATCTATCAATGTCTTTGTCCCTCCCTCCTTGTCTCCATCTCTTCTTTCCCTTCACCTTCCATCTATATCTCTATCTCACTTTGTCTCTCTATATCAACCCCAAAAAATACACTCTCTTTCTCCAATCTATCTATCTATCGCTCCCTCCTCCTCTCCCCCCCCTCTCTCTATTCCCCTTCCCTCCCTCTCCCCCATTTCTATCTCTCTTCCCTCCTGCTATCCTCTCTCCCTCTCTCCATATTCCTTATCACTCCCTCTATCTCTCTCCACCTTTCACTCTCTATGTCTTTATTCTTACCTCCCTCTCTCCCCCCCTCCATCTCTCTTTCCCTACCTCTCTTCACTCTCTCTCTTCCTTTCTCTCCCACCTCTCTATCTCTCTATCTTCACCTTCCAACTTTGTTACTATATTCCTATCTCTCTCCTTCTCTCCTCCCTTCTCTCCATCTCTCCTTGTTTGTCTCTTTATCTCACCCCCAAATATACACACTCTCTCTCCATAGCTCCCTTGTCACTCTATCTCTCTCTCTCTCTCTCCACTACTCGCTCTCTATGTCTTTCTTCTCCCCCCCTCTCTCCCCATCCAACTCCATCTCTCTATCCCTCCCTATCCCCCCCTCCAACTCCATATATCTAACCATCCCTCTCTCCTCCTCTCTTTTCCTTCCTCTCTCTCACTTTCTCTCCTACCTCCCTCTCTCTTCCCCCATCACTCTCTTCCTCTCTCTCCCTTTCTCTCCTGGCTCCCTCTATATGCCTCCCCCCCCACTCTCTCTCTCTTTTCCATTCAATCCTCTCTCTCTCTCTTCCCTCCAATCCTCTCTCTTCCCCCATCACTTAATCTCTCTCTCTCCAACTATGTTACTATATCCCTCCCTTTCTCCTTCTCTCTCCATCTCTCCCCCCTTTTCTCCATTACTCCTTCTATGTCTCTTTATCTCACCCCTAAACATACACAATCTCTCTCCATCTCTCCCTTCTCACTCCCTCTCTCTCCACTTCTCACTCTCTATGTCTTTGTTCTTCCCTCCCTCTCTCCCCCTCCAACTCCATCTCTCTATCCCTTCCTCTCTCCTCCTCCTCTCATCCTCCCTCTCACTCCCTTTCTCTCCTACCTCCCTCTCCACCACCCCCTTTTTTTTTTCTCTCTCTCTACCCTCCAATCCTCTCTCCTTATCCCTCCCTCTCTCCTTCTCTCTCTCTCCCACCTCCATCTATATGTCTCCCTCTCCCTCACTTACGCTTCTCTACCTCTCTCACTCCTCTTCCTCTCTCTATCTCTCTTCATTCCTCCTCTCCCCTCTCCTTCAATTTATCTCCATCTCTCCCTTATCACTCCCTCTATTTCTCCACCTCTATCATATGTATTTGTTATTCCGTCCCATATATATATGTCGAGTTAAAATATATATCATGATATATTAATATATTATAATATAAAAAAAATTAATATTTTAATAATCCAAAATTATTAAATTTAATATATTAATATTATAATATATTAATGTGAATATTAGATTTAATAATAATAATATTATTAAAATTAATATTAATGCTAAGAGTTAATATTGTTTATTTTGCACGGTATTAATAATAATTTCGCAGATGGTTTTTGACCCATAGGGTTGGTATATAATTAGATGATTTCTAATCATATGAGATAAATTTTTATTTATTTACCTTACCTCTATATACCTCTTTTATATTTATTTATTTACCATACCTCTTTAATAAAATATGGTATTTGGCCCATGGTATTTGACCCATGGTATTAATAATAATTTGTCCCATGTTATTTGGCCCATAGGCTTCACCTAAATAAAGTTGTTTTTTTAGTTTTTGTAAATATAAAGAGGTTTATGGAGTAAATATAAAAAGAGGTTTTATTTATTTACCATACCTCTACTTTATTTATATTTTTATTTATTTACCATACTTCATGAGTAACTATAAAAAAAAAGTTTGTTTATTTACCATATCTCTGGTTTATTTATATTTTTATTTATTAACCATAGCTCTTTTTTGAGTCTTCCTAAACTTCTTCATATTTTAAATTTATATTGTCAAAATTAATTTTTAATGAGTTTTTAATTGTTTATTTATATGGTTATGTAAGTCATTGTTTAACTTGAAATTATTTAGATTTTATTTTTTAAATTTTCTATAGTTTTTTATTTTGGCTTCCGACATACTTACACATCAGGGTCATATTAGGGTGTAGAATGTGCCTCTCTGGTGCAATTATAATTTAAATTTTAAAAATAAAATAAAATAATATATTTTTAATTAATATATACCTGAAAATTTTTATTTTTATTTTTATTCTTTTATATTTCCTATTAATTGGATTTATAAGATTTTGAAGCTCTTATTTAATTTTTCACAATATCTCTTATTTAATTGTTCATAAATAAGTGAGAAAGTTTTTTAATTATCTATATATATAAAAAATATGTTATTAATATTTATTTTTATATTTTTTTGATTAAGATGATTGAATGGTGATTGATTGTGGAGTTATATTGAGAGAATTTATATTAACATAAATTATTTCATTACTTATTTACATTTTAGTGAATTAATCACATCTTCATATTTTTTAAATAAAATTTGTTCTAAGATAAAATTTTGTTTTAATTTAGGTGAGTCCATATAAATTACCATGTATAGTGTAGTATAACAATCTGATTACTAAAATCTATTAAAATGTACATACTTTATCTTTTAATTTTGAACTTATAACATCTTAAAAAAAAATACATTCTTTAATCACTAAACTCACTCAAATAATATATATAAATATAAAATTATATTAATATTTCAAATTTATTACATAATAACTGTGTTATAATAAACTTATTTGAATATTAACGAAATTATATAATATTATACATCTTTATATAAATGACCTCACACCATATGTACTGATCCTTATTACAAGTCAATATTCCAAATGCAGTGTAACATGGCTCAAACAACCAAATCACTAAGTTATGTTGAAATATATGAAAATTCCATAACAACAATGGAGAGAGTAATACTCTCCTCTTAACACAGAGAAATTAAAATTTCACTCACAGGAGACAAAGTTTCAACTCAGAAAACAAACTTCTATTCCTTTAAAAATAAACTATTACAAATTCTTCCTCACACAAAGGGATTTACAAAGATGTTGATTGTTGCAAACGCAGTTCACAAAACCTTCACAGTCTCTCAAACAAAACACTTTGTCTCTGTAATAACACTGTTGTGTTTTTCTATTTGTGCACTGCTGTGCATACAAACTAAAACATTACATTTGCCTCTCGAGGCTTTCACATTATATATGCCGCGCATATATTATAACATAAAACAAAACTACATTAAACTGACTGTCGAGCCCATTTTATAATTAAAACCTTTTTTATGATTGTATCGGGTCCGTGTTTTAAACATAATAAAATGACCAAACTAAAAACTGCGATTGCGATTGCAAACCGGACATGATGGACAAATAAACTACGCCTTATAGTCTGGATCGGGTCCGGTTATAACACTGTGCGATCGGGCCTTGTACAAAAGAGTTCCGATCTCCGATTGGGAAACAGATGCGATGTGTAAAATTTAAATCTGCTGCATAACTTCCATCGGGTCCATGTCATATAACAAAGCAAAGAGGCCCACTCAATCTTCCGATTGCGATTGAGCCACGGACGCGATGAGAGTTTTAACTTCGCCATATAAATGGATTGGGTCCGCCATTTGAAATCGGGCCATAACATAAAACTCCCCCGATTCAATACTTGCGACTGTATAAAACAATGCCGCGTGGTCTATGGGACCACCTGCAGACCTCGGCTTTGGTGGAGGGCGATTGTTATATAAGTTCCGATTGCGATGTGTGTAATCGCATCGGGCCTTAACAAAGGCTGTGGTATATGTATGTTTTACCTCCGATTGCGATGAACGCATCAGACCTCCAACATTAACAAGAAACTTGAACTTTTTAAAATATTTCAGCTGTGAAATATATATGCGAACCATTCCGCTTGTGGAACTCACCACATCAACAAGACACTGTGAGTAAGACTTGCGATTACCGCCTAAGTCATTTACTCCGCCGATTAAATTGGTAAGGCTTTAAAGCCTGATTCAACCTGTAATCAAAGCTCTGCGCTGCTGGAGAGACTTTGAGTCTGAACATTTAATTTTGCTCATTATGAAATCGGCTACCACCTTAGATTAAATATCAAAGGGGTCAAAACATATCTGCTATGTACTGCTCCTGTGCAGCTTTCCAATCCTTTTGCAGTTTGCATTAAGACAACAGCAACCGCCTTTGCTTAGGCTTCAATGTGCCGCTGATCTCTCACTTCTACAATTACTGTTGTTTGACTTCAGCAATTGGAATTAATTTCCAACACTCCCCCTTAATTTCAACTGCTGGGTTTTTCTGCATACCCATGCATTTCCTGAAATGTTCAAAGCTTTTATGCACAAGTGGCTTTGTGAGGATATTTGCAAATTGATCCTTTTTTCTGCAATGTTGCAAAACTATCTCACCATTGTTAACCAATTCACGTATGAAGTGAAATTTGGTGTCAATGTGTTTTGTCCTTTTATGAAAGACTGAACTTTTAGACAATGCAATAGCTAAGCTATTGTCACAAAAAATCACTGTCCCTTTTACCTGTTCTTAGCATAAACTTCTCAACATTTTTCTCATCCAAACTACTTGACACGCTGCTGCTGTAGCTGCCACATATTCTGCTTCTGTTGTAGATAATGCTAAAATGGGTTGTTTCTTAAAAGCCCATGAAATGGCTCCTGAACCCATGTGAAGAACATAACCGGAAGTGCTCTTCCGATCATCTACACTTCCAGCCCAATCACTGTCAGTGTATCCAACCAAGTCTGAACATTCTGAAGCAGTATATAAAATACCAAACCTTTTAGTACCTTTAACATACCTCAGAATTCTTTTTGCTTCCTACCAATGTGCTTCTTTTGGCTTTTCCATGAATCTGGAAATCAAACTAACAGCATGCATTATGTCCAGCCTAGTTGCAGTCAAATACATGAGGCTTCCAACTATGCTCTTGTATAAACTAGGATCAAAATCCTTGCTGTTGTCCTCTCTGCTGAGTTTTAATCCCATCACTGTGGGAGTGATCGCTGCTTTTCTTTCCTGCATGTTAAATCTTTCAAGCACTTCATTAACATACTTTACCTGTGAGATAAAAATCCCATTTTCATCTTGTTCTACTTCTATTCCCAAGAAGTATTTCAACAAACCCACGTCAGTCATTTCAAATTCTTCTTTCATGACTGTTTTAAAATTTTCAATAAGGTAATCATCATTACCTGTGAAAATAACATCATCAACATACAAAACTACAAGCAATATTTTTCCATGTTTTTCTTTGATGTAGAGGGTGGGTTCTCCCTCACACTTTTCAAAACCATTTTCCAGTAGATAGGAATCTATCCTCTTTGTACCAGCTCTTAGCGCTTGCTTAAACCCATAAAGAGCTTTCTTCTTGCACACTTTGTGCTCTTGGCCTTTCTTTTCATGGCCCAGAGGTTGTTCAATGTAAACCTCTTCCATTAACACTCCATTTAGGAATGCGGCTTTACATCCACATTGGTAAACTTTGAACTTGTTTTGTCTTTGTAGACAACACGCTCTCCATAGGTTTCCATTCTGTAGGTGTGAAAGTTTCCCTCTTATCTATCCCATGCTTACCTATTAGCCTTTGACAACAAGTACGGCCTTGTGTCTTTCTATTTTGCCTTCCATTATACTTAGTCTTGTAGACCCATTTAACTCCAATGACATCTTTACCTTTTGGGAGTTTAACCAAATCCCAAGTCTTGTTTCTTTCTATGGCATTAATCTCCTCATCCATAGCTTCTATCCATTTCTTATCCTTGATAGCTTCTTCAAAGTGGATAGGGTCTTCAACATGACAATATAAAGAAAACAAAGAATCGATACCTTCATTTGATGCCTCTTGTGCATAAATGTCATTCAAATTTCTGAACTTCTTACTTCTTTCATTTGGTGTACAAATGCTTGAAGAAGCACTTGAATTTCCTCCTAGTGGTGTGCTTGGAGAAGCACTTTCATTTCTCCTCAAGGGTGTGCATTAGTGCTCTTGTGTTGGTGCTGTTGTTTGGGAATGTATTTCAGCCAACTCATCATTATTTTCATCATGAGATAAACAGTGTTTAACATTCAATGTTTTCTCTATGCTTCCATCCCAAGCTTCCTCTTCTATGAACTGAACCTCGCTGCTCACAATAAAATTCTTGGTGGATGGGTTATATAACCTGTATGCCTTGGATTCCTCACTATATCCAATGAAAATACATTTCTCCCCCTTACTTTCCAACTTCTTCCTTAGCTGATCTGGAATGTGTGCATAAGCCACACATCCAAAAACCTTCATGTGTGTGACACTTTGCTTTGTGCCACTCCATGCCTCTTCTGGCACCTTGTTCATAACTGCTTTTGTAGGGCATCTATTCAAAATATACGCTGCACTATGTACAAATTCAGCCCAATAATCATTAGGCAAATGATTTGCCTTTAACATACTCCTTGCCATGTCCATTATGGTTCTATTCTTCCTTTCGGATACTCCATTTTGTTGCGGAGTATATCTAGTTGTAAACTACTTATGGATTCCATTTTCTCTAAAAAACCTTAGAAAATATTTAAAGATATATTCACCTCCTCTATCAGTCCTTAGGACTTTGATATGCAGCCCACTTTGGTTGTCAACAAGTGCTTTGAAATTGCAATATTTTTCAAACACTTCACTTTTTTTTTTCAAAAGTAAACCCAAGTTTTTCTTGTAAAATCATCTATGAATGTTAGTATATAGTGGTTGCTTGCAAGCGATGGAGTTTGCATCGGTCCACATACATATAAGTGGACAATCTCTAAGGGTGCCTTTGCCCTTATGCTTTTCCCATAAGGAAAAATTTCTCTGTGTTGTTTCCCCAAGATACAACCTTCACGAAGGCTGTCTGGTTTCTCTATCAATGGTAGACCTCTTACCATTCCTTTTATATTCAACAGATTAAGACCTCCAAAGTTGAGATGTCCAAATCTCAAGTGCCGCAACCAATTATCATCCTTTGGTTCGCTTTGGAAAGTCTCTTGTGCCACTGCTGCTTTCTCTTCACCATTCTTCAAATCTGCTCTCATTCTGAGAGGGAACATCCTGTTCCTCGTCATATTCACTTCAGCAATACATTGTTTGCTAGGTGGTTTATCCATGATGGTACAAACATCATCCTCAAAGAAAAAATTATACCCCTTATGGACAAGTTGTCCAATACTTAAGAGGTTACACTTCATTCCTAGAACATAATAAACATCTGCTATGGATTTCTTTGCACCTTTCCTTGTCAAATCATTTACATTTCCTTTTCCCATAACATAAACTTTGCTATCAGTTCCTAGTGTGACTTGTGACTTCACACTCTCATCTAACATAGAAAGCATTTCTATGTTTCCTGTCATATGGTTACTACAACCGGAGTCTAGAAACCATAAATCCTCGCTTTTTCCTTCAGCCACATTACAAGCTAAAAAAAAATTATTTTGGCAGATATTTTCCCTAGTGAAATCTGCACTAGTTCTACTTCCCATATCTTGCTGCTTCTTTATACATTCATTAGCATAATGACCATATTTTTTACAATAGTGACATTGGACACTGGATTTATCATACCTTTTTCCTTGAGCATTATAACGACCCACTCTATTGGGCTGTTTTGCCTTCAGTCGTGGCTATGATTTTAGTGACTGCACCTTCCATGTGAATGTGAAGGGTTGTTCCCTCCACCTCTGTTTTGGCTTCTGCCTCTTCCTCTCTTGTTTCCTCTGTCTTGCCCTCTTCCTCTTCCGAAAGACATATGGGTCTTAAAGGCATGTTCCAGAGATGAGTTTTCACTCCTACCCAATCTTTGCTCATGAGTCATCAGTGATGCATGTAGTTCATCCACTATGAACTTTGAGAGATCCTTAGTCTCCTCTATGGTGGTGACAATCACATCGAATCTTGAGGGTAGACTCCTCAAGAGTTTTTCCACAATCCTCTTATCTTCAAGAGTCTCTCAATGAGATCTTATTTGTGTGACCATTCCAATCACATGAGTGAAGAGTGATTCAATAGTATCTAACTCTTTCATACAGAGAGTCTCAAAGTCTCTCCTCAGCAACTGAAGTTTTGATGTCTTCACTTTTTCCATGCCTTGATAAGTTGTCTTGAGAGTTTCCCATGCTTCTTTGGATCTCTTGGCTACCGCTATCCTCGGAAACACACTCTCATGCACTGCTTGATACAATAAGAATAGAGATTTGGAGTCTTTCTTCCTATTGCTCTTCAGCAACTCTTTCTCTGCTTGAGTTAAATCATCAAACTCTTCTTCATCTGATGGCTCTTCAAAGCCATCCTCAACAAATTCCCATAAGTCTTCGGAGACAAATAAGGCTCTCATAGTTATTGATCAGTAGTCACAATTTTTCCCATTAAATAGTGGGAGGTGGATATTTCCCATACCCATGCTAGTGCTAGCTCCAGCCATTCTGCACTCTTAACTATGATTCAAAAACACATGACTATGTATTTAAAATAGCTGACTGTTCTGCAACAGTAACACAATAAATTGTATAGAGAAATACCTTGAATTCATTTTGGCTGAGTCTTCACACTGCTGGAGACGCTGCTGCAACAAAGAACTCATTTCATTCAGATTATTTGACCTTCAAAGAGCCTGGACTAGCTCTGATACCATGTTGAAATATATGAAAATTCCAGAACAACAATGGAGAGAGTAATACTCTCCTCTTAACACAGAGAAATTAAAATTTCACTCACAGGAGACAGAGTTTCAACTCAGAAAACAAACTTCTATTCCTTTAAAAATAAACTGTTACAAATTCTTCCTCACACAGAGGGATTTACAAAGATGTTGACTGCTGCAAATGCAATTCACAAAACCTTCACTGTCTCTCAAACAAAACACTCTGTCTCTGTAATAACACTGTTGTGTTTTTCTATTCGCGCACTATTGTGCATACAAACTAAAACATTACATTTGCCTCTCGAGGCTTTCACATTATATATGACGCACATATATTATAACATAAAAAAAAACTACATTAAACCGAATGTCGGGCCCATTTTATAATTAAAACCTTTTTTATGATTGTATCGGGTTCGTGTTTTAAACATAATAAAACGACCAAACTAAAAACTGCGATTGCGATTGCAAACCGGACGCGATGGACAAATAAACTACGCCTTATAGTCTAGATCGGGTTCGGTTATAACACTGTGCGATCGAGCCTTGTACAAAAGAGTTCCGATCTCCGATTGGGAAACAGATGCGACGTGTAAAATTTAAATCTGTTGCATAACTTCCATCGGGTCCGTGTCATATAACAAAGCAAAGCGGCCCACTCAATCTTCCGATTGCGATTGAGCCACGGATGCGATGAGAGTTTTAACTCCGCCATATAAATGGATCGGGTCCGCCATTTGAAATCGGGCCATAACATAAAACTCCCCCGATTCAATACTTGCGACTGTATAAAACAATGCCGCGTGGTCTGTGGGCTTTGGTGGAGGGCGATTTTTAAAGTTCCGATTGCGATGTGTGTAATTGCATCGGGCCTTAACAAAGGTTATGGTATATGTATGTCTTACCTCCGATTGCGATGAACGCATCGGACCTCCAACATCAACAAGACACTTGAACTTTTTAAAATATTTCAGCTGTGAAATATATATGTGAACCGTTCCGCTTGCGGAACTCACCACATCAACAAGACACTGTGAGTAAGACTTGCGATTACCGCCTAAGTCATTTACTCCGCTGATTAAATTGGTAAGGCTTTAAAGCCTGATTCAGCCTGTAATCAAAGCTTTGCGCTGCTGGAGAGACTTTGAGTCTGAACATTTAATTCTTCTCATTATGAAATCAGCTACCGCCTTAGATTAAATATCAAAGGGGTCAAAACATATCTACTCTGTACTACTCCTGTGCGGATTTCGAATCCTTTTGCAATTTGCATTAAGACAGAAGCAACCGCCTTTGCTTAGGCTTCAATGTGCCGCTGATCTCTCACTTCTGCAATTACTGCTGTTTGACTTCAGCAGTTGCAATTAATTTCCAACAAGTTAAAGTGTATGTATAAATAATGTAATATAATTGAATAATAGTTATTCTACTTACAAGGTAGGTAGATACTGCACTAAAAAAACAGAAGAAATTTTGGAAGCCAAAAACCTAAAGAACCGAGTCAACCTAGTGAAGGTTAGGATTATGGAGTTGTCTAATGAGACGGAGGAACTGTGCTGAACTGTGCTTCGACTGCTAAATTTTTTATCATTTTCAGAGAAAAAGCAATTTAGTTAGATTACGGTCAAGATTATATAGTAAAAATTGAATGGCACTTTATCATGGAGTATCGGGTATATGAGGATATTTGTAATCAATTTGAAATTGATTTAAAGGTGGAAAATTTGAGTACGTTGTTTGAAGAAGCAAAGCTCCACAAAACAACGAATTTCTTGATCAAAACAACAAATTTTTGGATCAAAATCCATAGCAAAAAAAACTAGAAAAACTTGAGAATATGATGTCTTATTTATTAGAAATAAAATGTAAATCCCTTAAACCATTAAAATTATTAGAATAAATCATATCATATCAAATCTAATATGAAAAGCATCTTGATGGAAACCATCAATTATATGTCGAGTATGTTGCCCACACCAAGGGTCAACGTTGGGGTTTTACATGAGAGGTAATTACGTCAATGTTGTGTCGGAGAATTGTATTTACAAAGTATGTCATACAATCTCTTAGTTGATGCGTGCTTTTGTAACTAAAAAAATACATTATTATTATGTTATTGTCTTTCACATGGTTGCTTCATGTTTACATATTATTTTGAGGATGTTTTTGTGTTATAAAAAAATGTTGGGCTTTTCTATTTTTTATTTTTTTTTGCTAATTTAAATTTTATATAGTTTTTGGTTATAATAGGTTTTCATTATGATTTTATTCATTTTTTTAGTTAGTTTTGTTTAGCTTATTTCTCTTTTTTATTCTTTGCAGCTTTATGCTATGTAGCAAATTTAGAAGATGAGTTTGTCATGGATGTAGAGACCTTTGTAGTTCTCAAATCTAAGAAGTTACTTAGGAAGCAACTAAGGTGTTGATTATTTTGAGTAAATTGCAAGTGTAATTTTACCATAAAGTTTGCTTGAATTTTTGGAATTTACTCCTTGTATTTCTTTTCACTTGGGTTATTTATCTTTTTTTTTCTTTACATCTCTATTCCACGTTGGAAATCTGGAAGATGGGGTTGTCATGGATGTAGAAACCTTTGTAGTTCTCAAATCTAGGAAGCCACCTAGGAAGCAACCAAGGTGCATACTTCCTTGAGTAAATTTCAATTGTTGAGGCCAAAATTTACACATATAAGAACTCTATGCATGATTGGGATACATATGAAGAAATTGTCAACTAGTGCCAAATATAGAGAATCCAAGCTCTAGTGCCAAATATAGAGAATCCAAGCCCTAGAGATCCTAAGTACTCTAAGAATATGAATGTAGTTTTATAAGAGATGTTCAAAGAGATTGTGAAAGACTATGGATGTAATTATGTAGAAGCTATGAAGAGATAATCTGAATATGAGAGCTAGTTTTATAAGAGATAAAGTTAGAGAGGATGTGCTATTGCAACTAGATAAAGTTATTCTCTAACTCAATGAAAGTTGCTATTCATGAAGAATACCATGCCTCTCTTGATACTAAACTTTGCACCATAAATTAATAAATATATACTTAAGCATTTAGTTTTTTTATTATATTTTGTTTAGATTTTTTTTTCATAAAATTGCATTTTACTATATATATACTTAGTTTGTATTTAAAATTGTCTTAAACATTATAGATATGTAACTAATAAAGAAAAGGTACCTTGAAAAAGAAGTCTGGAATGTGCAGACTGTTGAGAGATAAAGATGAGCAGGAAGATCAGAGTGACAATGGAAGAAATGGCTGCACGCCCAAAGCTCCCCATATTTGACATTTGAGATAATAAATGAATCAAACAGTGGCTGCTTACTCCCCTTTCAGATTTTCAGCGATCCAGAAGTCGATCAGATGCGAAGATGTAGTCTCTGTCTGTGGAACAATTATGAAGAGGAGAGAAACGACAACATTAATATTTTTTTATGGTAAATGCGGCCCATACAGCGTGCTCTCGTGAGCTGGAAACGACACACGTGAATGTGAATATGGTGATAACAGCGCAGACTTCCACATATTTGTTTCTGGTAAGTCGAAACTGCAATGTCCTGGCCTGCTCTGGTCATGAAGACCACGAAAATACATTAAATAATTATAAAGGAAGGAGAATAAACTTGCTGCGTAAGTTATCAAAACCATATTTTTCCATGATAAGTAGGGCACAAATCTCAGGTATAAAAAGTCGGTGATGAATCACATTTTATGTATTGTGGTAATTGGTGAATTTTTTTAATATAGAAGAGTGTCTTAATAAAGCATTGAATTATGGTTTATGTAAAACCTTATAAGCTTTACTCTACCCAAACCCCCCCCCCCCACCTTTTTTGTTTCACTTTATGTTGTTGGAAATTTTAAAAATTCCAGAACTCTCCCTCTTTAACACAGAGAAATAAATATCACTCTACAGAAAACAGAATTTCAACTCTATAACACAAATTTTATTTCATAAAATTGTTTACAAGTTCTTCCTCAATCACAGCGGGATTTACAATTGCTGGACTGCTTCAAATCACAGCTCCAAAACAAAAAAAACTCTGCTGTGTATATTTTAATTCTGCACTGTCTCTCTTTTTTTAAATCAAGGCACTGCTGTGCGTACATTCTGTGTGTAAAAAAAAATTACACTATATCTCTCTTCTATATATAAACAAAATATCTAAAACAATTAATGTCATTCATTGACATAATTGAAAAATTATCACCGCTTAAAAATAACATTAATGGCATTTAAATTCTGTCAGCACCGCATAAAATTTTTTTATGACAAATTTGAATTTCGGTGCTGTTTGGCAGATTTCTGCGGTGGTGGTGATTCGGTGGCGCGTGGGTGGCTGGTGGGTGGAGCCACCTCAAGCAGGTCGTTGCGGGGGCTGCCCTCTGTTCGTATAAGAAAATTGGGGTGACCCCCCGCACTAAATTACAGTCACACGTTTGTGGTCAACGCGCCTATGGCTGGTCAACTGCGGGGGGTGGCTTCCTGTTAACCGGCGTGCTGTTTGACCCCCCGTAAAACGTTGATCTATGCCAACCTGCCGGCGGTTTAACTCCACGCTGTTCCAACATGTTCGCCGTGCTGTGTGCTGCCGCCTGCAACTCGTTCATGGCAGTTGGAAATTAGATTCCAACACTCCCCCTTAATTTCAACTGCTGGGTTTTCCTGCATACCCAAGCATTTCCTGAAATGTTCAAAGCTTTTCTGCACAAGTGGCTTTGTGAGGATATCAACAAACTGATCCTCTGTTCTGCAATGTTGCAAAACTATCTCACCATTGTTATCCAATTCACGTATGAAGTGAAACTTGGTATCAATGTGTTTAGTCCTCTTATGAAAAACAGAATTCTTAGACAATGCAATAGCTGAGCTATTGCAACAAAATATCACTGTCCCTTTTACCTGTTCTTGACATAAACTTCTCAACATTTTCCGCATCCAAACTGCTTGACACGCTGCTGCTGTAACTGCCACATATTTGGCTTCTGCTGTAGATAATGCTACAATGGGTTGTTTCTTAGAAGCCCATGAAATGGCTCCTGAACCCATATGAAAAACATAACCGGAAGTGCTCTTTTGATCATCAACACTTCCAGCCCAATCACTGTCCGTGTATCCAACCAAGTCTGAACATTCTGAAGCAGTATATAAAATACCAAACCTTTTAGTACCTTTAACATACCTCAGAATTCTTTTTTGCTGCTTGCAAATGTACATCCTTTAAGCTTTCCATGAACACGGAAATCAAACCTAACAGCATGCATTATGTAGAGCCTAGTTGCGGTCAAATACATAAAATTTGCTCAAAACATCTTCTTGTATAAACTAGGATCAAAATCCTTGCTGCTATCCTCTCTGCTGAGTTTTAATCCCATCACTGTGGGAGTGATTGCTGCTTTGCATTCCTGCATGTTAAATCTTTCAAGAACCTCATTAACATACTTTTCCTGTGAGATAAAAATCCCATTTTCATCTTGTTCTACTTCTATTCCCAAGAAGTATTTTAACAAACCCATATTAGTCATTTCAAATTCTTCCTTCATGACTGTTTTAAAATGTTCAATAAGGCAATCATCATTACCTGTAAAAATAACATCATCAACATACAAGACTACAATCAAGATTTTACCATCTTTTTCTTTGATGTAGAGGGTGGGTTCTCCCTCACACTTCTCAAATCCATTTTCCAGTAGATAAGAGTCTATTCTACTGTACCACGCTCTTGGCGCTTGCTTCAGCCCATAAAGAGCTTTCTTCAGCTTGCATACTTTGTGCTCTTGGCATTTCTTTTCATAGCCGAGAGGTTGATCAATGTAAACCTCTTCCATTAAAACTCCATTCAGAAATGCTGACTTCACGTCCATTTGGTAAACTTTCCATTTGTTTTGTGCTGCTATGGACAACACTGCTCTCACGGTTTCGATTCTTGCAACCGGTACGAAAGTTTCCTCATAATCTATGCCATGCTTTTGCTTGTAGCCTTTGACGACAAGCCTTGTCTTGTGTCTCTCTATCTTTCCTTCAGCATTACTCTTGGTCTTGTAGACCCATTTAACACCAATGACATCTTTACCTTTTGGGAGTTCAACCAAATCCCAAGTTTTGTTCCTCTCTATGGCATTTATTTCCTCATCCATAGCTTCTATCCATTTCTCATCCTTGATAGCTTCTTCGAAATGAACAGGATCATCAACATGACAATATAAAGCAAACAAAGAATTGATACCTTCATTAGCTATATCTTGTTCATAAATATCTTTCAAACTTCTGAATTTCTTACCTCTTTCAATAGGTGTACAAGTACTTGAAGAAGCACTTGAATTTCCTCCTTGCGGTGTGCTTGGAGAAGCACTTTCATTTCTCCTCAAGGGTGTGCTTTGCTGCTCTCTTGTTGGTGTCACTGTTTGGGGATGTATTTCAGCCAACTCATCTTCATTTTCATCATGAGATAAACAGTCAGTTCATAGCTACATCCAGCTTCTTGATGGTAGGCGTCCCTGCTCACAATGAAATTTTTAACGGATGGGTTATAACACTGTGAGCCTTGATTCCTCACTGTATCCAATGAAAATACATTTCTCCTCCTTGCTGTCCAACTTCTTCCTTAGCTGATCCGGTATGTGTGCATAAGCCACACATCCAAAAACCTTCATATGTGTGACACTTTGCTTTGTGCCACTCCATGCCTCTTCCGGCACTTTGTTCATCACTGCTTTTGTAGGGCACCTATTCAAAATGTATGCTGCACAATGTACAGCTTCAGCGCAATAATCATTAGGCAAATGCTTTGCCTTTAACATACTCCTCACCATGTCCATTATGGTTCTATTCTTCCTTTCGGCTACTCCATTTTGCTGCGGAGTATATCTAGTTGTAAACTGCTTTTGAATACCATTTTCTCTACAAAAACGTAGAAAGTCTTTAGAGATATACTCACCTCCTCTATCAGTCCTTAAGACTTTGATATGCAACCCACTCTGGTTCTCAACAAGTGCTTTGAAATTACAAAATTTTTCAAACACTTCACTTTTGTTTTTCAAAAAGTAAACCCAAGTTTTTCTTGTAAAATCATCTATGAATGTTAAGATATAGTGGCTGCTTGCAAGCGATGGAGTTTGCATCGGTCCACACACATCTGAGTGGACAATCTCTAAGGGTGCTTTTGCCCTTATGCTTTTCCCGGAAGGAAAACTTTCTCTATGTTGTTTCCCCAAGATACAACCTTCACAAAGGCTGTCCGGTTTCTCTATCAATGGTAAACCACTTACCATTCCTTTTCTGTTCAACAAATTAAGACCTCCAAAGTTGAGATGTCCAAATCCAGTGCATATTAATCTATTATCTTTTGGTTAGCTTTGGTGAAGTCACTGTGCAATACCAAACTCTTCACCATTCTTAAGTCAAAGCTCATTCTAAGAGGAGACATCTGTTCTTATCCTCTCCTTCAGCAATACAACTTCTTTGGGTGGTTTGTCAAGTGAAACAAACATCAGTATCAAAGAAACATTATACCCATATGAATAAAGTGCATCTAATGCCAAGATACACTTCATTCCTGGAACATAATAAACATCTGCTATGGATTTCTTTGCACCTAATCTTGTTAAAAAATTCACATCTCCTTTTCCCATAACAGAAACTTTGCTATCAGTTCCTAGTGTGACTTGTGACTGCACACTTTCATCTAACATAGAAAACATTGCTAAGTTTCCTGTCATATGGTTGCTACAACCGGAATCTAGAAACCATAAGTCTTCACTTTTTTCTTCAGCCATATTACAAGCTAAAAACAAATTGCTTTGACTGTTGTTTTCTTTAGTGAAATTTGCACTAGTTCCACTTCTCATATCTTGTTTCTTCTTTCTACATTCATTAGCATAATGACCATATTTCTTACAATTATAACATTGGACATTGGATTTGTCAGCCACCTTGTCGTTGATCATTCTCATCTACTTAATCTTTGGCCATCTTAGCCTTGATATTCAGTTCGAGCTTCACTTTTCCTCTTCTCGCCTTGTCCTCTTCCACTCTTCGAAAGAACATCTGATTAAAAGCATGCCTCAAGACAGTTTTGCTCCTCACTCAATCTGTTCATGAATTATAGTGATACCTTGTAGCTCCATCTCTGAAAAAAACTTTGTGAGATCATGATCTCACTCTATGGTGATGACAATTAAGTGGAAATCTGAGGTGAATCCTTCAGAGGTTCCTAAGCAAATTCTCTTGTCTTAAAGGATTTCTACATATGATCAGGAACACATTGTAACCAAATTTCTATCACATGAGTGAAGAATGAGTCAATATTATCTGACTCTTTCATACAGAGAGTCTCAAAGTCTCTCCTCAACAACTGAAGTTTTGCTGTCTTCACTTTCTCCATACCCTGATAAGCTATCTTGAGAGTTTCCCATGCTTCTTGGGATTTCTTAGCTGCTTCTATCCTTAGAAACACACTCTCATGCACTGCTTGATACAAGAAGAAAAGAGCCTTGGCATCTCTCTTCTTATTGTTCTTCAGTGACTCCCTTTCTGCCTGAGTTAAAAGAAGAAACTCTACTTCATTTGCTGGCTCTTCAAAGCCATCCTCAACTAATTCCCATAACTCTTGTGAGGTAAATAAAGCTCTCATAGTTGTTGACCAGTAGTCATAATTTTTTCCATTGAATTGTGGGAGATGTATATTTCCCAAACTCATACCTGTGCTGGAGCCAGCCATTCTGCACTCTTAACTATGATTCAAAAACACTTGACTGTGTGTTTTAATTTAACTGACTGTACTGCAACAGTAACACAAAACTGTATAGAGAAATACCTTTAAATTCTTCTTGTATGAAACTTCACACTGCTGGAGAGGCTTCTGCAAAAACGAATTCCTTTTCTTCAGCTTATTTGACCTTCAAATAGCCTGAATTGGCTTTGATACCATGTTGGAAATTTTAAAAATTCCAGAACTCTCCCTCTTTAACACAAAGAAATAAATATCACTCTACAGAAAACAGAATTTCAACTCTATAACACAAATTTTATTTCATAAAATTGTTTACAAGTTCTTCCTCAATCACAGAGGGATTTACAATTGCTGGACTGCTTCAAATCACAGCTCCAAAACAAAAAATACTCTTCTCTGTCTCTTAAAAAAAACTCTGCTGTGTATATTTTAATTCTGCACTGTCTCTCTTTTTTTAAATCAAGGCACTGCTGTGCATACATTCTGTGTGTAAAAAAAAATTACACTATATCTCTCTTCTATATATAAACAAAATATCTAAAACAATTAATGTCATTCATTGACATAATTGAAAAATTATCACTGCTTAAAAATAACATTAATGGCATTTAAATTCTGTCAGCACCGCATAAAATTTTTTTATGACAAATTTGAATTTCGGTGCTGTTTGGCAGATTTCCGCGGTGGTGGTGATTCGGTGGCGTGTGGGTGGCTGGTGGGCGGAGCCACCTCAAGCTGGTGGTTGCGGGGGCTGCCCTCTGTTCGTACAAGACAATTGGGGTGACCCCCCGCACTAAATTACAGCCACACGTTTGTGGTCAACGCGCCTATGGTTGGTCAACTGCGGGGGGTGGCTTCCTGTTAACCGGCGTGTTGTTTGACCCCCCGTAAACCGTTGATCTATGCCAACCTGTCGGCGATTTAACTCCACGCTGTTCCAACCTGTTCGTCGTGCTGTGTGCTGCCGCCTGCAACTCGTTCATGGCAGTTGGAAATTAGATTCCAACATATGTTATGTTAAATACATTATATGAAAAATATTTTAAATACTTCTCCCTTTTGAAATTGAATTTGCTTATATCTCATTTTTATTTAAAATTGATATATCCAACATGTTCTAATTTGCTATATGCTTAAATGGTATCCATTATCAAAATCATTTGTTAGATTATATAAAGGTTACACTAATAGTCATATGGAATCAATCGGGTTGAGCCTATATAATTGTAAATAATTTTATAATTTATAAAAATTACACAATTAGATATTTTAGTTTTTAGTTTTAATTTGGTGAGAAGTTTTACATTATCATTTAAAATAAATTTTCAAATATATAAATGAATTTGATGTGCTTTAATTTGTTTTAACATTAAAATTTAATAAATTATAAAAAAAATTATAAAACAATCTAAAACTTTAAAACTTAAAAAAATTATAAAACAATCTGAAACTTTAAATCTTTATTGAGCAATTGCGTAATCATAATGTCTGTTTATTATATAAGTAAACAGTACATTTCAATCAACATATCCAAGCTCGAAAGAGACTGCTGCTCTGTTACATCATCATCTAATTACATTATTGCATCCGAAATGAGAGAAAACTACTTCAAATATAGTTGAGTATTTAAAATACAAAACATAATAAACATTAAAAATTAAAATCAAGCTGTTCCATCCATGATAATAACCGGGCCATATTGCTACTAGTAAATAGAAATAACATAAACAAAATTCAAAGGTTATTACACAGCTAAATTTAAAACCCTTTATCTATTGTATATACATGGGATTAACGCTGACGGTGGAGAAGATTCTTTTTCTAAATTCAAGCAGATTGTCAAACACGATGGTCATCGAAGAAATTCGAGTCCATCGAGAACCCAACATAATAGAAGCGCGAAAAATCTTGAGACTTGAGTCGTCGTTTTTGCAAGGTCAAACCGGTCAAGAAATTTTAGGGCTTGTGGAAGAATGAGGGTGAATACAGTCTTCTAAAATTGCTGGAAGTGTTGATCTTCCACCCGAGTGTCCCACCTTCAATTCCTCAATAATGTTATAAAAGTGCCATGAGTCCTAGTATATGCTGCTATGGCGATGGCGGTGTAAGTGTCGTTGTTTGTTGTTGGTTTTAAATGGCAGTTGTACTAGTTTATATGGTTCATCGGCTGAGTGAAGAGCTCAGTATACTGTAATGTCATGTCTATTGAGTGAGTTTGCTGCTCAGTGAGAGATGTTGTTACTATATATGTTGAGCATATTATACAACTAGTGGTTGGAAAGACTTGGGAGTGGTGGCTTCTATTTAATGGTGGTTAAAAAGACTTAAGTGTTGGGTCATTCAATAGGTGGTAGCCTACACAGTTGTGGTAGTGGCAGCTTATAGCAGTAGCCTTCAAAGTTTAGAAAGTGGTGGATTCTTATAGGTAGTGACCTAGGGCGGGTGTTGTTCATAAGATCAACCAGTTGTGGTTCAA
Organism: Pinus albicaulis; assembly: GCA_034641835.2. Taxonomy (NCBI): domain Eukaryota; kingdom Viridiplantae; phylum Streptophyta; class Pinopsida; order Pinales; family Pinaceae; genus Pinus; species Pinus albicaulis. The sequence continues at coordinate 33,201,773 of CM076584.1, read as the reverse complement.
CAAGTTGTGGTTTGCATATTAGCCGTGGCCAATGCATATGTAATTCAAGACATTGATTAATGAAAAGAAAACTAAGCAAATCAGAAACACAGGGTAGTTTTCTCCGTTTGGGTTTCCACCTTACATCCTATCTCTTCATGTGTTGATTTCATGTTTATTGATGCTTATAGTTTATGGTTGATGATACTTATGTGTTGATGGTTTGCTTTCATTTTTATATGATGTTGGTTAACTAATGCATGATCTAGTTAATATGAAAGAAAAGACAAAAATTGGTAATTGATGATTCATTAATACGATACTAATTTAGCCACTTTTTTTCTGTTGTTAGGGTTAATTGATTTCTTTTGATTATGTACCATTTTACTTGTGGGTTGCATTGGCATTTTAGGCCTCAACATCCCCTTTTTCGGTTTGGAAGGTTCTCTGTGATTTCTTCTTTTTCTTCTTTCATGAGGCAGGGATCTAAATTGACTTTAGACATTGACTCAAAAAGCATGTTTGACAGTTCAGGAGATTCCCCACGGAGGAGGTATAAGCGGTTTCTTCACGAGAGAAAATGGCATGCTCAGAATAATTGATGGATTGCTACAACTTGATTTCTGCATATTACACAACTGAAACTTAACATTCCATGCACGCTCAGAATCATTGATCGATTGTTACAACTCTATTTCTACATATTACACAACTAAAACTTAACATCTCAAAAAATTGTTGCTAGATTTAGAGCAAAATTGATTGGAAAATATACCTAAACAAAAGCAAAAACATATAACACTTAGACTACATTTTTTTATATATATATGTTTAACTTTTATATTAATTATTTTTATCAGTAATTATAATAATACTAACAATTTAAAATAAAAATTATACTTTTCTTTTTTTAATTTTAGCGTGTATTATAAAATAAATATTCAGATACTCATTATAAATAAATGTTTATTAATATTTACATAATTAGGCTAATACTAATAATAATCAAATTAAAATTTTATAAACCTTATTGCACATCTATCAACATAGTTAATTAATATTATAATTTGCTTTTATATTTGTATCTCATCCGAGGCAGAAAAATTGTTGCTGTCCTCCACATACTAATCGGTTTTCTTTATTCGCAGTAGAGCTTGTCGGCGGCAGCGGGTCAGTGCTAGAGCGACAGTGGACACCCATTGGGTTATTTTTTATGAATTTTAGTTGACTAACTTTGTATTTTTAAACACAGTTTTTTAAAATTAAAGCATTTAGATCTACATACATTGAAGAATATTTTTAGACGTGTGAAACAAATCCAGGGCAGAGACTCCGAAAATACTATCTATAAGCCAGCTGTCAATGCCATTTTGCATAAAGAAATTATTATTTTTATTATTATTAAATTAAAATTGAATTTTCTATTACAGAATCAGTATATATTTGCATTTACAGAAATTATTATTATTAATATTTTTTTTTAATTAAAATAAATTAAATAATATTATTTCACAGACTTACTAATTATAACATTTTAACACATCTATACCATTGAAAAAACTAATTATTTACGAAACCACTTGAACTGAAGTGAAGTGTATAAATCCTGGATCTGTTTTTCCGCGGCTCTGTCGATCCCTGCCCACTTCTTTCGGCGGCAATTACTTTACCCAGTCGACCAGAGCAGAGCACAAAACCAATGGTTTGGATTTATTATGGAAAAGCGAGGCAACTGGTACCCGTTTCAGTGGTAAGAACTGCAAGTGGCTTCATCTAATGAATCTGACCGCTTTAAAGTTAGATAGAAGACACATATCGGAATCAATTATTGTTTGACATTTACAATTAAATTAAAGATATAATATATTCAGTCAACTTAGTTGACCCAATAGATAGGGAAAATATTTTAATATAGATCATCTAGTTGACTCATTGGATGGGAAAATATTTTAACATAGTTCATTAAAAACACATTAAAATAAAAATTATTAACTTTTACCACAAACTATCTAGCCAAAACTATCTATAATGTAATTTGGAAAACCATGGTGTTTCGTACTTATTTTATGTAGGTAAAGAGAAATGTTTGTATTACAATAATTTATGTAACAATTTTTTTCTTTGTATTACATGAATTTAACACAATGTTTTTTTAAATGTTACAATGACCTAATACATTTAAAATCATTGAAATTTAATTTTAGCTATTAGGAAAAATTACAGTCTGTTAATAATTCAAGTTATAAAACTTTTATTTATATGAAAGTAAATATGTTTGATTTTTATGGGAAAATTTGGAATATAACATATGTTTTTATATTTAAGTTTATGTGGGTTGTATATTGATAAAAAGTGAATATAAACTAAATGGCTCTCCAGGTGAGAACCTGGAGAGTGTAGAAACACTCACACAATCTGATAAATGCAATCAAGAGAACACCCTAGTACATATAGGCTTTTTTACAATCGGGTGGTTTGAACCACTCCCTGAATATTAGGATCTAAGATCTAGAATTAGAATCTCAATCCTATCCTAACTGAACTTTCTCCATTAATTCTAACACTCCCCCTTAATGGAGAAAGGGTACAGAACAATAACATATGATAACATACGCCTGCTGGTCTAGTCTCAACAAGGCTTACAATGGTAAAAGACATAAAAAACTTGGTAATGTTGAGATTTCTAATAATAATTTGGAGAAAATCTCATAAATATGACAACAATAGGATTTGTTGCTAAATTGACTCCATCTAATCCTGATGTGGAGTTATTGCATCCTATTTTGTTGTGATTGAATTTATGATTCAGTTTATACTCCCAGCTATAAAATGTAAGCCTGTAGAGGTTTCTGAGCATGAGGGATGTGAGGTGAGAGGGAGAGAAGTGCAGATGAGAAACTCTGCTGTTGTAAATCTCCTGTTGCATAATAAGACTGTCGATGCTTCTATTTGGTGGACGTAGCCCAGATTGGTTGGGTGAATCACGTTAAATCTGTTGTCTCATGTTTTATGCTGTGTGTGTTTGATTATTTATTTCAGTTTCCGCTGTGTTTTGTTCGTACAATTGGTATTAGAGAAAGTTGTGAAAAGCGGTGGCCGTGTTTGGAAATCGTGTGGCCAGGGTCTGCTGCATACGACCTTGCGTTGGACAGTAGGACAGTTTACAAGGAGAACAGCCCCACGACACTGATCGTCGAAGAGGAGGGCGCTGTGTAAACTATCATGCTGGAGAAAAGTATCTGTTTATGGTTCATTTGTTTTTTTGTTTGCTGTGTGAGTTCGATAGCTGAGTCAAAAACCAGATCTGCGTTTGCGTGGATCTGTGACTGGTTTATAATTGACTTGATGCACGTCCTCTTCAACGTCGCTAGGAATTAGATGTTTATGGATAGATCCACGTCATGCGTGGAATTGAAGTTGCTTAGTTGATTTTGGATGAGGGGTATACTGGTTCAACGTTTTTCAATTATGACTGCTCCATTGAAATTACAAAAATAAAAATGGGCGAAGCTCCACAATCAACGAATTGCAGATTGGCTTGGTTTGGTATATAAGGCTATTGTTGATAACAAAATGAACAACACCATGAGTTGGATGGAGACTGCGACATCGAATCAAGATGCATATTGATGATCAGCTATCATTGTGGTATCAAATTTGCTGCGGTGGAGCATAGAGCAGAACTATTGTTGCGTGTGCTGAGCAAAGCTATGGTTGAGAGCAGAGCCGTGGGATGGGGTCTAATTGATTCCCGAACAACGATTTATAATGGCAAGGTAAATCTTATGTTTGTTTTTTCTGCACAAATGTATTGAATACTGCGTAATTGCTGTGGAAATTAGAAATTATTGAGGGGATCGAAGTTTGTTAGCAACACTGTGGAACTCTGTTAACGTTAAGCAAAGAAGCCGTGGACCATTTGACCGAGTGCTTGTGAAAGGTGAAGGCACAATATTCATTGAAGTGAGTCGATTGCAGTATATCAATTTATATCAAATGCCATTAAAGATTTGAATGCCACTGATATCGATTTATAATGAAATGCAATATATATTAAATCGATTTGTATTCAAATGTTAAAGGAACCTTTGTGTAATAATGCCAATATGCCATCATTTTGGATAGGGCCTACGGCCTGGTTTTTTTTTTTTAAAGGGCATTTTAATCAAAATTAATATTTTTTGATTAAAATAAAAATCTTCATTAATTAAGATTTGAAATTGGAGATATTTTTGACACAAGCTACTCAATAAGGCAAAAACACAAAGTGCTCGATTTGAGATCGAGAAGTTCAATGGGAAAAACAACTTCGAGATCTGGAAAGTTAAGATGCATGATCTACTCATGCAACAAGGTGTGGCGAAGGCACTGTTGGGAAAAGTCAAACAACCTTACGTCATGATAGATGATGAATGGAGTGACGTCGATGAAAGAGAACTGAGCAACATTCAGTTGTGTTTGGCGGATGATGTTTTGTTTAACATCGTGTCAGAGAAAACTGCTGTTGGTTTGTGGACAAAGCTTGAAAAGCTGTACATGACAAAATCCTTAACCAATAGGATTCTTCTGAAGAGACAGTTGTACATCTTGCGCATGAATGAAGGTACATCAATTACTGATCATTTGAATACCTTTAATACTCTTTTGGTGCAGTTAGAAAGTATAGAAGTAAAATTTGAATCAGAAGATAAAGTTGTAACTTTATTATGCTCATTGCCCGAGTCATGGGATCATTTTGTTACTTCTATAAGTCTTATTTCATCAGAAACCCTTGAATTTGATGATGTTGTTGGAGCTTTGTTATCTGAAGAAACAAGGAAAAGGTCAAATTCAGAAACCTCTACATCAGAAGCAATGATGGTTAGAGGTCGTTTTAAAGAAAGATGCTTCAGTAAGCAGAACAACTCACGGTCAAAATCGAAAGGGAAGAAGAGTAAGGTAAAGTGTTGGTTTTGTGGCAAATAAGGACATTTGAAGAAGGAGTTTTGTGGCTTATGATTTCCTTCTTTTGTGGCAAATCAGGACATTTGAAGAAGGATTTTTGTGGCTTATACTGTATATATTATGCTAAATATGATGTTGTCATCTACTGCAGATGTTATAAGACTTAATACTACTATATCTCCACTATCATTAATAACATTTTCAACATAATCCAGTAAATTTAACTTCCATAGTACTATTTTTATTTCATTTTCCCAACTTTCATAATTCATACTTGAAAAATGGTAAATCTGGCATTAACCATTTAATAATCTCACCAAATTCCAAATATGCACCTTGATCAGCAGCTGGTCCATCATCGTCAACCTGAAACAAATCACAAAATTCTGCAACACAATATTTTGCACTTCTCCGTTGATTCTTTCTCCTCAATTTTCTTCGAGACTCTTTCAATTTACTTTGACGACCCATTTTCTCCTTCTATTTTCTCCCTTGCAATAACACTTTTTCCATTGTAGCGTTAACCAACACACGCACCACGACACCTCATGCTCCTCCTGTTTGAGGGCTGAGACAACACCGGAGCCTCAATGCATCAAATCTCCAATTCTCTGCAGGTGACACAAGCGAGATATAAAAGGTAGGTGACGCAGCAAACAGGAACAGGCTCCCGGAACAATGCAGCAAATCCCAGGTGCAACACTTTCAAATTTGAAGGTTGTCTTTCCGCACGCAGAAAAATCTCTGCAAGAACACCACAATAGGCAGATCTTGATTGGAGCGATTTCGATCTCCACAACACCACATAAACACGACCTCTTTAAGGCAAGTATTTCACGACTTCCTGAACAAATCAACTTCGATCTGTTGCAATTTTACGCCCTCGCCTCCTCTAATAACCTCTGCTCATCAATCGATAGAAGGGAAACAAATTCTTTTTTGGCAATCTTCTGCCACTACTAAGAGTTCGAAATATTAACTAATGGAAGAGGATGAAATACTGATATGGAAGCAAACGAAAGTGACAACGCAAGTTCACTTTACTGCATAGCAAGCTCCACAACAGTTTTCACTCATACCATCAATCTGCGCCTCCCGTGAATGCGAGGCTCAAACGGGCTTCCATCTCAGCGAATAACACTTCAGATAAACAACTCACTACAGCCACAATAGGGAAATTTCCCTTGCGGCTTCTCGTTGCAAGAACCCAGTTCAAGCGCCACCGCTACTTATCACAACAACATACAAAATGATTAGTTGAATTGATTGCCGGTTATTAAGTAATCGGCCTGCTCCATATTCGAATCTGCAGGATGAGGGGTCTCACTAGTAAACCAGAAGATGATCAACGCAAATAGCCAAGAATGCCGAACTAAAATCTTCAAGATGATGCTCACATTACGTTAGAAATATATCGAAGTAGACACAAGTTGGGATCCGATTATATAATTTACAGAGATGTAAATGCAAGCTAGGATCCAATTCTAAGCCTTTCATCGAAGCAATCAAATGGCTTCTCCTCTTTTTTCGTCTACCTTATCGACTGGGCGACAAATGTGAATGAAATCCCATTCAATCTAATGGCACTTAATCAAGAACTCCACGTTTTCTCCTTTTTCAGGTAACAATCTTGGCAACGTGACATTTACCCTAATGGTTTGTCAAATTAAGGAATTAATTAAATTCCATTTCCAAAAGCCAAGATGCATTGTTTTTGTTTCCTTATTTCGACAAAGGATTGTGAAAACTGAAAAAAAAAAAAAAAAAACGGATTTACCACGATGCGGTTTCAAATTAACAGCAACGAAAAAAATGTTGTCTCAACCTAATTATGGCTTGCAGAAAACGCTGCTCCAACAACGTTACCATGCAAAGAAAACGCTGCAAATTTTTTTTTTACCATGCAAGCCGATCTAAGCGGATTAGTCCACCACGCTGCCGATCTAAGGCACGCTTCCGCTGCAAGTCACCAGTAGCCACGAGGGTGCAACTCGGCCTTCACGACCTCCACTCGTTATCGATCACCCACAGACTCTGCTGTTGAGCATGACCTTCACGGAGGCAACGATGGTATGGACAGCGACACTCCAGAGCGCGAGGCAGCCAACAAGACTCCTCCTTACGCTTTTACGCTCCTCCAGAGCTCAGCTCTGCTCCTGCTCCTGCTCAGTTGGTGGTAAATCTAGGCAGCATGCCAACAATGACAGCATGGCTCTAGCAGCGTTTGATCTGCTCCTATAGGCAGTCAAGCGCTTGATATGCTCCACACAACTCCACGGATCGAAATCTCTAGGTAAGATCCACGCAGATCGACCAATCACTGAATCTGTAGCGCGACCGAATGCAGCCACTGATCGAACACTCAAGAATCTGCTTAATGTTCTGCTGGGAGTGTTGAACACATCCACATAGCACGGCTCCACGCTCTAGTGAGCTGCAGACACGGGTAGCACGACTCCTCTACAGATCTTCACCTGGTCTCTCCTCACCAGGAAGCACAGTCAAGGCCAACACCGCACCAGCCTCACAATCTCCTTTCAGCAGCGATCAACAATTTGGCAGGCAACGCATCTCAGCGTTCCTCAGGTCGTAGAGGCAGCACAGGTCCACTTAGCTTCGACCTGAAGCTCTAATACCATGATAAAAAGTGAATATAAACTAAATGGCTCTCTATGCAAGAACCTGGAAAGTGTAGAAACACTCACACAATCTGACACATGCAATCAAGAGAACAACCTAGTACATATAGGCTTTCTCACAATCGGGTGGTTTGAACCACTCCCTGAATATTAGGATTTGAGATCTAGAATTAGAATCTCAATCCTATCCTAACTAAACTTTCTTCATTAATTCTAAAAATGACCTAATACATTTAAAATCATTGAAATTTAATTTTAGCCATTAGGAAAAATTACAGCCTATAAATAATTCAAGTTATAAAACTTTTATTTATATGAAAGTAAATATGTTTGATTTTTATGGAAAAATTTGGAATATAACATATGTTTTTATATTTAATTTTATGTGGATTGCATATTCAATTTTAAATGTAAAGATTATAAATTTTGAAATATTTTAAAAGTATCACTGAAAAATCAAACAATTGAATTAATTTTTTTTTATGAGATATTCTGCAACACATATGAAAAGTTTTATAAATATTTTACAATACATAAAAATAATCTTGATATGAATACATTCACATGTTATTTTTGCTTTATAAAGCATCCTAATATCAAATTATAAATTTAATTTATCCAAAAAGTAAAGAGAATCCAACATTGTTTCTCTTGTTGCGCGTTTACAGCCCAGTTTGACCCGGATGTTAGGTATGTCACGTCCTCATACAAAATTTTGGCTTAAGTTTTAAATAAAAAAAATAAAAAAATAAAAATTAAGTGTCGGCTTAACAAATAAAAACAATGTAAATAATTCAACGTGGCAAATAGCATGTAAATAATTCAATATAGGCCACAATTATTTGTTAAGTCCAGTAATAATTTATATATGCTAAATATGTCATTTATGAAACCGAGGTACAAATGCGTGTAGTTTGTATTGAATAACACTGCAACAGAGATAGCTTAAAACTCTCTTTCACGTAAATAATTATAATATTACTCACCCAGAGTAACTAATATATGCGAAAGACTCAGATCCTGGAATTGAAAATTCACAAGACAACCACATGGAATTGAAGATTACAAGCACATGATTACAGGAGACGAATAACGATGGGCCCAACTACATACAGGATAGATTTTACAGTGCGAATTCAGATTGTGACTTATAAAAAATTCATTTGTTTAGGAATTAAGGCAAGCACATATATCCAACTACGTCCTTTCGATTTTAGCTTTTATTTTTAAAAAGTGAGAGGCTTTGTTTTCATTTGTTTTCCTTCATACAGTGATATCTCTCTTTTGCTATGGGTCTCCGCCATGAAAACAAACACGGAGAACAAAACCATTACCAGGAAGAAAAAACATTTGCCACTCTCTAATACCTAAATCATTCATCGTAGATACCAAATGCTCAAAATGAATAATATCACAAAGATCAAGAGAATCTGCATGAGATTATTTGAATCTCCGTGGTTCACATAATCTTTGAAATCACCAAGGTTTTAATATATTATATTTATTGGGTCGAATGCGAATTATGCAATTACATAATGGTAAGTTCTCACTTGGGTTCACGGAAACCTCCAGAAATATTTTCCACTTACTTTGGCTATCAAAACTATTGAAGGAGACTCATCTATTGAAGGAGAGTGAGTCGTTATGGAAACTAAACATTTTTATTTTTTGGTGGGAGTATGAAAATTTTCATTACATGGTAGTTTTTCACTATTAATGTGATTGACACCTATATGGTGAAGCAGAGATTGAAGAAACTATAATTTAAAAGCATGCTTAAAGGCAATGCAGACAATACTGGTTTTGAAAGATAGGAAGGAAAAATTGTAAAATGTGTTTGGTAATTGATTCTTCATAAAATTACTCAATAATTCACTTCTGAATTGTGTTATAGACATAGAAAGAGTTACAGAAGTTAATGGAATAAAAAATCCATATACTTTATCATTGTAGATTTTAATCATTTGTCAAATTTAATTTTGTATGAAAGCACTCGCTATAGAAACAATTATCTACTAGCCGGAAAGGGCGAGAAAACATTATGCATTAGAAAACAATAGAAAAAAAGATGAAAATAAATATGGATATTTACTATTTCCACTGAAAAAAGATGAAAATTAATTTCAGTGTAGATGTTGATTTCTAATTATATTTGACTAGTTCCACTAAATAAATAAAGCCTCTTTTTATATTTACTCCATAAACCTCTTTATATTTACAATAAGTCAAAAAAGAAGTTTTATTTAGGTGAAGCCTATATACCAAATACCATGGGCTAAATACCATATTTATAAAAGAGCTATGGTAAATAAATAAATCAATATAAAAGAGGTATAGAAAGGCATGATAAATATATAAAAACATATTAAATATCATTATAAATCAACATCTAATTATATACCAAGTCTATGGGCCAAATACCATTGTAAATAAAAGAGGTATGGTAAACAAATAAAACCTATTTTTTTATATTTACTTTATAAATCTCTTTATATTTACCAACACTCAAAAAATAGGTTTTATTTAGGTGAATCCTATAGGCCAAATACTATGGGCCAAATTATTATTAATATCATGCCAAAAAAACCATTATTATCCCTAATATTAATATCAAAATAATAATAATAATATTATTATTATTATTAAATCTAATATTCATATTAATATTATTATATTTAATAACTTTGGATTAATACAATATAAAATTTTCTATATTATTATATACATTAATGTATCATGATATATATTAACTCTCGATATATATGGAAGGGAAGAACAAAGACATAGAGTGATAGAGGTGGAGAGATAGAGGGAGTGAGAAGGGAGAGATGGGGATAAAATCAAGGAGAGGGGAGAGAAGGAATGAAGAGAGAGAGGGAGAGGAGTGAGAGAGGTAGAAAAGGGTACGCGAGGAAGAGGGAGACATAAATATGGAGGGGGGAGGGGGCAGGGAGGGATGGAGATAGTGAGAGGATTGGAGGGCACAGAGAGAGAGAGAGAGAGAGAGAGAGAGAGTTATGGGGGAAGAGAGAGGATTAGAGGGAAAAGAGAGAGATGGGGGAAGAGAGAGGGAGGTAGGAGAGGAAGGAAGAGAGAGAGGAGAAGAGAGGGAGGGATAGAGAGATGGAGTTGGAGGGAAGAATAAATACATAGAGAGTGAGAAGTGGAGAGAGAGAGGGAGTGAAAAGGGAGAAATAGAGCGAGCGTGTGTATATTTTGGGGTGATATAAAGAGAAAAAGGAGAGATGGAGGGAACGGGGGGAGAAGGAGAGAGGGAGGGATATATTGACAGAGTTGGAGGGTGAAGAGAGGGAGAGACAGGGAAAGAGAGAGATATAGACATGGGAGAGAAAGGGAGAAAGGGGAAGGAAGAGAGAGAGGATGTGAGAGAGTGGAGAGAGGAAGGGAAAGAGAGATGGAGTTGGAGGGGGGAGAGAGGGAAGACAATTTATTTCACTAGATGCATTGATTTCATTGTGGATGGTGATTTCTAATCCTATTTGATATTGATTTTAGTGTAGATATTGAGAGAGAGAGAGAGAGAGAGAGAGAGAGCAAGAAAAAGGACTAGAGAGAGAGAGAGAGAGAGAGAGCAAGAAAAAGGACTAGAGAGAGAGAGAGAGAGAGAGAGCAATGTAGGAGAGAAAGGGAGAGAGAGGAAGGCCAAGAGAGAGGAAGAGAGTGATGGGGGAAGAGAGAAAATTGGAGGGAATATATATATATATATATATATATAGAGAGAGAGAGAGAGAGAGAGATGGATTTAGAGGGGGAGAGAGGGAGGGAAGAAGAAATACAGAGAGATTGATAAGTGGAGAGAGAGATTAAGTGACAAGGGAGAGATGGAGAGAGAGTGTGTATGTTTTCGGATGAGATAAAGAGACAATGAATGAGATATGAAGAGAAGCGATGAGAGAAGGAGAGAGGTAGGGATATAGTAATAGAGTTGGAGGGTGAAGAGAGAGAGCGATAGAGATGTAGGAGAGAAATGGAGAGATAGGAAGGAAAGGGAGGATGTGAGAGAGTGGATAGAGGGAAGGAAACAAAGATGTACTTCGAGGGGGGAGAGAGGGAAGAAGATTTCATGCACTAGATGAATTGATTTCAATGTAGATGGAGATTTCTAATCCATTTTGATTGCTTGCACTAGATGCATCGATTTTAGTGTATATGTTTATTTATAATTATATTTAATTTCTTGCACTATATGCATTGATTTCAATGTAGATGATTGCTAATCCTATATGTTTTCTCGCAATAAATACATTCATTTCAGTGTAGACGAGGATTTTTTATCCTATTTGATTCCTTGCATTAGATGCATTAATTTCAATGTAGATGTTGATTTCTAACTATATTTGACTACTTCCACTAGATGCATTGATTTCAATGTACATGATTTCTAATCGTATTTGATTGCTTGCACTAAATGCATCGATTTCAATATAGATGGTGATTTCTAATCCTATTTGATTGGTTTTAGTGATGTTGGTTTCTAATATTATTTGCTTACTTGCACTAGATACATTAATTTCAGTGTAGATGTTGATTTATAATCCTATTTGATTACCTGCATTAGATGCATCCATTTCACCGTAGATGTTGTTTTCTAATCCTATTTCATTGTTTGCAGTATATGCATTAATTTCAGTGTAAACGTTGATTTCTGATTTGATGTAATTGTATGTACATTGATGGTACGTTAATTTTAAAGTGATTGGATTAACATTGTGCATTAATTTCACTGTTAGTAGGCAAAATTATTGACAATGTACATTTATTTTTATGTTTTAGTAATTCAACCTATTAATATAGAAGAGCAAGAGAGAAAATGTATGATTTTTAGTACAATAGTTCCAGAAAAATATTTAAATGGTTTATGATTTCAATTGTGCTTTTCATATAATCGATATGAAAAGATGACAAAACTAACAAAGGTGACAATAAGAATAGTAGAAGAAAATAATTTGAGATTGATTACAATGAAGACTATTTGTAATTGAGTGCATTCTTATTATTCACATTTTGTATCATTCAACAGTATTACATTGTCACTTTGCATTCAAAATTATTATTTCATCATTAAATTTATTAACAATATTTATCTCAACAAACTTAGGTAACTAACCAAATTTTAAAATTAAAATGACATCACATATTTAGCATATATAAAATTATTATATTTATATTAGATGTATTTACATATTATTCATAAAATTAATCATATGTTCTATATATTTTTCTTGGCTTCACACGATTGGAACCAGCCTAGATCCATCTAACTCCAGATAGGTTTGCATCTCGAGAGATTTGATCCCTCTCTAAGCATGATAGATCCGGAGTTAGATAAATCTAGGCTGAGGATTGAGAGAAAATCCAACATTATTTCTCATGTATCTATTATTTCTCATGCTAATTAGATACATAAAATCTATAATGGAAATAAATTCAGATTCATATTCCTAAAAATACATGAAATCTGCAATAAATATATTTATTACATTAAAAAAAAATCTGTAATCAACAATAGAAATACAAAAAAATTGAAATAGATATAAAGCCGTTCACATATAAAGTCTCTGGAAAACTTTTTATTTAATAACAATATACGGTAGATAACATGTTTATATTAGTGGAACATGACAGAGAAATCCTTGACACACATTAAAAGTGTATAAACATACTTACAGGTTATTATTGTATTAACTTACAGGTTATTATTGAATTAATAAGTTTAAAGTTAAACCTATCCTGTTGGGGAAATAAATTGCCGACTCAACCACTGAAGATAACATCCTTTAACATTACACTTACATATTTCAACATTGAAAATCAACCTGTCATCCCAATTTGGAATGATTAGAAAAAAAGCGAATAAATCTAAATAGATCAAATAATCAGAGCCCATAGAATCTTCACTAGTTATTATATATCTTCAAAATATACATGTTCTTTGCATAGTTATGTCCCGTTGACAAGTTGATAGAGAAGGACTCTGCAATATTGTGACAGTAACAGTCCACAGACAGTGTGTGCTGGACCCATTTCAAGGCAAGGAATTCGTGTAAATATAGTCGCCATCTTCAAACTGACTATAGTCGTCATTCTCACAATCCTGTGGCCGCGGATGGCGAAGATCTTGATGTGCTGTGGACGAAGGTGTATAGCCCCTCCGCTCACAGCGAACTATGTCCCCTGCACTTTCTTTATGGTCAGCGTTGACTTGCATCTGCACATTGTAAATAAAAGCAGTCCCATAATATCAGAATATTGATTCTGGCCATGAGAATAACAAAGGGTATCAGTAGAATATGATGCATATCTCATACATCTTGCTGGATTTTCCCAGAATTTCCCCTCGCCACGACTAATTCTTCGGTCTTTTCTGCAAAAGTACAATGAATCACATCATGCAAAGACCCAGATCGAAAATATTTTTTTGAGAATCCGGAATGTGGAAAGCTTGGTTGTCATTATTATATCAGATACAATAATTTCTGTATACTCTACCTAAAATCCTTTAGTAACTAATAAAGAAAAGGCTACCTTGTAAAAGATGTCTGGAAGCTGCAGACTGTTGAGAGATGAAGATGAGCAGGAAGATCAGAGCGACAATGGAAGAAATGGCTGCACGCCCAGAACTCCCCATATTTGACATTTGAGATAGAGACTGAACGAATGAATCAAATAGTGGCTGCTTACTCCCCTTTCAGATTTTCAGCGATCCAGAAGTCGATCAGATGCGGAGATGTAGTCTCTCTGTGGAAAAATTATGAAGAGGAGAGAAACGACAACATTAATATTGTTTTATGGTAAATGCGGCCCATACAGCGTGCTCTGGTGAGCTGGAAACGACACACGTGAATGTGAATATGGTGATAACAACGCAGACTTCCACCTATTTGTTTCTTGTAACTCGAAACTGCAATGTCCTGGCCTGCTCTGGTCATGCAGGCCACGAAGATACATTAAATAATTATAAAGGAAGGAGAATAAACTTGCTGCGTAAGTTATCAAAACCATATTTTTCCATGATAAGTAGGGCACAAATCTCAGGTATAAAAACTTAGAAGTCGGTGATGAAACACATTTTATGTATTGTGGTAATTGGTGAATTTTTTTAATATCGAAGAGTGTCTTAATAAAGCATTGAATTATGGTTTATCTAAAACCTTAGAAGCTTTACTCTACCCAAAACACCATTATTATTAATTTTTTTTGTTTCAGTTTATGTTATGTTAAATAAATTATGTGAAAAATATTTTAAAAACTTCTCCCTTTTGAACTTGAATTTGCTTATATCTCATTTTTATTTAAAATTGATATATCTAACATGTTCTAATTCGCTATATACTTAAATGGTGTCAAAATCCTTTGTTAGATTATATAAATCTTACACAAATACTCATATGGAATCCATCGGCTTGGAGCCTATATAATTGTAAATAATTTTTATAATTTATAAAAATTAAGCAATTAGATATTTTTGTTTTTTTGTTTTAATTTGGTGAGAAGATTGTATATTATTATTTAAAATATATTTTCAAACATATAAATAAATTGGATAGGTTTCAAAATTTCTTTAACATTAAAAATTAAATAAATTATAAAACTCAACTTTTTATTCATTTCATAAAAAAAATTAACATTAAAATTAAATAAATTATAAAACTCAACCTTTCTGTTAAAAAAAATAAAAGCTAAATTTTGTAAAAAGTCGATCTAAAAATATTATAAAGATTAGAAACTTTTAAAAAGAATTTAATAAGTGATAAAAAAAACATTTAATTAAAAAAAATTATAAAACAACCTAAAACTTCATTCGGCAATCGCCTGAGAAGGTTATTGTACAGCTAAATTTAAAACTTTGTATGTATTGTATATACATGAGATTAAGGGTGACGGTGGAGAAGATTCTTTTTCTAAATTCAAGGAGATTGTCGAACACGATGGTCCATCGAAAACCCAACAGAATAGAAGCCCGAAAAATCTTGAGACTTGAGTCATCGTTTTTGCAAGTTCAAACCGGTCAAGAAATTTAGGGTTTGTGGAAGAATGAGGGTGAATACAATTTTCTAAAATTGTTGGACGTACTGATCACCACCCGAGTGTCCCACCTTCACTTACTCAATAAAGTTAGAAAAGTGCCATGAGTCCTAATATAAGCTGCTATGGTGATGGTTGTGTAATTGTCGTTGTTTGTTGTTGGTTTTATATGGCAGTTGTAGTTTCTTATATGGTTCATCGGTTGAGTGAAGAGGTTAGTATATTGTAATGTCATGTTTATAGAGTGAGTTTGGTGCTCAGTGAGGGTATATGTTGACCATTTTTGCATGTTGTATTGTTAAGAGAGGGTTGATTGTATGAGAACAAAGGTTGGTTGAGTTAATTATTGTGATTGAGTGAGATTGTTTTAGTGGATTTAGTATGGAAATGGGATGAAATGGGTCTCATGGTTTGTTGAGTTGAGTTAGGTGGATCCTAGTCTGAAATATTTTGAAATGTGGTCCACAGGAGAGTTTGAAGGTTGGGGCATTTAGGGAGGTAAGTAATGGATTATTGTGACAAGGTGTAGCGACTTCTTTTACATAGAGGCCTGGGAACTGAGGAGTGGTGGCTTCCATCCACTGGTGGCTAGAAAGACTTGGGTATTGGGGCATCCAACGGGTGGTGGCCTGCAAAGTCATGGGAGTGGTAGCTTCGAGCATGTCGTGGCCTGCGAAGTTCAGGAAGTGTTGGCTTCCAACAGTTAGTGACCTAGAGCGAGTGTTGCTTGCAAGATCGACAAGTTGTGGCATGCACGCTAGTGGTGGATAGTGCATATGTGATTGTAGATTTGATTAATGAAAAGAAGACGAAGCAAAGCAAAAGTGAATGGTGGTTTTTTCCCTTTAGGTTTAGACATTAAATCCTATGTATTTATGTGTTGATGCATTGATTTCATGTGTATTACATCTTATGGTTTATGGTTGATCATGCTTATGTGTTGATGGTTTGCTTTCATATTTATATGTTATTGGTTAACTAATGCATGATTCAATTAATGTGAAAGAAAAGGTAAAAAATGGTAATCGATGATTCATTACTACAATAATGATTCACCCCCCCTCTCACTGTTATTCACACTTCCAAAAATTGGTATCAGAGTAGGGGCTCTTGGTTGTAGCATAATCGCTAGAGAGTAGATCTGGGGAGTGTTGGTAAATTTTTTTATTTTTTTAAACAAAGTAAATCCTCCAAGGGTATATGTCCTCATTGCTACAAAGTTCTAGGTATGACAAGAAAAAGTTAAATCTCAGTTATTGGAATATGGATCTGACGTTTGGAAATTGGTTTGTGAAGGTTGTGGAAAGGATCCTATACCAGCAAAGGTGTTGCAACATAATGCATAAGCAAGATGCATTATTTATGAGAATCTCCATAATGTATATTTGGAGAAAATAACAGATATGAAATCTCCAAAGGAGATTTGAGACAATTTGCAGGTGTTATATGGAAGCAACAGTGGGGAGGTTGAGAAGAAGAGTAAAAGGAAGAAAAAGAAGGCTTTACAAAAGATATAATCTCAACTAGAGGAGTCTCATCCCCCTAGTTTGAGTTCAATAGATCATGAGAAGAAATAAGAAAATCAAGAACTAGAGGTATTGGAGCAGAATGGATCCAAAGGTATAAATACTAATGAGTTGTTTTTGTGTTATTCTTTGCATGGTTCCAATGATAGTCATGTTGAGTTGCCTAGTGAGGATGACGATGATGTTAAGCCTTTTAGAGCTAAGTATGAGTCTATGATGATCTTTATTGAAAAATTATCTATTGAAGTTATTAGAATATCAACTACGTACAAAGATTAAGAGAAGTTGTTTCATATCTGTAATGCTAAGGAGGTTGAGCTTAACGAAGAAATCATCAACCTCAAGACCCATTTAGAGGAGGTTAGAAGAGATTATGTGTTAGTATGATTCTTTCATCGTAAAAGATCACTTTAGCTATGCATATCAAGTAGCCCTAACATCAAATATGGCTGCAAAATATCCTTAAGTTTGCTGCATAAAATTAGATCTAAGCAGAAAAGATATTAAGCAGATAAGATACAAAATGGCTCCATGCATCCAATGAACAAGACAAGAACAATGTGTAAAAAGAATCTTATATTATATTAAAGAATGGGGCACCTGAGAGGAAAACAGGAAAGGTGTTTTCCAGTTCTCCTCAGTGGGATGGGTTCTTGGAAGTCCTCAGTGTTTCAAATCTAAAATTCCTCTCTTTGGTTAATATGGAAAACCCTAACAAACATAGAACTCAATGGGAGTTCAAAATGCAAACAAATGGGGATGGTGACCAAGAGTAGATCTAGTGTGATCTAATGCAATGGAGGTGACTAATGAATGGGGAAAACCTTCCTATTTATAACAAAATATTGGGGTGTTCTAGAACTCGGTGCATGAATAAAATATTATTAATCAAATTCTAGAATCACCCTTTAGGAATATTTTATTATATTTGTTGGAGGGAAAAGGGTTTTTGACTTGGGTCAATTCCTTTATTTATAAATAACAAATAAATAAATGATTTATTTATTATTTAAAGGGAGATGAGGGGAATATAATTAAATAAATAATGGTTTATTTAATTATTTATATGTGATTTAGTCAAATTTAACTAAGAATATTATTTAAATAACTTTTTTTTAGGAAATAATTAAATAAATAATGATTTATTTAATTGATTACCTTGTTTTGGGTTAAATATGACCAAGAAACGTAAACAAACGTGGTGAAAGCAATTTTAATTGGGGTAAAATTGGTCTTACATGGTGTACTTGGGTTCATCTAATCGAAAATGGGTTAGATGACCAAAAAATGGTGTAACATTATGGATAGCCAAAAAAAAGAGAAGGGGTGTCGAGTTAAACAACTTGAAGATGAAGTTTTCATGTTGAGAAAGCAACTTGAAGAAAAGGACAACCAACTAAAGCAAGAAAAGAGAACCAAGGCTTTGGACATTATGCTAGGAAACCAAAGATATCTTTTGATCACATATGGTATTGGATTTCAAAAGGGAGAGTCTAGCATGCAAGCACACATAAAGAAGAAGCCTGTAGCAAAAAATCATACAAACAAGAGCAAAAAAAGAGGAAAGAAACAACAAATCCATCAACAACTTATAAGAGAACCTAGAGAAGCACCCATGTAAAGAGGATCATTTGCTCCTAGGGTTAAATATTGTGGCAAATATGATAGATGTCAATGGAGAAGCAATAATCCATTTGATCCTTTGATGGATGATGTAGAGTGTTACATTTTCCACAAGTTTGGACATATTGCAACTAACTGAAGAGTCACAATTTTCAAATCTAACCATTAGTATGGGTAGCTAGGGAGATTAGCCAACAAGTATACTAGTTCCTTTAATGGTTGTTTTTTTATTTGTATCCTATTTGGCCACATGAAAGTTGATTGCATATTTAGCCCATGGAGGAGAGGCATGTATTATGCAAGGAAAAGATCTAGCATGATTAGCATATGATTTGATACCCTTGCATCATATTTTAGTCACGTGAAGTGTTATACCTGTGACAAATTTGGTCCCATGGCAAGAGATCGCATGTTGTTTGGTTCCTCAAGGCAAATCTGACACAATGAGAATATGTCATTCAAAGTAGACCTAGAAGAAAGATATAGGATGATATCCAAGAAAATAAGAAGCCTAGGGTCATGTGGAAGAAGAAGGAGCAACAACTCGTGAAGTATAAATATTACCCCCCTCTACAATCCATATTTATTTGATGCATATTCATCATTGACTACAGAAGTACATGAGAGGTGCATCACCTCAGGGGGAGCATGTGACATCTTGATGAAGATACTTGTGCAAGTTGTAGCAATAAAAACAACATGATGTGCTCATGATCCTCATTGCATATTCAGGGTCACTAGATCAGCCTGTGTATTGGAGGTATGATCAACTCAGGAGGAGATGTGCATGGTACTAGGATTTCATGGCTTGTCTATTATTTTTAGCTTGTTTTTTACTCATATGATTGCAAAAACACCATACATTGTATCATGGGCGGATGAGGCATGAGAATAAGATCTCAATGTACTTGTCATGACATATTTGGTGAGTTGGTTGAGTAACCCTAGCATGAAAACATATATGAGAGTGAGAGTCTTGTTTTTCTTACATGCCTTATAATGGTTATCTTCTTTCAGCCATGATTACCGAGTTATTGAATTCATTCACACTTCAATTGTTGACCAAGTCTTCAATACTCGTTTCTTTCATATTTATATGATGTTATTCAACTAATGCATGATTCAATTAATGTGAATGCAAATACAAAATTTGGTAATTTGTTGATTCATTACTACAATACTAATTGAATCCCCCCTGTCAGTATTGTTCACACTTCCAACAATGTCCCATTTTTCTATTGTTTTGGTCAATTGATTGCTTTTGATTATGTACCATTCTGCTTGTGGGTTGCATTGCCATTTTAGACTGAAGCATCCCCTTTTTTTCGTTTGGAAGGTTCTCTATGATTTCTTCTTTTTATTCCTTCATGAGGTGGGGATCAAAAGGTTGTTATCCATTTCATTTGTGGGTCTGCCCATTTTTTATTTTTAGGTTTTTTATTTCCTAAGGGTATGTGTTCTACAAGTTTCATGTTTGGTAACATGATCAACATCTAAATGTCATGTTTCATAATCTATAAGGTAGGTCCACTAGAAGTTTTTATGTTTCAGTTGAATGTTGGAAGGTAGACCTTTACTTAGGTCTATTTCTACAGAGATTTGGCAAAGGTAAATAACCCTTTCTTTGTTCTCTTGAGGTCCATATTTTTGAATGACCTAAGGGTGTTCCCAATTTCCTCATGAACTATGTGATCCCAGAAAGGAAGGGGAAGCCTCACCTATACTGGCATTGTTGATAGCACCATTTTTGTGGCATCAAAATCTAGGAACCAAGGGGTAATGAAGAGCCCTGCATTTCCCTAAAACGTTGGCCCTTCTTTCAATGCTCTCTCCACATCTTCTTGGGTATCGAACTAAACAATGAAGAAACCTTTTGAGAAAATGTATATGTTGTAGTTTTTGGTCCAGGTTGTAAAAACTCGTTGATGCAAAACATTTGGGCCAAAATCCATTGAATCTGCAAATCACTGCCTTGGATTGAAGAACAAAAAAAAGTTGATTTCCCTTTGTAAGTTTACCTTCATGACATGTGGTTATTTTTGTTGTTAAATAATGTAAGGTCCACGATTGTATTATGATAGATCCGATTTATTAGAGCCCTTTTCCCGCGCCACATCCTTGTAGGAAACGAAGCTTCTAGGGTTCCTAGCTCACGAAGCACCCCCTTGCAGCCTCGGATTCAAGCCGATGTTGGTATTTATTAAGATATTGTAATCTTGCAATTGAAAATGAGCATGTATTTTCTTCCCTTCATAAAGGAGGCATTGTATATACATAATATATCGTAAACAATTATTTATCTGCTACTTGAGATTCACCACATATTCCATACTTGAATCCCAAAAAAGGAAGGACTTCCCATTAAGGGATCTAATGAAGATTTGAAATTCCTCCCCTTGTTTCAATTTGTTAAACCCTTCTCCCAACCTAGATCAGTTAGTACAAAGGGTTTTTTCTCGTATACCTACATCATTTGGATATCTACATAGGTTGTGTAAACCTAGATCGGGCCTTATGTTCCAAGAAGACCAAAGAAATGAACTAATGTGGACCATATCTAAATCGACTTTAGAAATTGACTCAAAAAAGTATGTTTGACAAATCGAGAGATTCCCTGTCGAGGAGGTATAAGTTGTTTCTTGACGAGAGAATTTGCAGTCTCAAAATAGTTGATTGATTTTTGCAACTCGATTTCTGCATATTCCACAACTGAAACTTCATTCGAAGAAATTGTTATTAATTTCGAGCAAAATTGATTGGAAAATATACCTAAACAAAAGCAAAAACATATAACACTTGAACTATATGTTTTTACATATATGTATATTTAACTTATATATTAATTCCTTTTATCAATAATTATAATAATAATAATTTAATATAAAAATTATAATTTACTTAATTTTTTTTTTTAAATTTTAACAACTTAAAGTAAATATTAAAATAATATCTACTAATTAATTAATTTATATGGTTACTCTAATACTAATAATAATCCCTAGATGTGGGTGACAGCAGGAGTACGAATGACAATCACATCTCTCACGCCCATGAGGACGAAGATTTGCAGCACAATTCCTCACCCGATGTGGATCCTCAAACAAGTAACCATCCGCACGAGATGAATGAGATAAGGCATGATGAAGACACACTTGGACAATGTCACCCCCTCCACGATACCTCTCTGCAGCAATCATCCTAAATGATTACCTGGATCCTAAATAAAAACTAATGGTTTGGATTTATTATGGAAGACCGAGCCAAGTGGCATCCGTTTCAGTGGTAAGAGCGGCAAGTGGCTTGATCTAATGAATCTGACCGCATTAAAGTTAGATAGAAGACACAATACGGGAGAAGGAAGACACACAGCGGAATCAATTAATGTTTGAAATTTGCAATTAAATTAAAGATATAATATATCTAGTCAACTTAGTTGACGGAATAAGTGGGAAAATATTTTAATATAGATCATCCAGTTGACTCAGTAGGTGGCAAAATATTTTAAAATAGATCATTAAAAAGTACATTAAAATTTGGATGCATGTTAGTATAAAAAAAACGTAATTGCCAGTAGATAAGTGAAGCCTGTTCGAAGTCATTGTTAAATACTTTAAACAAGGTAGGCTGCCAAGCAGCAAGTCTTGTGACTGATTCAAAAAACAAAACGAAGTACGAGTGTCAGTGGCTGCATAATGTTTGTTAAGTTTCTTTTGGTGGGCATGTCATTGAATGAATCCAAGCAACTTTATAACAAATGCAAAAAAATGTAACAAAAATCATAATACATGGAGATTAGAAAATGATTGTTTAATACGTATAACTTGTAATACTTAAATAAATGCATATTATTTTAAGATATCGAAAGTTTAACTAAGCGTCATTGTACCAGTGAACATAGTTTTAATTTTTGATAGCTCATTTTATTGTGTTTGTAGCATCGAGTAAAGTTCACTCTATCAATAAAGATAGTTTTAACATTTGATAGCCCATTTTATTGTTTGTGCAGCCTCGAGTAAAGTTCATCGTCTTGAAGAGGATTTGGGGTCATTTAGAGACGAAGAGGTATTACCCTTTATCCATATCAGTGCTAAATTTTGTTTCCTCTGGTCATTACAATTCAATCTCATAAATTAAGAAAGAAAGGTTTAGCAATGTGACTAAAGAATTTTAAAGAAACTTTGCAGAGATAGAAGGCGTGCTAGTTACATTATGTGAACTTGTGGATGCAAGTGCGAGAGAAATTTGAATCATTACAAAGTTTGGACAAACATTGTCTTGATGTTGAAGACAACAAATTCGAAAGCATAGTTTGATGAAAGGGATCTCATTCTGCTGGGCCAAAATTGGAAGGCTTTAAACAAATAAAGACAGTAAATGTTTTTCGAATGGGAATCCATCATGAAGAACAAATCTAGCATCACGGAACACTTGAAGCTGTGACCAAAATGGAGCCAAATTGTTTTATTGTTATTTTTGTTCCAGATTTAGTTTAAATTTAGAATGATCACAAAATCTGAAATTCGGTTGGAATGAAAGAATGCAGGACCAATTTGGGTTGCTACCAGTAAGTACCAAACCAGCAATTGGCAATATTTTCAGTAACCGATAAACTCTTGATACAAAACTGGCTGCAATCCAAGGTAACATCCTTCAATACAATTTAACAGACTACTTGGAAAGTGAAGAGAAAGAACTTCTTCAGCACATTGACCATATAGAATTACAGGAGGGGTTGTTTTGGTGATAGAAATCCACAATCAAATGGCTTAATGAAGGTGATCAGAGCACAATTTTTTACCAAACAACACTCAAACATTGAAAGTAACATAGAATTGATTGACTATATAGTAAAATCCCAATGGTGTGAGATCTTGGAATCCCGAGAATGCTTTGTGCAATATTATCAATAATGAAAGGATTAATGAAAATTGTTTTTAATTAAAAATTAAAAATAAATTTAATCAAACTTTTAATGACAATGAGAAAAACATTATAAAACAAAATAGAATATAAAAAAATTCTATATTAATAACACCTGCAACAAGATTTGCACATTGATTGCCACGTGAACTTCATCGTTCTTCGTCTTCTTAGATCATTGTGTTCCATCTTTGTTAAGCACAAAATGTAGGAAAAGCCTCTGATTCCACTGTCTAGTGCCCCCACGACGTCTTGATCCTCTCGACGACTCGATCCCGGGGAAATTTCTTGTT
The DNA here is from genome assembly GCA_034641835.2 of Pinus albicaulis. NCBI lineage: Eukaryota > Viridiplantae > Streptophyta > Pinopsida > Pinales > Pinaceae > Pinus > Pinus albicaulis. The sequence goes on along the minus strand of CM076584.1, from coordinate 33,177,803 downwards.
GGTCTCGAAGCAGGGCCAACAACTAGTATTTGGCAATGGGGCCTCCCAAGCCGAGCTAAACGTCGTGCATTCTCTAAAAAAGTGCAGCAACCATGGTGCGCAACATCATTCTGATATTCTCGACCTTGTTCAACAAGTCCTCCAAGGCGTAAAACAGCCCGCCCTTGCGGTAATAATTCTTCTCTGACGTCATGGGTTCGAGACTGAGCTGGTCCAGGTAATGCGGGATGAGGCCATGGAAGAGATTGATGAAGAGCGTGGGGTGCAAGTCGCCAATCCAGAGGTAGGGTTTCTCTAGAGGTGTTCTCTAGGCAGGCGTTAGGACTTGCAGCACATCCTTCCTTGTTGCACGGTCAAGGACGTCGTAGTGGGATTAGAAATGGAGACGTAGAGCTTCAACTTGAGCCTCCATGCGCATCACGTCATCGGATTGCAAGGCTTATTTGAGGTGGGAGTGAAGCTTCTTCAGCTTTTGAATCCACCCGAGGTAATAGCCTTGAAAAGCGCGCTTCCTACCTGTTCAACAAGAAAAGAATAAGATAAAATAAAGTTGAAATGCTCACTTGTTTGGTGAAAAAGTTGGGATTATACACATATTACAGCTTGGTAGTTATAAGCTATTGAAAACACGCTAAAGTGCACTCTTGGTAAGCCATCTGTGACGTTGAAGAGGAGCACTTTTGGCAGTCCTGGTGGGAGGCATAGCCTAGGCATTATAGAAGACCGTTGACTCCGCCATAAGAATATGTCACGAATCTGGCTTCACCAGGTATTTTAATACCCTGGAAAAAAAGAATTTAAATCTCTCAGAATCTCACATACATAGAATAGCAAAAATCCATAATAACAGTATTCATAAGCAATAGATAATTCTAAACGTCGAATCTCACACCAAAATATAATACTCACATTGCCCTGCTGAAACCTGTGCAAAAAGCAATTCTGAGACTTCCATGGTTTTGTTTGCAGAGACTTCCATGGTGATGTTTGCAGAGGTGATTGCAGAGAGTTCAGAAAACTACAATTCTGAGACTTCCATGTTAAGGTTTGCAGAGACTTCCATGGTGATGTTTGCAGAGGTGATTGCATAGAGCTGAGGATCTATGGGAGCTATGGAATAAATGAAATAATTCTCCGTAAAACCAATATGATCCCACGATCCCCTGTGTTTTCTAGACAATGTCGAAAGGTGTCACATATATACACATGTCATGCTTGAAAGCCATTGTTAAAAATTTTATAATACAAACATTAATCAAGCATGAATACATTACCATTACCAGTTAACGGTTAGCGGTTAGCAAACTAATGCTAGCATTAGTTCCCGCGGGGAAGAACATAAACTAAATGCAACTAAATAAGTCGATAAAACCTTAAGTCTTAATAATAAGAATATAGACGATGCCTCGGGAAGAGGCCAATAAGACTGTAATTCTTATATTAATACTATTGGTTAAAAAAGTGGCTATCAAATTTTCTACAGATTTTACTGGTTAAAAAGCGGTTGTAAGTATATAATAGCTTCACAATGAAAAAGCTTTGGTTTAAGAACTAATGTATAGTGAAAAAACAATTACTATAGTCCCATGCCGTCAGACGGTAGGGACTAAAAAAGTTACATAAAATGAAAAAAATGATTCCTTGTTTAATAGGGATAGCAAATTATATATATATATATATATATATATATATATATATATATATATATATTATGGAAAATAAAATATGTATGTGTATATAGTCAAAAATGAAAACAATAATGTCTAAGGGTATAGAAGGGTGTATTGTTAAATCACTTCGTGATGTGAAGATTATCCATTTGAAATTCTTTGGGATAAAATCTAGTTTTGTTAAAGATTGATGTGGCCTGGGCCAGGTATCACATCTAAGTGAGGTGATGTGAAGGTCATCCATTCAAAATTCCTTGGGGAAAAAACTAGTCTTGTTAAATATTAATGTCGCTTAGGAAACTCAAACTACTTAATAAAAAAATAATAATAACCCATCAACCAAAATTGTGCCAAATCCCATAAACAAGGAATAATAATGATTAAGAGGTTGAATGATGTAAAATAAAATTAATATAGCAAGTAGCACCATGGATAGAATCATGTCCGGTCCTATAGGCAGAGATTAATAATGTAGTCGGGCAAAAATGCTTTAGAGGCAAAATGATGTAAAATAAAATTAATACAACAGGTCGCGTCATGGATAGAATCGTGTCGAGTCTATATAGACCAGGACTAATAATTTTAAAGGCTAAAATAATATGAAGGTATACATAATAATGATGAAAATGTAAAATAACTTATTTAAATGTTAGTATTTTTTTATATTATTAAATTTAAATATATTAATTTTATTTGAGAATGTAAATTTGTGTGATTCATAATGGTTTAATTTATGATAATAAATAAAAATTATATTTAAAAAATAGTTTTAAATAAAAAATAAATAACAAAAACAAGTTTTTTTTGGACTAATGTGGATTAATGTATAAAGATTTGAATTAATGTTTTATTATAAGTAATGTTTTAACACTACATTTATATGTTTAATTAAAAAATAAAAATAAAAATATTTATTTATTATTATGAATTATAAATGAAGTTAATAATAATAAATATTTATTTTTAATTATAATGTGTTTTTTGTTTGTCAAGTTGTCTGAGTGAGTTTGACTTCAACCTTGACCTGTGGCTTGAGAATGGAAAGGTGTGAAAATCAAGTAGGGATCACACACAACATGGAGTTTCTAACCTCAAACACTATTATACATCTCCTAGGCTAAGTATAATTTGTTTCTAATTATAAGTTAACTGTAGAAAAAAAAATACTTAATTAATTTGTAATAAAAAAATTATATTTATGATCATAAATTATTAATGAAATTAAAAAAATAATTGCATTTATTAATTGACAATGGATGGACAATTATTAAACTTTATTTATAGTGAACTGCACACAAGGTGCTCTGCAATTGACCATAATGTGATTGATCAGGAAGAGACTATACACAAATTATGAATCACAAAAGCCTGCATTTTGAGATTTTAAACCAATGTAAATTTATTTGAAACTGAACCTATTCAAATACATAATTTAATATAAAGGAATTAGTACATGACACTTAATTAAATAAAAAATTCTAATAATATTAATATTTACTTATAACATTAGATTTAGAGTGTACTCTAAAGATTCTCTAACATAGTCCAGTCATAGTTTCTAGTTGGAATCTAGTAGGGATTTCTTGGAATCTTAAATTTGACCTCTGTAATTTGTACAATTTTAATGCCCCATGTTTTTTTTTTTTTTTTTCAAGACAATGAGAATATTATGTTTATATGCAAGTCTATACCTAGAACATAATAAATAGATTGGGTAGTGTTGGGAATTAATATTGTTGTTAGATAGAAATCCGCAGGTGTTAGTCAACCATCGCATCGCCAAAGATAAGGATCCATGAGAGGCGGTTAGTCCATGTCACGAAACACACAGGGAGCATTGGTTTATCCAATTTCCAACAATCTCCCCCCCAACGTGAGTCGGGTGTGTATCGAACTCATGACCTATGCTCTGATACCACTTGTTGGGAATCATAATTATTGTTAGACCAAAACTCGTAGGTGTTATTCAACGATCGCATCGCCAGAGATAAGGATCCACGAGAGGAAATTAGTCCATGTCACGAAAAACATAGGGAGCGTTGGTTTATCCAATTTCCAACATGTCGTCCATAGCTATATCTTCAAAAAAAATTAATGGGCCCTCTTATCTAGCAAAACTATAAAATTTTCCAAAGGGACTCCAAACTAGACAACAAAAAACGGGGTTTTTAGGTATATACCTTACAAAAATGACCCACCAAAAAACAAAATTACATGTCATATTATTACTAATTGATAATGCAATCCTTTATAAATATGTAATGCCAATCCATGTAGTTTTAAGGAATAGGAGAGTTTACACCCTTCACTAGCTCATAAGTCCACATATTTATTGAGATCACAAAGAACATGGAAATATGCTATGGCAGAGAACCCTTTCGTTGCTTTCCTAATTTTTTTCATTATACTTTCTATTTTTTTCCCCGGAAAGGAACCCTTCACCAAATGTTGAATAAGGAGGGAGTCTCCCAAAATAGTGATAAGCTACTTGATTTTATTTGGCTAATCAAATCCCTCGGTAGAGGGAATAAGCTTAAGATTGGTTGTTTTTCATGCATCATAAGCCCCATGAATACACTACAACTTTAACTTCATTGGGACCGTAGGGAAAATCTCCCCCTCCTACCACACCTCCCAATCGTCTTTAAAAGACATTTTTTTGGGAATTTTTATGACATTTATTTACTTTCAGTATTCATGTCTTTAGGTTGATATATATATATATATATATATATATATATATATATATTTCAAAATTCTAGTTAGAGGCACACCCTTTTCCTCTAAATAAGAGTGCCTTAATGTTTGGCTTGGCCATGACCTTAAAAATATATTATTATTGTACAACTTGAGTAGGCCTAATGGTTAAGAATGTGTGCTTCCTCATAAGAGATCTTAGGCTTTGTAGACTTTAATCCCTTACTACACAAACAAAAGAGTTTCATACATGAATTTTATTTATGGCTTATTCGTGACATTATTATTATTGTTGTTTTGTTGTTAATTTAAGATTCTATTTCCTCAAAATTTCATCATACAAGACAAGATATCGTTATTTAATCTATGACTTGTCAAAGTCTGTTGCAAGGGAAACTGGAAATGTTGACAACTGACAAAAGTTTAGGTCTATCAAGTATCCAAAATTCATGAGCCAAGAGGTTGAATGAGACATCAAGTATTCGGTGAAGTGACTAGGGCCAGATCCTGAGTGCTTGTACCTACTGGGGCTAGAGGTTTCAGGGGGTGGCCCTCTATGTGCACTAGCCGAGCATCCAAACTAATGAGACAAGGATGTTGATGGAATTGGACTCGCTAGATTTCATTAAAAAGGGGATGATGTCATTGTGGTCCTTGTGTTTTTCCTTAAGACCTCGCCTAGGAATGTCTTCATTTTCTAGTGGAGGATAAGGAAATTAGGATATTGACCCCATCTTCCCTTGGTATTTATAATATTCCTAAATTAGCATGCAGCTAATTGGAATATTAATTTTTCTCTTAACCAGTAGTTAGATGAATAAATGGGTAAGGAGGCCCATAAATCTTTTTTGCAGCAATAAAATCCCTCTTAATGTGGAAAGGGATCATATTCATAGCTAGATAAAACACCCTCATGTGTGAACAAGTGCTAATGCATGAAGACAAGGTCAGGTTTGACCAAGTCAACAAAGATGGAATGGAGGGAGTGAACCATCAATTGATACAACCCGTATGAATGTGGATTAGCTTAGATAGTTATACAAAAGCTGGATTGAAGACCCTTAGGTGTGAAAAGGGGCTGGAGAAGGTTGAAGAGGTCAACTTTGACCAAATCAAACATCGTTGTTATGGAGGAGTGGCATTAATGATGGGACATCGTAGTTTTGGAGGGAGATTGATTGTGAGATGGTGGAAACCCTGATGAGTGGGACCCAAGGTGAGAAGGCTCACATTGTTTATAAGGAAGAGGATGATATCCATATGGGGTTAGCTTATGAATTATATTTTGATATGCCTGTTTAGACTTTGCTCTCTTCAGCTGTTTAGCTAAATTGTTGGTGTTGTTTAACACAAGGTATTCCTATTTAGGACTTCTATCTCTTTCCTTGAGAGGCCTCTTGGGAGAGTCCTGATATATCATTCCACACACCCGGCATTCTGGCCAAGCTTCAGTCTTTAGCTACAACACAGTTTCTGCAGAATATTGTGTTGTGTTGTAGGGTGTTGCAGTGGAGGGTTCAGAAACCCACTTTATGAGCTAGTTTTTCATAGGAGGAAGGATTCCTTCTCTTGGGAAATAAGTTTGGAGGGTTCTTGAGCACATTTCAGATCTTTGGCATCAAGCCAATCTATTTCCATCACTTATAGCGTGATTTGAGTCTGGAATTGCGTTATTTTGGAGGGCAGCTTCAGTGAGGGATGTTGTGGCTCTTTGAGAGTGTTTTCGTGTGATTGAAGGGTTCAACCTTTCATTGGAGGAGACCCTTGAGTGGATCTGCATTAGATCTATATTATTTTAGCCTCCTATCTTCATGTGATTTAGTTTGCAGTGACTCTTTAGTCTTTGGGTTGTAGATCACCATTTGTATTGGGTGTATTTTCAGAAACCCTTCCCGGGTTCTCTTGGATTTGTGTAAAGGAGACTAGATCTCATTTTTTGCGCAATATTGATTAATATATGAGCAGATATATTTGTCTCTTTAATTTCTGAGTATAAACCCTCATTAGATTGCGATGTCACTTGTTGCAGTATTTCTGTGTTGCAGTAGTTTTGGGGTTGCATTGTTTTTGGGAAAATTTGGGTGTGGGAGACTTGTTTAACTCATCTATCATGATTTGTTTCTGATCTCCTTTTGGATTTGGTTCCTATAATGAATAAAATAAGGGATCCATGAGCTGTTATGAGTTATTATAGCATATATTTCTGAAAAATGCATTTTCTATGCATGTATTGCTGATTTCCCCATTTGGGAATATTACAGTGGTATCAGAGCATAATCTTGGCTCAGCCTGTGATTTTTTAGCCAATATGCTATAAGAAGGAGAAGAGAAGGAGAAGAGATCTAAAATGGTGGAAGGAATGATTTTTGTATCATCACTTTTTAGATCTATGAAGAACCTCTCCAAGGAGGTTAAGTAGATGAAAGAGAAGAGATACAATGAGACCTATAGAGGGTTTCAAGAAGAGGAAGGTCCATGTACTTCCTATTCTCAGAAGAAAGAACCAGTGTTGTAGAAATTTCCAAAGCATTACACTTTTCCCTTCCTTTTGAGGAAGAATACAAGAGGCATGGAGATGGAGGGCACTTGGAACATGAGATCCTGAGTGGATACCTTGCAAAATATAAGTCTCAACCTAGAGATTTCAAGGAGACTCTAACTCTTCCACAGTTTATTCAACTTTAAGAAGAAAGGAGGCCTTGCAGCAATAGGAGAATGAGGGGCAATATATTTCTATTGTCTACTTTTGATGGATCATCCACATATACAACAAGGGCTTGGGTGATGAAGCTATATGCATTCTTCCTACTACATCCAGTGGTAGAAAGAGAGGCTGTTGAGATTGCAACGCTGCACCTTGAGGGTACAACAAAAATTTGGTGGTTCAGCCATTTGAGTCATGCAAGAGTGACTGCTTTTGTAGATTTCACTCAAAGGGTGATCAAAATATTTGACAAGAAGAAGTCAGAGGGGGAGGAGCCTTCACCACCACTTGAGGAGACTTGTACCAGTGCTGACACAACTATGGAGGAGAAGCCATCATCCTCAGCAGTTGGGGGAGCCAACACATTGGAGGAAGGAACCCTTGTAGCTATACAAGATGTTCCCAAGCTTCACCAAGGTATGCATGAGTTTCCACTTTCTGTTATTTCAGCACATCTTATGGAGGGTTGTGGAAATGTGCCTTTGCATGACCAAGGGTCAAAACAATTTGCTAATTTGGAGCAACAGACTTACACTGCGATGTGCAGCCTTGAGTTGTTCAAGGAAGGGATAAAAAATCATCCTAATGTGTCATTATTGAGCCGCACACAACACTTGGGGTTGGGGTGTGGACTTGTGGAGGATAGGATGAGCTTTGTCCTAAACAATCCAATGCAGAATTATATGTTCAACATTGAGCTTGAGCATGAGACAACCAATACACCAATGAGAGGATCAACAACGTTGTCATTGAGCAACAATGATGAGTTGGGGGCCTAATTATTATTAGAACATTCTGATGACCATTACACTTGTGTGACATTGGATGAGTAGATGGTCAATGAGAGACATCTTGTCTTTCATCGTTGTGATGGATCTTTTGGGATGAGCATTGTATAGCCCTATGGGGAGGTTTTGCCTTCAACATACTTGGATCCTTATGGATTCAATATGGTCAGTGGTGTGGGGTCTGCACCAGGAGATCACTAAGAGATTGCATTTCAACATCCCATGAAATGAAAAAGTAGAAATCTGATTTGGGAGGATGGTATTCTCCATTGGAGGAGGACCAAGATGGAGCATGGTCGGAGACATCCACATTTGGATGAATGGGTGTGGATGGTGAGCAAGAGGTTGGTGAGCCACTTTCATAGTTATGACACATGACAACAGGGGGCATGGATGCATTGGCTACTCTTGAAAGAGTTTGGCCATCTTATGACATATCCTTCTTCAAAGGGTATGTTGGTGGAAGAGACTTGGTAGGACACTTGCATCTTGACAGCAAGGAGTTTGGGTGCATTATGTTGATATGACATTCTTTATGTCAATCATCATATCTTCACCTCATGATTTGTATGATGGAGGTGTGAGGGAGAGACAAGAGTTATTGTTGCTTTGGCTACTCTTGGGAGAGTATGGGCAGAATTTTTCCCATACTTAGCCTGATATTTCAGGAGAAAGGGATGGCACAATCAAAGTGCAAAGAGGCTACCCTTCAACATTGGAGGATAAGGAGGTAATTCCACATAGGAAGGAGATATCCACACATAGTATCATGCTGGTGGATGACTTTGGCATATGGCATGTCAAAGAAGGAAGTCATGGAGTGACAAAAGACTTATCGGTAAGGCCAACAACATTGTCACTTGGGAGTATGTTTCTATTGATGGAGTGTTCCAAGGGGAGTATACATCCCTTCACTTTGCAGACTTTTATGAGAAGATTCTCATGGGAGGACTCATCCATGGACCTCACTTTCAGCCTACTCATTAGGCATGGTAAGAAATGTATTTCTGTACTTATTGATCATTTCATTGAGAATTTGCATTATCTCACCATCTATGTACAGTGCATTGCTCCACAAGAGGGCAAGATTATTTTGGATTTTCATGATCATTCTAGGACCAACACTTATGATGGAGATAACCCTTCTCTACATGACTTTGGGAAAGTGTGTTGTTATTCTTATCATGCTCAACTGATATATAATGCTATTTACTACCTCATAATAGATGAGAAAATATGCACAACTAGCAACTTATTGAAGGATAACTTGCCACATGATGTTCTCAAACGACAGTTGGAAAGACTGTGTTGTATCCACTGGAAAAGCCATTGGGACCATCCAAACTTGCACATAAACTTCAACATTTTTCTGATTTGGATACCATATGGTGATGATGTACCATTCAATTTGTATGGGAGGGATTGGGCCACCATGATTAATGATTATATGGAGAGGATCCTTGAAGATCCAATATTTTTGTTGCCTCTTGGGGGCAACATTGTTGCAGCCCAAAATCAACAGCTACTCTACACTTATCATAAGTGGAGAGAGAGATGGCGTGGGGTAGGCTATTTTGTCTACCATGTTCATTTATTCAGCCCACCTACATTGCAGGAGCCAAAGGTGGAGGATATTTTTCATGAGTTACCATTTTGGAGGGTGGCTCATTTTGTATGGATGATAGGTTGGGGATGGGAGATTCACATGGGGATGATAGATCCCAATATACATTAGATCTCATGCCTCAAGAAGGCCTCTAGACAACACATTGTTACCTCCATGGGTGTTTTACTTCTACATGATGGTAGCTATTTTGGATGGTCACCAAAAGCTAGCTTGCGTACCTGGGAGGAGAAAATTGGAGATGTATTGATGAGACAATATATTTTTCCTTGGAGGAATTCATCATATGAGGATGCTATAGGAGGAGGAGAGGAGGATCTTCAATTCTATCCTTTCAGTTGCTTGAGGAAAAGCAACATTTGGGAGGGTAGGACTGTAATATTCCTAAATTAGCATGCAGCTAATTAGAATATTAATTTTTCTCTTTACCAATAGTTAGATGAATAAATGGGTAAGGAGGCCCATAAATCCTTTTTGCAACAATAAAATCCCTCTTAATGTGGAAAGGGATCATATTCATAGCTGGATAAAACACCCTCATGTGTGAACAAGGGCTAATGTATGAAGACAAGGTCAAGTTTGACCAAGTCAACATAGATGGAATGGAGGTAGTGAACCATCAATTGAGATAGCTAGTATGAATGTGGATTAGCATATATAGTTATATAAAAGCTGGATTGAAGACCCTTAGGTGTGAAAAGGGGTTGGAGCAGGTTGAAGAGGTCAACTTTGACCAAATCAAACATTGCTATTATGGAGGAGTGGCATTAATGATGGGACATCATAGTTTTGAAGGGAGATTGATTGTGAGATGGTGGAAACCCTAATGAGTGGGACCCAAGGTGAGAAGGCTCACATTGTTTATAAGGAAGAGGATGGAAACCATATGGGGTTAGCTTATGAATTTTATTTTGATATGTCTGTTTAGACTTTTCTCTCTTCAGCTGTTTAGCTAAGATTGTTGGTGCTGCAAGGTATTCCTGTTTAGGAATTCCATCTCTTTCCTTGAGAGGCCTCTTGGGAGAGTCCTGATCTATCATTCCACGCATCCAAAATTCTGGCCAAGCTTTAGCCTTCAGCTACAACGCGGTTTTTGCAAAATATTGTGTTGTGTTGCAGGGTGTTGCAGTGGAGGGTTGAGAAACCCACTTTCTGAGCTAGTTTTTCATAGGAGGAAGGATTCCTTCTCTTGGGAGATAAGTTTAGAGGGTTCTTGAGCACATTTCAGATCTTTGGCATCATACCAATCTATTTTCATCACTTATAACGTGATTTTAGTATGGAATTGCATTATTTTGGAGGGCAGCTATAGTGAGGGATGTTGTGGCTCTTTGAGAGTGTTGTCCTGTGATTGAAGGGTTCAGCCTTTCATTGGAGGAGACCCTTGAGTGGATTTTCATCAGATCTATATTATTTTAGCTTCCTATCTTCATGTGCTTCAGTTTGCAGTGACTCTTCAGCCTTTGGGCTATAGATCACCATTTTTATTGGGTGTATTTCCAGAAACCCTTCCTGGGTTCTCTTGGATTTGTGTAAAGGAGACTAGATCTCAGTTTTTGAGAAATATGGATTAATATATGAGCAGATATATTTGTATCTTTAATTTCTGAGTATAAACCCTCATTAGACTGCGCTGTCACTTGTTGCAGTAGTTTTGGGGTTGCATTATTTTTGGGCAAATTTGGGTGTGGGAGACTTGTTTAACTCATCTATCATGATTTGTTTCTGATCTCCTTTTGGATTTGGGTCCTATAATGAATAAACTAAGGGATCCATGAGCTGTTATGAGTTATTATAGCATATATTTCTGAAAAATGTGTTTTTTGTGCATGTATTGTTGATTTCCCCATTTGGAAATATTACAATACTCCCAGGGTCAAGAATCTAATTGGCTACTTCGGCTTGGATTTCATAATCAAAGTAAGCATGGCAGTCATAAGTGGTTAAGTCTTCTAGTTGGAGAATTTCCTCTTAGATTTCTAGAGGGGTGGAAGAGTGGAAAATGGTTGCGAAAATTTGAGCGTGGGATTGAGCTCATAGTATGCCTTGAGTTACTTTGCCACCAAACCCCCGACGACCTTGCATCCTATAGCAAGGCACAATATAATAAAGTGTGGACAACCCACAATAGACAAAGAAACTGATAAGAGAATAAGATAAGATATAAAGTAATATGGTTTTTAAAATTAAGACTTAGCTACCATGGAAGTATGGAGTTAACTCTAGTAAATTGAAACATAGGATTAACGAATATGGAGGGACTTCGGGTTAGGGTCGATATCCATAAAAAACCAATAACACTAATACCAGTGGACGAAACCAAGCCAATCTATAAAATATGGGCTACAATCCACCATGAAAAAGCTAAAATATTGAGAGAGTTGAAGGAGTTGTTGAAGTTGGACATATAATGAATTATCGAGTAATGGCCAACCCACATGGCTTGGAAATGCTTCAAGTTGAGGACAAGGCTTCGTCGATCACCTCCCATCCTTGTTCCGTCATCACCACCTCCAATATTCCAGTGATTACCTCCTCATCTGTACTCACCCTGCACCTTAGGAGGATGTTTGAAAATAGGTGCATGCACTAAATGCTAGTATCCTAGAAGTCATTACCACCATGTAATATAGCTCTCACATAACCATCACCACAGGAGAAGGATTTACCTTGTACCATAGATGAGACACATGAGTTTCCGTAAAACATGGGGTCGTGACAGGCGGAGTCAAACTCCATAAAGCATGCGCCATGGTAGAAATATCGCACCATTAGTTCCGACGGGGAAGAGCATAAACTAAATGCAACTAAATAAGTTGATAAAACCTTAAGTCTTAATAATAAGAATATATACGGTGCCTCGGGAAGAGGCCAATAAGACTGTAATTCTTATATTAATACTATTGGTTAAAAAAGCGGCTATCAAATTTTCTACAGATTTTACTGGTTAAAAAGTTGTTGTAAGTATATAATAGCTTCACAATGAAAAAGCTTTTGTTTAAGAACTAATGTACATAGTGAAAAAACAATTACTATAGTCCCATGCTGTCAAATGGCAGGGACTAAAAAAGTTACATAAAATGAAAAAACAGATTCCTTGTTTAATAGGGATAGTAAATTATATATATATCTCTCTATATATATATATATATATATATATATATATATATATATATATATATATATATATATTATGGAAAATAAAATATATATGTGTATATAGTAAAAAATGAAAACAATAATGTCTAAGGGTATAGAAGAGTGTATTGTTAAATCACTTCATGATGTGAAGGTCAGCCATTCGAAATTCTTTGGGATAAAATCTAGTTTTGTTAAAGATTGATGTGGCCTAGGCCGGGTATCACATCTAGGTAATGTGATGTGAAGGTCATCCATTCAAAATTCCTTGGAGAAAAAACTAGTCTTGTTAAATATTGATGTGGCCTAGACTGGGTATCAATCTAGGTGATTTTGACGGATCTTAGATACCCTTAAGTCTCGAATTCACAAATCAAATTGAATATAATCTCTGATAAACTCAAACTACTTAATAAAAAAATAATAATAACCCATCAACCAAAATTATGCTAGAATCCCATAAACAAGGACTAATAATGATTAAGAGGCTGAATGATGTAAAATAAAATTAATACAAGTAGCATCATGGATAGAATCATGCCCGGTCCTATAGGCAGGGATTAATAATGTAGTCGGGCAAAAATGCTTCAGAGGCTAAATGATGTAAAATAAAATTAATACAACAGGTCGCGTCATGGATAGAATCGTGTCGAGTCTATATAGACCAGGACTAATAATTTTAAAGGCTAAAATAATATGAAGGTATACATAATAATGATGAAAATGTAAAATAACTTATCTAAATGTTATTATTTTTTATATTATTAAATTTAAATATATTAATTTTATTTGAGAATGTAAATTTTTGTGATTCATAATTATTTAATTTTATGATAATAATTAAAAATTATATTTAAAAAATAATTTTAAATAAAAAATAAATAACAAAAATAAGTGTTTTTTGGACTAATGTGGATTAATGTATAAAGATTTGAATTAATGTTTTATTATAAGTAATGCTTTAGCCATACATTTATATGTTTAATTAAAAAATAAAAATAAAAATATTTATTTATTATTATGAATTATAAATGAAATTAATAATAATAAATATTTATTTTTAATTATAATGTGTTTTTTTTTGTGAAGTTGTCTGAGTTTGACTTCAAACTTGACCTGTGGCTTGAGAAGGGAAAGGTGTGAAAATCAAGCAGGGATCACACACAACATGGAGTTTCTAACCTCGGACACGTCTATTATACATCTCCTGGGCTAATTATAATTTTTTTCTAATTACAAGTTAACTGTAGAAAAAATATACTTAATTAATTTGTAATAAAAAATTATATTTATGATCATAAATTATTAATGAAATTAAGAAAATAATTGCATTTATTAATTGACAATGGATGGACAATTATTAAACTTTATTTATAGTGGATTGCACACATGGTGCTCTACAATTGACCATAATGTGATTAATCAGGAAGAGACTATGCACAAATTATGAATCACAAAAGCTTTCATTTTGAGATTTTAAACCAATGTAAATCTATTTGAAATTGAACCTATTCAAATACATAATTTAATATAAAGGAATTAGTACATGACACTTAATTAAATAAAAAATTCTAATAATATTAATCGTTACTTATAACATTAAATTAGAGTGTACTCTAAAGATTCTCTAACATAGTCCAATCATAGTTTCTAGTTGGAATCTAGTAGGGATTTCTTGGAATCTTAAATTTTACCTCTGTAATTTGTACAATTTAAATGCGCTATGTTTTTTTTTTTAAACACAATGAGAATATTATGTTTATATGCAAGTCTATACCTAAAACATAATAAAAAGATTGGGTAGTGTTGGGAATCACTATTGTTGTTAGATAGAAACCTGCAGGTGTTAGTCAACCATCACATCGCCAGAGATAAGGATCCATGAGATGCGGTTAGTCCATGTCACGAAACACACAGGGAGAATTGGTTTATCCAATGTCCAACAATCTCCCCCCCAATGTGAGTCGGGTGTGTATCGAACTCGTGACCTATGCTCTGATACCACTTGCTGGGAATCACGATTGTCGTTAGACGAAAACCCGCAGGTGTTATTCAACGATCGTATCGTCAGAGATAAGGATCCACGAGAGGAAATTAGTCCATGTCACGAAAAACATAGGGAGCGTTGGTTTATCCAATGTCCAACATGTAGTCCATAGCTATATCTTCAAAAAAAATTAATGGGCCCTCTTATCTAGCAAAACTATAAAATTTTCCAAAGGGACTCCAAACTAGACAACAAAAAACAGGGTTTTTTAGGTATATACCTTACAAAAATGACCCACCAAAAAAAAAAATTACATGTCATATTATTACTAATTGATAATGCAATCCTTTATAAATATGTAATGACAATCCCTGTAGTTTTAAGGAATAGGAGAGTTTACACCCTTCACTAGCTCATAAGTCCACATATTTATTGAGATCACAAAGAACATGGAAATATGCTATTGCAGAGAACCCTTTCGCTGCTTTCCTAATTTTTTTCATTATACTTTCTATTTTTTTTCCTTGGAAAGTAACCCTTCACCAAATGTTGAATAAGGAGGGAGTCTCCCAAAATAGTGATAAGCTACTTGATTTTATTTGGCTAATCGAATCCCTCGATAGAGGGAATAAGCTTAAGATTGGTTGTTTGTCATGCATCATAAGCCCCATGAATACTCTACAAATTTAACTTCATTAGGACCATAGGGAAAATCTCCCCCTCCTACCACACCTCCCAATCGTTTTTAAAAGACATTTTTGTTGGGAATTTTTATGACATTTATTTACTTTGAATATTCATGTCTTTAGGTTGATATATATATATATATATATATATATATATATATATATATATATCTGTGTGTGTGTGTGTGTGTGTCAAAATGCTTGTTAGAGGCACACCCTTTTCCTCTAAATAAGAGTTCCTTAATGTTTGGCTTGGCCATGGCCTTAAAAATATATTGTTATTGTACAACTTGAGTAGGCCTAATGGTTAAGAATGTGTGCTTCCTCATAAGAGATCATAGGCTTTGTAGACTTTAATCCCTTACTACAAAAACAAAAGAGTTTCATACATGAATTTGATTAATGGCTTATTCGTGACATTATTATTATTGTTGTTGTTGTTGTTAATTTAAGATTCTATTTCCTCAAAATTTCATCATACAAGACCAGATATCGTTATTTAATCTATGACTTGTCAAAGTTTGTTGCAAGGGAAACTATAAATGTTGAGAACTAACAAAAGTTTAGGTCTATCAAGTATCCAAAATTCATGAGCCAAGAGGTTGAATGAGACATCAAGTATCCAGTGAAGTGACTAGGGCCAGATCCTGAGTGCTTGTCCCTACTGGGGCTAGAGGTTTCATGGGATGGCCCTCTATGTGCGCTAGTTGAGCATCCATACTAATGAGAAAAGGATGCTGATGGAATTGGAATCGCTAGATTTCATTAAAAAAGGGATGATGTCATTGCAGTCCTTGTCTTTTTCCTTAAGACCCCGCCTAGGACTGTCTTCATTTTCTAGTGGAGGATAAGGAAATTAGGATATTGACCCCATCTTCCCTTGGTATTTATAATATTCCTAAATTAGCATGCAGCTAATTGGAATATTAATTTTTCTCTTAACCAATAGTTAGATGAATAAATGGGTAAGGAGGCCCATAAATCCTTTTTGCAACAATAAAATCGCTCTTAATGTGGAAAGGGATCATATTCATAGCTGGATAAAACACCCTCATGTGTGAACAAGTGCTAATGCATGAAGACAAGGTCAGGTTTGACCAAGTCAACAGAGATGGAATGGAGGGAGTGAACCATCAATTGAGACAGCCCGTATGAATGTGGATTAGCTTAGATAGTTATACAAAAGCTGGATTGAAGACCCTTAGGTGTGAAAAGGGGTTGTAGTAGGTTGAAGAGGTCAACTTTGACCAAATCAAACATCGTTGTTATGGAGGAGTGGCATTAATGATGGGACATCGTAGTTTTGGAGGGAGATTGATTGTGAGATGGTGGAAACCCTTATGAGTGGGACCCAAGGTGAGAAGGCTCACATTGTTTATAAGGAAGAGGATGATAGCCATATGGGGTTAGCTTATGAATTATATTTTGATATGCCTGTTTAGACTTTGCTCTCTTCAGCTGTTTAGCTAAGATTGTTGGTGTTGTTTAACACAAGGTATTCCTATTTAGGACTTCTATCTCTTTCCTTGAGAGGCCTCTTGGGAGAGTCCTGATATATCATTCCACACACCCGGCATTCTGCCCAAGCTTCAGTCTTTAGCTACAACACAGTTTCTGCAGAATATTGTGTTGTGTTGTAGGGTGTTGCAGTGGAGGGTTCAGAAACCCACTTTATGAGCTATTTTTTCATACGAGGAAGGATTCCTTCTCTTGGGAAATAAGTTTGGAGGGTTCTTGAGCACAATTCAGATCTTTGGCATCAAGCCAATCTATTTCCATCACTTATAGCGTGATTTGAGTCTAGAATTGCATTATTTTGGAGGGCAGCTTCAGTGAGGGATGTTGTGGCTCTTTGAGAGTGTTTTCTTGTGATTGAAGGGTTCAACCTTTCATTGGAGGAGACCCTTGAGTGGATTTGCATTAGATATATATTATTTCAGCCTTCTATCTTCATGTGATTCAGTTTGCAGTGACTCTTCAGTCTTTGGGTTGTAGATCACCATTTGTATTGGGTGTATTTCCAGAAACCCTTCCCGGGTTCTCTTGGATTTGTGTAAAGGAGACTAGATCTCAGTTTTTGAGCAATATTGATTAATATATGAGCAGATATATTTGTCTCTTTAATTTCTGAGTATAAACCCTCATTAGATTGCGATGTCACTTGTTGCAGTATTTCTGTGTTGCAGTAGTTTTGGGGTTGCATTGTTTTTGGGAAAATCTGGGTGTGGGAGACTTGTTTAACTCATCTCTCATGATTTGTTTCTGATCTCCTTTTGGATTTGGGTCCTATAATGAATAAATAAGGGATCCATGAGCTGTCATGAGTTATTATAGCATATATTTCTGAAAAATTCATTTTCTATGCATGTATTGCTGATTTCCCCATTTGGGAATATTACAGTGGTATCGGAGCATAATCTTCGCTCAGCTTCTGAATTTTCAGCTAATATGCTATAAGAAGGAGAAGAGAAGGAGAAGAGATCTAAAATGGTGGAAGGAATGAGTTTTGTCTCATCACTTTTCAGATCTATGAAGAACCTATCCAAGGAGGTTAAGTGGATGAAAGAGGAGATACAATGAGACCTATAGAGGGTTTCAAGAAGAGGAAGGTCCATGTACTTCCTATTCTCAGAAGAAAGAACCAGTGTTGCAGAAAGTTCCAAAGCATTACACTTTGCCCTTTCCTTTTGAGGAAGAAGACAAGAGGCATGGAGATGGAGGGCACTTGGAACATGAGATCCTGAGTGGATACCTTGCAAAATATAAGTCTCAACCTAGAGATTTCAAGGAGACTCTAACTCTTCCATAATTTATTCATCTTTAAGAAGAAAGGAGGCCTTGCAGCAATAGGAGAATGAGGGGCAATATATTTATATTGTCTACTTTTGATGGATCATCCACATATACAGCAAGGGCTTGGGTGATTAAGCTATATGCATTCTTCCCACTACATCTAGTGGTAGAAAGAGAGGTTGTTGAGATTGTAGCGCTGCACCTTGAGGGTAAAGAAAAAATTTGTTGGTTCAGCCATTTGAGTCATGCAAGAGTGATTGCTTTTGCAGATTTCACTCAAAGGGTGATCAAAATATTTGAAAAGAAGAAGTCAGAGGGGGAGGAGCCTTCACCACCACTTGAGGAGACTTGTACTAGCGCTGACACAAATATGGAGGAGAAAACATTATCCTCAGCAGTTGGGGGAGCCAACACATTGGAGGAAGGAACCCTTGTACCCACACAAGATGTTCCCAAGATTCACCAAGGTATGCATGAGTTTCCACTTTCTTTTATTTTAGCACATCTTATGGAGGGTTGTGGAAATGTGCCTTTACATGACCAAGGGTCAAAAAAATTTTCTAATTTGGAGCAACAGACTTACACTACGCTGTGCAGCCTTGAGTTTTTCAAGGAAGGGATAAACAATCATCCTAATGTGTCATTATTGAGCCACACACAACCCTTGGTGTTGGGGTGTAAGCTTGTGGAGGATAGGATGAGCTTTGTCCTAAACAATCCAATGCAGAATTATATGTTCAGCATTGAGCTTGAGCTGAGATAGCCAATACACCAATGAGAGGATCAACAACGTTGTTATTGAGCAACAATGATGAGTTGGGGGCCCAGTTATTATTAGAACATTCTGATGACCATTACACTTGTGTGACATTGGATGAGTAGATGGTCAATGAGAGACATCTTGTCTTTCATCATTGTGATGGATCTTTTGGGATGAGCATTGTATAGCCCTATGAGGAGGTTTTGCCTTCAACATACTTGGATCTATATGGATTCAATATGTTAATCAATGTGGGGTCTGCACCGAGAGATCACTAAGAGATTGCATTTCAACATCCCATGAAGTGAAAAAGTAGAAATCTGATTTGGGAGGATGGTATTCTCCATTGGAGGAGGACCAAGATGGAGCATGGTCGGAGACATCCACATTTGGATGAATGGGTGTGGATGGTGAGCAAGAGGTTGGTGAGCCACTTGCATATTTATGACACAGGACAACAAGAGGCATGGATGCATTGGCTACTCTTGAAAGAGTTTGGCCATCATATGACATATCCTTCTTCAAAGGGTATATTGGTGGAAGAGACTTGGCAAGACACTTGCATCATTTGATAGCAAGGAGTTTGGGTGCAATATGTTGATATGACATTCTTTATGTCAATAATCATATCTTCAACTCATGATTTGTATGATGGAGGTGTGAGGGAGCAACAAGAGTTATTATTGCTTTGGCTACTCTTGGGAGAGTATGGGCAGAATTTTTCCCATACTTGGCCTGATATTTCAGGAGAAAGGGATGGCACAATCAAAGTGAAAAGAGGCTACCCTTCAACATTGGAGGATAAGGAGGTAATTCCACATAGGAAGGAGATATCCACACATAGCAACATGATGGTGGATGACTTTGGCATATGACATGTCAAAGAAGGAATTCATGGAGTGACAAGAGACTTATGACTAAGGCCAACAACATTGTCACTTGAGAGTATGTTTCTATTGATGGAGTGTTCCAAGGGGAGTATACTTCCCTTCACTTTGCAGACTTTTATGAGAATATTCTCATGGGAGGACTCATTAATGGACCTCACTTTCAGCCTACTCACTAGGCATGGTAAGAAATGTATTTTTGTACTTATTGATCATTTCATTGAGCATTTGCATTATCTCACCATCTATGTACAGTGCATTGCTCCACAAGAGGGAAAGTTTATTTTTGGGTTTCATGATCATTCTAGGACAAAGATTACAAAGTTACCACTTGTGTGCTTGATTACAAAGTTGAAACTTTGTAAAAACTCTACCCACATCACGTGCTTTTGACTCAACTTTGGCTGATTATTTATAAATTGCAGAGCATGATTTTCAGAATACAAAATAAATTCTATGGGCAACAAGTAATGCCTCCATCTCTTTAAAGCTTGCACAACAGCATATAATTCTTTATCATAGGATGAGTACTTCTTCTTGGCCTCATTCAAATTTTCACTGAAATAAGCTATAGGTCTTTGTTCCTGGCTTAGGACAGCTCCAATTGCTATCCCACTAGCATCAGTCTCAACTTGGAAATTTTTATCAAAGCTTGGTAAGGCTAAAACAAGTTTTTCAGTGATCTTCTTTTTTAACAGTTTGAAGTTTCGATCTACTGCCTCTATCCACATAAATGGTTGTTTTCTCTCCTTTATTGTTTCAACTATCGGTGCACAGATCTGACAAAAGCTTCTTATAAACTTTCTATAAAAACTTGCAAGACCATGAAAACTTCTTACCTCAAATATGCTCCTTGGATTTGACTAATTCAAAATTTCTTGGATTTTCTCTGGGTCCATTTTCAAACCTTCTTCTGAAACTACAAATCCCAAATAGACAAGCTCTTTCTTCATGAAACTACACTTCTTTAAATTTATCAACAACTTCTCTTTTTGAAAAGTATTCAAAACCAACTTAAGATGCTCTAGATGCTCTTCTTTACCATGAATGAAAATTAGAATAACATGAAGATAAACTATCACAAATTTCCCAGCATATTCTTTTAAGACCTTGAATTCATCAGTCTCATAAATGTACTTGGTGCATTAGTGAGTCCAAAAGGCATCACTAACCATTTATACAACCCACTATCACTACAAGGAAAAGACTCTCTAGCAGATGTTTTTGAAGAACCCCTTATAAAAATACCACATACATCTGTTCCTAGCGGAGGTTGGCGGGCGGAGGGTTTTGTAGATGTTTTCCTCTCGATGCGCTTCTCATTCAAAACCGCACCGGTGCGCTCGATAATAGAAAGCACCGGTGCGCACAAAACATTGGCACACCGGACACCATGCGCTCTGTACACACCCGCCTGATGCGTCATATCACTATAGAGAACCAATGCTTTACAAGTATTTTTCACTGGTGCATCATAAAACATCGCTCCAAAATAGAAACCGCCCGGTGCGGTATTAAGAAATCGCACCGGTGCATCATAAACACTGCGCCAAAATAGAAACCACCCAGTGTGGTCGTAAGACACAACACCGATGCACCTATAAAACCCTGCACACCGGAACAGGGTTAAATTAAAAAAAATTACAACAAAAAAACCACATTTTTCACTTTCCTCAGTGCTCCAGAGCTCTCAAGCACCGGTGCAATTTATCCTTGTTTGAGCTGCCCTGACATCGGTGCTCCCATTGCACCCTTTGCATGCATTGCTGTTGTGCATTGCCCACCAATCTCCAGCTTGCATTTTGAAAAACGGTGGGCAAATTTTCTTTTGCAAATTCTACAGCCAATATGCCTCCTCGACGACGAAATGTACAGGTATTTTTCTTGTTTTTCCATATTTAAGCTTTTTAGCGGATTAGAATTTCAAATAACCTTAAAATTAACCATTTAAAATTTTTTTTTTTTGGTTGCGCGGTGTGCACGAGCTGTTCGGCTCGCACCGGTAAGCGGTGCTACCTGTAAAATTTACAGGCCGCACCGCAACCGATGCTAACAGTATCTGCACCGTTTCCGGGGTGGTACCAAAAGGCGCACTACATTATTTTAAAATTAAAAAAAAAAAGAATGGTGAGGTATTTTAGCCCACCGCACCATTGACCATGTGAAATAGCGGCAACGCGGTGCGTTGACAGAAATATCCGCCCCAGTGTTTTTTAGTGCACCGCAACCGGTGCTAACAGTATCTGCATCGTTTTCGGGGTGGTACCAGAAGGCGCACTACATTATTTAACAAAAAAAGAATGGTGTGGTCTTTTAACTGGCCACACCATTGACCATGTAAAAAGTGGCAACGTGGTGCGTTGACAGAAATATCCGCCCCAGTGTTTTTCAGCGCACCGCATTCAGCATTCCAACAGGGTCAATGGTGTGTCCTGGTAAAATACCGCACCGTTGACTATGTAATTAGTCAGGAATTCGGTGCGCTAACACAACTATACGCATCGGGGCATAGATTTTATTCAGCGTAGCGCACTCCTGACACCATACATAGTCAACGGTGTTCTGAAAATTCTCAAGTGCACCGCATACGGTGCATTTACTGTCATCTGGGGCACTGTCCCCGGTGCATGACAAACAAACGATGCACTGAAACTGGTGCATGACTATTTTTTGTGGCGCAACGAATGGTTTGTTTTATTTTCCAAAAAAAATTATATATGTATATTCCTAAATAAATGTCTCATTTAATTAAAAAATTATTTAATATGTCAATCATTCAGAGAGAAGAGGGGGAACAACAACAACAATAGGTGGAGCAATATGACATGGTTTGCATGTGCTGATCTGCTTGTGGGAGGCACGAGAGAGGGAGAGAGATGCGTACCCTCGCCCTATTACAACAACTACCCAAGGGCTCTTAAGGCAGATAGGCCTCCTCAAGTTCTATGAGGAGGCTACTTCCCTAAAGGCCCATGGTGTGTTTTTGAGACATCTTATCCACGGGTGGAATGCCCACCGACAGGCTTTTCAGGTTGGTCCTAACCAGTGGTACACACCCACTAAGGAGGATATATATTTCATTACAGGGTTATCAAGGAGAGGGGTGGATTTTCCCTCGTTCCCAGAGGTTCTAGCTAGTTCTGTAGCAGGGAGTCAGCTAGTGTACTCCCAGAGATATAATGGAGCATCAGTACTGTCTCCTACAGATTTTCAGGTCGCTGCAGGTCAGTTACGTATTGGTTCATTTGGTAGTGAGGAGGTGCAGTGCCTCTCACTTCGCATTTCGACCATTTCACACAACACCTGTGATGGTCAACACATTAGTTGCTCGCTTCTATATTATGTTGATTATTTAGTACAGGAGCCATGACTTGTGAGGCGGTCTGCCATTTTTTTGAGGCAGTTCTATGCAACCTTAGATAGATGTCGTTCTCATGCACAAGGGAGGGTAAAATTCTCTTTTTCTTCAGAGCTTTTTTTGTTTATTTTTTGAGAGGTCTCTAGAGACCCCTTACATGTTCTTTAACTTGTTTTTATTAAATCGTGTAATGAAATTGTCTAATTATCGTTGTGTACTATTATATATTTTGCAGACATTGGCTCTTTTGATGGCAATGACATGCCGGCACCACCACATGATCCAGGTGTGGATCTTGATGATGATGAGGGCATGTCAGATGTCGAGGATCATCAGGAGGCCAGTCGTGTAGAGAGACCTGCTCCTGTTGGTGCGCCGGTACTGCCTTTTGCTAGGCGCGGTTGATTTGATACTACATACAGGATGGAGTTGGGTGACCAACTCAGTGCATTGATGGTTGAGGAGGGCATCAACCCGCTCATTACAGATACATACATGCCGATGGTAGGCTATTACAGATGTGGAGAGGCATGCCGCATGACATGTACAACCTAATGCGACATGTCATAGGACCTACGACCTCAGTTACATGGCTAAGGAGGATGATTGCATGTTATAGGCGTGGTTGAGATGCAACACGTGATCGAAAATTCGCAAGCAGTGACTCATCATATCATGATCGTTCACCTCGCATTGTGCTAGATGAGCAACCTCCACTAGCATCTTGCAGCAGTCATCATGGAGATGAGGCTGGACCATTGGCCACATCTAGTTAGCAGCCTGCAACATCCATCAGTACTCATGATCATGAGCAGGCTGGACCATCGACCATCGAGGCTGCACCATTGACTGAGCAGGCTGGACCATCGACCGTTGAGGCTGCACTATTGACTGAGTAGGCCTCGACTAGTACTGCTATTGATGTTGTAACACTAGTTGATCCATGACATTTATATTATAGTTTTATATTTTTAACATTATTCAATTATATATATATATATATATATATATATATATATATATATATATATATATATGGTCCATGTATTTTATGTTCATGTTGCAGTTGTACTTAATTTACATGTTGGTGATCATCATGATGCGTATATTGTTCGGTCATGTTAGATATGTTCATTTAATGTGCACTTGTAGAGAGATGTGTATGTGATAGCATGAGTTATTTGACATGAGATGTATATTTGATGTTTGTGTTGTGATGATGTTATACAATGCTAATTGTGTTTTTTTAGATGATCATGATCACGATGATGTTAGCGAATTTGAATATGTTTTTTAGTCGATTATGATGTTTGTACAATGGTTATCATGATCATGATGTTTATTAATTAATTTAATATTAAATATTATGTCGTGATTGTAATTGAAATTTTAATTTTAATTGTATGTAAAATTGTAAAATTGTATTTGTATTTGTAATTGTAATTTTAAATGTAATTGTATGTAAAATATTTGATGTAAAATTTTAATTGTAATTGTAATATTTAATTTATTGTGAAATGATTGTAATTGTAATTGTATTTGTAATTGTAATTTTAATTATAATTGTATGTAAAATATTTGTAAAATTGTAATTGTAATTGTAAATGTAATTCTAATTCTAATTCTAATTGTATGTAAAATATTAGTAAAATTTTAATTGTATTACTGTGAAATGATTGTAATTGTAATTGTATGTAAAATTAAAATTGTAATCATAATTGTATGTGAAATTGTAAAATTGTAATTGTATGTAAAATATTTGTAAAATTGTAATTTTATTAATGTGAAATTAAATTTGTAAATTTGTAAATAATTGTAAAATAATAAATCTAGAATAATATGAATTTTTGTAACATAATAAAGTTTAGAAAATAATGCAAATAAATTCATGTACATTAGAATTATCATTATTTTATTATGATCTTACATACAAAAAAAAAAAAAACTTTATACAGTATGCCATTTTTAGCTGAGATTCTTGGTTTTTTGTCCGGTGTGCTTATCATCATAACACACATCAGTGCGACTTGGTACTAAGATGCATCGGTGCTTCACAACTCTTCCGCACTGGTGTGTCATAAAACACCGTGCCAAAACATAAACCTCGATCTTACAAAACCGCACTGGTGCGCCTATAAAACACTACGCACTAGAACATGGTTATTCTATAAAGTGCAGTATTGGAGTAGTGGAGGGTTCAAATCGCGGGCAAGAATTTTTCTGAGGAGACGAGGGTTTGAAATGACAGAAAGATAGACAAAGATGCTTACAAGGATGTATACAGCTATAGAGCTCAACAGAGTACAAAAGGAGAAAAGATTTATGAAAAATATGAGAAGGGCAGTCGAGAAAGCTCGGTTGAGACTGACAAAGAGCATTCGGTTGAGGTTGAGGATAGGGTTAAGAGGTCCCATGATGGAGAAAGGGAGAGCAGATTTTATGGCAGAAAAATACCTGTCGACACTCTGGCGGCTAACAAGGTGAAATGGTCCTTCGAAAGCAAGGAGTCTTATTCGCGAAGGGATGTCAGAGTGAGATCAATTGAGTCTCTTGAACGGGCTAAGAGATCACATGAAGGTAACGATTCTCATTCTTACAAGGATGGAAGGGAAAGATTGGATAGTAGAGAAATATCAATCGAGACAGTCGATAAAGCCATGAGGCACCATGAAGGGAAGGATTCTCATTCCCTTAAGGACAGCAGAGAAAGATCAATTGGCGTTGTTGATCGGGCTGGTAAGTCCCATGAAGGGAAATATTCTCCGTAATGCGTTTAAAACTAGCTGGGAGTATTGTCTGAGCTTCGGTTGGCTTACATAAACTTTTACCAGCAAAGCTGATGTTGCATAAAATCACATCTTCGGCTTTCAATTGAATCTAAATGGCATCTCTAACTTGTCTAACCTGTGGTCCTATGGATAACGAGGAATATCACATGGAAGGTACCCAAAAATCCAATTTTTTGAAAGTATAGGTGAATTAGCACTTATCAAAGAATGAAATGCTGAACGAAATGCGAATGGGATACACTTAAGGATTCCCTGGTTCCATTTGTTATTGAAAATGATGCTCTCTCGAGATGAAACCAATAAAAATTCTGCTTGTATTATAAATGGAAATCCAGTGACCATTTCTGTGGGAAGATAAGGATAAATACCTGCAGCTACCATATTTCCACCTGCAAATCGGTTTCCCATTGGAAAAGATAATGTAATAGTCCATTTTTCAATGTCTTTCCTCTACTCAACCCTATACTCATTTTCTACAGGAAACTATTGCCTCCACATGTAATGATTGCATCGTCTAGTCGAAAATTGGTCTTCTTTTGCTAACAAATGCAGAACGAAGGAATCATTGTCATTGCTCCCAGAACATTCAAGGTCAGTTTCTCGTAAAACAAAGATTGTATAAATTTTGTTAAGATCAAGATAGAAATAACAAAGGAGAAAAGAGCAAATTGGATGCCAAGATGGAGGAGGAACTTACAAATGAGCAAGTAGATCATGGGGCACATTTTCTTGTTGCAGGCCGTTATAGAAAGGTTCAAGTTTATTTTTCTAAAAGAAGAAGAGGTGTAGTTTTGAAAAGAAATGGCCCAAAGGTTTTCACAGCAAAATGTACATTTCCAACATGTCTAATTTTGGTGTACACACATAAAAGTAATTTCAGTGCCTCAATCACAAATTGGTGCTAATGTACAGATAAACCGCAACGGTGCATTCTAGTTACTACGCACCGGTGCATTTTAGTTACTACGCATCGGTGTTGTGTTACTAATGGACGCATTGGTGCGGTGCTATTAAGTGACGCACTGGCAACGAATAAACGCAAATAAAAAAAACACACCTCTATTTTCCTTAAGTGAAAAAAAAAGCAGCAAATTGAAAAATGGGTAGAAAAATATTTTCAAAAATCTAATTTCATAAAACAATTATTTAAATACTAAACATTTTTCATTATTTCACTATTTTTGCTAAAATTTTTAGCCAGAGATTTGCAGGAGACATACCTGAAGCAAGAGAGCACGAGAGCACTGTGGAGTAGCGAAATATGTTCAAACAGAAGTATTTAGACAATCAGAATCCAAACCTCTGGTGATTCAAACCTTGTAGCATAGAATTTCAAACAATCTCGTGATTAAATTTGATTATTTTTTTTACTTTTTCTGTAGTTTTATCCATTTTTACCCTAAACCCTTCATTTTTTTTTGTTTCTGCCCTTTCTTCTCCCTGTTTCTGTGATTTCAGGATTAGGGATTTTCATTTTAGATTGACATCCAACCCACGGGACGACTTTCATAGTTGGATCCCAATCCATGTCGCCCCTTGCGTGAATTTTTGAAAAAAATGGATTTTTTTTTATTAGTGCGTCCTGCGTAACCGAGCGCACCAGTGTGCTGTACTATACAACGCACCGCGCAAGTACTGTGTAATAAAAAATTTAAAAACAAATTTTTAAATCAATGCGCCATATCTAAAATAGCACACCTGCGCGCTATGTTACGAGGATAACACCGTACGGTCTATTACACTTTTGTCGGGTGCATTTATAATACCCCCACGCATCGTACAGTCTATTATACTATTTTTGCGGCGCGTTTATAATAACCCCACGCACCGACTTCGGTGCGTACAACATGAAAGGCGCACCGGTTTCTTAAGATTTATTTTTTACTTGAAAAGTTGACAATTTATTTATAAATATATTAATGAATGATATGGTATAGGTTTCAGATTGATAAAGAAATGACTGATAAGAGATTAAGTAACAAAGATACTGATAACGCATCAAGAAAAGCAAAAAGGACAAGTTCTTTGTAAATTCTTTACAAAAGTTATTATTTTTAACTATATGCAAGTTTAAATAATATGTATTGTTTACCGTTTATCATGCAAAACCACAAAATGATGAAGCTCAATAAGATTATTTCTAATCTAGGACCAGAAGAGCTTAAAATCTTGATGGAAAAATTGCAAAAGGATGAATCAGGTGAATGAAAAAATACTATCGATCCAATATTAGTTTCTTTTTTTAATTTTCATTAATAATATACTTAAAATTATTAGATAATATGTGTCAAACAGTCTATTAATTCACATTTGTTTAATGTTCTACAGGGACCAACAACTCAGAAAAGGAATGTTTTTCTAAGAAAAGGAAAAAAATAGAACATGCAAATGAAATTGAATGGATCCTTAGCTCATCTGGAGTGGTGTTGGAGGTTAATGAAAGGGGGAAAAACTTTTACAAAAGTTTGAGGGATCTAGTGGAACGAATGTATAGACGTTCTTTCCACTTACAATACAAAAACCAATCCAATGATTCTGTTGGGAATGTGTTATATTCTTTCCACGACTAAGCACGCGCGGGGGGTTAAGAGGAGGGGCGATAGCCCCCCTTGTCGGGGTCCGGGGCAGCGCCTCAGCGAAAATTTTTGGTCCTTAATTTCTGGTGGGTAGTCCGTGCCCATGGTTTTGTGCATGGTTTTGCACATGGTTTTGGGGTACGATGGTTTTCGGACCCTGGTATTTTGTAGATCCGGTTAAGAGAACTACGGTTATGATCTAATCCAGAGTTAATGGATTAGGGTTTATGTATGCTTCGACATGTATATATATGTGTTGTAACACTAAAAGGAATATAATGAAAAATCAAGCTGGTCGTCCCGATTTGGGATCCAGGGGAAAATCTTTGTGTTTATCTATTTTATGTTTTATGCTCTCGCTATTGTTTATTTTCTGTTATAAGATTCGTGTGTAGATAATTTCTGTTAAGGGTTAAAACCTACATTTAATGCTGTTTCCTGATTCAAGGACGCCTTGTTGTCGAGGGTTTTTTTTGCTCGGCTCGAGGTGGACCCCTCGCCAAAGTGGGAGATCTGCGGGATCGATTCTTGCAGTGAAAGAAGATGGCGAGCGGCGGAAAGATAGAGATCGAGAAATTTAATGGTCAGAGTTTTGAGTTGTGGAAGCTCAAGATGGAGGATCTGCTGGTGGATAAATATCAGTGGATCGCGGTAGATCCAGGTACTAAACCAACGGCAATGTCAGATGAAGACTGGAAGAAATTGGATCGGAAGGCTAAGAGCACAATACGGTTGTGTGTCTCAGATTCAGTATTGTTGAATGTATCTGGGGAAGCTACGGCGAAGACCTTGTGGGAAAAACTTGGGACTTTGTACCAATCTAAGTCTCTGGTGAATAAGTTGTTCCTGCGGAAAAAGCTGTATAACCCGAGGATGAAGGATGGAGACTCGGTGACAGAGCATCTGAATGCCTTCAATACTGTGGTAAGTCAGCTGTCATATGTTGATATTAAAATCTCAGATGAAGATAAGTGCATCAGTTTGTTGTGCTCTCTACCAGACTCGTGGGACAGTCTGGTTATTGCAATAGGTAGCAACACAACTACCTTGAATTTTGATGACATTGTCTCAGCCTTGCTGTCAGAGGAAATGAGACGGAGAAATATGGAGGGTCAGAATGGAGATGCCTTATCTGTACGAGGAAGGTCCTAGAACAAAAACAAGAATAAGGTTTCGAGTGGGAGATCCAAATCTAGAGGGAGATCTAAATCTCCTGGAAAGTTTGTAAAGGTGTGCTGGAAATGCGAAAAGGAAGGGCACTACAAAAAGGACTGTAGATCTAAAGCTCCTGAGAAAGGAAAGGGATCTGATGATGCTCCTTCTGCAGAGGAAAAAACCACCTCGGATGAAGGTGGGGATGTGTATTTGGCTTCTTCTTCAAATATACATGTAGATCATGAGTCATGGTTGATTGACTCAGGTGCATCCTTTCACTTCACTCCCCATAGGGAGTGGTTCTGCGAGTATGAGAAATATGATGGTGGTGATGTCTTCCTAGGGGATGATAGGAAGGCTAGAATCGTTGGACGTGGAAAGGTCAAGCTGAAGCTGCAAGGTGGAAGGATTAGAACACTTCCCGGTGTTTTGCATATTCCTGCATTGGCCAGAAATTTGAATTTTGTAAGCAAGATGGATCATGCAGGTGTAAAAACAGTGTTCGAGAAAGATGCCTACAAGATGGTTTGGGGAGCACTGGTCTTAATGCGGGGAGTTCAGACTGGAACTATATACAAGCTACAAGGTAGCACTGTTATTGTGGTTCCTGAAAGTGGAGCAGAAAGCCTAACTGTCTCTGGAGAAAATACCATGCTATGGCATCAAGCATTGATACAGTTATTGGAGAGAAGGGCCCCTTGGATACCGTATAGAAATGGTGGTGCTGCAGGAAGGCGTCTAATTTCTCTAGATTTTATCAGAACATTGTGTATATGGGAAGCAGAATCGGGTGAGTTTTCCTTCTGGTGCTAAGAGGGCAAACAAGATATTAGAACTTGTGCACAGTGATGTGTTTGGACCTGTGTCAGTTCCATCACTAGGAAAATATGTGTATTATGTTTCATTCATAGATGACTTCTCAAGGAACACATGGATATATTTCTTGAGGAAGAAATCTGAAGTCTTTGACAAATTTAAAGAATTTAAGGCTCTGGTGGAAAATCAGACAGAGAAGAAGATAAAGGCATTGAGGACAGATAATGGTGGGGAGTTCTGCAAGAAGGAATTTGAAGAGTTCTGTAAGAAGTGTGGTATAGCATGACAGAAGACTACTCCATACACACCTCAGCAAAATGGAGTTGCAGAAAGAATGAACAGAACACTGATGGAAAAGGCAAGAAGCATGCTCAGTGGTACCCGGTTAGGACAAGAATTCTGGGCAGAGGCAGTGGAGACTGCATGTTACTTAGTTAACAGATCACCTTCATCAGCGTTGGAGGATAAGACTCCACATGAGGCATGGACTGGTAAGAAACCCTCTCTTTCACATCTAAGGGTATTTGGATGTGATGCATATGTACATGTTCCAAAGGAGAAAAGGACCAAGTTGGATAATAAATCTGAAAGGTGCATCTTTATTGGGTATAAGGATGGTTTAAAGGGTTGCAAGCTTTGGAACCCAGAAACAAGGAAGGTTGTGTACAGCCGAGATGTGGTGTTTAGAGAGGTGAAAGATGTTGTTAAACATGAAATCATACCAAAGGAACCTGAGAAGATAGAGTTTGAGCTAAAGGAGGATGAATCAGACTCTACAACAGAAGAAGACTCATAAGATGAAGAGCCACAAACTCCAGCTTTGAGAAGATCAGTTCGGGAAAGAAGGCAACCAGAAAGGTATAGTCCATCTGCTTTCTGTTCAGGTTTTGCCTTAACTATAACTGATGATGATCCCAGAATTGTCAGGGAGGCAGTAGATTCAGAGGATGGAAAACTCTGGAAGGAGGCCATGATTGATGAAATGGCATCCTTGCACAAAAACGATGCATGGGATCTAGTGGAGTTGTCGGCTGGAAGGAAGCCCATCGGGAGCAAATGGGTGTTTAAGAAGAAGATGAATGTAGAATGCAAGGTGGAGAAATACAAATCTCGGTTGGTAGCAAAAGGTTATTCCCAGGTGCCGGGAATTGATTTTGGTGATATTTTTTCTCCTGTTGCTAAAGTTACTTCTATTAGATTACTTTTATCTATTACTGCTGCATTTGATTTTGAGATAGAACAGATGGATGTGAAGACAACATTTCTTCACGGGGATCTAGAAGAAGAGATCTACATGAAGCAACCTGAAGGCTTCATGGTGAAGGGTAAGAAAGAACTGGTATGCAGGTTGAAGAAGTCTCTGTATGGGTTAAAACAGTCACCAAGGATGTGGTATCAGAAATTTGATACCTATATACGGGGACTTGGCTTCACCAGAAGCAAGGAGGATCACTGTGTTTATTTTAAATTAATTGATGACCGTGTTATTTATTTGGTCTTTTATGTGGATGATATGTTGTTGATTGGAA
Organism: Pinus albicaulis; assembly: GCA_034641835.2. Taxonomy (NCBI): domain Eukaryota; kingdom Viridiplantae; phylum Streptophyta; class Pinopsida; order Pinales; family Pinaceae; genus Pinus; species Pinus albicaulis. The sequence continues at coordinate 33,145,846 of CM076584.1, read as the reverse complement.
ATGACAAAGAAATTATCCAAGATTTGAAGACCCAACTGTTCTCCAAATTCGACATGAAGGATCTGGGTGCTGTAAACTATATTTTGGGCATGGAAATTAAGAGAGATCGGGCAAAGAGGAAGCTCTGGTTAAACCAGAGGAAGTATGTCGAGACTATATTGCAGAGGTTCAATATGCAGGATAGTAAACCGGTGAATGTTCCTATTCCTGTAGGTGTAAAGTTGTCTGCTGAACAGTGTCCCAAGACACAAGAAGAAGAGGAGAATATGTCCCGTGTTCCATATGCAAGTGCAGTGGGTAGCCTGATGTATGAAATGGTCTGTACTAGACTAGACATTGCACATGCAGTGGGAGTATTGAGCAGGTTTATGTCAAACCCAGTGAAGGAGCATTGGACAGCAATGAAGCGGGTTTTCAGATATTTACGTGTCACTAGTGATTATGGCTTGTGCTACCAAGGAAGACCAGGATTGGAAATAATGTTGGACATTCGTGGTTTTGTTGATGCAGACTGGGCTGGAGATCTGGACCAAAGAAGATCTACAGGTGGGTATGTGTTTAGCCTATTTGGAGGCGCAGTCAGTTGGATGAGTAAAAGACAGTCTGTAGTGGCTCTTTCAACTACAGAGGTAGAATACATAACAACCACTCATGCAAGCAAGGAAGCAGTTTGGTTGCAGAGATTGTGTTCAAGTATGGGGTTGGTACAGCAAGCTATAAGGATAGATTGTGATAGCCAAAGTGAAATTTTCTTGGCTAAGAACCCTGCTTATCATTCAAAGACAAAGCACATTGATGTTCAATATCACTTTGTTAGAGATATGGTTGAGGCTAAAAGGGTGTTGCTGGTAAAGGTGGACACTTTGAAGAATGTTACAGATGCATTGACGAAGTTTGTGAACACTCAGAAGTTCTCTTGGTGTAGAGAAACAATGGGTGTTGAAGAATTGGGCCAATGACTAAGCTCTCCTGTGGCCCCCTGCAGAAAGAAAACAGCAAGTGGGAGAATGTTGGGTATGTGTTATATTATTTCCAGTGGAACAAATGTATATATGTTCTTTCCACTTACAATACAAAAACCAATCCAATGATTATGTTGGGAATGTGTTATATTCTTTCCACGACTAATCACGCACGGGGGGTTAAGAGGGGGGGCGATAGCCCCCCCTTTGCGCTGGGTGCAACGGGGGGGTCACAGGGGGGGCAGTAACCCCCCTGTCAGGGTCCAGGGTAGCGCCCCGGCGAAAATTTTTGGTCCTTAATTTCCGGTGGGTAGTCCACGCCCATGGTTTTGTGCATGGTTTTGCACATGGTTTTGGGGTACGATGGTTTTCGGCCCCTGGTATTTTGTAGATTCGTTCAGGGGAACTACGGTTATGATCTAATCCAGAGTTAATGGATTATGGTTTATGTATGATTCACCATGTATATATATGTGTTGTAACACTAAAAGGAATATAATGAAAAATCAAGCTGGTTGTCCGGATTTGGGATCTAGGGGAAAATCTCTGTGTTTATCTGTTTTATGTTTTATGCTCTCACTATTGTTTATTTTCTGTTATAAGATTCATGTGTAGATAATTTCTGTTCAGGTTAAAACCTATAGATTCCAAGAACCAAATTTTATCTAAACTACAAGAAGAGTTTCCAGAGAATTGGTCAATGAGACACGTCAGAATTTTAATAGAAAAAACGTACAATAACAAAAAAGAAGGAATGAAAAAGTAATATTCCTTTAAATGTTTGTCTCGAATTATTTATAAATATCACTTTTGTTATATTTACTTTTCATATATCAATATAAAAATTAAATAGTTTATTGTCATGTTACATTTTCAGGAAGATTATGAAAATCTCAAAAGATGAACGAGTTGATATCAGAAATATGCCAGTAGGAATGTCCAAAAATGTGTACAAGGAGATGGTCAAAGAAATGGACAAAATTGCATCGCGGGAGGAGCCATCTCAACAACAACGTGCTTCAAATGTAATATGTAATCATTGAATTTTTTGATCATTAGATACAATAAATAAACAATTTAGCATTAAATATTAATTTTCAAGTATTTTCTTGCAGAAAAGAAAAGAAAATGGAACCCATTCAACACATAAACAGGACGACAAGGAAGAAAATGGTTGATATCTAAGTTTGTGAGTAATTGTTACTTCCTTATAACAACTTAAATAGATTTCATTTTTGTATTTTTTAAGTTGTTTTACAAAATCATCATTGAATGTCTTCGAACAGGTGCTAACAAACAAGGAAGAACCATTAGACGAATTGATTGAGATTGGGTTAAATATGGGTTGTGAGTATATGTTGGAATATCAGAAATTAATTGTGGAATTTGTAAGCATCTATCGATCTTGTTTTACTTAGCTCCGTCTATAATTAATAGAACAAAAAAATATTTTATATTAAATATATGATTTGTTATGGGGTATAAAACTTGTAGGAAACAAAGTATGGAACTGTGCCAACAAATGAAATTTTGAAAGATGGCATGGTACATGGTTTTGAAAGAATGTGTATAGTTTATGAGTCAATTGTTGCTATGGTACGTCATTTTTATTTTCGATTTACATTGATGTATATTATTTAATATTGCAATTTTCATTATTCTCACCAATGTATATACACTCATTTAAGTTTATTTTTATGTTTGTAGATGGAACTTTGAAGAAGAAGAAAGCAATCAACACCGTGAACAAAACATTCCTGAAAATAACCCAAGTCATGGAAGTAGATCTAGCAGTGATCGTAGTTTAAGCGAAGAATGATGATCACTATGTTTGGATATCAAAGCCAGGCATTGTATTTTTTGAAATATTTGTCAGTGAAATCAGACATTTTGTTTAATTTAATGGACATAGTGTCCCAATTGAAAGACAAAGGGATACCAATAACTGTCCCATTTTGTACGACAAAGAATTTCTTATTCATATATATATATATATAATAAAATATGTTTTAATTTATTCTATTGCGTTCTCCATTGTCGTTCTCAAATGCAATAATAAAAATTTAATTCATATGAATATTGTTATAAGATATATATGTGTCGACTTTTGATGAATAATGGATAAATCACAATAATTATGACATGATATAACAAATTAATCCAAACATCACATTTAATTGCATTAATAAAAATTTATATGAATATTGTTATAATATGTGTCGACTTTTGATGAATAATGAATTTACAAAAATCACAATAATTGCACTGTCATAGGTTGATGTTTCTAAAAAATACAAAATGAACACCAGTGTGTTTGTATGCTGCAGTGCACCGACGCGTTTTTGCAACTTATGGGCACTGCACAAATACCAAAACCAATTAAAAATATCGGTGCATTTGTGCGATACAACGTATCGGTGCTTTTATGTGAGACTACGCATCGGTGCATTTTTACGACGTATGGGCACCACAAAAATACCAATACCAATTATAAATATCGGTGTGTTTCTCTGATATTGCACACAGGTGCGTTTCTATAAGTCTACGCACCAATGCGTTGAGACGACATATGGGCACTGCACAAATCCCAATACTAATTGGTACGGCCCCATGCGTTGTATCACCAACACTGTGCCCAGTGTGGTTTTATACCTTGATGGCCCGATGCAGGAACCTTCGACCGCCCCGGGGCCACCATATAGATGACACGCACCGATGTGTTGCAACCTTAATAAGGCACCAATGAAAAAAACATTTGTAATAACCTCTGGCTGCCCAGTTTTCTTAGTTGTGTTGAATTTCCGTTAACAGCTCTGCCAAAACCTTTGTAACCATAAATGGATGTTGTAGAAAATGTTTTTTTGACAATTTTGGCCAATTTTATAACACTAAAAACCTCCTTTATAACCTATGGTAGAGGGTATTTTCCTGGTAGTGTATTGGTCTTGAATGCAGTCTTCTATTCATCCCCCTCTCTAATCCTTATTTGATGGTATCCACTCTTCAAATCTATCTTAGAAAAATACTTTGACCCACTCAAACAATCCATAAAATCATCCATACGTGGTAAGGGAAATCTATACCTGATAGTGATCTTATTTATTTCTCTTGAGTCGGTGCACATGCATCATTCACCTCCTTTCTTTGGACTGAGCACTATTGGAACTGCACACGGACTTAGGCTCTCCTTTATCAGTCCTTTATCCAACAAATCCTGCACCTGTCTTCCAACTTCTTCATTTTCCTGGGGAGTTAGCCTATGTGCTGCTTTGTTTGGTAAACTTGCACCGGGTATTAAATCTGTGTGATGGCTGATACTTCTAATTGGTGGAAATGCATTTGGAAATTCATCAACAATAATTTCGTAATAATCATTTAGAATATTTTTAATTTCCATAGGGAAATTATCTAAATTAGTAGAATTAAAAATTACCTTGGGTTTACCCACAACAGAAAGATGCAGTTCCTTCTCTTTTTTGACGTCATGAAACAACTCCTTTCCATTGATCATCAAAACATTATTTCCAGTTGCTCCTTTGTTTTCTTCATCATTCAAAGGCAACAATGTGTTCTTCTTCCCATCCTTCTCTAAGGTATATGTGTTCCTTCTACCATCATGAATGGATTTCCTATCAAACTGCCACGGTATTCCCAACAATATATGACACAAATCCATTGGCATCACATCACACAATATGACATCTTTATATATACCAATCTGTATCTCCACTTTGGACTATTCTGTCACTAAGAGCTGATGTCCTTTCTATAACTAGTGCACTTTGTAAGGAGCAGGGTGTACCATTTTAGTCAACCCAAATTTCTCTACCATCTTTGTGGAGACAATATTATCAGTGCTCCCACTGTCAATCACAACCTTGCAACATTTTTCTTTAGACTTGCACACAGTCCTGAATAGACTTTTCCTTTGAGTTGGTTCATTTTCTTCCTTTTCTGCCTTAAGCAGCTCTCTCTTTAACAATAAAGACTCTCCTACCTCAGGTGGCTCTTCTTTCTCTATGACTTGAGGGGTTTGTTTTTTTATCTCAACTATATTCACATTCCTTTGATTTTTTGTTTTGTTTTGAGGGCAGTCCCATGATCCATGTCCTAATTCTCGACATATGTAATATCGAATTTCTCTTCCTTGACCTCTACTTCTAGGCAAAAATATTCCACTAACAAAGTCTCCCCTCTGTGGTGGTCAATTAATTGAACCTCCTGCTTCACTCTAATAATTCTAGAATCTTGGTCTGGAACCTCCTCTTCCTCTTGCTGGACTCTTACCTCTGTTTCTCTGACTTTTTTTTCTCAATATTTTCTCCTCTACCTTCAAATATGCTTGATAGGCGCCTTAAATTGTCTTTAGACTAGAAGAATGATTTCATCTTGTATGTCATATCTCAAGCCATTGATATATCTGGCTACCTTTTCTATGTCATCTTCAACATATCCCGATCTAATGCTCAGTTTGTAAAAATCCCCTGTGTACTCTTTGACAATCATTCCTTTCTACCTCAAGTTTTGTAACTGTATGAAAAGGTTCAACTGGTAATCCTTAGGCATAAACTTACTTTTTAATTTACTCACCATTTTATCCCACTTCTTAATCTTGGGCTTTCCCTTTCTTTCTCTGGATGTTTATAGTTCATCCCACCAGCTGGCTGCATGGGTCTTCAATCTGGTAGCTGTGAACTTCACCTTCTTTTTGTCTTTGACCTCTTCATAGTCAAAATACTTGTCTAATGAACTGATCCAATCCATCATCTCTTCCACTTTAATGTTTCCTTCATACACAGGTATTTCCACTTTTGGCCTTCCACTCACTTTTGTCAACATCTTGAAAACTTTGGTTGCTTCAATTTCTTCCTCCTCTTCTTCCTCAGAAGATTCTTCTTCAGCACTAACATCTCCCTCATCAGGTACTCTCCTTTGAGTAGTTTCCATTATTTCCATTCTTGTGCGAATATGTCTAATTTCTTCAAGCAAAATTGCATTGGATACAGGTCTTCCCTGACCTATGCCAGCTCCTCCTCTCTTGGGTGGCATATTTATTGAAATTCTTGAGAACATAACTCATTTCCTGTCTGCTCTGATACTAAATGATGGGGTTTCTGGCTCGAATTCTCAACAACAAACTGAGTTTAGACTCTTTGTAATTCTGCCTTGAGTCAAATTAATCGAGAATCACTATGCTCTGTCACATAATTTCTTTTAAAATGCTATTTGCAGATTGCTGGAGAAAGAAAAAAATACACAACCTTAAAACGAATTTGTTGTGGCCACACTTTTCATACAACATGTAATAACATTACATAACCGGAAAAGCGCTATCCATTGAATACACTATTCAACATTGTACACACAACAACAAAAAACACATTGGCAATCAATCACACATACTGCCCAAGTATTAACTATGTTTCTCCCTTCACATTAAAACTCAAAAATTTCAAATTATATAACAGTTGCAACCCACTTCTATATGCCTACTTAGAAAGCGATATCTTCTCATTTTTTAATGGAGTAATTAAACTCTGTTTTTTTTTCCTTTCTACGCTACTCTGGCTACGCTACTTTCTCTCCTAAAAAAGCGATCCTTTCCTATTTTTACACATAATACAATAGATTACAATCAAGTCTACGTTGCGCTGATCATGATCTCTAATTAATTGGTATACTCAACACCTGTGCTATCAACTTAGTTCATCATGCAATAAAAATAGGATTTGAAATCAACTTTCGTGCCATAATAGTCAATTTGCGAAATTGACTAGGTCCCTTGTGCATTTGTGGCAAAGGAAACGTCTCATCTCTATTGCTTCTTCTAAAGTGACATTTACACACCTTAGATGAAACTCTTTCAAAAAGACATTAGACCGCGAGGTCAATATGGAACATGGTGATTTGATGCTCCTGCATCAGAGAGGTAATCTGAATATTAGAGATAATTTTGTAAGAGATACACTTTAAGAGAAATTTATATTACAATTGGATGAAGTTATTATCTAACTTAATGAAACTTGCTTCTCATGAGAAGCACCATACCTTTTTTTAGTGCTAAACTTCATATCATACATGAATAAAAAATACTATGGAGGTAATTATGTCTAGGGAGAAGTAATGTGAACATGAGAGGTAATTTTGTAAGAGATAAAGTTTAGGAAGAATTGATATTGCAATTGGATGAAGTTATGGTCTAGCTTAATAAAACTTACTTCCCATGAGAAACATCATACATTTTTTAGTGCTAAACTCTATGTCATAAATGTCATTTAATTTTTAGCTATGTTTTATGTGACTTGCTTTCATAAAATCGACATCTTACCTAGTTTATATTAATTGATAATTTACATATAATTTATATTTATATATTTTTTGAGATACCAATTGATTAACAAGAAAATATTTACTTATTATATATTTTGGTATTTTCCATTTATCAATAAAATCTAAAACCTAGTTAAAAAAATATTATCTACAAAAAAAATGACAGTTTTTTTGAAACAAATCACTACTTGAGTTAATCAAATAATAGTACATATAAAATAATTCATGTATAATAAGTGGCTCCCTGCAAACCCAACACAACCCAGTCAATTGGCCAGGCTCGGGCCCTCCTTCAAGGCTGTCGGATCACATAACACCAATGACATTTCAAAACTCGTCAAAGTTCACGTCCAATGCCAATGACAATTCAAAACTCATAAAAGTTCACTTCCAATTCACCAAGACTCGACTCTTCAAGAATGCAACACGACAATGGCAACACAATGCATTCCTTTGCAAATCACGCCTCGCAGCTATGATACCAAGATAAAATTAAGAGGCTCTCCGGGTGAGTCAATTTTCACTTGGAGAATGCCTAAGTACTCCACACTATTTATTCAATCAAAATCAAGTACATATAAAATTATATATTAGTTATTAGTTGGGTGGTTTGAACCACTCTCTAATTAATAAGATCTAGGACTTAAATAGAAGAATTCAATCCTAACTTACAACAACAAACAACTAAATACATTAATCCATAAAAGACTAGATTTCTTCATTAGTCCAAGTTCCCCTCTTAATGGAGAAATTCACCCAAAGTCATGTTTTTCCTTCTTTGGCTTAACATAGGCCACTTGATATGGTTTGTCTCGATCATTGATGATAGAAAACCCTCCAATGGTGCAATCTCACTTGAAACAATACTTCCAGTATAATCATATGAGCATGAGAATCTTTCCACCCATGCAAGATTTTATCTGATTCCATGTGCTCCTTGTGATTCACCACATTAAAGTCCATTCTCCTTATTATTAAGGATGTATAATATGATCTATTTTGCCCTCAGTAGGTTACTTTAGAGCTTTGAGATGGAAAAGCTTGACAAGATGATTGGTTTACATAAGAATTGTTAGTTCCATTCAAGACCTCGTTATCATCTAGATCTTCAATAATAAGTTCATGATTCAAGTGTTTAGGTAGTTCTTCAGGAACAACTGATAGCTCTTATATTGCGTGTTAAACATATTGGGGCTCATGATACTTGTGGTCATCAACAAAACCACATCGTTTGTGGAAGAATCCTTGTGACTAAAAATACTACCTAAGCCAAAAATGTTTCCAAATGACCTCATGAAAAATGCATAAAAAAAAAATCAACATAAAAAAAGTCCAAAAATACAGAACGCTCCACTTATTTCACCCCCAAATTTTGATCCCAAGGACTATCTCAACCAAAAAAAAAAAAAAAAGTGATTCCTCGCCAGAATGATACACCATAGCTTAGTGTTACTCTCTAATCGATTTAAGGGAGAATAATTGCACCTTCTACAATGAGCAGTGTGAGCATGTAACAACACATACAAAACAACAAATTTGTTCAAGTCTACAACAATCGTTCCAAGCTGGATCCACATGACTTGGCTCAGCATGGATTTTTCTTACACGCTGGACAACTTTGGCACATGCTCAAACCACTATGCACTATGCTGGACGCACCACACTCCTACAATCCATCCATGCACACACATACGACACTTCAACTCCTTCAAGCGGGAAACGAACCACATAGCCTTGTACCACATAGGCTCCTCCACACACAATGCGTCCATGCAGAAGCGTATTGAACCTGCCACACCACGCTACAATATCCGCACTCACACGCTGCTCTGCTCACACACAGAGCTGTATACACTTGAAAAGCTAATTTTATTTTTCATGTTTATTAGATACATAGAATCTGTAATCAACATAAAATAAATTCCATATCCATAAGGATATATGAAATGTGCAATATGTTTATTAGATACAGAGAATCTATAATCAACCTACATCAGATTCATATTTGTAAGGATACATAAAATCTGCAATAGATATAAAGACACCCAGATATAAAAAATTGTTGAAAACACTTATTTAGTAACAATATGCACTATATAACATCTTTATATTACTGGAACAGGACTGATAAATCCTTGAGGCACATTGAAATCGTATAAAAGTACTGGAGCTGTCAAATAAAATATATTTTAAATATATATTTACAAATTCCTATTGTATTATGTTACAAATACAAATAAATCAATTACAACATGTTTTTAGAAACTTGAATCTATGCAATTGCGAGAAATAAAATGGCTAACTAGAATCCTTTAATATTATATCTTCATATTTCAACTATAAGAACAACTTGTTATATTAATTTGAAATGATTAGAATATGAGCGAATAAATCTATATATCAAACTATAAGAGTCCATAGAATTTTTACTAGTTGCCTCGAGAGGCACATTCTACAGCCCAAATGTGTAAATATATCATGTTCTCAAAAAAATAATAAAAATAATTTTGGTGAATATTAAATTATATATAAATTGAATCTTTAGATTATATATATTTTTAATCTTATTAATGGACTAAGAATAATTCATGTGTTTAATAGCTCTTTTATCATATACATGAATATGAATGGAACATAAATTTATCTTTAACAAAAAGTTTTACCACATTAAATTTCGAAATAAGGTAAAATTTCGAACATTTTTACTCTTTACTAAAGCCAATACCATTTATTAAATCAAAGGAAAAAAGTTAATACAACACAAAGAATGGAAAATCTTGTTGTTTGAGATAATGCCTCAATTATTATGCTTACTTAGTTTGGATTGGGTTGTTGAGGAAGTTGAGAGATTCTCTCAACTTCTCTCTCTAAGATTAGAATTAATTCAACTATATGTACGTATGTAATCTCTATTGATGGGATGGACAATAATTCAATTATCATTTTTTGTATGTGATTCCTGTGCATCTCTGCACACCTGTGTTCTTAATTTGGTATCAGAGCACTAGCATTGATCATCCCATCTGTCTCTCTATCCTCTATGAAATCGGTGATTTTTATTTTTTCAGCAAACACAGTGGCGCACCAAGTAACAACTGGCGCACCAAGTAACAACTGGTGCAACTGGAGAATCTAAAACCAGCATTGGAACTGAACGAACGGAAGCTACGTGGTAAATGGCGGAGGACAGGCATTTTGACCAACTGATATAGTTTATCATCATCCATCAGTCAAAGAACCAGCAACGGAGTCAGAGACAAAGGCAGCTACAAGGCCCCGCGATAGAGGCATAGGGTCCCAAAACAGCCAACCGTCAGTTTTTTTTGTCAGCCCAGGGAATACAGCGTGGCAGACGAGATAGGGAAGCAGCTTCCCATATTTAGATATATCAAATCCACGTTTTTTTTTGTGCACAACCGTGAAATTTAAGGTGAAAACTCAGAATTTGCCACGATAGCTCCTGTCCTCGAGTGCGTTTTCATATTGTTGGCTTACACTCACAATTGCTTAACATACATTTGGCGGTTTTTTTTTCATTGTGATAATATTTTTTTTTTTTTGAAATTTAATCCGCTAAATATTTGTTGATTAAAAAAGGCTAAAGCTTTTCTTTTCAACATGGAGCCTATTGTATTGGAAAAGTTTAATGGCTTTAATTTCTACACTTGGAAGGTAAAATTTCAGCTGCAAATGATGAGTAGAAATCTATGGAATATTGTAGAAGGCTCAGAAAAAGCACCTACAGATGCTAGACAGTTAATTGAATGGGAAAAAAGAGAAGAAAGAGCCAAGTCTATCCTTGGACTATCACTTGCAGATTCCCAGCTACATCTAATTGACTTATAGAAATCTTCTGCAGCAATATGGGAAGAAATGAATAAGGTATTTGGGGCAAAAGCTGTTAATGCGAAATTTTTCTTAAAGTTACAATTGTTTAAACTTCAAATGGATAGTGAGACATCATTGTCAACACACATAAATGAGTTAAGAGCTTTGATGAGACAGTTGTTAGAAATTCATTCTAAAGTAGATGATGATGATGCAAAGGCAATTTTATTAAATAGCTTGTCTTCAAAATATGATAATGCCATATTTACTCTAAGTAAAATGCCACATCAATCACTTGATGAAATGATAGCAGCTCTTATGGCAGAAGAAAAGAGGATAGGTGGCACATAGGCTAGTTCACATGATGAACTTGCACTATATTCCAAGGGAAGGGTGAATAAAAATAAGACTGAATGTTTCTATTGTCATAAATATGGACATACAACATACAATTGCAAAATTTGGGCTCAAGATCTTTTAAATGGAAAACTGAAAAAATCAGCCTATGCAACATTTTCAGAAGATTCACCTGATGCAGATTCTTCAAGTGAGGATGAACCTCCTGATCCATCTCTTAAACTTTTCTAAAAGCATGTTTTGTAATGTGATTTGCAAGTGTGTGGTGTGGTGTATAGTGTGGGGTTTAAGCTTATATTTGTTGTTGTGAGATTTGTGTAGTACAAAACCAATTATTGAACAATTTAGCATAATATAAATTAGTCGTTCTCGACGTTCTTCGGTGCCGAGAGAACAATTGGCTAATTTGATTATGTGAATTTTTTATATGCTGATGGATCTTGTTGTTTCTCGGGGCTTCAAGAGCATCGGTTACAGGTTATACAATGAGATTCTTGTGTGTAAAGGTCACTTTGTAAGATTAATCGTTGATCATATTCTGTACCTAGAATATTTTCCTATAGACTGTCAAAATTTATTCTTTGGGGTTATTTCACAGATGGAAATATTTCCATAGGGTAGTTCAGTGTCGAGACTCTTCTTTGGGGGTGTCAAGAATCTTTAATCTTACAAACTCAGCATTGATGGTCAGAAGCAGGTGTACTTTAAATGGGTTGAAAGGTAAGCTCAAAGATGTGGAGAAAGAAAGAGCAGAATCCAGAAGACCGCGGAGTGGGTAGAGTTGCTGATGAAGACCAGTTAGACAAAAACAAATACAAATTTTGTAATTGTGATCTTAGTATTGTAAGTTTTCTGTAATGTAGGCATTAAGGGAGGGTGTTTGAGATAATGCCTCAATTATTATGCTTACTTAGTTTGGATTGGGTTGTTGAGGAAGTTGAGAGATTCTCTCAACTTCTCTCTCTAAGATTAGAATTAGTTCAACTATATGTACGTATGTAATCTCTATTGATAGGATGGACAGTAATTCAATTATCATTTTTTGTATGTGATTCATGTGCATCTCTGCACACCCGTGTTCTTAATTCTTGCTCCAAAATCTTTTAATATATATTTTAATTAAATATATGTAAAACAAATCAGTAAAAGGAAAAACCATATATATTAATTTGATGTAGTTTTATTATAAATTTTGTTATCATGCCAGATAAAAAACATCATTAAATATAATATTGATATTAAAAAAATAATATTAATATTAAATATAACATTAATATTAATATATTATAATATTTATATTATTAATTTAATAATTTTGGATTAAAACAATATTAAATTTAATTCAATTTGTTATATTATAATATATATTAATATATCACGATCTATTATTAACTCTAGATATATATGAAGGGAAGAACAAAGAATGGAGTGATAGAGATGAAGAGATAGAGGGAGTGACAAGGGAGAGATGACGATAAATTGAAGGAGAGGGGGGAAGAGTAATGAAAAGAGATAGAAAGAGAGGAGCAAGAGAGGGAGAGAAGGGTAAGAGAGAGAGGGAGACACAAAGATGGAGGGGGGAGAGAGGAGGAGAGATGCGGGGAGATACTGACAAGGTTCGAGGGCAACGAGAGAGAAAGAGAAAGAGATGGAGGGAGAGAGAAAGATGTAGGAGAGAAGGGAGAGAGGGGAAGGAGGAGAGAGAGGAGGAGATATGGAGGGAGATAGTGAAAAGGTTGGAGGGTAGAGAGAGAGAGAGAGAGAGAGAGAGAGATAGAGAGATATGGGGGGAGAGAGAGAGGTAGGAGAGAAAAGGAGAGAGGGGAAGGGCCAGAGAGAGGAATTGAGAGGAAGGAAGAGAGATATGGAGCTGAAAGGGGTGCTAGGGAGTCAAGAAGAAATACATAGATAGATAAAAGTGGAGAGAGAGAGAGATAGGGAGTGACAAGGGAGAGATGGCGAGAGAGTGTTTATGTTTTTGGGTAAGATATAAAGACAAAGAAGGAGATATGGAAGGAAGCAGGGAGAGAAGGAGAGAGGGAGGGAGATAGTGACTTAGCTGGAGGGAGAGAGAGAGAGAGGGATAGGAGGGGGACACAGAGGGATGTGGGAGAGAGAGGATGTGAGAGAGAGGGCGGTAAGAAGAAAGACACAAAGAGAGAAAGGTGTAGAGAGAGATAGGGAGTGATGAGAGAGATAGGGAGTGATAAGGGAGATAGAGAGGACAACAAGAGGGAAGATAGATCGAAGGGGGAGAGAGGGAGAGAATGGGAAGAGATAGGGAGAGATAGATAGATGTGGAGAAAGAGTGTGTATGTTTTGGGGGTGATATAGAGAGACAAAGGATAGGGAGAGGGAGATAGAGACATAGATGTGAGGTGAAGAGAGGGAAGAAGAGAGAGATAGATATATGGAGAGAGGGAGGGAACGATATGAAGATATGGGAAGTGAGATTGTGTGTGTTTGTGGGGGGTGAGATAGAGAGACAAAGAAGGAGATATGGAGGGAGATATAGATATATATGGAAGGGGGAGAGAGGGAAGAAGATTTCTTGCACTAGATGCATTGATTTCAATGTAGATGATGATTTCTACTCCTATTTGATTTCTTGTACTAGATGCATTGATTTTAGTGTATATGATTATTTCTAATCATTTTTTATTGTTTACGTTGATTTCTATTCCTATTTGATTGCTTTCTCTAGATGCATTGATTTTAGTATTGATGGTTTTTTGTAATCCTATTTGATTGATTGCACAAGATGCATTGATTTCAACATATATGTTGATTTCTATTTCTATTTGATTGTTTGCACTAGATGCATGGATTTTAGTGTAGATGTTGATTTCTAGGCTTATTTGATTGCTTGCATTAGATGCATTGATTTCAATGTAGATGTTGTTTTGTAATCCTATTTGAATGCATGCATTAGATGGATTAGATGTTTTTAATCTTGAGGTTGTAAATTATTAAGAATATTTTTCAAGATTAGATGGAGGGGGGAGAGAGGGAAGAATATTTATTGCACTAGATGCATTTATTTTAGTGTAGATGTTGATTTCTAATATTATTTTATTGCTTGCACTAGATGCATAGATTTCAGTGTAGATATTGATTTCTAATTATATTTGATTCCTTGCACTAGATGCATTGATTTCAATGTTGATGTTGATTTATAATCATGTTTGATTGCTTGCACTAGATGCATTGATTTCAGTGTAGATGTGGATTTCTAATCCTATTTGATTTCTTGCACTAGATTTATTGATTTTAGTGTATATGTTGATTTCTAATCATATTTGATTTCTTGCACTATATGCATTGATTTCAATATAGATGTGGATTTCTAATCCTATTTGATTTCATGCACTAGATGCATTGATTTCAATGTAGATGTTATTTTCTAATCTCATTTGATTTCTTGCATTAGATGAATTGATTTCAGCGTAGATGTTGTTTTTTAATCCTATTTGATTGCTTGCATTAGATGCATTATATGTTAATCTTGAAGCTATAGATTAATAAAAATATATATATATATTTAGTAATACCTAAAGGGACACTATTAAGAATTAATTAGTTGTCAAAAGTTGTGATACCTAGAATTAAAATGAGATAGATGTGCAAAATCAATCTTCCTCGAAAGTGCAAATTAATCCTTGACAAGATAGTCTCCCTTCTTCATCACCAACTAATTACTAATAGACAATTACATATATTCAAAATATATTCAAAATTACTAATAGACAATTGCATACAACAATGTATTCAAAATATTTATAAGAGGAAAAAATATATTTATAAACATTCAAACAAATCAAAATATTCTTGAAGAGATGTGATAAAGTTTGGATGTAAAGATTTTATAAATCTGGCCACTCATTAAAAAAATTCAAAAATACATTATTTCTTGACTTTGAAAAATAGACTATAGATTAAAAAAAACCATTAAAATATTCTTGAAGGAAATAAATGATTTCAAACGTTAGCAAAGAAACAAGTTATTTCAAGAGTAATCTTGACGCAATAAATTATTAAAACTACTCATCAAGATATAATTAGTAATACCTAGAGGGACTAAGAATTAATTATTTTTCAATTGTGATACCTAAAATTAAATGAAATAAATGTGTAGTATCAATCCTCCTGCCAAATATTGAGAATATTGTCTCTCTTCTTCATCACCAACTAATTATTAATAGACAATTACATACACATAAAAATATAACATAACAATGATAACATTCACAAACACTTCATCCAAATCCAAACATGTAAACACACAAACCACTCAAAGCATCCAAACACATATGTACAAACCATTCAAGGCAAGCAACAAAGGCTAGTTGAAAATAATTATATTATTTTGTATTAATGGAGAAAAGGTTACACAAGTTGTAACGTATCTCCTTAGTTTAGGATTTGTTCCTAGATTTTAGGGGTTTGGTTGCAACTTCCTGGTTTCTAGTAATGTACTTAATGATGTAATCCTTCATTCATGAATGTAGAGTGTACGAGAGTAATCTCTCAGTTCTGAGTGTAGTCTCCAGGTGCAGTACTCACCTGTGAGCTACAACTCCTTCTTTTCAATTCTGTGCATATTTTATCTTGGTATCAGAGCTCAGATTGGGTGAGCCTGATCTTTTATCGCCTTTGTGGCTGGAGTGCCTTTGTGGCCAGTTTGCCTTTGTGGCAGAATCGCCTTAGTGGCTTGAGGTGCCTTTGTGGCCGCGTGTACACGAGAGCTGTGTGCTCACAGAGCTTTGTGCTCGACCGAGCAGGTGGACTGTAGTAACACCTGGCTCACGGACTCAGATGATTTTTTAATTTTCTGAGCAGAAGGGGGTTGGCGCGCTTTTCACGCTGACAGTCGTGCCAGGAAGTGCAACTGGCGCGTCTGTCAGGCCCATAGTTGCGCCACCGCGCCAAAATACCAGATTGGTGTGGAATCGCACGGAAAAATTGCGCCAACTGATTTTCCTTGCATTGATTTCATTTAGGCACAGATTTTTCGCTCGAGAGGGCGCCAACTCACCTTCAAGGGGATCCGCGAGAAGCCTCATCTTCGTTGGACGATTTGCGAGAGGTGCAGATCAGAGAAGTTGCGGATCTATCCGGGAGAGGCAGATCAGATCAGTTTTGATCAGATCGGTTTTGTGGCTGTATTGGAAAACAACGGATTTGCTCATCGAAGCAAGATTGATTTTGCAGGTTTGTCAGATATTGCTGGATCTGAATCGAAGGTACAGTGGGTGGATCAGGAGACCAGTAGATCAGTGGTAGAGTAGTGGCAGATCAGGTGAACAAGATGTGACAGGTATTCATTTTTTTTTCTCTGAATCAGTTGGGTAGATACATTTATTTGAAGATCAGTTCAGAATGAGTAATACGATGGAATCTTATATCCACGAGTCTGGCAAACTCGATGGATCTAACTTCACAAACTGGAAGTTTAAGATTCAGACCTTGCTTGAGGGTGCGAATGCATGGTCGATAGTTACAGGTGATGAGCAGAGGCCGAATTCGAATACAGGGACACAGGAGCAAGAATGGGATAAACGAGAAAATGAGGCAAAAGTTTTGCTGAAGATGTCCGTGAAGGACAACATTATCCCTCACATCAGATACTGTAAAACATCCGCGGAGGTCTGGACGACCATCAAAAGGCTGTATCAGACCCACAATACAAGTCGAATTATGGCACTCAAAAGCAAGTTGTTCTCAATGAAGATGGACGAAAGTGAGACTGCTGCTGCATTCATCGCGCGAATTAGAGATGTGAAAGACGGATTGGGGGACATCGGCGAGAAGGTGTTTGACTCTGATCTCGTCACAATCAAAATGAATGGGATGCGAGATGAATTTAAAATTTTCATCACTGGATTGGCGGCAAGGGAGAAAGTACCTACATTTGAAGATCTGACAGGGATCTTGCTGCAAGATGAGGAGCGGCGACAGAACTTGAAACCCCAGAGCGATGATCTTGCTCTTATGGTGAAACGGTGACCATTAAGAGGAAAGCAGCCACAGCAGCAATCACAGTCGCAACTGCAGCAGAGAGGAGGTACATCGCAGAAGAGTCCGTATAAATGTATGCTTGTAAATCATCCTGTAAAGAAATGTTATTATTGTGGAAAGAAGGGTCATATACAAAATGAATGCTTTAAGAAGCAAGAAGATGATGCAAAGAAAAAACTGGCAATTGCAAAGCACAGAGGATATTTTGTTGAAGAAGATGTTGAAGAAGATGAAGATTTCACTCACGAATTTCGACTGTTCACAGCTAACTGTGCCCTTTCAACATCCAATGAGGACGACATCTGGTATGTCGATTCCGGTGCATCCTCTCACATGACAGGTAAAAAGGAATTTTTTTAAAATCTTGAAGAAAGTATATATGGATCAAAGATTTATTTAGGAGATGATAATGGATACGAGATTAGAGGCTATGGGGATATTCCAGTCAAGTTACCAAATGGTAAAATCAGTCATCTTAGAAATGTTTTATATGTACCTGGAATTAAGAAAAATATCATTTCTGTATCCATGATAACTGATCAAGATATGCAAGTCGAGTTCTTCAAGACTCATTGTGTCATAAAGGATTGCAGGAAAGAAATAGTTGCAACAGGTGTGTGCGTTGGAAGCCTATACAGACTAGATGTAAAGAGTATACCAAAGCGAGCCATGGTTGCAGGTGGATCGACAACCGAACAACTCTGGCATCAGAGATTTGGTCATTTGAATTTGCAGGACCTCATGTTATTGCAGAGAAAAGGTATGGTTGTGGGACTCCCTGTCTTTCATAATACTCAGTTAAATTGTGATGGATGTGCCTTAGGTAAAATGCATAGAGAACAGTTTCCTGTGCATGATAGAAGGAAGGAAACAGATGTTTTAGAACTAGTGCACACTGATATATGCAGACCTATGCAGACAAAGTCGCTAGCTGGAGTATATTAATTTTTGTTATTTACTGATGACTGCACTAGATATTCATGGGTTTATTTTCTGAGTATAAAAAGTCAGACTTTCCAGTGCTTTATAGAATTTAAAACCTTGGTGGAAAAATAGTTTGGAAAGAGCATAAAAATTCTCTGATCTGATCAAGGGGGAGAATACAAGTTAGGGGAATTCATGAAATTCTGCAAATCTCACGGGATTGTACAACAGTTTACAGTGCCACACACACCACAGCAGAATGGAGTGGCAGAGCGCAAGAACGGAACTTTAGTGGAGTGCGCAAGGAGCATGTTACAAGGTAAGGGTCTATCTAATAGTTTTTGGGCAAAGGCTATTAATATTGTTGTATATTTGAAGAACATAAGTCCTACCAGGTATCTTGGCTTCAAAAATCCTTTTGAAGCTTTATATGGACTCAAACCAGCAGTAAATCATTTAAGAGTATTTGGGTCAAAATAATTTTCCCATATACCCAAAGCTGATAGGAAGAAATTAGACCCTAAAGTTGTTAAATGCATCTTTGTTGGTTATGGCACAGAATTTAAAGCATATAAGTTGTTCAATCCTCAGTCGCATAAGATATTTGCAAGCAGGGATGTAGTGTTTCATGAACAGGTTCAGGAAGGGAAAGATGACATTGGTGATGATTGGCACATTCCATTGTTGATGGATGAAAGCAGCGAGGATGAAAGAGAGCAGGAGCAGAAACAGGAGCAGAAAGAATAACAGGAAGAAGGTGATAATGCAAGTCCAATTAGATCTGAAGAAAAAAATTTTTAGGTAAGTCCCCTACCAAGGAGATCAGGTAGGAAGACTCAAAAATCATTAAGATTTAAAGACTATGCTTTGATGTCAAATATTTTGAACATTGTAGAGCCCACTAATTACAAAGAAGCTAGTCAATTTGAGGAATGGAGGGCTGCAATGAATGAAGAGATAGAATCTATTCTTAGAAATGACACTTGGGACTTAGTTGAACTGCCTAAGAACAAAACACCCATAGGATGTAAATGGCTGTTTAAACCAAAAATAAATGCAGATGGAAGTATAGAGAAATTAAAAGCTAGGCTGGTTGCAAAAGGATATTCATAGCAGGAAGGTATAGACTTTGATGATACCTTTGCACCTGTAGCAAAGTTAAATACTATCAGAATGCTTATTTCTCTAGCAACTAAACATAATTGGGAGCTACACCAGCTTGATGTCAAATCTGCATTTTTAAATGGTGAATTAAAAGAAGAAATTTACTTAGTACAGCCAGAAGGGTTTGTAAAGCAGGGGCAGGAACATCTTTTTTGCAGATTAAAAAAGGCGCTATATGGCTTAAAGCAAGCACCCAGGTCTTGGTACGAAAAGATTGATTCTTTCTTTTTAGAGCATGGTTTTCATAGGAGTTTAAATGACCCAAATTTGTATACCAAGTACAATAAGCAGGAGCAAATTATTTTGATTTCCTTGTATGTAGATGACATGATTATAACAGGAAATGCAGATAATTTAATCAGAGAAATCAAAACGCTTATGGCACAAGTTTTTGAAATGAAGGATCTCGGAAGTCTCCATTACTGTCTAGGATTATAAGTATGGAGAGATATTGGGCAAACTTTTCTTACCCAAGGGAAGTATGCTAGAAATCTATTGGAAAAGTTTGGCATGGATCAGTGTAGGTCAGCAGCGACACCTTTGCAGCAGAATTTGAAGTTGTGCAGTGATGATGGCACTAAGGAGGTGGATGCCACAATGTACAGGCAGCTGGTTGGAAGCTTGATATATCTTACAACAACCAGACGAGACTTGGCATACTCTGTTAGTGTGTTGAGCCAATTCATGTCAAAACTGATTGAAAGTCATTGGGTAGCAGCAAAAAGCATGTTGAGGTATCTTTGTGGTACTGTTAATTATGGAATTTTATATACTGATGCATCTGATGTTATTATAGCAGGTTTTTCAGATTCAGACTGGGCAGGTAACCTGGATGATCGAAGGTCTATCATAGGTTACGCATTTAGCATAGGATCCGGGGTCATAGCATGGAGTAGCAAGAAGCAAAGTACTGTAGCATTGTCTTCATGTGAAGCTGAGTATCAAGCATTGTGTGCAGCAACTTGTGAAGCGATCTGGTTGAGAAGGCTTCTCAATGATGCAGGAGAAGAACAACAGAACTCTACTTCCATAAAAAGCGACAACCAGAGCACTATTAAATTAGCATACAATCCAATGTTCCATAAAAACACCAAACATATAGACACTCGGTTCCATTTTGTCAGAGAGAAACTACAGTCAAAAGAAATTATTGTTGAATATTGTAAAACTTGTGACAATGAGGCTGATAATGATATGGTCATTATCAGCCTCATCATAGTCAACACCATGTACCTGTTGAAAACCTTTTGCTACTAATTGTGCCTTATATCTACTAACTTTCCCATTTGTTGTTTTCTTGGTGTGGTAAACCCACTTGCACCTCACAAGTTTACGATTGGAAGGTAGCAGAACCAAATCCCAAGTTTGGTTCTCAATGAAAGAGTTGTATTCCTCATCCATTGTTGCTTCCCATTCAGGATACCTAGCTGCTTTTGCATAAGTCTGTGGATCAAATGCATGCATCATATAAGCATGCATGGGCATACATGGCTCAATAGCTAAGAGTGCCTATGGATCTTCCTCAAACTGAGGTATATAGGTAGGATCATCAATAAGATCACTCATACTATGCCATTTTTGTGTTGAAGGTGGTCAAGAATATTTCGAACTACATGAGGACGTATGATCTCGATGTTCATCAACTGGTGGTCTAACAACTATCACAAGCAAAGGCTCATCTTCATCAGGATTTTGATCTAAAGTATCATCAATGTACTCATCAATGGGTGGTGAGGGAAACTTGGTAACAGGTTCATCTACCAGTGCATGCAAAATATCTTCGTCAAAATTTATGCTCCTTTCAATAAAGAGCTCTTCAGTGTTGATATCAATCAATTTGTATGCTTTGACTTCATCAAAATATCCAAAAAACATGCATGCTTTACTTTGAGGCTTCAAATCCTTTCTCTTATCTATAGGAATGCGGGCCCATGCTCGAGATTTGAAAGTGTGGAAATGGAAAACTTCAGGTTGCATGCTAGTCCAAGCCTCAAATGGTATTTTTCCAATAACATATATATGAAGAGATCTATTCTAGATGTATGAGGCATAATTGGTAGCTTCAGACCACAATTTTGATGAAAGAGATCTTGCATGCAACATGCAATGGCCATCTCTTTCAAAGATCGATTCTTCCTTTCGACCACCCCATTTTGTTGTGGAGTGTAAGGAAATATATGTTGCAACTTTATGCATGTTTCATTACAAATATTCTTGATATATTTGTTGACATATTCTGTCCCATTATCTGTGCGGAGTATCTTGATGTGTTTTCTAGACTGATTTTCTGCATGCACTTTGAAAATATTTAGATGTTGAAAAACTTCAGACTTTAATTTCAAGAAGTAAACCCAAGTGAATCTCGTGTAATCATCTATAAATGACAACACATATCTTGCTTTTCTCATTGAAAGTACCAGAAATGGACCCATGAGATCACTATGTACAAGCTCCAAAGGTGAAGAGGCTCTCTATGCATGCCCCTTCTCAAATTTTCCTTGTGGATGTTTTCCAAGAGTACATCCATTACAAACACCATTTAAAAATTCAATGGCCAACAATCCTTTGATCATCCCTTGCTTGCTAAGTTGTTGCATATATATGAAATTCAAGTGCCCAAATATCTCGTGCCAAATTCTATTTTCTTGATTTTCATGCGTAAGTAGAAAAATAGAATCTGATTGAGGAACAAAATCAAAAGATGTATACAAATGATATTTCTCATTTACTTTGTTAGATGCGATCTTAAAGTTGGTTTTTATATCATAAATGCTCACAGAATCCGAGGTAAATTCCACTTTTCTTTCGGTGCCTATGTGTGTCATCTAATACACTGAAATAAGATTCACAGAAAGCCTTGGAATATGCAAGACATTCTCAAAACTTCCATCTTCAAATTTCACTCTTCCTTGTCTGCTTCAATTGCATAATTGTACCCCATGACAATAGGAGGTCCCTAGTATGCATGTAGAGAAGAAAATGATTCGTCTGAAGAAGCCATATGATGCAAAGCTCCTTAATCGATGATCCATTCTGCGATGTAGAATGAAGAACAATTAGCATGACCATTACCCCTTGTTTCTGATGGTATTTCCTCCGTCTTCTTCTTGGCACTTTTTGGAATGTGATGACCAAGGTTATTTTGTTGAAGAGTCTTTGCCATCGGATCAATAGTCTTCTGCATGCAAGAGGATTCATGATGATAACCTATAATAAAATAAGGACACTTGGAGTTTCCTTTCTTTACCTTCTTACCCTTGGAGTTGGAAGAATCATCTAGGGGTTTTGGATTTCCTCCTTTTCTTGGATCTGGATCTCTTGCATTTCCTTTGCCTTTGTATTTCTGATTTGGTTTCGAGTTGGACTTTTATTTCTCATGCATCACAATTGCATGTGCGTTTGGAGACTTTAATGAACCCATTTTGATGAGCTTATCCTGCTCATGAACGAGAGACTCAATAAATGCATCAAGTTTGGGCATTTTACATTTATCTCTGGTTACTAGTCTAACTGTATGAAATGTAGAAATGAAAACAAAATATTCATGGCCTAATTTAGACAAAATAGAAAGGATCAATTGACCTTCATATTTGGATTTATCGATCCTGCAATCATATAATTGCACAAGCAATGATTTAAATTTCGTAAAGAAATCTTGAATATTCTCAAAGCTATTTGGATCCAAGGAATTTAACTCATTTTCGAGAATATGAGCCTGCATCTCATCCTGCTTTCCAAATAATTTTTCCAAGGTTGTCCATACGTCATTCAGAGTGTTGCATGTGTCCATATGGAAACACAATGCTGGAGATATGGACAACGAAAGAAGACCAAATGCCTCGTCCTTACTATTGAAATATTTGGATTTTTCAATGGAAGAATTAGGTTCAGCGTCCGTATTCATAACTATCTAATACGAGCCTTTGCCTCTGAGGTGAAACAAAATCTTTGGCTTCCATTGGAAGTAGTTATACATAGTAATAATAGATGAAGATGAGAACTCTATTCTTTCGACTTGTAGCTATAGCAACAATTGTGATAGTTCTCCAGTATTTTCATCTGCAATTCAAATCTCCGAACAATTTCCAATTCTTTGATCTTCAAACCTGCAAAATATTATTCATGTAGATTCTCCAAGCCACTGTAGATCTGATACCATGTAAAATTATTAGAGCACAAATAAAAATCTAGTTGAAGAATAATTGTACAAACTTGCGAGAATTGAAAAATAAAAATTGGAATTGAGAATGAATTTGATTCATCAATATTAGTTTGAGAATGAATACATAAAGCAAATACAACTAAATTAAGCTTAGTTGTACATGAAATAGCTATGGATAATTAAAGATAACTGAAGCTAAGTATGCTTTATGTTCTATTAATGTGCACATGCACCACATGTAGACTTCCACATATGGTGATAACAGCACAGACTTCCACCTACTTGTGTCTTGTAACTCAAAACTTCAATGTCTTGACCTGCTCTGCAAGATATATTACATTAAATAATTATTAGGGAAGTAAAATAAACTTGCTTTCAATATTATTTTTCTATTTAGAGTCCTTTTCAATTCAGAGAATTCATATTAAACTGTTGAATAAACATCAATAAACTCGTTGTGTAAGTTACATTGACAAGCATATTTTTCCATGATAAGTGGGAAAAAAATTAAATTTAAAAAAAAATTAAAACTCTTATCGTAGAGCCCGAAAAAGTTATCGTAGAGCCCAATTTAAAACGGAGTTGTCTTTAGTGCGACTTTTTGAAGTTTGAGGTGCCGGAATCCAGTGAAAATTTTTGAAGTAAAATCTTGGTTTTTGTTATTCAAACTGGTTTTTTGACTTTATATATGGATTCGGCACCCTCAAAAACCTCTAGGGCACTTCGATTGTGCAAAGTTAGCAATCAAACTTCTCTTTTCAATAAATTCCTGCTGGAATTTAGAGAAATTACACCGTAAAAGCCTTCAAAAAGTCGCACTAAAGACTACTCCATTTAAAACTCTTTCATGTGTTGTATATGCATGGCATTAAGGCAGTATATTCTTTCTCTACATTCAAAGAGATTTTCGGATGCGATGGCCCATCAAAGAAATTGTGGTCCATTGAAAACCCAACGGCATCGAATCGCGAAAAATCTTGAGACTTGAGGCGTCGTTTTTGCAAGGTCAAACGGGTCAATAAATTTAGGGTTAGCATTAGGGTTTTTCGAATGAATGAGGGTGAAGTACAATCTTCTAAAATTGTTGGACGTACTCCACCAGGGTGTCCAACTTTGGTTACTAAATAATACTAGAAATTTTTTTCTTAGGATTTAATAAGAAATTAGGAAGGAAAAAGGGCAACTTTACATTTATTATAAACATTTGTATATTTTAAAATTGAGGCTAATGGCTCAAGATTAACGGTAGAATGTTTTTTTTAGAAATATGGTTTTTTTTTTTTAATAATGATGATGAGATGAGGTAATTTGTATTTGGGCTATTATCTTTTAAATAGAAAAAAATTATTTATTTTATTATATTTTTATCAACTTTGAATTTGAGAAATGGATTCAAATAACTTTTCAAAATGGTTATATTGAATTTGTAAATTTTATAATTTTTTAAAATTATATATATATATATATATATATATATATATTCTAAGTTTAAAATTTTATTAATTGAAAGAAGTATTAGAAAAAGGAGTTATTTACTAGTTCTCAGGACTGAAAGAAACATTATAAAAAAGAGTTATCTACGCTACCGGCTTTCATGACTAGAAACTATACCAATGTCACAACACAAATATATAATCTTGAGATTACTAAGACCTCGCTTAATCAATTTATCAGACAAAAGGAGGCAATGTCCAAAATGTACATACAACCTCTCGATAAGCAACAAACATGGATGTCCTGATATATAAAACCCAACAAACTAAATTAGAGAGGATCCATACACCATGAGGAGAGAGGAGACTATCATATATTAATCTTAGATGAGAGAGGCACCACCATGTGTGTTGGTGGAATATATCCCTCCTCTCGAAGTAAGATTTCTTAAGCCAAGGCACCAAAATGCATGATCTTCTCAGCCTCAGTGGAAGTTTTAAAGTTATGAAAACCCAAGCAATGAACCTGCGAGCCTTCAATGATGGAGCCACCCATCATGGACCCATGAATGCTAGAGCCATTTTCCTTTGAGCCATGGAATTTGGAGCTAAGATCAATTAGAATACTACTTTTGAAGCCACAAAGTGCTCTAAAACTAGCATCAAATACATTGAATTTTCCCCTGCAAATAAGAACCTTGAAATATTGGCCCAAGCATATTGATGGACTTCGACTGAAGAAGTAATTCAGCGTACTGCTAGACTTCGATTGAAGGAGTAATTGAGTGATAGTTAAAGCATGAGTGTATGTCTTCATTGTGAATGTGAAAAGACAAAGTGTGTGCTCTTGAGTAGCTGGGTACTGACAAAGTTGCACGCACATTATTAGAGAGTGCAATGAAGAGAAACTAAGTGGCACATGTGTAGCAGACATATAGTCAAGTTATTGATTGAATACATAGGTACTAGTGCGAGTGATAAAGAATGTATAATGGTTGTTGAAGTTGCTTGTGTGCAAGGAGAGGAGTAGAGATTTTATGGTTGAGTGTATTAAAGAGATCAATGACAAAGGAAGAGCATCAAATTTGTAGAAGAGATGGTTGAATGTGGTGTTGTATGGACTCAGGTTGATGATAGAGTTTTGACATGTTTGTGTTTGTGGCGTTGTTGGTGTTTGATGGAAGAGTGCCATGAGGCCTCATATATGTTGTTATGGCGACGATAGTGTAACTATCATTATTTGTTGTTGGTTATATATGGAAACTTTAGTTTCTATGGTTCATCTGTTGAGTGAAGAGGTCAAGTTATTGTAATGTCATGTCTTATGTATGTTGCTATAGTGTTGTCATAGTTTTCTCCTAAGTGAAAGAGAATGTTACTACATATGTTGAGCATTGTTCCATGCTTTATTGTTGAGAGAGAGTTGATTGTGTGAGAGCAGAGTTTGGTTGAGTTGGTTTAATATTCAGTTGTTGTGATTGAGTGAGAATGTATTAGTGGTTTCAGTATGAAAATGAGATGAAAATAGGCCCATGGTTTGTTGAGTTGAGTCAAGTGGATCCTAGTTTGAAATATTGTGAAACATGGTCCATGGGAGAGCATGAAGGTTGGGGCCTTCAGTGAGGCAAGTAGTGGCTTGCTATGACAGGGTATAGCAGTATCCTTTAGGTAGAGGGTTGGGAACTTGGGAGTGGTGGCTTCCATCCAATGGTGGTTGGAAAGACTTAAATGTTGGCGCATCCAGCAGGTGGTGGTCTACACAGTTGTGGGAGTGGTGGCCTTCAAAGTTCAAGAAGTGATGGCTTCTTATAGGTAGTGACCTGGAGCGGGTGTTGCTCGTAAAATCAACAAGTTGTGGTTTGCACATTGGTGGTGGCCAGTGCATATGTAGCTGAATTATTTGATTAATGAAGAGAAGAAGAAGTAGAGCATAAACACATGGTAGTTTTATCCCTTTGGGTTTCCACATTACATCGTGTGTCTTCATGTGTTGATTTCATGTGTATTGATATTTATGGTTTATGGTTAATGATGCTTATATGTTTATGGTTTGGTTTCATATTTATATGATGTTGGTTAAGTAATGCATGATTCAATTAATGTAAAAGAAAATACAAAAAAATGATAATTTGTTGATTCATTACTATAATATTGATTCAACCATCCCTCTTAGTATTGTTCATGCTTCCAACAGTGTGCCACTCTTTTCTGTTGTTTTGGTTAATTTATCGCTTTTGATTATGTACCATTCTTCTTGTGGGTTGCATTGCCATTTTACACCGAAGAATCCCCTTTTTTTGGTTTGAAAGGTTCTCTGTGATTTCTTTTTTTTTCTTCCTTCATGAGGTGGGGATCAAAAGGTTGCTATCCTTTTGATTTCCGGGCCTGCCCCTTTTTAATTTTTGGGTTTTTCATTTCCTAAGGGTATGTGTTCTACAAGTGTCATGTTTGGTAACATGATCAACATATAAATCTCGTGTTTCATAATCTAGAAGGTAGGTCCACTAGAAGTTTTTATCTTTCAACTGAACGTTGTAAGGGAGACATTTACTTAGGTCTATTTCTACACAGATTTGGCGCAAGTAAATAAACCTTTCTTTGTTCTCCTGCGGTCCATATTTTTGAATGAGCTAAGGGTGTTCCCAATTTCCTCAAGAATATTGTGATCCCAGAAGGAAGGGGAAGCCTCACCAATACTGGCATCATTGAAACCACCATTGTTATGGCATCAAAATCTAGGAACCAAGGGGTAATAAAGAGCCTTGCATTTACCTAAAATTGGGGCGCTTGTTTCAATGCTCTCTCCACGTCTTGTTTGGTATCGAACTGAACAATGAAGAAACATTTTGAGCAAATGTATATGTTGCAGTTTTTGGTCGAGGTTGTAAAAAATCATTGATGAAAAACATTTGGGCCAAAATCCATTGAATCTGCAAATCATTGCTTTGGATTGAGGAATAGAAAAAAGTTGATTTACCTTTGTCAAGTTTACCTCCATGACATGTGCTTGTTGTTGTTGTTCAATAATGTAAGGTCTAGGATTGTATTATGACATATCCGATTTATTAGAGCCCTTTTCCCACGCCACATCCTTGTAGGAAGCAAAGCTTCTTGGGTTCCTAGCTCATGAAGCACCCCCTTGCATCCTTAGATTCAAGCTGATGGTGGAATTTATTAAGATATTGTAATCGTGCAACTAAAAATGATCATGTAGTCGCTTACCTTCATGAAGGAGACATTGTATATCTATAAGTTATCCCAAACAATTCTTTATGCACTACTTAAGATTCGCCACATATTCCAGACTTGAATCCCAAAAAGGAAGGACTTCCCATTAAGGGTTCTAATGAATATTTGAAAGTCCTCTCTTTGTTTCAATTCTTGAAACCCTTCTCCCAACCTAGATTGGTTAGTACAAAGGGTTTTTCCCCGTAGATTTGTGGAGTGTAAAAACTCTGGTAAACTTTATAAGTATATATTATTATTGATAAAAGATGAGATATGAGATATTATTACAATGGGGAATCACCAAGGCTTTAAATATAGCCTTATGGTGTCCCTTGGCGAAGAGGCATGATCTTTGATCATGCCCTTTCACTTAATAAAACCTAAGATAACTATATCTAACTAATAATTAATAAAATATACATAACATTTCCCCTCTCTTAAAGATGCTTTGTCCTCAAAGCATACGTAATAATGGACAATGTTGACGAATGCTTGGGTTTCTCGAGTGGTGAGCTCTTGCTTCCCACATTTTAAAAAGATCGTGGAGCATCTTCTCGAGTTCAATCTTTTGGTGATGTGGATAGCAACAAGATTTGATATTGACAGGGTTAGGTCCTTTCTTGACTTCTATTGGATGTTCATGTTCCTTATTAGGAGGTATTTTTATTGGTAGATCTTGGAATACTTTTTCGTGTGTCCGAACTAATCCTTGTTCCTTTGGTGACTCTTCTTGGCTCCCTTTTGAAGATAAAATTTCTAACTGATGACATTGTACTGTAGATGTTGGCGCTCCTGTTTGAATCATCTTCGTCATCAGAGAGGAAGATACGACTTGATCTTCTGGGGCTTGGAATCCATACAACCTGTGTTTCTGCCCTTTCCACTTAAAACTTATAAACTGCTTCTGATGGTTGGTAGAATAAGTACCTAAAGTTTGTAGCCATTGAATTCCTAAGACCACATCTACTCCTCGTAATGGAACGATGTAGAATGGTGATTCTAAATGAAATTTTTTTATCTGTAGTTTGAATTTATGGCAGTTCCCTACTTGCTCAATCTTCTTACCATCGGCCACCATTACCTTCATATTAGGCATGGGGAACGTAAAGATGTTAAGTATTTTTGCCATGGTTGAATCTAGAAAATTGTGGGTACTGCCAGTGTTGACGAGAACCATTACATTGTTGTTCTTGATATGTCCTCTTAACCTTAGGGTTTGAAGTTGTGATATGCCTGACATAGCTGATAATGACACTTGCGGAATAGTTTCGCCATCCACTTCTGAGAGAACTCTAAGTTGTCTTCTAATCCTTCTATATATGAATCATTATTGTTAGCGTCATTAGTTGCTTCACAACTGTATATATTTTTCTCTTTTCCATTAGCACATCTGTGCTTAGGGTCCCAGTTTTCACCGCAACGCTTGCACTTGCCCTCTCTCATTCTTTGTTTTTCCACATTAGATTTTTCTTCTTCATGAAGATGGAGTGGGACATATTTTGTGTCATCTATATTTTCAGATTGAGGAAATCTTTGTCTCGAATATACTTTTTCTGGTTTTGATAACCTTTCAAATTTCTTTTCAACATCTTTTTCTTTTTGCCTTGCTACTTCTACTGATGTAATTTCATGCAGTTTTAGCTCTTCTTGTATATGGATTTTAAGTCCTGAGATGTAAGACTGAATTAGACGAGATTTTGACAATCTCGGTACTCGTGTTGCCAAGGTCTCTCATTCTCGAGTGTACTCATCCACATCTCCTTTTTGGCGTAATTTGATAAACGTTGAAAAAAAAAATTCTTCTGTTATGCCTTGAAACCTTTTGAAGAATGCATCCTTAAATTTCCTCCAACTGATAGCAAGCGTCGTCTTTTTCCACCACATATACCAATTATATGCTTCTCCTTCCATTTTCATGGAAGCATGCTTAATTTTTTTGTCATCACTAGTAATGTCATAAATCTCAAAATATTCTTCGGCTTTATTAAGCCATGCAACACTATTTTTTTCATTACCATCAAACTTGGGTAGCTCGATTTTGGCTTTTCGCTGATATGCTAATGGTGGAACAAGAAGGGGATATTGATTAGCAAATGCATTCCAAAGCTGCTTATTTTGAAAATCTGCATTACTATCTTCTTGATGATGTGGGGAATCGGTCTTTTCCTGATGCTCTTCTGAGTTCCCTGAATCTGCGGAATTGTTTTGTTGATTTTGTTCCATGTTAGGAGATATTGGGGATTGTGTCTAACTTAACTTATCTATCTTATCATTTAGCTTATTGAAGAGTTCTGTCATACTGTTCATTGCTTCGCTTTGCTTTTCTGTGGCATCGTGATGATTTAGCCACATTTGTCTTTCTATTCGATTTGTCGTATCATGAACCTTTTTGATGTCGTTGGAATGTCCTGCAACTGTACCTTCAAGATCGACTAATCTTTTTCCGAATTCTTCGGAATTATTATTGATTTGTTTCTCAAGATCCACCAATTTCTTCTGGAATTCGGCCATCGACATCTATGAAGACATTGAACGTGTATGAGGTGGGGAATATTTTTCTGCCAATTTTCCCCTTTTTTTTAAAAATTAATTAATTAATTAAATTAATTTTTTTTTGAAATAATAATAATTATTATATATATATATATATATATATTTTAAATAATAATAATAATAATAATTATTATTATTTTATTATTTGAATTATATATATATATATATGTGGGGAAGAAATTTTGTTAACTTTCAAAAGTCACGTTGTTTTTAAAAGTCACTTTGTTTTGAAAAGGCATGTTGTTTTGAAAAGGGGAAATGGGTTTTAATACCATGGGCAATTACCATGGGCCCAAAACCACGAGCTTGTAAACCACGAGCAATTACTCTTCCTTTTTAATTTTTCTTTGTCTTCACATGTACGTATATGTACTTCTTTATATATATATATATCTCTTTTTACTTTTTCTTTTTTCTTTTGGAACTATTTTCTTTTAAATATATATATATATATATATATATATATATATATATATATATTTATTTTTCTTTTAATTTATTTCCCCCTTTGTGTTAACTTTCCTTCTCTCTTTATTTTATTAATATATATATATATTATATATATATTTCTTCCTTCTTTTTTTTTAAAAACAAATGTTGTTGCCCACAAGCACTTGGTTTTTAAAAAAAATCTGCAATTCTGGAATTTTCTTGTAATTCCTTAATTCTGGGTGATCACACAGATCCCGAAGAGCGATGGCTCTGATACCAATGGAGTGTAAAAACTCTGGGAAACTTTATAAGTATATATTATTATTGATAAAAGATGAGATATGAGATATGATTACAATGGGGAATCACCAAGGCTTTAAATATAGCCTTATGGTGTCCCTTGGCGAAGAGGCATGATCTTTGATCATGCCCTTTCACTTAATAAAACCTAAGATAAATATATCTAACTAATAATTAATAAAATATACATAACAATTTGCATCATTTGGATAGCTACGTGGGTTGTGTAAATTGAGATCAAGCCTTATGTTCAAAGAAGACCAAAGAAATGAACTAATGTCGACGACATCTAAATTTAATTTAGACATTGACTCAAAAAAGAACATTTGACAGATCGGGAGATTCCCCACAGAGGAGGTATAAGTGGTTTCTTAATGGGAGAAATTTGGAGGCTCAAAATAGTTGATGAATCGCTGCAACTCAATTTATGCATATTCCACAATTGAAACTTAACATTAAAAAAAAAAGTCATTAGATTTCTAGCAAAATTGATTGGAAAATATGGCTAGACAAAAGCAAAAACATATCACTTAAACTACATGTTCTTTTTTATGTATATATATTTAAGTTATATATTAATTTTTTTTATCAATAATTATAATAATAATAATTTAATATAAAAATTATAATTTGCTTAAATTTTTTTAAATTTTAACAACTTAAAATGTTTCATAAGTCAGTAGGAAAATTATATGAAAATTATTATTATAAATTAATATTTATTAATTTATATGATTATTCGAATACTAACCAAAATCAAATTAAAAATTTATAAATATTATTGCACATGTATCAACCTAATTAATTAATATTATAATTTGCTCTTATATTAATATTATACTTTGCTCTTATATTTTCTCTTAGGGTTTAGATTCGCTGTATCTAATCCAATGCTGAAAAATTGTTGTTGTCCTCCACCTTTTAATCGGTTTTCTTTATTCGAAGGAGAGCTCGTCGGGTGCCAGCGGGTCAATGCGAGAGCGTGTGACACCCATTGGATTATTTTCAATGAATTTTATTCAAAGCTACGGTTCCATGGTTGGTGACTAATAGATTGAAGTACCCACTTGGTATTTTCGGAGTACATCGAGGGTAGAGACTCCGAAGACACTGCATACCCCATTTTCAATGACATTTTGCATAAATAAATTATTATTTTTATTATTATTAAATTAAAATATATTTTTTTATAACAAATTTGTTGGAATTTTTTATCATTCCAGAACAAAGGACTGAGAGAATAATACTCTCCTTCTAACACAGAGAATAACTGGACAAAGATTGCATAAAAATGCTTTCTATTTCATTAACAAAACAAAATCTATTACAACTTTCTTCCACTGAAGTGGGATTACAAAAAAAAATGCTTGACTGCTACAAACGCAGTGCTCACACAACTTCTCTCTCTGTCTCTCAAAACTCACAAAACAGTGCTCTGTGGTCTTCACTGTGTTTTTCTCTGCCTGCGGGCTTACACAGTGATACAACACAATAATTACATAAGCCTACGAGATTTTTCACTTTTTATATGGCGCGGTGGAATAAAAACATAAAAACAAATTACAAAGAAAAACATTGTCGGAACATAAACTTTAACCCAAAATTTCTTTTGCGCGATGTACGAGTGGAGCCCACATCGCAATCGGCGATCGACGGAACAGTTGAATGGCTTGAACAACAAACTTGCGATGTTGCGATTGCGATTGTGCGATGGACCACATCGCATCACAAATATTACAATGACCTGTGGTCTGGGCGGATGGCGATTAGAAATTGCGATTGCGATTAAGTGATGAGCGATGTGCGATGTACAATTGTGGTGGGACCACATCGCATCGCACCATCGGCATCGGCAGAAAACATGAGCGGAGGGCGGAATGGTTATGTGATGTTGCGATTTGTGATTGCGACAATCGCATCACAAAATTTCAATGGAACATAACATATGGCGGAAAAAATATTTGCGATGTTGCGATTGTGTGATTGTGGTGGGACGACATTGCATTGCAAACTTTCAATCGACGGTAATACATTTCAAATGGCGGATAAGCATTGTTCCTTTGCAATTTGTGATTGCGATTGTGGTGGGACCACATCGCATCGCATTGGAACTTCTTCATATCAACAAGACACTTACAATAACACTTGCGATTGCGATTGGTGATGAAGTGGTGGGGACCACTATGACATGCCCCATTCAAAACTTTAAAAAAAGAACTTGGCGCGTTTGAACAAAAAACTCTTGTTTGGTTGTTGAGGGCTTAAAAGCCTGAAGTGATTGTTTTTAATAAAACTCTGCTATTGCATGGTCTTGAACCACGAAAGTCTTCATTTCTTTTGAAAATGCGGCTACGCCCATACAAACATAGATTCTCCTCTGCAATGGTGGCTACTGCCCATAAACATTAAATTCCATTACGGTTTTCTCCATTTCTCTTGAATGCACAGAAGTGTACACTCAACCTTCTGCTGTTGCTGCCCCTATTATACTCTGTTTCTGCCTGCACAGGGTACACAGGTGACTTTAATATTTCAACACTCCCCCTTAAAGTCAGCTGCTGGGTTATCAGTCACACCCAAGAATTTTCTTAAATATTCAAAACTCTTTTGCCCCAATGGCTTTGTCAGAATATCTGCAAACTGCTCCTCTGTTCTACAATGTTGTAAAATGATTTCTCCATTGTTCACCAATTCTCTGATATAGTGAAACTTGGCATCTATGTGCTTCGTTCTCTTGTGAA
Source organism: Pinus albicaulis (assembly GCA_034641835.2). Taxonomy (NCBI): domain Eukaryota; kingdom Viridiplantae; phylum Streptophyta; class Pinopsida; order Pinales; family Pinaceae; genus Pinus; species Pinus albicaulis. The sequence goes on along the minus strand of CM076584.1, from coordinate 33,111,414 downwards.
ACACAGAATTCTTTGATAATGCAATAGCTGAGCTATTGTCACAATAAATCATTGTCCCTTTTACCTTTTCTTGACCCAAATTCCTCAACGTCCTTCTCATCCATACTGCTTGACACGCTGCTGCTGTAGTTGCCACATAATCTGCCTCTGCTATAGATAATGCTACAATAGGCTGTTTCTTAGAAGCCCATGAAATGGTTCCTGAACCCATATGAAAAATATAACCGGATGTGCTTTTCCGATCATCTACACTTCCAGCCCAATCACTGTCAATGTAACCAATTAACTCAGAATTTTCTGAAGTAGTATATAAAATCCCATACCTTTTAGTTCCTTTTACATACCTCAGAATTCTCTTTGTTGCTTGCCAATGTGCTTCTTTTGGCCTTTCCATAAATCTGGAAATCAAACTAACAGCATGCATAATATCTGGCCTAGTTGCAGTCAAATACATGAGGCTGGCAACTATGCTTTTATACGAACTTGGATCAAAATCCTTGTTGCTATCATCTTTACTCAACTTCAATCCCATTACTATGGGATTAATTTCTCCTTTGCACTCCTGCATATTAAATCTGTCTAAAACTTCATTAACATATTTTGCATGTGAGATAAAAATCCCATTTTCATTCTATCCTACTTCTATTCCTAAGAAGTATCTCAACAATCCCATGTCAGTCATTTCAAATTCTTCTTTCATGACTGTTTTAAAATTTCACTGAGGTAATCATCATTACCTCTAAATATCACATCATCAACATATAACACAACAATGAGCATCTTACCATCCTTTTCTTTAATGTATAATGTGGGTTCTCCTTCACATTTTTCAAACCCATTTTCCAGTAGATAGGAATCTATCCTACTGTACCATGCTCTTGGTGCTTGCTTTAGCCCATAAAGAGCTTTCTTCAACTTGCAAACTTTATGCTCTTGGCCCTTTTTCTCATAGCCTAGAGGTTATTCAACATAAACCTCTTCCAGTAACACTCCATTTAAAAATGCTGATTTTACATCCATTTGATATACTTTCCATTTGTTTTTTGTTGCTATGGAAAACACTACTCTCACTGTTTCCATTCTTGCAACTGGTGCAAAAGTTTCTTCATAGTCTCTTCCATGCTACTGCTTATATCCCTTGACAACAAGTCTGGCCTTGTGCCTTTTTATCTTACCTTCAGCATTGCTTTTGGTCTTGTAGACCCATTTTACTCCAATGACTTCTTTACCTTCTGGGAGATCAACCAACTCCCATGTTTTATTCCTCTCTATGGCATTAATTCCATCATCCACAACTTCTATCCATTTTCTATCTTTTATAACATCTTAAAAATGAATAGGATCATCAACATGAAAATACAAAGCAAATAAGGAGTTCATACCTTCATTTGCTGCTTCTTGCTCATAAATCTCATTTAAATTTCTGAATCTTGTTCCTCTTTCATTTGGTGTACTTGTGCTTGAAGTAGCACTCAAATCTGCTCCATGTGGTGTGCTTGGAGAAGCACTCTCATTTCCTCTCAAGGGTGTTCTTACTCTTGCTTGAGGTGTCCCTTGCTGTCCTTGTGTTGGTGGAGGTTGTGCTACCGATGAGGTATTATTTTCAGCCATATCTTCCTCATCTTCATCATGAGACAAACAAATTTTGACATTGACTGTTTTCTCAGTGCTTCCACCCCATGCTTCCTCTTCAATGAATTGCACATCTCTGCTTATCACAAATTTCTTTTTGGATGGGTTATACAATCTATATCCCTTGGAATCTTCACAATATCCAAGGAAGATGCACTTCTCCCCCTTACTATCCAATTTCTTCCTCAACTGATCTGGAATGTGTGCATATGCCACACATCCAAAAACTCTCATGTGGGTTACTCCTTGTTTTCTGCCACTCCACGCTTCTTCTGGAACTCTGTTCATTACAACTTTTGTTGGGCATCTATTCAAGATGCATGCTACACAATTTGCAGCTTCTGCCCAATACTCATTTGGCAAGTGTTTTGCCTTTAGCATACTTCTCACCATTTCCATTATGGTTCGATTCTTCCTTTCAGCAACTCCATTTTTCTATGGTGTGTACCTTGTAGTAAATTGTTTGTGTATGTCATTCTCTCTGCAAAAACGCAGAAATTATTTTGAGATATATTCACCTCCTCTATCAGTTCTAAGAACTTTGATATGCTGCCCACTCTGTTTCTCTACAAGAGCTTTAAAATGGCAAAATTTTTCAAAGACTTCACTTTTATATTTTAGAAAATAAACCCATACTTTCCTTGTGAGATCATCAATGAAGGTCAGCATGTAATTGCTGCCTGAAACTGATGCTGTTTGCATCGGCCCACATAAATCTGAATGGATGATTTCTAAGGGTGCTTTCGCCCTTATGCTCTTTCCTGATGGAAAGTTTTCTCTGTGTTGTTTTCCCAAGATGCAGCCTTCACACAGGCTGTCCGGTTTCTCAATCAATGGTAGACCTCTTACCATTCCTTTTCTGTGCAAAAAATTTAATCCTGTGAAATTGAGATGTCCAAATCTCAAGTGCCATAACCAGTTCTCATCTTTCACTTCCTTTTGAAAGACCTCTTGAGTTATAGCTGCTACATTCTTTCCTTTTCCTTTCAAGTCAGTGTTGAGCTTGAGTGGAAACATTCTATTGCTGGTCATTTGTATTTCAGCAATAATCTTCTTGCTTGGAGGTATATCCATTATTGTGCACACATCATTCTTAAATAATACATTGTAACCTTTTTTTATGAGTTTCCCAACACTCAAAAGATTACACTTCAAGCTAGGAACATAGTACACGTCTGGCACAAACTTCTGCTCACCATTTCTTCCACGGATACTAACTCTGCCTCTTCCCTTTACAGAGATCTTAATATTAGTTCCTGTGGTTACTTCTGATTTAACTTCTTCATCAAGATTGGCGAACATTTCTATGTTTCCAGTCATGTGATTAATACAGCCTGAATCTAAGAACCATACATCATCTTGTCTATCTTGTGCTACATTACATGTTAACAAAACATTCTTTGGGTTCTTTTCTTCTCTTGCTACATTAGCATTTTGCCTATTATTCATGTCATTTTTCTTTTTCCTACACTCATTGGCATAGTGCCCATATTTATTGCAATAATGACATTGGACATTGGATTTGTCATACCTTTGTCCATGCGCATGTTCGTGTCCACCTTGTTGGCTGTTGCATTGGCCATGGCTTTGATTCTAATTGTTGCTCCTTCCATGTGAATGTGAAGGGCTGTTCCTTCCACCTATGTGTTGAGCCCCAAAGATGTCCTTCTTTTCCACCACAGTTCACTTCATTTCCTTTGTTCCTCATCAATTACAGGCTTAAATGACCAATAGGATTGATTAGGATTACTTTAAGAATGTATATAATGACTAACTCGCTATGTTTTCATGATTTTGTTATTGTAGCAAGTTTTGACTAGACCTAGCTACAGAATGCAGCCATTCTGTAGCTAGTTTCCGATTCCGCAGCTGTCTTCATGTTTTCACAGGTTCCAGGTGTTACCTCAAAGAAAAATGCATATGGGTAAAATCCAGACTTCATCCACATCGTTCCTTGCTCCCTACAAAGTCTGAGCTCGAGTCTCAGTTCGTCTTATCCTTACAAACTCTTCCAAAATACCACTAACATTGGATGGGATATAACTGTAGTATTTAGGAGTTAGTTGCATTTTTCTGAACTTTATGATTTTGTGCTCAATCACATCAGTTGTTACAACTAGTCTTGTTCTTATAAACTCTTCCAAAATATCACTAAATTTGGGTGAGACATAGCTGTGGTGTTTTAGATCTTTGTTGTGTTTTGTTGAATTTTATTCTTTCATGCTCATTTACATAACATGTTGCAGCCAGTCCTGTTCTATAAATTATTCCAAAAAACCACTAACTCCGAATGAGACAGAGCTGAAACATTTCATAGAATTAGTTGCATTTTAGTTCAGTTGAAATACTCCGGAGGTAGATGTCACTCTAGTTTAATTCTGTCACTGTGTTTCAAGTTTGATAATGGCACTCTAGTTTAACTCTGTTTACTGTACTTTAAGTTAGATTAGTGACATTCTAGTTCAGTTCCTGTTCACTGTTTTTCAAAGTTAGGCTAACAACATTCTAATCTAGTTGTGATCACTGTGTTTCAAGTTTGATCAATTTCATTCTAGTTCAATGTTATCCATTGAGTTGTATCAACTGTCAAAATTAGACTTCACGGCCTTCATTGTTTACAAACTACTCTTGTTATGACTTTCTATTAATGCATCATTATATGGACAGGAATTAGTGATATTAGTTTAAGGCCTTGATTGTTCTGCAATCTTTTGCAATTTCACAAATAAGCCTCTTCCCAAAAAAAACTATTCTAAAAAAAATCTTTAACTTTTGAATAAGGCTTAGTAATGATAAGTTGAGCTGCAGAATGGATTAGTCTTAGCATTACAAGTAAATTCAGAGTAGAAATATTATTGTGCTACAAATAGTCTTTTCCAATTGTGTTCCAATAAACTTCTAGCCATGGATGAGATTCTTTGTAATATTGTAAGATGATTGTTTACTTAGGATAACCTCATTTGCACTAAACTTGTCCTTTTCTCAAGCTATTCCAACATACTTCTAATGAATGAACTGGATGAGTTCATGTTATGAATTATTGAGTTCATGTTGTGATTTTCTTCCTTGCTATGAGTCATTATAAAGCTTTGAATTTTCTGTTCTTTACTGCCATACACAGTTTAGAATAGGTTTTTCTCTGTTTTAACAACTTCTCTTTGTCAAAACTTAGTTCTTTTCCTTTCCAACATAAAACCATAAAACCAAAAACATCAGAAAAACACTAAACACAACGTAGTGAGAAACAGATACCTAGGCACATATAGTGCACCTCACTTCAGCAGTTTACTAACCCTGGTTGACAATTTATGACCTCAATTTAGGAACACTAAGTTGAGCACTACACTATGTTTTGGCTTCTGCCTCTTCCTCTTCCTCTGCCTTGACCTCTTCCTCTTCCAAAAGGCATCTGGGTCTTGAAGGCATGCTCTAGAGATGGGTTTATAGATCTTTCCAATCTTTGTTCATGAGTCATCAGCGATGCATGAAGTTCATCTACCGTGAACTTTGAGAGATCCTTAGTCTCTTCTATGGTGGTAACAATAACATCAAACCTTGAGGGTAGACTCCTCAATAGTTTCTCCACAATCCTCCTTTCCTCTAGTGTTTCTCCATGGGACCTTATCTGTGTGACCATCCCAATCACATGTGTGAATAATGAGTCTATATTATCAGACTCTTTCATGCAAAGAGTTTCAAAATCTCTCCTCAGCAATTGTAGTTTTTTTGTCTTCACTTTCTCCATACCTTGATAGGCTATCTTAAGAGTATCCCATGCATCCTTGGATCTCTTAGCTGCTGCTATCCTTGGAAACACACTCTCATGTACTACTTGATACAAATAGAAGAGGGATTTAAAGTCCTTATTCCTATTTCTCTTCAATAAATCCTTCTCTACCTAAGTTAAGGCATTAAAGGCCTGCTCATCAACTGGTTCATCAAAACCATCTTCTACAAATTCCCATAAATCTTGTGAGGCAAACAGGGCTCTCATGGTAATGGCCCAATAATCATAGTTCTTCCCATCAAATTGTGGAAGATGAGCATTTCCAATACTCATACTAGTGCTTGGTCTAGCCATTGCTTATAAACTAAACTCTGAACTAAACTAGACTGTGTTTTTCAAACAAACTGTCTTTCCTTCTTTGAAGGACAAACTCTGTCTCTAAGGACTGCACTTTTAAACAAAACAAAACTCTGTTTTTTTTTTTGAGAAATACCTGGACTTTAACTTCTGCTGAACCTTCATGCTGTTGGAGAACTGCTGCAACAAATCTTCTTCTTCCTTCAGCTTCTTTGAAACCTTCAAAGAGCCTGGATAAGATTTGATACCATGTTGGAATTTCTGATAATTCCATAACAAAGGACTGAGAGAATAATGCTCTCCTTCTAACACAGAGAATAACTGGACAGAGATTGCATAAAAATGCTTTCTATTTCATTAACAAAACAAAAGCTATTACAAATTTCTTCCACTGAAGTGGGATTACAAAAAAATGCTTGACTTCTACAGACGCAGTGCTCATACAACTTCTCTCTCTATCTCTCAAAATGCACAAAACAGTGCTCTGTGGTCTTCACTGTGTTTTTCTCTACCTGCGGGCTTACACAACGATACGACACAATAATTACATAAGCCTACGGGCTTTTTCACTTTTTATATGGCGCGCGGTGGAATAAAAACATAAAAAAAAATTACAAAGAAAAACATTTCCAGAACATAAAATTTAACCCAAAATTTCTTTTGTGCGATGTACAAGTGGAGCCCACATCGCAGTCGGCGATCGGCGGAGTAGTTGAATGGCTTGAACAACAGACTTGCAATGTTGCAATTGCGATTGTGCGATGGACCACATCGCATCGCAAATATTACAATGACCTATGGTCTGGGTGGATGGCGATTAGAAATTGCGATTACGATTAAGCGATGTGCAATGTGCGACTGTGGTGGGACCACATCGCATCGCACCATTGGCATCGGCGGAAAACATGAGCGGAGGGCAGAATGGTTATGTGATGTTACGATTTGTGATTGCGACAATCGCATCGCAAACTTTCAATGGAACATAACATATGACGGAAAACATATTTGCGATGTTGCGATTGTGCGATTATGGTGGAACCACATTGCATCGCAAACTTTCAATCCGCGGTAATACATTTCGAATGGCGGATAAGCATTGTTCCTTTGCGATTTGCGATTGCGATTGTGGTGGGACCACATCACATCGCATCGAAACTTCTTCATATCAACAAGACACTTACAATAATACTTGCGATTGCGATCAACAATGAAGTGGTCGGGACCACTATGACATGCCCCATTCAAAACTTAAAAAAAAAAACTTGGCGCATTTGAACAAAAAACTCTTGTTTGGTTATTGAGGGCTTAAAAGCCCAAAGTCACTGTTTTTAATAAAACTCTGCTATTGCGTGGTCTTGAACCACGAAAGTCTTCATTTCTTCTGCAAATGTGGCTACGCCCATACAAACATAGATTCTCCTCTGCAATGGTTGCTGCTGCCCATAAACATTAAATTATATCCTTACGGTTTTCTCCATTCCTCTTGAATGCACAGAAGTGTACACTCAACCTTCTGCTGCTGTTGCCCCTGTAATACTCTGTTTCTACCTGCACAGGGTACACAGGTGACTTTAATATTTCAACAAAATTAGTATATTCGCAATTTATATTATTATTATTTTTAATTAAAATAAAAAAATTCAAAATTATGTTAAATAATATTATTTCATAGACTTACTAATTATAACATTTTAACACATCTATACAATTGAAAAAACCAAATATTTACGAAACCACTTGATGTGAATTGTATAAATCCTGGATCTATTTTTCCGCGGCTATGTCGATTCTTGCCCCTTCTTTCGGTGGCAATTACTTTACCCAGACGACCAGAGCAGAAAACCAATGGTTTGGATTTATTATGGAAAAGCGAGGCAACTGGATTTATTATTGTATTAATAAGTTTAAGGTTGAATCTAGGTAAATAAATCGCTGACCCAGCCACTAAAGATAACATCCTTTAACATTATACTTACATGTTTCAACGTTGAAAAGAAACCTGCCATCCTAATTCAGAATGATTAGAAAATAAGAGAATAAATCTAGATAGATCAAATCATCAGAGCCCATAGAACCTTCACTAGTTATCAAACAATCATATGATTTATATATCTTCAAAATATATATATGTTCTTTGCATAGTTATGTCCCATTGCCAAGTTGATAGAGAACGAATCTGTATTGTAACAGTAACAATCCACAGACCGTGTGTGACTGACCAACAATAGATGCGTTGAACCCTTTTCAAGGCAACGAATTTGTATAAATATAGTCGTCATCTTCGAACTGACCATGGCTGTCCTCCTCACAATCCTCTGGCCGCGGGTGACGAAGATCTTGATGTGTTGTGGACGAAAGTGTATAGCCCCTCTGCTCACAGCGAACTACGTCCCTTGCACTTTATTTATGCTGAGCATTGCCTTGCTACATCTGCACATTGTAAACAAAATCAGTCCCATAATATCAGAATATTGATTCTGGCCATAAGAATATATAACAAAGGCTATGAGTAGAATATGATGTATATCTCATACATTTTGGTGGATTTTCCCAAAATTTCCCCTCGCCACGACTAAGTCTTTGGTATTTTTTGCAAAACAATGAATCACATTATGCGAAGACCCAAATCAAAATAATTTTTTTGGGGAGAGAGTTTGGAATTTGTAAAGATGGGTTGTCATCATTATATCCAGTACAATATTTTTTTGTATACTTGAATCGACCAAATTATTCACCTAATCATTCTGAATTGAAATCCTTTAGTAACTAATAAAGAAAAAAAAGGTACCTTGTAAAAGAAGTCTGGAATCTTCAGACTGTTGAGAGATGAAGATGAGCAGGAAGATGAGAGAGATGATGGAATAAATGGTTGCACGCCCAAAGCTCCCCATATTTGACATTTGAGATAATGGTTCAATGAATCAATCAAACAACGACTGCTTACTCCCCTTTCATATTTTCAGAAATTCATAAGTCGATAAGTGAGATCACAAGCGGAGATCAAGAGAGAAACGACATCATTGATAATGTTTTATGGTAAATGCAGCCCATACAACCTACTCTCGTGAGCTGGAAACGAACCGGAAAACGTCACACGTGAATGTGAATATGGAGATAACAGCGTAGAATTCCACCTATTTGTTTCTTGTAACTCGAAACTGCCTGCTCTAGTCAGATTCTCTTCCAGCATGCAGCCCACGAAGATACATTAAATAATTATAAAGGAAGGAGAATAAAATTGTTGTGTAAGTTATCAAAACTGTTGGAATTTCTGAATATTCCGAACACACAAAGAGAATAAAAAATTCTCCTCCTTTAACACAGAGAAATGCAAAAATTCTTGCTTACTGGAAAGAGATGACACAAAATTTTCTATTTCATTAAAAAATGAAAAAAAAACTATTACAAAATGATGGAGTTCTTCCTCTCTGGAGGGATTTACAAAATGTGTCAAAGACTGCTACAAACGCAGTGCTCACAAAATATTTCTTTGTCTCAAAAACGCACATACAGTGCTCTTTTTTTCTTCATTGTGTTTTTTCTCTGCCTGCGGGCTTTTTCATTACACAGTAATACTCTCTTACATAAACCTACAGGCCTTTTTCTTTTTATATGAGGCGCAGCATAAAACAAAAACAAAAAAAACATATTAAAACAAAACAATACAATAAGGTTCGAAAACCTTTTTAAGACAATCACTGCATAACTTTAACCAAAGTTTAATTAAACCTATTAACCCAGACTTCAAACAAAAACTAAACCATGTTGCATTATTTTCGCGTTACAAAACACCCTTACGTCAGCGAGCCCAAAACCAGCGCGAATGCTTTGTGATTGGCTAGCTGCTGGGGCCCGCGGAATTAAAATCAAAATTGAACCAGATTCTATACAAAATTCACGTTCCAAAAGTTGAAGGTGACGTCAGGCCAAAACGAACACGATAAACGTTGATTGGCCGACGAGTGATGTGTTGGCAGGTGGGACCAACTTCATATTGGTGCATCGGCGATCGGCGGAACAAGCGGTGTGGCGACTTGAACTTTGGTGAAGCGATGTTGCGATGAGCGGTATCGACATCGGAAGATCGACGGTTGAATGGTTTGGCAGACTGGACGAGCGATGTTGCGATGTTGCAACGTGGGGACCACATCGCATCGCAATATCGCATCGGTGGTTAACACAATTGCAAATGGGCGGAATGGTTGAGAAGAAACTTACGATGAGCAATTGTGATGGTGGTAGGGACCACATCGCATCACAACTCATAACGACGGTAAACATATTTCAGAGGGGGCTTTTATAATTGTTCCTTTGCGATGTGATATCGCACCATCGCATCACATCAGATGCTTCACATCAAAAAGACACTAAAACAAACATTTGCGATGGGCGATGAAGTGGGGACCACTATGACGTGGCCCATTCAAAAACTTTAAAAGACTTGGCACGTTGAACAAAACTCTTTCTGTTTGGTTGGTGAGGGATTTTATGCCCGATAAGACGATTTTCAATAAACTTTTCTGTTGCGTGGCCAGAGCCACGATTTCTTCAATTCTTTTGCAAAATTCGGCTGCGGCCCATAAACATAAATTCATCCTTACAGATTCATTAAACTTCTGTTAAATTCACAAAGGTGTGCACTCAACCTTCTCTGCCCCTGTTGTACTTCGTTTCCACTTGTACGGGGTTTGCAGGTGACTTTAATATTTTCAACACTCCCCCTTAAAGTCAGCTGCTGGGTTATCTGTCATACCCAAGAATTTTCTTAAATATTCAAAACTCTTTTGCCCCAATGGCTTTGTCAGAATGTCTGCAAATTGCTCCTCTGTTCTATAGTGCTATAAAACAATTTCTCCATTGTTCACCAATTCCCTGATGTAGTGAAACTTGGCATCTATGTGTTTCGTTCTTTTGTGAAACACATAATTCTTTGACAATGCTATGGATGAGCTATTGTCACAATAAATCACTGTCCCTTTTACCTGTTCTTGACATACTCTCCTCAACATTCTTCTCATCCAAACTGCTTGACACGATGTTGCTGCAGCTGCCACATATTCTGCCTCTGTTGTAGACAATGCCACAATTGGTTGTTTCTTAGAAGCCCATGAAATGGCTCCTGAACCCATATGAAAAACATAACCAGAGGTACTTTTCCAGTCATCAATACTTCCAGCACAATCACTGTCAGTATATCTAATCAACTCAGAAATTTCTGAAGTAGTATACAAAATACTATACCTTTTAGTTCCTTTCACATACCTCAAAATTCTTTTTGTTGCTTGCCAATGTGCTTCCTTTGGCCTTTCCATAAATCTGGAAATTAAACTAACAACATGCATAATATCAGGCCTAGTTGCAGTCAAATACATGAGGCTACCAACTATGCTCTTGTACAAACTAGGATCAAAATCCTTGTTGCTATCATCTTTGCTGAGTTTCAATCCCATTACTGTGGGAGTAATTGCTGCCTTGCAATCCTTCATATTAAATCTTTCTAAAACTTCATTAACATACTTTGCTTTAGAGATAAAGATTTTATTTTCATTTTTCTCTACTTCTATTCCTAAGAAGTATCTCAGCGATCCCATATCAGTCATTTCAAATTCATCCTTCATGACTTTTTTAAAATTTTCAATGAGGTAATCATCATTACCTGTGAAGATCATATCATCAACATATAAAACAACAATCAACATCTTACCATCTTTCTCCTTGATGTATAATGTGGGTTCTCCTTCACACTTTTCAAACCCATTTTCCAGTAGATAGGAATCTATCCTACTGTACCATGCTCTTGGTGTTTGTTTCAGCCCATAAAGATATTTCTTTAATCTACAAACTTTGTTCTCTTGGCCTTCTTTCTCATAGCCCAGAGGTTGTTCAACATAAACCTCTTCCATTAAAACTCCATTTAGGAATGTTGATTTTACATCCATTTGGTAAACCTTCCATTTGTTTTGTGTTGCTATGGACAACACTGCTCTCATTGTTTCCATTCTTGCAACTGGTGCAAAAATTTCTTCATAATCTATTCCATGTTGCTGCTTGTATTCTTTTGAAAACAAGTCTGGCCTTGTGTCTTTTAATCTTACCTTCAGCATTGCTTTTGGTCTTTTAGACCCATTTCACTCTAATCACTTCTTTACCATTTGGGAGATCAACCAATTCCCATGTTTTATTTTTCTCTATTGCATTCATTTCTTCATCCATAGCTTCTATCCATTTCTTATCTTTTATAGCTTCTTCAAAATGAATAGGATCATCAACATGACAATATAATGCAAATAAAGAATTCATACCTTCATTTGCTGCTTCTTGCTCATAGATATCATTCAAATTTCTAAATCTGGTTCCTCTTTCATTTGGTGTAGATGTGCTTGAAGAAGCACTCAAATCTGCTCCATGTGGTGTGCTTGAAGAAGCACTCTCATTTCTTCTCAAGGGTGTTCTTACTCCTGCTTGTGGTGTCCCTTGCTATCCTTGTGTTGGTGGAGGTAGTGGTGCTAATGATGGATGTGTTTCAGCCATCTTATCCTCATTTTCATCATGAGACAAACAACTTTTGACATTGACTGTTTTCTCAATGCTTCCATCCCATGCTTCTTCTTCTATGAACTGCACATCTCTGCTTATAACAAATTTCTTTGTGGATGGGTTATACAATATATATCCTTTGGATTCTTCACAGTATCCAAGGAAGATGCACTTCTCCCCCTTACTGTCCAACTTCTTTCTTAGCTGATCTGGAATGTGTGCATAAGCCACACACCCAAAAACTCTCATGTGGGTGACTCCCTATTTTCTGCCACTCCACGCTTCTTCTGGAACTCTGTTCATTACAACTTTTGCCGGGCATATATTCAAAATATATACCTCACAATTTGTAGCTTCTGCCCAATACTCATTTGGCAAGTGTTTTTCCTTCAGCATACTTCTCACCATATCCATGATGGTTCGATTTTTTCTTTCAGCAACACCATTTTGCTGCGGTGTGTACCTTGTTGTGAATTTTTTATGTATGCCGTTTTCTCCTCAAAAATGCAGAAATTATTTTGAGATATACTCACCTCCTCTGTCAGTCCTAAGGACTTCGATATGCCGCCCACTTTGTTTCTCTACAAAATCTTTAAAGTGGAAAAATTTCTCAAACACTTCACTTTTATATTTCAAGAAATAAACCCATACTTTTCTTGTGAAATCATCAGTGAAGGTCAACATATAATTGCTGCCTGATATTGATGATGTTTGCATTGGCCCACAAAAATCTGAATGGATAATTTCTAAGGGTGCTTTTTCCCTTATGCTCTTTCCTGATGGAAAGTTTTCTCTGTGTTGTTTTCCCAAGATACAACCTTCACATAGGCTGTCCGGTTTCTCAATCAATGGTAGTCCTCTTACCATTCCTTTTCTATGCAATGAGTTAAGACCTCCGAAATTGAGATGTCCAAATATCAAATGCCATAACCAATTCTCATCTTTCACTTCCTTTTGAAAGACCTCTTGAGTTACAGTTGCTACATTCTTTCTCTTTCCCTTCAAATCTGCATTTAGTTTGAGTGGAAACATTCTATTGCTGGTCATTTGCACTTCTGCAATAATATTCTTTCTTGGAGGTATGTCCATTATTGTGCACACATCATTCTTGAAGAATACATTGTAACCTTTGTTAATGAGCTACCCAACACTCAAAATATTACATTTCAAGCCAGGAACATAGTATACATCTGGCACAAATTTCTGCTCTCCATTTCTTGCACGGATACTTACTCTGCCTTTTCCCTTGACAGAGATCTGAGTATCAGTTCTAGTTGTTACTTCAGATTTAACATCTTCATCAAGATCGTCAAACATTGCTATGTTTCCAGTCATGTGATTACTGCAGCCTGAATCTAAGAACCATACATCATCCTGTCTATCTTGTGCTACATTACATGTTAACAACACATTCTTTGGGTTCTTTTCTTCTTTTGCTAAATTTGTATTTTGCTTATTATTCATGTCATATTTCTCTTTCCTACACTCATTGGCATAAGGCCCATATTTTTTGCAATAATGACACTGGACATTGGATTTGTCATACCTTTGTCCATGAGCATGTTGTTGTCCACCTTGTTGGCTGCTTCTTTGGCCTTGGCTGTGATTCTGACTGCCGCTCCTTCCATGAGTATGTGAAGGGTTGTTTCTTCCTCCTCTGTTTTGGCTTCTACCTCTTCCTCTTCCTCTTCCTTGACCTCTTCCTCTTCCAAAAGGCATCTGGGTCTTGAAGGCATGTTCCAAATATGGGTTTACTGATCTTCCCAATCTTTGTTCATGAGTCATCAGTGATGCATGAAGTTCATCAACTGTGAACTTTGAGAGATCCTTTGTCTCTTCAATGCTGGTTACAATAAAATCAAACCTTGAGGGTAAGCTCCTCAATACTTTCTCCACAATCCTTCTTTCTTCAAGTGTCTCTCCATGAGACCTTATCTGGGTGACTAACCCAATCACATGTGTGAAGAATAAGTCTATGTTATCAGACTCTTTCATACATAAAGTTTCAAAATCTCTCCTCAGCAATTGTAGCTTTGCTGTCTTCACCTTCTCCATACCTTGATAGCCTGTTTGGAGGGTATCCCATGCATCCTTGGATCTCTTAACTGCTGCTATCCTTGGAAACACGCTCTCATGTACTGCTTGATAGAGATATAAGAGGGATTTAGAGTCCTTCTTCGTATTTCTCTTCAACAAATCCTTCTCTGCCTATGTTAAAGCATTAAAGGCATTTTCATCTACTGGTTCATCGAAACCATCTTCAACAAACTCCCATAAATCCTGAGAGGCAAACAGGGCTCTCATGGTAATGGCCCAATAATCATAGTTCTTCCCATTAAATTGTGGGAGCTAAGTATTTCCAATACTCATACTAGTGCTTGGTCCAACCATGGCTTACAGACTGAAATTTGAAATAAAACTTGACTGTGTTTTTCAATAAACAAATTGTCTTTCCTTATTTAAAAGACAAACTCTGTCTCTGAGGACTACACACTTTTAAACAAAACAAAACTCTGTCTTTTTTGAGAAATTCCTGGACTTTTGCTGAGCCTTCACGCTGCTGGAGAACTGCTGCAACAAATCCTTCCTTCAAATTCTTTGACACCTTAAAAGAGCCTGGATTAGCTCTGATACCATGTTGGAATTTCTGAATATTCCGAACACACAGGGAGAATAAAAATTATCCTCCTTTAATACAAAGAAATGAAAAAATTCTTGCTTACTGGACAGAGATGACAAAAAAAATTCTATTTCATTAACAAAAAAAAAAAATAGATATTACAAAATGATGGAGTTCTTCCTCTCTGGAGGGATTTACAAAATGTGTCAAAGACTGCTACAAACGCAGTGCTCACAAAATACTTCTTTGTCTCAAAAACGCACATACAGTGCTATGTTTTTCTTCACTGTGTTTTTTCTCCGCCTACGGGCTTTTTCATTACACAGTAATACTCTCTTACATAAACCTACGGGCCTTTTGCTTTTTATATGAGGTGCGGCATAAAAAAAAAACAAACGAAAACCTTTTTAATACAATCGCCGCATAACTTTAACCAAATTTTAATTAAACCTATTAACCCGGAGTTCAAACAAAAACTAAACCATGTTGCATTCTTTTCACGTTACAAAACGCCCTTACGTTAGTGAGCCCAAAACCAGTGCGAACGCTTTGTGATTGGCTAGCTACTGGGGCACGCAGAATTCAAATCAAAACTGAACTGGATTCTATACAAAATTCGTGTTCCAAAGTTGAAGGCGACGTCACACCAAAACGAACGTGATAAACGTTGATTGGTCGATGAGCGATGTGTTGGTAGGTGGGACCAGCTTCGTATCGGCGCATCAGCGATCGGCGGAACAAGCGGTGTGGCGACTTGAAATTTGGCGAAGCGATGTTGCGATGACTGATATCGGCATCGGCGGATCGGCGGTTGAATGGTTTGGCGGATCGGACGAGCGATGTTGCGATGTTGCGACGTGGGGACCACATCGCATCGCAATATCGCATCGGCGGTTAACACAATTGCGAATGGGCGGAATGGTTGAGCGGAAACTTGTGATGAGCGATTGCGATGGTGGTAGGGACCACATCGCATCGTAACTCATAATGGCGGTAAACATATTTCGGAGGGGGCTTTTATCAATGTTCCTTTGCGATGTGTGATGTGCGATATCGCACCATCGCATCGCATCAGATGCTTCACATCAACAAGACACTAAAACAAACATTTGCGATGGGTGATGAAGTGGGGACCACTATGACGTGGCCCATTAAAAAAATTTAAAAGACTTGGCGCGTTGAATAAAACTCTTTATGTTTGGTTGGTGAGGGCTTTTACGCCCAATAAGACGGTTTTTAATAAACTTTGTTGTTGCATGGCCAGAGCCACGATTTCTTTAATTCTTCTGCAAAATTTGGCCTCGGCCCATAAACATAAATTCATCCTTACAGTTTCATTAAACTTCTATTAAATGAACGGAGGTGTGCACTCAACCTTCTCTGCCCCTGTTGTACTCCATTTCTACCTGCACGGGGTTTGCAGGCGACTTTAATATTTTCAACAAAAACCATATTTTTCCATGTGAAGTATGGCAGAAATCTCAGCTATGAAAAGTCACATTTTATGTATGTATTGTGTCGGTACTGGTAACTGGTGACTTTTTTTTAACATCTAAGAGTGTCTTAAGAAAGAAAAATTTTCCATTACAAATATTAAACAAACAATTTAATAAGTGAGAAAAAAACATTAAATTAAAAAATATATATATAAAACAACCTAAAATTTTATTGGCCAATCGCCCAATCACCTAAAAAGGTTATCAGACAGCTAAATTTAAAACTCTATGTATTGTATATACATGGGATTAAGGGTGACAGTGGAGAAGATTATTTTTCTAAATTCAAGGAGATTGTCGAACACGATGGTCCATCGAAGAAATTGTTGTCCATCGAAAACCCAACAGAATAGAAGCGCGAAAAATCTTGAGACTTGAGTCGTCCTTTTTCCAAGGTCAAACTGGTCAAGAAATTTAGGGTTTGTAGAAGAATGAGGGTGAATACAACCTTCTAAAATTTTTGGGCATACTGATCTCCACCTGGTTTTCCCACCTTCAGTTACTCAATAATGTTAGAAAAGTTCCTTGAGTCCTAGTATAAAACTATCGTTGTTTGTTGTTGGTTTTATATGGTAGTTGTAGTTTGTATAGTTCATCGGTTCAGTGAAGAGGTTAGTATATTGTAATGTCATGTCTATAGAGTGAGTTTTCTAATGAGTGAGAGAAGTTGTTACTGTATATGTTGAGCATTGTTGCATGTTCTATTGTTAAGAGAGGGTTGATTGTATGCAAGTAAAGGTTGGTTGAGTTAATTGTTGTGATTGGGTGAGATTATTTTAGTGGATCTCGTATGGAAACAGGATGAAACAGGTCTCATGGTTTGTTGAGTTTACTTATGTGGATCCTAGTCCGAAATATTGTGAAATGTGGTCCACAGGAGAGTTTGAAGGTTGGGGCATTTAGGGAGGTAAGTAATGTATTGTTGTGACAAGGAGTAGCGACATCTTTTAGGTAGAGGCTTGGGAACTTGGGAGTGATGGCTTCCATCCACTGGTCGTTGGAAAGACTTGGGTATTAGGGCATCCAACAGGTGGTGGTCTGCAAATTCGTGGGAGTGGTAGCTTCCAGCATGTGGTGGCTTGTGAATTTCAAGAAGTGTTGGCTTCTGACATGACCTAGAGCGAGTGTTGCTTGCAAGATCGACAAGTTGTGGCATGCACGCTAGTGGTGGATAATGCATATGTGATTGTATATTTTGATTAATGAAAAGAAGACAAAGCAAAGCAGAAGTGAATGGTGGTTTACTCCCTTTAGGTTTACACCTTACATCCTATGTCTTCATGTGTTGATGCATTGATTTCATGTGTATTACAACTTATGGTTTATGGTTAATGTTGCTTATGTGTTGATGGTTTTCTTTCATGTTTATATGTTATTGGTTAACTAATGCATGATTCAATTAATGTGAAAGAAAAGGCAAAAAATGGTAATCGATGATTCATTACTACAATAATGATTCACCCCCCTCTCAGTATTTATTCCAACAATTGGTATCAGAGTAGGGGCTCTTGGTTGTAGCATAATCGTTGGAGAGTAGATCTGGAGAGTGTTGGTAATTTTTTTTTTTTTAACAAAATAAATCATCTAAGAGTATATGTCCTCATTGGTACAAAGTTCTAGGTATGACTACAAAAAGTTAAATCTCAATTATTGGAATATGGATCTGACGTTTGGAAACTAGTTTGTGAAGGTTGTGGAAAGGATCATATATCAGGCAAGGTGTTGCAACATAATGCACAAGCATGATGCATTATTTATGAGAATATCCATAATGTATATTTGGAGAAAATAATAGATCTGAAATCTCCAAAGGAGATTTGAGACAATTTGCAGGTGCTATATGGAAGCAACAGTGGAGAGGTTGAGAAGAAGAGTAAAAGGAAGAAAAATAAGGCTTGACAAAAGATATAATCTCAACTAGAAGAGTCTCATCCCCTTAGTTTGAGTTCAACGGATCATAAGAAGAAATAATAAAATTAAGAACTGGAGGTATTGGAGCAGAATGGATCCAAAGGTATAAATAATAATGAGTTGTTTTTGTGTTATTATTTGCATGGTTCTTGATATCACTCCGCCATATTTCTAAGGCCGAGGAAGAAATCCCAACAGAGGTAACTGCGGGCCAACATTTTAAATTGGTAGCTAGCCCTACCAAGTCAGAGAGGGCTCTCTCCACAAAACACAACCTAGGAGGCTGAATGGATTAGGATTTTAGGCTAGGTGTGAGTTCAGGGGTTTTAATAATTGATTTTGGTCGGGTTGTTGGATGAAATTATGGTCAAGGGAGCTAGGCCAGGGAAAATGAGATACGGTTGCAGAGATTCAATGGGGCAAGGTAGGCATAAGGCTTAACACTTTAAGATGATTGTGATGAGATGTTTTTAAGACTGTTGAGGAGCTAGGAAGAGCATGGGAGATGTATTCTTCCTAAACAGAGGAAAATGGAAAAATTATGATAACTTTCCCTAAACAGAGCATGAAAAAGCATGTATTCTGCCTGTCAACTTGAAAGAGATCATACAACAGAGATGTAATGATAATGAAGATAACAGATTCTAACATATGAAACTGAAGGAAAAACAATGATAATATCATACCACATGTATCCCAAACAATAGCTGCAACTCTTATTTATTAACTGGCCAAACTAAGTACAATAGTACTTGATTCAACGAGCTAGCATCCAAAACTGATTCCAACCCTTGCTAAGAGTGAAGAAAGGGACTAAATAAACTTCAAGAAAACATTCACTCATCCTCAGGGGTAGAATCCATGAGGGAAGGAAGAGATCCACAAAATCTAAACTGAAAGCTGGAGTATAGGGAGCTCTAAGTGACTCCTCCCTAAATACATTCAAACTGATTCATTTGACTTAATGATAACTTTTACCTCATGAATCTACCCCTAGGTAACTTATCCATAACATAATTGCATTTACCATCCTCAATTACATAGGTGAAAACATAAATTTCTGAGATAAAGTCAAAATTACAGTGAAATTTAAAAAAAAATCAGCAAATGGTCAAGTGTGTCATTTTTCTATCAAGTGCACCCTCGTTGTGTCAAGTGCGCCCTCCCTGTTCAAGGTTGATTTTGGCTGAATTGTGGGTGTCCAAATCAGGCCCAAAATGGCTTTTTGGAAATATATTCAAGTCTACTTTCTGAATGTGTCTCCAGTTTACAAGAATGTGATTTGATCCCTTAAAACTTCATTCTCCCAGGACTGCTCTGTGCGCAGTGCCCAGGCCAAAATAGGGCCAGAAACATGATTTTTAGCTAGTTTTTTGACCTTTTGGCCCACCAAATCTGCAAACCAAGGTTGAAATAGTGGTTTTATTATATGTATTTGTCCTTAGGAATCCACTGGTGGTCTCCTTTTCCTCAAAAAGTTCATCAAAAAAGTGTGCAGCACCTAGGGCGTTGTGCATATGACCAATTTGTTGATATGAACTTGTTCACGAATACACAGAAGAACACAGATTTTGCAAAAGTGGGTCAAATGGCTTCAAAATTGGTGAAGTGGCTGATGATGGTGTGGCTAGGCTTGGAGTGAAGCCTCTGAAAGTATATCCAATTTCTTCTTCTCTTCTTGGTGAGTTAGGGCTTCAATATTTGCATTTTCTACCTTGAGCTTTGTCCTTACAATTCTTTCTCTTTTGGCATAATGTTTGGCCATCCTCCTATGAATTTTATTGTCCTTTATAGCCTTCTTAAACAACTTCTCCAAGTGATCATTGATGGCTTAAAGCCAACCTTCCTTGTCATCTTTGATCATATCCAAAAATTGATCATCAAGCATGACTTCATCAACTATCTCTCTTTGCCTTTTAATTTCCAAGGCTCTTTTCAAGCCTCTGGTTCTAGGTTTACCTATTGGTGCTTATTCATTTTTTTCTTCAAGCAAACCATGCTTCTCTAGGGTGTCATCTAGCAAAATCTTGGCTTCTTCCGCCTCTCTTTATTCTATTGTGTCTTAGTGTCAAAACCCTAGGGAGATGGAATGATAGTGAAAAATGAATTTTGAGAAGTGGGAATGTGATGGGGAAATTTATGGAGATGGGAGAAGGGGTTTATGAAATGAGGGAGGTGAAAAGGAGTAGGAATTTAGAGAGTTTTATAATATGGAAATTTATTACAGGTATGGGGTTTTTTGGGAGCCTAGGCAAATGAGTAGCCTAGGGCTTAGGGTATTGGGAATAAAGGACTTAAGGAAGGGGATAGTGATTTAGGGATTTGGGAAAGGATTTTTTACAATGTGGGAAGGGTAATGAAGGTTTAGGGACTGTAATTTTGGGATTTCAGAGTGAATGGTGATTTAATGGAGATACTAGGGCTTGAAATGAGTAAAACACCAATCTTTAGTGAAACTTTCAAAACACCATAGAGAATAAATGTAGGAGGAAGAATAATGATGTAATTGACTGTCACTCACTTGTTGGAGGTTGAAGACAACATTTATGAATCTTTGGAGGCGATTTTGGCGAAGTCTGGAAGCGTTTCTGGCTTTTCTAGGCAAGTGTGCCCTCCCAAAAGCAAGTGCGCCCTCCCAGAAACAGGTGCACAATGCCTTTTTGAAGACCACTTTTGGAGGCCTTCCCAAACTCAAAATTGATCTCATGATAGCTCGTTGAAAATATTTATCTCTTGGATACACAATGGACCTATAAAGCACTGAAAATGATCAAGTATAACCCCTCAAAAATCAATTCTCCTAAGACTGGTCAAAAAGTGCAGAATGAGGGTGCAAAAATGCAGTGTTCTATTGCAGGAAACTTTTGGAGGCTTTCCTCAACTCCAAATTGAGCTCATGGTAGCTCATTGGAAATATATTCTAGTATAGTTATCATTTTACTTATCAAAAAATTCATGTGGACACTCCAGCTAGGAGAAAATTGATTTTCCTAGGGTCACTCTAGAAGTGCAGAAAACCTCTTGTAGCACATGTATTTTTGACATTTATCCCAAACCATTATACCTGTGTAAAACCTGAAGGAGGTTATTCTTTTTTGAACTATGATGGACAAACCCCTCTCTCACGTTTATTAAATTCATCTCTATTTGGTCAGAAACATACTTTGAAGCAAAACTGGCCCTATGAGTGGCAAATGATTTGACTCTTGGAATGACTTCTTGAAAAATGATGAAGACATTATGTTTATGAGCTAAAATGACCTGATACTTACTGATATGACCTACCTTATTCCTCCTCTTCTCAGATGTCTCTGATTCCATAGAAAACCCTAGCTTAGTGGGAGAGGAAATTAAGGTTTAGTGCTTGTGTAAAATGATGATTTGGGCACCCTTGGGAAAAGACAACTCCCTTTGAAATTTGATCAATTGATGAACTAAAAACTCTTGCACTTTGACATGTGCTTGTTTGGCATGTGGAACTGAGGTGGCAGCTTTTGGGAGACTGAGTACTTACTACATTTGAATTGACATAAAATTACATGGATAAAAATAAAATTACATCTTGGAATGAAACTCACATTTGAAATTAAAATTACATGATGAAATAAGAATTTCTCTTTACAAATCATCTTCACATGGTGAAGAGATTTTATTTGATCACCCTTTACTTGTTGGCCTTATGCAATGGAATGGAGTTTTATTGGACCATGAAAACCCTAGAAAACCTAATGATGACCTTGACAAGATTGTACTCCATGGTGACATGACATGATGAATTGAATTTATGGATGATGTACAATCAACAAGGTATGAAAGTGTGCCAGCAAGCAAATGAATTTTAAGGAAGAGTGATGTTTTTGGACTAGGGCTACCATCAGTGACTAATTTTTTGCATGACCTAGTGGAATGATAAAAAAAAATGAGTGGGACCCCTAATATGAATATGAAAAGAGTATATTTTGATATCTGATGGCAGGATGCAAATACTAACACTAACAGTTCCGATGATAGCCATGTTGAGTTGCCTAGTGAGAATGAGGATGATGTTAAGCTTCTTAGAGCTGAGTATGAGTCTATGATGATTGTTATTGAAAAATTATCTGTTGAAGTTATTAGAATATCAACTACGTACAAAGATCAAGAGAAGTTGTTTCATATCTGTAATGCTAAGGAGGTTGAGCTTAATGAAGAAATCATCAACCTCAAGACCCAGTTAGAGGAGTTTAGAAGAGATTATGGATAGCGAAAAAAAAAAGAGAAGGGGGGTTAAGTTAAACAACTTGAAGATGAATTTTTCATGTTGAGAAAGCATATTGAAGAAAAGGAAAACCAATTAAAGCAGGAGAAGAGCACCAATGCTTTGGAAAATATGCTAGGAAACCAAAGATATCTTTTGATCAAATATGGTATTGGATTTCAAAAGGGAGAGTCTAGCACGCAAGCACATATAAAGAAGAAAATTGTAGCAAAAAATGGTACAAACAAGAGCGAAAAAAGAGGAAAGCAACAACAAATCCATCAACGACCTATAAGAGAACCTAGAGAAGCACCCATGTCAAGAGGATCAGTTGCTCCTAGGGTTAAATATTGTGGCAAATATGATAGATTTCAAAGGAGAAGCAATAATCCATTTTATCCTATAATGGATGATGTAGAGTGTTACATCTGCCACAAGTTTGGACATATTGCAACTAATTGAAGAGTCACAACTTTCAAATATAATCATCAGTATGTGTAGCGAAGGAGATTAGCCAACAAGTATACTAGTTCCTTTAATGGTTGTTGTTTTTCTTGTATCCTATTTGGCCACATGGAAGTTGATTGCATATTTAGCCCATGGAGGAGAGGCATGTATTATGAAAGGCAAATATCTAGCATGATTAGCATATGATTTGATCCCCTTGCATCATATTTCAGTCATGTGAAGTGTTATACCTGTGAAAACTTTAGTCCCATGGGAAGAGATTGCATGTTGTTTGGTTCCTCAAGGCAGATCCAACATAATGAGAATATGCCATTCAAAGTAGACCTAGAAGAAAGATATAGGATGATATGTAGGAAAAGAAGCAGCCTAGGGTCATGTGGAAGAAGAAGGAGCAATAACTCGTGAAGTATAAAGATTAGCCCCCTCTACATTCCATAGTTATTTGATGCATATTCATCATTGACTACAAAAGTACATGAGAGGTGCATCACCTCAGGGGGAGCATGTGACAACCTGATGAAGATACTTGTACAAGTTGTAGCAATAACAACAACATGATGTGCTCATGACCCTCATTGCATATTCAAGGTCGCTAGATCAACCTGTGTATTGGAGGTATGATCAAGGAGGAGATATGCATGGTACTAGGGTTTCATGGCTTGTGTGTTATTTTTAGCTTGTTTTTTACTCATATGATTGCAACAACACCATACATTGTATCATGGGTGGAAGAGGCATGAGAATAAGCTCTAAATGTACATTTCATGACATATTTGGTGAGTTGGTTGAGTAACCCTAGCATGAAAACATATATGAGAGTGAGAGTCTTGTTTTTCTTACATGCCTTATAGTGGTTATCTTCTTTCAACCATGATTACCAAGTTATTGAATTCATTCACACTTCAATTGTTGACCAAGTCTTCAATACTCGTTGTTTTCATATTTATATGATGTTAGTTAACTAATTCATGATTCAATTCATATGAAAGAAAATACAAAAATTGGTAATTTGTTGATTCATTACTACAATAATGATTGAACCCCCCCTCTCAGTATTGTTCACACTTCCAACAATGTGCCACTTTTTTCTGTTGTTCTGGTTAATTGATCGGCGATCGCTTTTGATTATGTACCATTATGCTTGTGGGTTGCATTGCCATTTTAGACTAAAGCATCCCCTTTTTTTCGTTTGGAAGGTTCTCTATGATTTCTTCTTTTTCTTCCTTCATAAGTTGGGGATCAAAAGGTTGTTATCCTTTTCATTTGTGGGTGTGCCCATTTTTAATTTTTGGATTTTTTATTTCGTAAGGGTATGTGTTCTACAAGTGTCATGTGTTGGTAACATGATCAACATCTAAATGTCGTGTTTCATAATTTAGAAGGTACTAGATCCATTATAAGTTTTTATGTTTCAATTGAATGTTGGAAGGTAGACCTTTACTTTGGTCTATTTCTACATAGATTTGGAAAAGGTAAATAACCCTTTCTTTGTTCTCTCGAGGTCCATATTTTTTAATGACCTAAGGGTGTTCCCAATTTCCTCAAGAACTATGTGATCCCAGAAAGGAAGGGGAAGCCTCACCCATACTGGCATAGTTGATACCACCATTGTTGTGGCATCAAAATCTAGGAACCAAGGGGTAATGAAGAGCCTTGCGTTTCCTTAAAACTGGGGCCCTTCTTTCAATGCTCTCTCCATATCTTCTTGGGTATCGAACTAAACAATGAAGAAACCTTTTGAGAAAATGTATATGTTGTAATTTTTGGTCCAGGTTGTAAAAACTCATTGATGCAAAACATTTGGGCCAAAATCCATTGAATCTGCAAATCAATGCCTTGGATTGAAGGACAAAAAAAAAATTGATTTACCTTTGTAAGTTTACCTTCATGACATGTGCTTGTCTTTGTTGTTCAATAATGTAAGGTCCATGATTGTATTATGACAAATCCGATTTATTAAAGCCCTTTTCCCTCGCCACATCCTTGTAGGAAAAGAAGCTTGTTGGGTTCCTAACTCACGAAGCACCCCCTCGTAGCCTCAGATTCAAGTCGATGTTGGAATTTATTAAGATATTGTAATCCTGCAATTGAAAATGATCATGTAGCTTCTTCCCTTCATAATGGAGACGTTGTATATATATAATATATCCCAAAAAATTATTTATTTGCTACTTGAGATTCACCACATATTCCATACTTCAATCCCAAAAAAGGAAGGACTTCCCATTAAGTGATCTAATGAAGATTTGAAAGTCCTCCCCTAGTTTCAATTCGTCAAACCCTTCTCACAACCTAGATCAATTAGTACAAAGGGTTTTTTTCTCGTAGATCTGCATCATTTGGATATCTAGGGTTTTTTTCTCGTAGATCTGCATCATTTGGATATCTACATAGGTTGTGTAAACCTAGATCGGGCCTTATGTTCCAAGAAGACCAAAGAAAATGAACTAACGTGGACCATATCTAAACCGACGTTAGACATTGACTCCAAAAAGCACGTTTGACAGATTGAGAGATTCCCCACCGAGGAGGTATAAGTTGTTTCTTGAGTGGAGAAATTTGCAGGCTCAAAATAGTTGATGGATTGTTGTAACTCGATTTCTGCATATTCCACAACTGGTTCCACAACTGGAACTTCATTAGAAGAAATTTTCATTAAATTTGGAGCAAAATTGATTGGAAAATATGCCTGAACAAAAGAAAAAAAAAAATATATATATATATATATATATATATATATATATATATATATATATATATATATTAATTCTTTTTATCAATAATTATAATAATAATAATCAAATTAAAATTTTGTAAACCTTATTGCACATCTATCAACCTGAATAATTAATATTATAATTTGCTCTTATATTTATAATATTGAAATAAGATTAGGGTTTAGATTTGCTGTATCTAATCCAAGGCAGAAAAATCGTTGCTTTCCTCCACATACTAATCGGTTTTCTTTATTCAAAGGAAAGCTCGTCGGTGCCAGCGGGTGAGTGCTAGAGCGTGTGACACCCATTGGCTTATTTTTCAAGAATTTTATTCAAAGCTACAGTTCCATGGTTAGTGACTCACTGACTTGGTATTTTCAAACACAACTTTCTGAAACTAAAGCATCAAGATTTTTTTTTTCAGAAACTAAAGCATCAAGATTTACATACATTGAAATCCAGAGTAGAGACTCCGAAAACACTACATATAAGCCAGTTGTCAATGCCATTTTGCATAAACAAATTATTATTAAATTAAAATAGAATTTTCTATAACAGAATCAGTATACTATAATTTTACAGAAAATAAATTATTATTATTATTAATAAAAAATTTCAAATTTGTAGAGTTATATTGATTAAATTTATATTAATTTAAATTATTTCATCACTTATTTACATATAAGTGAATTAATCACATCTTCATGTTCTTTAAATAAAGTTTATTTTAAGATAAAATTCAAGTTAAAATGCATTGTGAGATCTTTTGTTTTTATTTAGATAAATACTATTAGATTACCACGTGTGTACATAAATTTTATTAAAATGTACATATCTTTTAATTTTGAACCTATAATTTAAAAAAAAAAAAAAAACACTTTTTTTTTTTTTTTTTTTTTTTTTTTGTCATAAAACCCACTCAAATAATACCTATAAATAAAATCATATTCATATTTCTATTTTATTATATGATAACTATTTTATATATAAACTTATTTAAATATTAACAAAATTATATAATATTATACCATCTTTATGTAAATTACCTCACACCATATGTACCGATCCTTATTATAAGTCAATATTCCAAATGGAACGTAACAATGGGCCAAACCACCAAATCACTAAGTTAAAGTGTATGTATAAATAATGCAAAATAATTGAATAATAGTTATTCTACTTACAAGGTAAGTAGATATTGCACTAAAAAACAGGAGAAATTTCGGAAGCCAGAAACCTAGGGAACCGAGTCAAGGCCAGAATTATATGGTAAATACTAAAATCTAATATGGAAACCATCTTGAGACGAGGGCGGAGATGTCAAGGTGATGATAAAATTTCGGATGGAAAGAATCAATAATTATATCTCGAGTATGTTGCCCAGCCCAAGAGTTACATGAGAGGTAATTATGTCAAAAATACACTATTATTATTATTTTATTTTAAATGTATTTATGAAAAGTCAAGTTATGAGAAATTGCAAACCTTTATGGCCAATTTACAGCCTATCATGTTATTGTCTTTTACATGGTTGCTTCATGTTTACATATTTTGAGGATGTTTCTGTGTTATAAAAAAAATGTCGGGTTTCTTTGTTTCTACATTTTTAGCTAATTCAAGTTTTATATAGTTTTTGGTTATAATAGGTTTTTATTATGATTTTATTTATTTTTTGTAGTTAGTTTTGTTTCGGTTATTTTTTTTTATTTTTTTTTGTTTCTTTGCATTTTTATGCTATATAGTAAATTTAGAAGATGAGGTTGTCATGGATGTAGAGACCTTTGTAGTTGCCAAATCTAAAAAGCTATCTAGGAAACAACCAAGGTGTTGACTTCTTTGAATAAATTGCAAGTGTAATTTTACCATAAGGTTTGTTTGAATTCTT
The DNA here is from genome assembly GCA_034641835.2 of Pinus albicaulis. Lineage (NCBI taxonomy): Eukaryota > Viridiplantae > Streptophyta > Pinopsida > Pinales > Pinaceae > Pinus > Pinus albicaulis. The sequence continues at coordinate 33,083,827 of CM076584.1, read as the reverse complement.
GGAATTTACTTCTTGTATTTTGTTTTGCTTGGGCTATTTCTCTTCCTTTTGCTTTGTATCTCTATTCCATGTAGGAAATCTGGAAGATGGGGTAGTCATGGATGTAGAGACCTTTGTAGTTCTCAAATCTAAGAAGCTACCTAGGAAGCAACCAAGGTGCACATTGCCTTGAGTAAATTTCAATTGTTGAGGGGTAATTCACATATAGGAGCTCTATGCATAATTGGAACACATATGAAGAAATTGTCAGCTAGTACCAAATATAGAGAATCCAAGCCTTAGAAATACTAAGTAATGGAATAATATGAATGTAGTTTTTTAAGAGATGTTCAAAGAGATTGTGAAAGACTATGGACGTAATTATGTAGAAGCTATTGAGAGATAATATGAACATGAGAGCTAGTTTTATAAGAGATGAAGTTAGGAAGGAAGTGCTATTGCAACCAGATGAAGTTATTCTATAACTCAATAAAAGTTAATGCTCATAAAGAATACCATGCCTCTCTTGATGCTAAAATTTGTACCATAAATTAATAAATATATACTTAAGCATTTAGTTTTTTTTTTGTTATGTTTTGACTTTTTTTTTCTTCATAAAATTGCATTTTAAATATATATAATTAGTTTGTATTTAAACTTGTCTTAAACATTATGGATATATAGTTTATATTTTTTTTGTTGGTTGGTCTCCCAAATAGTTGACAACTAAACTTACTATATATATATATATAATAGTCTCCATTAATTAATAAAATCTAAAACCTAAATAAAAAAATAAAATAAAAAATATTAACTTTTAAGTTATATATACAATAAACTTCAAACCAATTAACTTTGCAACCATTAGTTTGTATTTTTTTTTTACCACAAATTATCTACCCAAAATATCTATGATGAAAATTGAAAAATCATGGTGTTCTACTTATTCTAGGTATGTAATGAGAAATATTTGTATTACAAGGATTTATGTAATAAATTTTCTCTTTGTATTACATGAAATTAACACAATGTTTTCTATTTTATAATAACTTAATACATGTAAATCATTGAAATTTAGTTGTAGTCATTGGGAAAGTATTGCCTGTAAATAATTCTAGAGCTTTTATTTGTATGAGAGTAAATATGTTTGATTTTTATATGGGGTGAAAAAATTAGAATATAACATATATTTTTATATTTAAATTTATGTGGATTGCATATTCAATTTTAAATATGAAGATTATAAATTTTGAAATATTTTAAAAACATGAATGAAAAGTCAAACAATTGAGCTAAATTATTTTTATGAGATATTTGGCAACATATATAAAAAGTTTTAGAAATATTGTTTTTGATTTATGAAACATTCTTATATCAAATTATAAATTTAATTTATTCAAAAAATAAGAACATATTGGATATATCAAATTTAAATAAAAAAATGAAATATAAGCAAAATCAAGTTCAAAAGAAAGAAGTTTTTAAAATAGTCATATGAAATCCATTGGCTTGGAGCCTATATAATTGTAAATAATTTTTATAATTTATAAAAATTAGGCTAATTAGATTTTTTTTTTATTTTTGTTTTAATTTGGTGAGAATATTATATATTATTATTTAAAATATGTTTTCAAATATATAAATAAATTGGATGTGCTTCAAAAAAAAATTTAACATTAAAATTAAATAAATTATAAAACTCAACTTTTCTATTCAAAAAATAAAGGCTAAATTTTGTACAAAATCCATCTAAAAAGATTAAAAACTTGTAAAAAAAATTAATAAGTGAGAAAAAAGCATTAAATTATAAAAAAAAAAAATTATAAAAAAACCAAAAACTTTATTGGGCAATCGCCCAATCACCTGAAAAGGTTATTACACAACTAATTTTAAAACTCTTTATCTATTGTATATACATGGGATTAACACTGACGGTGGAGAAGATTCCTTTTCTAAATTCAAGGAGATTGTCGAACACGATGGTCCATCGAGAACCCAACAGAATAGAAGCGCGAAAAACCTTGAGACTTGATTCATCGTTTTTCAAAGGTCAAACCGGTCAAGAAGTTTAGGGTTTGTGGAAGAATGAGGGTGAATACAATCTTCTAAAATTGCTGGAAGTGCTGATCTCCACCCGAGTGTCCCACCTTCACTTAATAATGTTAGAAAAGTGCCATGCGTCCTAGTATATGCTGCTATGGTGATGGTTGTATAAGTTTCGTTGTTTGTTGTTGGTTTTATGTGACAGTTGTAGTTTGTATGGTTTATTGGTTGAGTGCAGAGGTTAGTATTCTGTAATGTCATGTCTATTGAGTGAGTTTATTGTTGAGTGAGACAAGTTGTTACTGTATATGTTGAGCATATTACACAATTAGTGATTGGAAAGACTCGGGAGTGGTGGCTTGGCTTTTATCTAACGGGTTAGAAAGACTTAAGTATTGGATCATCTAGCAAGTGGTGGCCTACATAGTTGTGGTAGTGGTGGCTTATAGTAGTGGCCTTCAAATTTTAAGAAGTGGTGGATTCTTATAGGCAGTGACTTGGAGCGGGTGTTGTTCATAAGATCAACAAGTTGTGGTTTGCACAGTAGTCTTCAAAGTTTATGAAGTGGTGGATTCCTATAGGCAGTGACTTGGAGCGGGTGTTGTTCATAAGATCAACAAGTTGTGGTTTACACATTAGCTGTGGCCAGTGCATATGTAACTCAAGATTTTGATTAATGAAAAGAAAACTAAGCAAATCAAAAACACATGGTAGTTTTCTCCCTTTGGGTTTCCACCTTACATCATATGTCTTCATGTGTTGATTTCATGTTTATTGATGCTTATAGTTTATGGTTGATGATGCTAGTGTGTTGATGGTTTGCTTTCATATTTATATGATGTTGGTTAACTAATGCATGATCTAGTTAATGTGAAAGAAAATACAAAAAATGGTAATTGATGATTCATTACTACAATACTAATTTAGCCACTTTTTCCTGTTGTTCGGGTTAATTGATTTCTTTTGATTATGTACCATTTTGCTTGTGGGTTGCATTGGCATTTTAGGCTTGAGCATCCCCTTTTTCAGTTTGGAAGGTTCTATGTGATTTCTTCTTTTTCTTATTTCATTAAGCGGGGATCAAAATGTTGTTATCCTTTTGATTTACGGGCTTGACCCTTTTTATTTTTTGGGTTCTTTATTTCCTAAGGGTATGTGTTTTACAAGTGTCATGTTTGGTAACATGATCAACATTTAAATGTTGTGTTTCATAATCTAGAAGTTGGGTCCACTAGAAGTTTTTATGTTTGAGCTTACTATTGTCAGGTAGACCTTTACTTAGGTCTATTTCTACACAGATTTGGCGAAGGTAAATAACCCTTTCTTTGTTCTCTTGAGGTCCATCTTTTTGAATGATCCAAGGGTGTTCCCAATTTCCTCAAGAACCTTGTGATCCTACAAAGGAAGGGGAAGCCTCACCCATTCTAGCATTTTTGAGACTACCATTGTTGTGGCATCAAAACATAGGAACCAAGGGGTAATGAAGAACCCTGCATTTCCCTAAAATTGAGGTTCTTCTTTCAATTCTATCTCCACATCTTTTTGGGTATCAAACTGAACAATGCAGAAAGCTTTTGAGCAAATGTATATGTTGCAATTTTTGGTCCTGGTTGTAAAAACTCATTGATGAAAAACAACTGGGCCAAAATCCATTGAAGTGCAAATCACTGCCTTGGATTGAAGAATAGAAAAAAATTGATTTAACTTTGTCAAGTTTACCTCCATGACATGTGCTTCTTGTTGTTGTTCAATAATGTAAGGTCCAAGATTGTATTATGATAGATCCAATTTATTAGAGCCCTTTTCGTGAGCCACATCCTTGTAGGAGACAAAGCTTCTTGGGTTCCTAGCTCGTGAAGCACCCCTTCACAACCTTAGATTCAAGCCGATGGTGGAATTTATTAAGATATTGTAATCTTGCAACTGAAAATGATCATGTAGTTGCTTCCCTTCATGAAGGAGACTTTGTATATCTATAAGATATCTCAAACAATTCTTTATCTGCTACTTGAGATTCACCACATATTCTAGACTTGAATCCCAAAAAAGGAAGGAATTCCCATTACGGGATCTAATGAAGATTTGAAAGTCCTCCCCTTTTTCAATTCTTCAAACCCTTCTCCCAACCTAGATCGGTTAGTACAAAAGGGTTTTTCATGTAGATCTGCATCATTTGGATAGTTACATAGATTGTGTAAACCTAGATCAGGCCTTATATTGTTCGAAGAAGACCAAAGAAATGAATAATGTTAACCAGATCTAAATCGACTTTAGACATTGACTCAAAAAGCATAATGTTTACCAGATCTAAATTAACTTTAGACATTGACTCAAAAAGCATGTTTGACAGTTCAGAAGATACATCCCATACACGCTCAGAATCATTGATCGATTGTTACAACTAGATTTCTACATATTACACAACTAAAACTTAACATCTCAAAAAATTGTTGCTGTCCTCCACATACTAATCTGTTTTCTTTATTTGAAGTAGAGCTTGTCGGTGGCAGCCGGTCAGTGCTAGAGCGACAGTGGACACCCATTGGGTTATTTTCTATGAATTTTAGTTGACTAATAGCTTCAAGTGCCCACTCACTTTGTATTTTCAAACACAGTTTTCTAAATTTAAAGCATTAAGATCTCCATACATTGAAGAATATTTTTAGACGTGTGAAACAAATCCAGGGTAGAGATTCCGAAAGCACTATCTAGAAGCCAGCTGTCAATGCCATTTTGTATAAAGAAATTATTATTTTTATTATTAAAAAATTAAAATAGAATTTTTTATAACAGAACCCTGGATCTGTTTTTCCGCGGCTCTGTCGATCCCTGCCCCCTTCTTTCGGCGGCAATTACTTTACCCAGTCGACCAGAGCAGAGCACAAAACCAATGGTTTGGATTTACTATGGAAAAGCGAGGCAACTGGTACCCATTTCAGTGGTAAGAACTGCAAGTGGTCTCATCTAATGAATCTGACCGCTTTAAAGTTAGATAGAAGACACATATCGGAATCAATTATTGTTTGACATTTACAATTAAATTAAAGATATAATATATTCTGTCAACTTAGTTGACCCAATAGATATGGAAAATATTTTAATATAGATCATCCACTTGACTTGGTGGGTGGGCAAATATTTTAACATAGATCATTAATAGCCCATTAAAATTTGGGTGCATGTCAGTATAAACTAAAACATAAAGGTTCGAAGTCATTGTTAAATAGACAAAAAATCTACTCTTGTTAAAAGTTGATGATGTGACCTAAACGGGTATCAAATCTAAGTGATTTTGACTCAACTTAAATAATTTCCAAATCAAATTTAATATAATCTCTAATAAACTCAAACTACCTAATAAAAAAATAATAACCCATCAGCCAAAATTATCCAGAATCCCATAAACAAAGTCTGATAATGCTTAAGAGAATGAATAATGTAAAATAAAATTGATAATGCTTAAGAGAATGAATAATGTAAAATAAAATTAATATAGCAAGTCGCGTCAGGGATAGAATCGTGCCTTGTCCTATGGTGTGGGACTAATAATGTAGTCGGGCAAAAATGCTTTCCATGCTAAATGATGTAAAATAAAATTAATACAACAGGTCGCGTCATGGATATAATCGTGCCGAGCCTATATAGGCCGGACTAATATTTTTAAAGGCTAAAGAATATGTAGATATACATAATAATGAATAAATCGTAAAATAAGTCAGTTATATGTTATAATTTTTTTATATTATTAAATTTAAATATATTAATTTTATTTGAGAGTGTAAATTTTTGTGATTTATAATTGTTTAATTTTATGATAATAAATAAAAATTATATTTAAAAATAATTTTAAACAAAAAATAAATAATAAAAATAATTTTTTTTGGGGACTACTTTGAATTAATGTATGAAGATTTGAATTAATGTTTTATTATAAGAATGTTTTAACAATACATTTATATATTTAATTAAAAAATAAAAATAAAAATATTTATTTATTATTATGAATTATAAATGAAATTAATAATAATAAATATTTATTTTTAATTATAATGTGTTTTATTTTGTCAAGTTGTTTGAATTTGACTTTAACTTTGACCTTCGGCTTGAGAACCTAAAGGTGTGAAAATCAAGCAGGGATCACACACAATGCAAAATTCAACATTAAAAAAAAAAATTAAAAACTTACTCTAAGATTAATATCCTAAGGAGGAACTCATGTATGATCGATCATATACTATGCAACGTTTATAAGTATGGTTTTCGAATAGTTTGGAAACCATTGCGTTTGTGTTTGATTAACTCATTTTTCTCACGTGAATTATTATTATGCATATCTGTGCGGATATTCCACTTGATTTACAACATTTATGGTTTCCGGTACTTGTCTATAGTTAATTAAATTCCTCGAAGAAAGTTTGTGTATGCTGGAATACCTGCAATGTCCTTAACACTTATGACACTCCAACTGTTCATGAATTTGGATTCGTGCCTATGATTTTTGCGGCCACCTGCCCTCCTATCCACCATTCGGTTCGTGGGGGAAATCTACGGTAAGATTCAATAGGAAGATTACATAGGTATTACCCCTACAACCCTAACCGAATTTCTTCATTTTGCCTTGTCTGCACCATGGTTTCGCCTATGACCTTTGTAGTGGTATTGTGTTGCAAACTCGCTGCCCCTCACTTCCCGGTGTTGTAGCAGGTATGGGAGAGCATGGTTTATGTGTTAACAGTTTTACCTTGTCAAGGTCCGAACTTGGAAAGGGTTTTTCTACTAGTTCTTGCGTATTTGTGGACAGAGCTGCTTTATGCCCTTTCTCCGAAATTTGTGGAAGGTTACAAGGTTTTCACAAACAATTCCGGCTCTCGCAGGTTCTTGGGTCCACTCCACCTGCAAATCCTCAACCCACTCTTGGAAGAGGTCTTCCCCACCACGTCAGGTAATTCTTTTGTTTAGGTTTACCGGTTTCTTGCTCTCGAGTTAATTTATTTGAACCCTCAGGTATATAATTTCTTTGAGAAAAATAACACTTGAATTTCTTTGCTTGTATTTTGTTCCTTCAGCTCGGAGCTCGACACGTCGGAATAAGTCGTCGCTCAGGTAAGCAAGTTTAGTTTCTTTACCTCATCAATCTATGACTTACATGCATTCTTCTTTAATAATTGCAATCACTAAAGAACTTCACGGTTTGTGGTTGCAGGTAGAGTTTTCTCCACGATTAAGCTCAGGTTTTCTTGCAAGCTATTGATACAGGGTTACCCTTTCAGGTACCTCGTATCATTCTGCTCTCTTCAATCGAGACTTCAATCTTTACTTCGGCATGAATAATGTATAACACACCAGGGTTACGGATCTTAGAGACAGAGCCGTCGAGTTGCTTGTTTATTTCCTTTTCTGGCATGCTTATGCTGAACTCGGCTACATGCAGACTTTTCTAAATACTGTAACGTTTTTAATGGTCATGGTTTCATTAATTTTTAATGAGGTTTATTGTGTTTTCCTCAGGACCTGTTCTCTTGTTTATTGGAGTTTCGAACAGAAATTTCCCAACTCAGCTTTGTATAAATTATGGTTCTTTTTTGTATATACCTCACGGTCTTTTGTTTCAATCATAGAACTTTTCCCTACGAGGATTTTCCAATGTTACTGTGGAGGTTTATAGAAATCTTTAACGAAATGGAACTGTTTCCTTGTTTAGAATATAGTTCATTTTTTTGTTTATAAATATGTATCATGTTAATTGAATTTCATTGGTAATTCTGTGCCCCTAGCCAGACTGTTGATTGTGTCCTCCACTGTATTTCGATTCTCTTTTGTTGACTCCAATTTCTCAGCTTATACTCTGGCTTAGAATTTTTGTACTACACAACAATTGGGATGATAATTTTAATTTCAGACTTTTATTAGTTTTAAATATACCAACAAGTCGTTTTCTTTTCAACTTATGAAGATGATTGGACCATATTTGTCCCTGTCCGTGTATATAAAGGCAAGGAGTAATGATGTTTTCTGGGTCTAAGGTTCCCACCTTGAACCCTGAACCGACAGTTCACCTCCAGATAGCTCTAGATTAATAGGGTTTGTAGTCCAGCACTATACTTCTTTTTAAAAAAAATTATATCATATGTTTCAACAACATATTACATATTTTATTTTTCTTAGTTATCCTTATTTGACTATTTTACAATCAATTAAAAAATTTACAGATAACTATAAACATAACTATTTATGTAACATATTTTACACAGTTGTTCCTGTATTTTCTCTTTTACTGCAAAATACAGTTTTCCCTCCAGAATTTCCACACACACACATATATATACAGTATTCAATTCATTACTTTCGCATGTTTGTCTATTACAAATGCTATTTTCAATAATGCTAGTTAAACACATTACTTAGTGAATTTCTTGTAATAACTCTTATGTCTAAATCAACTGAATAAATAACTCTGGTCACTTATCTAAATTTGAACTCTGCTGATGATGTCCTTCCAACCATCAAGAGAGGCGATTACGTCCTTCTCTTCCCTCGTGCTCTAAACCTGAGAAGTATGGGTTGACAAAGATTTCTTGTGAGACCTCAGGACCCCAAGTCCAGTCTAATCCAGAAATCTTCAGGAACGCTAAGTGTTTTCCACTGGTCTCTACTAGCTTAGGAAATTCTTCACTCCCTTCCTTAGTTACTGAGAAGAACCCTTTTCCTCACTGGGATGTACCTTTTATCCTCAGAGGAAAAGGTAACTGTCCAGAACTATCCAACCACTCCTCAGTTCTTGGAATGCTTTTTATCATCAATATTTTTCCTTTTATGGAACTACTTTTCTATAACTAATTTTATTTCCAACAAAACAAAATTAATTCGTGTTTTTCAAATAATCTTTCTCCAGAAAAATAAATGTTTCAGTTTCCTCAAAATAATAACTAAAATGACATAATACTAGTTAAACAACTAGTTAATACTTAAGTCAGTTGTCTCAACTTCCCCCCTGGAAATAAACACCGTCCTCGGTGTTTCACTCCAGCTCAACAAATAATTCTAGATAAGCCTCACATACAAATCATTCGTCTTCCTAGGTAGCTTCATCCGAGCTGAAGTGCTTTGAATGCACTTTAACCTGGGTGATGACTCGCTTCCGGAGCATGATTTCTCTCTGGTCGAGTATACGTTGAGGTTCGACCAAAAACTCGCCATCCAACTCTACCTGCAATTAGCAAATTTGTAGTTAAATTCTCATAAAAATTCATGTTTCAAGTTAGGATTTCCTAATCTTATCCTACCTGAATGTTCTGCGAATGGATTACATGCTTCAGATCATGTATGTATCGCTTCAGTAGGGACACATGAAACACATTGTGTACCTGAATATGGCTGGGTAAAGCCAATCGATATGCCACAGGCCCCACCCTTTCCAATATTTGGAAAGGTCCACAAAACCTGGGAGCCAACTTGGCACAAGAGGCCCATCTTAAGGTGCTCTTCTTTGGTTTGATCCTTACATACACATGATCGCCCACCTCAAATTCTCGATAAGTCCTTTTCTTATCCAAGTATTTCTTCTGTCGATCTTGATAAGCTCTCAGGTTTTTCCTGATATTTCTTACTTCCAATTCCATCTCAACCAGCATTTCTGGTCCAAGAATTAACTTAGTCTCAAGGCTACTCCAATTAATGGGGGTGCGACATTGCCGTCCATATAGAGCTTCGAAAGGAATCATCTTAAGAGACTCATGATAACCATTGTTGTAGGAAAATTCAAATAGGTGTAAATATTCTTCCCATTTTGTTGGCTATTGCATCACGTACATGCGCAACATATCCTCTAAGAATTGGTTTACCCACTCAGTTTGTCCATCCGTCTGAGGATGATAAGAAGTGCTGAAATTTGTTTGGGTCCCCAGACCTGTAAACAAGGTTTTCCAGAATGCTGAAGTAAAATTCACATCTCTCTCTAAAATAAAATTCTTTGCAATGCCATGCAGTCTGAAGTTTTCTCTCATAAAAATATTTTCTATCTGTACAATTTTGTAAGTGGATTGTACAGATATAAAATGTATTGCCTTACTCGGTCTATCAATCACCACCATAATGGAGTCATTGTGCCTTTTCGATCGTGGTAAACCAGTAATGAAGTCTAGGGATATGACCTGTTGAAGCCTCGAAAATCGGGTCTACAACAAGGGGGATACCCACCCGGTCCGAACCTTGGTTAGCAGCTCCTTTTTCGTTTGGTGTAGTGGGTTTGACTGGGGATAATGGGACCAGTTTCCCAATGTATGTGTGTGTGTGTTGAGAATAGATATTTCCTTTCTAAAAAGGTTCCTAAGTGAAACGCTTTTATTCTATTTCTAATTTAATTATATGCAAATTGTATTCTAATTTAAATAGAAATATCTAATTCTAAACTAAAACTAGGATAAAATCTTGTTTATGTGATCTAAAATGATTTCGAATAACAATCGATAATAAATATCATTCAACTGTTATAAGAAAATAATTCAATAAAAATAAACCACTTCATATAAGAAGTTAGATGAAACAGTTGTGAAAAACATATCGCATAATAAGCTATTCATACATTAAGTATAAATAAATAATTATCACCGTACAAAAGTGCCAAATGATAACTTAAGCATTCAAGCATCAATATATAAATAACTGAACATAAATATCACTTTTAACACAGAAGCAGAATAGTTAAGAGATAAAAGTACCATTTATAACTGGTTCTACTCATGAGCTAGAAGTAATAATGACTTATATCTTCTTAATCCAACATCTACTAAGAGTACAAAAATGCAACATCAGTAGCAGATATTAGACACAGATATCAATAAATCTCGTTCCATTCATTCATCAAAACCTCCTCTGAGGGTGCAGAAGTGAATGTTCTGAGGATAAGTTTTTGACAAATTTCAGGACCCCTTCTCTAAATGCATGAGAATGGTTTAAATACTACTAACTAAATCTAATTATAGTTTATTACAAAAAGTTTAGGATTCGGTTTAAATGACCGTCCTTTTTCTAAGCAAAAATAAAGTAAAACTAACACTAAATCTAAAACGAAAATTAACAACTAACTATTTACGAATTTCGTCTTTGAATTTGCAAGCATCCAGCATTGATTTGAGAAGAGGAGGTTGGCCGACTTCAGATTTTAATTGTCCCGAAAAAATGGAATCGGCAAGTGTTGGTGCGATCTTCTCAGCAGAATTAATGATGCAATTAAGAGTACTGCATTGACTATGTGGTTTTACTAGACACGTCCAGTAAGAATCCCAGTTTAACTTTGTCAATCCTTGAATTGATTTTTCCTTCTCTTAAGCTTTCTGTTTCCACTCTGTTTGCAATTGTTGTGCTTGTGGTAGGTATCCTGGAATAGTTTTCGAAATCAAATTAACTTTGTGCAAATTTTCATTTACACAATCAGTAATGTTGCTTATCGCTGTAGCTGCTTCCTATGTTTCTTTTTCTACCCTTTGATCTGTGTATCCCAAATATTGAAGAGCATTTCTTTATGGATGTCATTGATAATTGGTGCTCCTACTCTTTTTCCTTCCTTTGTCTTTTGCCATGCCAAACAATTAGTAACTCTTTCATTAGTTAAATCATAATCATGTCATAATTTTACGACATGATTAGTTATTTTATCACTTTCTTGACAAAAAGAGTTCCACTGTGAAATATTTTGGCATAATATATCTTGTTGTTGCAGCAGTTGATTATTCAAAGAAATAGACTCTGAGATAAACTCTGTAAGCTTGGGGTCATCTTTATGCATTTCTTGGATATTCTGTATTTGTTTCTCTTTTTCGGCCAAGATTTTCTGATATCCGATCTGCATTTGCTGAAACTCTTGCTGTAGTTTTTCAAATTGTATCTGTGCTTCACTGTTCGCATGAGCTTGTTGTAATTGTTGTTGCAGAACTTGTATTTGGTCTTCTTTTTCATTCAATAATAGTCGTACCTCAGATGCTTTATCAATAGTTGCGGAGGCATAAGCTCCTATAATCTGAGATAATTTAGTAAGATTTTCAGTCAGATCCGTAGTAGGATCTTTCCATAAAACATCCAATTGTTCTGCATCAGTAAAGAGCGCACTTTCTAATTTTCTCTTCTTTCTTTGCTTCCTTACTACTGCTTGTTGTGAGCTATAAAATATATCCAGAGGAGGAATTTCCTCTATTTTAAGTACAAGCTCGGCAGAGGGAGTAATGAGTATATGTTTTGTTTCTGTGACATTGCCACTTATTTCTGTAACCAAACCTTTTGTTGTCTATACAGGAGTTTGTATGTTCTGTCCTTCAACATTAATCAAATAATTAAATGTTTCCCATTCTTTATCTAACTGAGTGCTGATGGATGGTTGTTGTACATTAAGAGGTGGAAGATTCAACTGTGGAGTAGTTGAAGTCTGTTGTTGTGATAGCTCTTTTGATTGAGCTGTATCCTTCACTGAGCCTTCACTTTTATCCTGATCAGATTTTTTAGAATGTTCAAAAATTTCTTTGTCAGAATTTGACTTAGACCTTTCTGAATCTGAGCTGCCACTGAGACTGACACTAGGAGTTGGTTCCCTTGCGGGTTCCAAGCGCAAATTATCCAAAGGAATAGTGGTCAATCTTCTTTCTCTATATATTTTAAACTCTTGAAATTCTTCTGGGGAGAACCGTGTTTGAGCTAAATGCAAAATTTCTTTAAATGAACATTTTTCTTGAAACATATCATCAAAAAGATCTTCTTCTCCAGAAAATACTCTTACTTTGACTGCAGTGGTGAAATTCTTAGCGACATCATACGGGTCGAATAGCCTTTTCGGAAACTTAAACAATTGTAAACATGTAATATTTTTTACTTCCTTAAACGCATGACCAACATCAAATAATGAAAATGCTCTGTAGGAAACAGGAAATTGTGGCCAGATGGCCTTCTTTTTATCCTTTAATTCTTTTGTCAAACCTCCCTCTCCACAGGTTTGGTATGCAATTTCCCGAGCTATAAGTTTATCCGGAACATACAAGGGTAGAACATGAGGAGAAGCAAACCTTCCAAAAACCCTCACATAGGTAAACAATTCTTCTCCAAACCATCTTGCGACGGGGAGAATGTCTACTTCTGCTTCAGGGGAGAACCTTGGAGCATCCTTATTATACAACACTCTGTACAGAGGCAACATTATGCCATGGAAAATTTTATTAAAATGAGGAATAAATTTTGATTCCCACAACTCTTTGTGATAGACATGAATGGGCAAGGGATCATGAATTGTCCATTGCCAACCCATTAAAGGGAACTTAGAAACAAAGCAGATTGAATCCATAACATAGGTAGATAGATAAAAAGGAGGATAAATCCTATGAGAGACAGTTCGTTTAGACCGGTAATTAAAAATAGTCGTGGCTAAGTTATCAGACAATATTTTAGCCCAGTCCACAATGGTAGCGTTAACATCAGCATTCAATAAGGGAAGCCATTCAGGCAAAAACTTATTAATGTTAGGCTTTCCAAAAAGCCTACATAACATAGCAACAGTAAAACAATATGGAGAGGTGAGTGAACCAGTACTGTACATACCGTGTTTATCTTTCTTCAGTGGTTCATCTCTGCTGGACCGTTCTTTAGTGCATTCCGCTAAGTTTGCATTTTCCTTGGCAAACTTCTCCATAAATTGTTTGTTGTAAGTTGCCTGAGGCTCCAGAAAATGATACATAAGCCTCAAATCTTCTGGAGTAAACGACCCGATGAGCTCTTGACCTTGAGTTCTAAATTTCCTGTCCATAATATCAGTGCTATCCAACACCCATTTGACCATGTATGTATACGGAAGAATTCTAGGTCTTGCTGCTATTCGGTGCAAAAATGAACAAGCCAGCTCTGTAAGAGATGCTTCAAAAGAATTACTTGAGCCTGCGGTAGCCACAACATCCATTACTCTTGGGTTTTCTTCTTCAAGCAAATTAAACATACCCTCCCAAGTGGTGATACTAGCATCTTTGTTGCAGGCAGTGTCTGCGTACAAGGAAGCCATCTCTTTATTTTCAGAACTCGGAGCTTTCTCTTTCTTTCTAGAACTCGGAGCTTTCTCTTTCTTTCCAAAACTCAGAGCTTTCTCTTTCTTTCCCATAATACTCTGAATATTGCTTTGTATAGTCTCTTGTTCTTCGCGCCTGCAGTTTTACGAATTAAGTGAGAATAATGATATGAGAAAGGTGACGGGATAGTTTTAAATGCTGAAGGCGTATGAAATATATTATTTAAATGTGAAATAACCTTTCAATCAAAACAAAATCCTTTTTCATTAATAATTGACAATCCGTTCATTAACTTGACATTAAAGCGCATAACGGGTCTCGATTTACGGAAAGATTTTCTTTGTACAACGAGCTTTAAGAATCTGCGATAATGCAATCTGCGATTTGCTTTGCAATATCGCAAAATCGCAACTTTCGCAAATCGAAATCATCGTAACTTTCACAAATCGCAATTTACGCAAATCGCAATCAGTAACATCGCGAAATCGCAATATCGCGGCATCGCAATATCGCGAAATCGCAATATCACAAAATATAACATATGAAAAATATCCGTTAATATATTTTCTGCGATATGCGATTTGTGACAAATATTTTAATACACAGTTATTGGATCGCGCTTATCGCAATTTAGAATATTCTGCTTTGCAAAAGATATCTTGTGCTTTTTTGTTGCGATGGATGCGATATTTTCTTCAAAGAAAGGTTTTATTCTAATATATCATAAACTTAAGTTTATCTAAAGATTTTCTAAGAATTTTTCTTAAGTTAATGATAGTAAGTTTTATTTGAAAAAAGAAAACAAGCACTAATTTAATTTTTTGGATTTTTTAAACTAAGGGTCCCCACTTATTTAGTATTATTACTAATATTAAATAAGAAGGGGGGTTGTTGTTGGCCACAACATGACCTCCGATTTATATTCAGGTACTGGTATGGGCTGCAATAATCCAGCTGGATGTCAGTGCTCCACCTTAACCCGTTGACACTCCAAAAATTTATTTAAATATTCAACAATGATTTTTCGCATATGAGGCCATAAATAAATTTTTCTAATTGACGTCAACATTTTCTGGTATCTTGGGTGTCCTGAATAATTTCTACGGTGATATTCATTCATTATCAGCTCCTTTAGATCCATTTGATTTGGTATATATATTTTCTTTAAAGGTTAGCAATTGTTCTTTGCTAACTCCATAATCAGAAGGTTTTCCTTGCTTTCTGGCCTCCTCCATTTGTTTCCATAAGAATTGATATTCAGGATCCTTCCGGGCTTCCTCTTTCACTTGATCTAGAAATTTGCATTCAAGCTAGTTATAGCAAAGTTCATAAACACAATGCATTTTTCTGCTTAAAGCATCCTTCACATGATTTTCTTTACCCTTCACATGCTGAATATTAATGTCAAATTCACTTAGGAAGGCATTCCATCTTTCCTGTCGAGATTTTAGATCAGCTTGCTTAAAGTAGCTGGTTAGGCTACTGTGATAAGTTTTTAATACAAACATCTTTCCCAACAGGTAGTGTCTCCATACCCGGAGTGCATGTACTACTGCTGTTAGCTCATGTTCATAGGATGAATATATTTTCTCATGCTCTTTTAACTTCCTAGATTCATAGGCAACCACCTTTCCTTCTTGCGATAAAACTGCCCCAACCCCTTCCTTACAGGCCGTTTGTACAAAACTCAAACTCTTTGTTGGGGTCGGCTACCCTCAACACTGGGGCAATGGTCAACAGATGCTTTAACCTTTCAAAACTGTTCTAGCATTCACTAGTCCACCTAAATATTTTTCTCTTCATATGCAAGGAAGTGATTGGAAAAGAAATTCTGGAGAACCCTTCAATGAACCGTCTGTAGTACCTAGACAATCCCATAAAGGATCGGATATCTGCCACAATTTGGGGAATTAGCCATTCCATAATTGTCTTAATTTTCTCCGAATCAACTGCTATCCCCTCAGCTGAAATTACATGGCCTACATTTGTTGAACTTGGCGTACAACTCGTGTTTTCTTAACATTTCCAACACTATTCTTAGGTGCTCCTTATGTTATTCCCGATTCTTGGAATAAATTAAAATATCATCAATCAATATTAGCACAAATTTATCCAAGAAATGGTGGAATATACTATGCATCAACCTCATAAAATGTTGTTAGTGCATTGGTTAGACTGAAAGGTAGTACCACAAACTCATAATGCCTGTACCTGGTATAGAAAGCAGTCTTGTGAATATCCTCATCTTTAATTCAGATCTGGTTATATCAAGACCTTAAGTCTATTTTTGAGAATATTGTGGCCCCCTTCACCTAATCAAACAATTCATCAATTCGAGGTAAGGGATATTTTTTTTTACTGTCAATTTATTGAGCTGTCTATAATCCACGCACATCTTCATGGTTCCATCCTTCTTCTTTACGAACAGTACTGGTGCTCCCCAAGGGGACACACTTGGGCGAATTTACCCTTTCATTAGGAGAATTTTGAGGTCTAAAATGGGCCTCCTAAGGAAAATGTACAATCAAAATTCACTTTATGAGAACCAATCACAATTTAGGGGATGAAATAATCCCTAATGGTTGAGGTGGCATTGCTTGAGTTAAAGGTACTTAATTGTCACATTCTCAATGGTGGATAAAAACTCACGCACTAGTACAAAAAGGCTAATTAATTACTAAAAAAATGACTAAAATTTTCATATAAACGACTATTTTTCAGTCAGTGACCAATAGTAGCTAATTTACAGTATCTTATAACATAACCAACTTTTGGTCGTTTTTAGCTTAGTCATTAATTGGTTATATCAATTTTGTTGTCTAATTGTATATTTGGTCATTAATTTAGTCACTGATTTAGTCATTGATTTGATCATTAATTTAGTCATTAAATTGGTCATTGATTTGTTCATTGATTTAATCTTCGATTTGGTCATTAATTGTCACAATTAATGACCAAATATACAACAAAATATATTACGATATGATCACCCGAGAAAGAAAATTAATGACCAAATAAATATGACCAAAATGTTGGTTGTGTTATAATATACTGTAAATCAGCTATTAATAGTCATATATATGCAAATTTTTGTCATCGTTTGAAACCAATTAATGACCGAAGAAATATGACTAAATTTTAGTCGTGTTATAAGATACTGTAAATTAGTTACTAATAGTCGTATATATGCAAAATTTAGTCGTCATTTGTAGTCACAAATTTATCATTTGCAGTAGTCATTTATTCATTATATAAACGACTAATTTAGTAGTTTATATTCCTTTCATTTACTTTCATTAATAATCATTATAAATAACTAATTTAATCGTATATTCATTTTAGTTGTGTTCATAATTAATCAATATAAACTACTAATTTAGTAGTTTTAAATTGATTTTGTGTTCATTATTAATCAACATAAATTAATTTGTATGATTTTAAAAATGTCATACAATGTGCATGTTCATCTAATATGAAAACACAAAGTCACATAATTTAATTACAATACTAAACAATATCAACTGCAACTATAAATAATTTCAACCACATAAAATGGTGGACTACAATTTACACATGAAATGGTGTTTCATCACTTCAAAACATTATCGTTTTGTTTTCAAGGCATTGCAGGTGAATTCACCAACTCTGAAGACTTGACCATCGGTCTTTATATGTGTGTCTTATGCGGGATATTGGCTCTAAGAGTATCACCGGACCAGTTCTCCTCTCTCTCTTTTTGCATTTGTCGCTCCAATGTTATTGCTCCCCTCTTTTTTCAATTCATGTTTCTTACCATCAATATTGAGTTCATTTTCTGAAAACAAAAGAAGATACAATGCATAGTGTAAAACATGAAAGACAATGAACACTAGAATATAAAATAAATTAGACAATAAATACTTTATACGACATATACCTCAACATCAACAATGTGAAAGCCATTTTTCCCTACACAAGTAAGAAACTCGAACAAATTTTCTTCATTGGGCAATAATTTCCACTATAATGTGGCCAGATAACCTGTATAAACAAAGAAAATAAAATATCACCATATATAGAAAATAACACCTTAGTAACTTAGTATTCAACTTTCAAGGAAAGCTTAGGAACAATTATATCAACTAAGTTATGCTAAAAATCTCAAGCTGTAGATAACTTGTGAAAACAAATAATCTAAGGTGTGATGTTTAATCCTTGTTGTTTTATTCAAAACAAAATTTCATTTTCTAATGCATGAACTTAGTCAAGTATATAAACAAAATGTACTCAAATAACAACATGAAAGTAAATTTTTCTGATAGTCATGAAAATATTTTAACACAAAATAGCTATAACAATTCCAATCAATATAGTGTAATACTAATTTCATCTTCAAGCTTTGGTTGTTGTTTATATGGACATGGTACTAAGTATTTTCAATTTCATAGTTAAAATACAAAAAAAAATCAAAAGAAACGTCCAAAATACAATCAAACAATAAAGAGAGGATATCATGGAATGGAAATTGCAATTATAAAAAAACATTTAACTGTCCACCAATGTCATGTCTGGAATTCCTAAAACATTTTCTTGCCCAAAATAACCATGAGGTGAAATAATCAAAACATTAAAAAACCATAGGAATTCCTACTAGAAACATTTCCAAAGTCAATGGCTTGGGTGTCTAAGTTATCTCTAATAGCGAATGAACCATATCCAAGACGTGATATGCATCGTCTCCCCATCCTTTTTCCAATCACATTTCCTGTAACCTACCCACAACAGAGTCAAGTAACAATCAAACAAAGACATTGACATTTTTTTTAATCTTTTATATCTATAAAATTTGAATATGATTTGTTTCATGAATATATTAATTCATATTCAAAGTCTTCCTGACATATGAGAAAGAATCAATCAAATAGGACATTAGAAAAATCGACCTCAATGAGGTCCTCAAAAAATTTCTACAATATCAATATTTTTCTTGTTGTGATATCTTGGGTAGAAAAAATAACATATCTACAAAAGAAAAATGCATAAATTAATTATGGTCAAACTTTGTATATGGTGTATTATTAAGCAGTTTTTTAAGATGTTCCTCCGCCTTTACCAAAGTGAATTGTAGCTTGGTTAAACTGTGTATCCTTTCATTCAGCATCAATTTCTGCAAGATAAATGTCACACATTATTCTTTCCCATTTCTCAACATGCTACATATGATAAATTGAAAGCTGCATAAAACCAAGAGCAAACCCTTTTCTAACCAAAACAAACAAACAAACAAACAATATCTCTAATAAAACTTCATTATAATATTATAAAATGAAAAGACAATAGACCATTTTTGTTGTTTGAATTTGCCTATTTTGTTATGAAAGTGCTCGAGCTTCAAGAACCAACAAATGTGAGGGAAGTCGTAAATGTGAAAAAAATTATGTTGACCTAATTTGTAGACTTCTTCAAAATTATGTGAATGATGTCATTTTCGGATGTGGTAAATCTCATAATAATAAATGGCATGTATTCTAATAAATTACATTGCAATGACTACCATGGGCCTTCATGGGTTATAGGTCCTCAGTATCTTAATCTCGATGATGAAAGAGAGATGGAAACGAAAAGTATGGGTAGTCCTAGTTTGTATGGTGGATATCTTCAAACCAAGGTCGTCATCTCAATGAACCTAGGTTTTGACATGGTAAACCTAGATCTCGTCTTCACCCAATTTCATTCCATCATACTTTGTTAAGACTCAAGAGGACATAATGGTCCTTCAAATTATAATAGGGTTTTTGAGGTTATAAATAAATCTTATCCAAATCAAATGGATTTTTGGTCTCCAAGAGATATGGATAATTTAATTGATAACAATTATATGTTTTTTTCCCAAGATTCAAATGTAAGGATACATTTTGTGGATTTTACTAATAAATAGAATGAGAGAAACAATCCAAGAGGAGAATCTACTTGTCATTGTGATTAAAGAAATACTCGGAGATAATAAGACTATTTAGGTTCAAATAAAAAATGGTGTTGATTCTTGTAGCTCCTCAGTTGTTGGTAGTTTTTATGGTAGGAATTTCAGTTCTTTAAGGGGGGATCCTTCAACAGAATTGCATATATCTTGTTCATATCACCCAAAAGAAAAACATAATCAACAAAGAGTAAATATATCAAGTTTAGGGCAAATCCTATTTGTATAGTTGTCAAGCTTATAGTTCTTTTTTACTCTATTATAACATTGTTGAGACCACCTACTCTACAATAAAAAATGGCAGAGGAGACATTAGTCATACCTACCCATGGTCTCTTGTAGGCATGATAGAAGAATAGGTTGAGCCATTAATTAGAATTGCACATATATTGAGGAAATACAATTCATTATCTAGTTAACCAATTGCACATTGAACCCTATATGGATGAGTAGCCCTAAATAAAGCCAATTTTCTCTATCATATGCCTTGGAAAGAAAAACCAACATTGCTTGTAATTTCTTGGTTTCATGTTATAAATTCCTTTTTGGGAAACTCCTATTCCATAATGGATTTGTTTCCCACGAAGGATGCTAAATTTTTCTAATGACATGAAATCAGCTCAGTGGATTTTGACCCTACATGACCAAGGAACTCAGGAGCCTTGGGCGCATCAACAATGGCATCCTCTAATGAAAATAGTACAGTCTCCAACCTAGAAACATCAAAAGTATATATAGTTATAATTCATAATCGCAAATGACCATAGACTGTAGCAGTCCTTAAATAAATTCAAACTTGAATAAGAACAAACACAAAATTTAACATTACCCTTCAGTAAATTGTCCTTGATTTAGAAATATAGGCTTAGACTTGCATAAATGTGTAAGTAGATTCCCTAGAATATCAATTTCAATATCTTTCCTGAAAAAATAATCTAATATCCAAAGCAAAACCATAGTTGAATGGAACAATGGTGCTTTAAGGTCATCTACACAAAAATTTGCCTCCAAATCTCTCACACTGGATGGTATGTCATGAAAAATTAAGAAAAAGTCACAGAAAATTGTCGACTTCTCTAAAAGAAATAATGAAAATGCATGGAAGCTTTGTAAAGGAATAAGTTTGAACCTCAATGAGTTGTGAAATCAAAGTTCTTTGAGAAGAATGTTCTTACAATTGAAATTCAACATTTGTAGTCTTCGCACCTCTGTCACCTGATGAGTATGAATTCTTAAACTCTCTTATTCCATTATCCAAAAAATTTCTTTCTTGGACACATTATTTTTCAAATAAATGATTTTCTACAACATAATTCCTTGTCAAAATTTCATCCCTCATACCAACTGGCATCCGGTCAGAACTTCAACCTGAAATCGGACTTGCAACTGCTCGTCTATTACTCAGAATGTGAATGGTGGAATATCTGCTAGATCACTCTTAGCATATGGCAGAGGCTGAGCCCTCCCTCTTATTCCCTTGTCAAGGCCTCCCCTAGGACCAAGATTCAAGTGGCCATCATCAAAAGCTCTGTGTGTCGAAGGGGTTGGCATAGACTGATTTTCAAATTGAGCCCTATCCACAATTCGAGCATCTTGACTGGTGAATCCACGATAACATGGTCCCATATGGGGTTGTGGCCCTTTAATCCCACCCATATGTGGAAGTGAACCTATTTTTGCACCTTCCATGTAAGGTGGCATCGCAGGTCCTCTCACACCATGATCAAGTGGTGTCACAAGTCTCCAACCTGAATGTCCCATATTGGTACCTCGAGAGCAGCCTCCCTGTCTATGTAGTTCTTGTATAACATCCTGATGCACTTCCTCTATTTTCTTGGGGCCCTCAAATTTCTTCCTTTGTTTCCATCCATTCCTCCTCGGATCAATCAGATCCTTCAACATGAACCTCAGCCTAGAGGGAAGCCCTTGGTTATTGGACATTTTTGTCATCCTATCGAAGTAAGCATCAATATGTTCCTTGGCCTTTGAATGGTCAATCATATGACCAATAATGCTCATCAGTTTTCACAAATCTTCAACATTTTCCTCCTCTGGATGCTAAAATTCACCAATTAATTTCTTGATGCATGCATGCATAACTCTTTCGGTCAGTATACTTTCTTTATAAAGCTCACCAATAAACCTTATATTTCCTAGCATTCGTCGTCATGCTGCAGCCTTCTTCTCCCATCTTTCTTCAGCTGAAAGCCTTTTTTCACCATGCTCTTCTGCTTTCTCAGCCTCAGCCTCTTCTCTTTCATATTTTTCAAGTTCTTCTTGACATTTTTTCAAAAGAACTCGCTTGAAAACAACCTTCTCATTATGTTCATAAAATTATGGTATTCCTACAACAAGCTGAATTTTGCATACATTTCATAAAAAGCCAGCTCCATCAAGGCTATGTCAAATATTTGAGATATTATACCATGAAGACATGATGCCAAGTCAATATTCACTTCTTTGACCTGTTCAAAAAGTTTCCCAAATTTTTGGGGTGTGTTGAAGCCTAGAAAATCTCTGCTTCAAACATCGGGGAAAACCACCCGGTCGGGACCTTAAGACAACTCCTTTTCCGTTTGGAATGGTGGCTCCGACTGGATTTAAAGGACCAGTTTCCTTGTAATTAAATGGATTGGATTGGATGGGTGGAAATGGTACTAAACTAACTGAAATAAAACTATCTAATTTAAGCTAAATACTGATAAAGAAACTCTAATACTAACCCGGGTAGTTATATGTGAATACAACTTAAGATTGTTTCAATTCAACAGTAACCATGAAAATGTATTATTAATCAAATTGAAATGTGCAGAAACAAATAAAGATAACTCTGTTTAAGAAATTAAACATAGTTATATAAACATATTGCATTCATCATTGTATACCATTTACATGTAACTATGAAAAATAACGTTTCAATTATACTCAGAAATGATATATAAAAGGAAGCGTTGTGAAAACAAATACATATAAATGATAGAAATTTTAAGACGAATATCATAGGACAAAAGAAATCAACAGTAAACAGATAGAAATACCTTGCTCATCTTGATGACTTCAAATGCAATCTGATACTCTATCCAGTAACTTATAATGCAAAATCAAATTCCAAAGGTACAGAAATGAAACACTCCAAAGATAATTCCGCATGAAAATCACCAGATGTGATCCTTTTCAAAAAATATATAAGACAATGGAGTACAGAAATGCAATCTCCAAGTCCAAAAATATTAAGATCCAGGACCCCTCTCTAAATGCATGAGAGGGGTTTAAATAATACTTAACTAACTCTAAAAATAGTTTATTACAAAAAATAAGGATTCGGTTCAATGACCGTCCTTTTCCTAGGCTAAAATACAGTGAAATTAAAACTAAATCTATCTATCTATGAACTTGATCTTTGCTCTTGCAGGCATCTAGCATATTTTTGAGAAGATGCGGTTGACCGACTTCAGAATTCAACTGTCCTGAAAAGACAGAGTCGGCAAGCGTAGGAGAAATCTTCTCTGTTGCATTGATGATACAATTGAGTGCACTGTGCTGACTGTGTGGCTTCACCAAGTACATCCAGTATGAGTCCCAATTCAATCTTGTCAGCCCTTGGATGGATTTTTCTCTTTCTTCTGCCTTTTGCCTCCATTCTGCTTGCAATTGATTTGCCGGTGGGAGATAACCTGGAACAGTTTCAGAAATCAAGTTAGCTTTGTGTAAATTATCATTTACACAATCAGTGAGAGTGTTTGCCGCTGTAGATGCCTCCTCTGCTGCCCTTTCTGCTCTTCTGATTTGTGCATCCCAATTATTAAACAGTATTTCTTTATGGCTCTCGTTAATGATGGGTGCACCAGCTTTTCTGCCTTCTTCTATCTTTTGCCATGCTAGATAATCATTGATCTTTTCATTAATCAAATCATAATCATTTCGTAAATCTACGACATGATTTGTGATTTTATCACTTTCTTGGCACAAAGAATTCCATTGCAATATTTTTTGGAAGAAAAATTCCTCTTGTTGCAGTAGTTGATTGTTCAAAGAGATGGTTTCTGAAATGAATTCTGGAAGCTTAGGATCATCCTTATGCTGTTCTTGGATTTCTTGAAGTTGTTGTTGTAATTCTTCAAGTTTTAATTGTGCTTCCTTATTGGCCTGTACCTGTTGCAATTGCTGTTGTAGAGCCTTTATCTGTTCTTCTTTTTCATCCAACAAAAGTTGTATCTCAACTGCTTTATCAATTGTTGCAGAAGCATAAGCTCCTGTCATCTGAGTTAGCTTAGTGAGATTACGAGTAGGCTTTGTAGCAGGATCTTTCCACAAAACATCTACTTGTTCTGGTTCTGTAGCAATTGCGCTTTCTATTTTTCTCCTTTTTCTCTGTCTCTTCACTACTGCTTTGTATTTTGGGCTGGAGAATACATCTAGAGGAGGAATTTCCTCTACATTGAGTACAATTTCAGAGGAGGGTGTGATTGGTATGTGCTCTGTCACTGTGGCTGTGCTGCTTGTTCCTGTGTTCAAAACTTTGGTTATCTGGACAGGGGTCTGTACATTCTGTCCTTCTATATTAATCAATTGATTAAAGGTTTCCCATTCTTTATCTAACTCAATGGTGACTGGCTGTTGCTGTACATTGGTTGGAGGAGGATTTGTTTGTTGAGGAGTCAAAATTTGCTGTTGAGCAGGTTCTTTAGATTGAGCAGAATCTATAATGGATTCTTCCATTTTATCTTCCTTTTCTTTAGACTTATTGGAGTGTTCTGAATCTCTGTCAGATTTTGATTTGGATTTACTTGTACTTGAATTGCCGTTAAGACTAACACTAGGAGTTTGCTCCCTTGCGGGCTCTAAGCGTAGATTATCCAAAGGAATAGGAATTAGTCTCCTTTCTCTGTACAACTTGAATTCCTGAAAATCCTCTGGAGATAGCTGCTCTTTAACTGAATTCAAAACCTCTTTGAATGAATTTCTTGCCTGGAACATATCATCAAAAAGATCCTGTTCCTCGACAAATTCCCTTACTTTGATTGCATTGGTAAAATTCTTAACAATATCATTTTGGTCAAATAACCTTCTTGAGAATTTGAACAGCTGTAGGCATGTAACATTGCCTATCTCTTGAAATGCATGACCAATATCAAATAGTGAAAATGTTCCACATTTTATGGGAAATTGTGGCCAAATGCCCTTTTTCTTCTCTTTTAAATCTTTTGTCATACCTCCCTGGCCACAGGTCTGATAAGCAATTTCCCGAGCTACAAGCCTATCTGGAACATATAGGGGTAAAACACGGGGAGAAGCATAACTTCCAAAAACCCTAATATAAGTGAACAATTCTTCTCCAAACCATCTCGCGACGGGGAGAATATCAACCTCTGTTTCTGAGGATAACCTTGGGGCATCCTTATTATACAATGTTATGTACAATGGCAGCATTATTCCATGACAAATTTGGTAAAAATGGGGGACAAACTTAGACTCCCACAGTTCTTTATGGTACACATGAATGGGCAAAGGGTTGTGGATAGTCCATTTCCAGCCCATTACAGGGAATTTAGAGACATAGCAGATGGCGTCCATGACATAAGCAGATAAATAAAAAGGCGGATAAACCCGCTGGGAAACATTTCGTTTAGACCGGTATTGAAAAATAGCAGTGGTGAGATTATCAGATAGGATTTTGGCCCAGTCTACAATTGTAGAATTAACAACCGCATTCAACAAGGGAAGCCATTCAGGTAAGATCATATTTATGTCAGGCTTTCCAAAAAGCCTGCATAACATGGCAGCAGTAAAACAGTAAGGAGAGGTAAGCGAACCCGTGCTGTACATACCTTGTTTATTCTTCTTCAATGGTTCACTTCTTTTAGTCCACTCCTTTGTGCATTCTGCCAAATTCGCGTGTTCTCTGGCAAAATCTTCCATGAATTTTTTGTTGTAAGTCGCCTGTGGTTCTGGCAGCTTATACATTAATCTCACATCTTCTATGGTGAATGACCCAATTAGCTCTTCGGATGGAGTCTTGAATTGCCTATCTGAAATATCAGCACTGTCCAGGACCCATCTCACCATGTCTGTGTATGGGAGAATCTTTGGCCTTGCTGCTATTCTATGCAGAAATGAGCAAGCCAAGTCTCTAAGAGTTGCTTCAGACGAATCCTTGGAACCTGCTGTAGCTACAACTTTTATCACCATAGGGTTTTCATCTTCTAACAAATTGTACATTCCTTCCCAAGTGGATATGCCGGCATCCTTGTTACAGGCGGTATCTGCGTATAGCGAAGCCATTTCTTTGTTCTCAGAATTTGAGCTCTTCTCCTTCTTACCCATAGTGTATATCGGAAGCTTTGTATAGTAATTCGCTCCTTCGTGCCTGCGTTTTACGAATAAATGAGAGTAATGATATTAGAAAGGTGATGAGACTGTTTTGAATATGAACGCGGATGAAATATAATATTTTAATTGTGAAACGACTTTCACTCTAAACACAATCTCATTTCACATTAATAATCAATCCAATCATTTAATATAATCATTAAAGCGCATAACAGATTTGACATATGGGAAGATTGCCTCGGGATAGCGCACCTACATGAATCTGCGACATTGCGATTTGCGATTTGCTGCGCAATATCGCAATATCGCAATATCGCAAAATGAAATCATTACAGTCATAAAAATACGCAAAAACGGGAATTGCGCAATAGCGCAAAGCGCATATCGCAAAAATCACAAAAGCGCATATCGCGAAATCGCATGATCGCATATTTGAAAAGAGCGCATAACGCAAAATCGCAAAAGCGCATATTTGAAAAGAGCGCAAAAGATTTTCTTTAATCATTTTTGTTTTTTGCGCTGTGCGATCTGCGACCAATGCGTTTTATCAAAGATATATACCATTTTGTTTATGGATGCGCTATCTTGTTTAAAGAGCAGTTTTATTAAAATCTATCATAAACTTAAGATTTTTGCAATATTCTTTCAAAGGGATTTTTATAGGTTTATGATAGAAGGTTTTATTTTCTAAGGCAAACAAATCCTAATTGTTTTTTGGATTTTTAACTAAGGGTCCCCATTTTATTTAGTATTATTACTAATATTAAAATAAAATTAAAAAAAGGGGGGTTGTTGTTAGCCACAACAATTGGCGATTCACTGGAAGAAACAATTATCTCTGAAAAAATAAAATGAACATTCTATCTTTAGTAAGTAAAGATTTTTAAAGATGATGAAAACTATCTTAGGATAATTCAAATAAAATGTAACTATGAAAGGGAAATAAAAATCATTTCATAATTTTTTTAAATTCCTCAAGAAAAATAAAAACATTTTGGGTTATTTCAAGCTTTGATTGGTGTTAATAATGAAGTCAGTGGATCTCTCCAAGTTTTGGTTTTATAATATACTCTATTGCCATAGGTATTGCCTCTGCTGCCAGCAAATGTTTATAGTCTCGACAGGGTTACCTTTAAACCATTAACCATTCATTGTCCCATCCAACTAAAATTATGACCTTTTAAAAGATAAATTCATAAGATCTATTATCTCATGTTTTTTGTCTTTTATTTATTTTTATTTTAAGAGCCATTGTTCTGGTTTGGTGGCCAGTTGATAACAATGCCATTCACTAGTTATAATTAAACTGAACAAGCTGGCTTGTGATGAGACCCCTTGTCTTATATTTATAAGCCATTACCATGTTTTGGTATGCAGTATTGGTAATGTCAGTTTTATTATTCCTTATGAACATGGTAAGTCGGCTCGTAATGAGACCTCTTATCTCTTAAAATTTTCGTATAATTTTTTAGAATTACATTCTAAAAAATCACAAATTAAATGGATGGGGTGAAATAGTTTTATCCTTAAGAATCAATGGATGACAATTTTCAGAGTTTTTTGAGTTCCAAAACTTTGAAAAAATCTTTACTTTTACAGATAACCTTTCTCTGCTTGATAAACTTCTGATGATTTACATTTTCCTCAAGTTTTCAAAAGATCATGTAAATGATTGAAATAATCTTTTCAAAGTTTAACATCTTATTTTAAACTATTCAAAAACTGTGATCATTACTTTTAAAATTCTTATTTACACAAAATAAATATTTATAATATTTTTCCGAAGAAATTTTCTCAAATAGTAAACAGTCAATAAGAGACTCATAAACAACTTTTATTTGTAAAAACAAAAACAATCAAAATCTGCAGAAAGAAATATGTACAGTTTAAGAAGGGGTTACCTCCTTAGGAAAAGAATTTCTTCAAGATAAGCCCATTTACAGGAAGAGATTCTCTCTTACCTGTTAGATCTTGGAGTATGAATGTATTTGAGCCTATCTTCTCAACAATCTGAAATGGTTCAAGCCACATTTTCTGAAATTTGGTATGTTTACCTTTTTCTTCGTGTGCTTTATCCCATTTCAAAACAAGATCACCAATTGATAAAAACTTTGAGCCGGTAGAACTTGCATCAAAAGAAGATTTTACAAGCTGTTGATGTTTTTCATGAGTAATTTTTGCTTTATCCCTATCCTCTTCAAGTTTAAGGATTTGATCATATCTCAATTGAATGGATGAAGAAGGATTTTCTTCAATAAACTGCACTAGGGACAATGATGGAAGAGTTAAGTTTGATGGTATCACAGCTTCTTTTCCATAAACCAGATTAAAAGGTGAAGTCCCTATCGAAGCTTTCTCAGTGATACGATCAGCCCATAATGCAAATATTAAAGATTTGTGCCAATTCTTTTGATTTTGATCAATGGTCCTTTTAATGATTTTGATAAGATTTTTATTAGTGGATTCAGCCAAACCATTACCTTGTGGATAATAATTTGCTGAATATTTTAATTTAAAACCTCTTTTGACTGCAAATTCAATTAAATTATTTCCAGAGAAATAAGATGCATTATCAAAAACAAGAGCTTGAGGTACACCAAACCTGGTTATGATGAATTGATCTATGAAATCAATAATTGCATCAGAATTGGCTACCTTTAACGGAATTGCCTCTACCCATTTCGTAAAGTAATCAGTTGCAGTAAGGATGTACTTGTGCTGCTTGGAAGAATGAGGTACTATTTCACCAATAATGTCAAGCCCCCATTGTTCAAATGGTTGCTCAATAGTTACTGGTTGCAAAGGAAAAGCTGGTTTCCTTTGTCTTCCACTTGCAGTTTGACAAATTTGGCACTTCCTTACGTAATCATGTGTATCTTTAAAAAGGGTAGGCCAGTAATAACCAACACGAATTATTTTGTGAGCTGTGGTATCACCTCCAAAATGACCTCCTGCTGGCCCATCATGTAGTTCCTGCAAAACCTTTTCAGCTTCAGTCTTTTCAAGACATCTTAACAAAATTGAATCATAATTTTTTCTAAACAACACATTATCAATGATTTCATATTTAATAGCTTTTAACCTTAAAGCGCGTTTACTCTTATAGCTGAGATTAGAAGGAGCATACCCATTTTTCAAGTAATAGATAAGATCAGCATATTGAGATCCGATATCTGAAACATTTATCTGACTTACTTGAATATCTTGATTTGAATCTTGATCTTCTGGTATGTTATGAGCTCCTGCCAATAAACTGCAAAAACCTTGTCCTCTAACAATCTTAGCTGGTTTAATATCAATATCATATTCTTGCAAGGCTGTTACCCAGTTAGCTCTCTTTTCTCCTACTTCCTTTTGAATTAATAACTGCCTCACTGCAGAGAATGGGACAATGATTTTTGTATGTGTTTTCAAGAGAAAAGGTCTGAAATGTTTGATTGATTTAAACACAGCAAAGGCTTGTTTTTCAACATCAGAATAATTAAGCTCAGCTCCTTGCAGATTCGAGCTAAAGAAAGAAATAGGTGCTTCGACTTCTTGATCATTGAGTTGTGTTAAAACGGCTGCATAGGATGTTTCAGTGGCCAGAGTATACAAAGTAAAATCTTTAGAAAAATACGGAGTATTCAATGCTGGTGCATTAATGATCGCTTGTTTGATTGAATCAAAAGCTTCTTTTTCTTTATGCGTCCATTTGAATATTGAATTTTTCTTAATCATATTTTGCATAGGTAAAACAATTAAAGAAAAATCAGGAATAAATCTCTTAACAAAATTGATCTGTCCAAGAAATGATTGCATGGATTTTTTGTTATGTGGTAAAGAAATATCAGAAATTTCTTTTACTCTATCTGGATCAATATATATACCATCTTTTGACACAACAAATCCTAAGAGTTTTCCTTCATCTAAAGCGAAGAAAGATTTCTTCGGATTTAAAGAAATACCAAACCTTCTACATCTTTCAAATATTTGTTTTAAGTCATGTATATGATTGGCTCTCTTTTTTGAAAATACTGTTATGTCATCAAGATAAACAACAACTGATTTATTGATCAGACCTTTGAATGCTATGTCCATGGCTCTTTGAAAAGTTGTTCCTGCATTTATCAGACCAAAAGGCATTTTCTGATAAGCGTAAGTTCCCCATTTTGTTCTGAAAGTTGTCTTCAATCTGTCATCTGGGTGAACTAAAACTTGATTATAGCCCGAAAACCCATCGAGAAAAGACATAAGTTCCGAACCAGCTACCTTTTGAAGTCTCTGTTCCATGGTTGGCAATGGGAAATTGTCTTTTAAACATGCCTTGTTTAGATTTCTAAAATCAATACAGATTCTTATATCACCATTCTTCTTCCTTACAGGTACCATATTGGAAACCCAATTAGAGTGCCTGACTGGAAAAATGATTTTGGCTTTCAAAATTTTATTGAGTTCTGATTTGATTTGAATTTCGAGATTTGAATGAATCTTTCTTAACTTCTGTTGAACAGGTTTAATATCAGGAAGCATTGGAATCGTGTGTTGAATAACTGAAGTATCATACGTTTTTAGATCATCATAATTCCAAGCAAAAACATTTTTATACTTGTTCAGCAGTTTAATGAATGCATTCCTTTCCTCTGGTGTTAAGTTGAGTCCTAAGTTAACGTTTTGAGGTTTAGAATCAGAACCAAGATTTACTAATTCAAACTTCAAAGTGGAACTTTGAAGTTTTGAATTAACAACTTTCTTGAATCTGTCTCTAATGTCATATAAATCCTCTAATTTAACAACAGATTTTGGAATGGGGTTTTCATTTCCTTTTGAAGCAATTTGTAAATCATGATCATCTTCATCAATAATTTGCTCATCATATGATTTCTCTGAGGTCATGAAATTTAGAATATCTTGATCATGATAGAAAACCCTCCAATTTGTAACATTATCCGGGACAGATGGACGAAAAATCAATTCTACAGAAAACCTATCAGGACTATAATCTTCAGCAGGTAAGAGTCTAGATGCAACATTAGCTAACAAGTCAGCTGATGTATTCTGATTCCTAGGAATAGGGGAAATATTGAATGCTAAAAAATGAGTGGTGAGGTCTTGTACTAGGGTTTGATAGTGTTTAAGATGTCCTGAAAGGCAATGAATAGTATTCCTAACTTGTTTAATAACAATTTCGGAATCACAAAAAACTTTCAAGTATTTAACATCTAACCCTATAGCTTTATAAAGTCCTTGAACCAAGGCTTCATATTCTGCGGTATTATTAGTACACTCAAATTCTAATCTGCATGATAGCATAATTTTCTCCCCATTTGGATCAATTAAAATGCATCCAGCTCCAGCTCCATCACTAGACTTCTATCCATCAAAATATAATGACCAAAATAAAGACTTATCTATTGGCTTATCTACAATTACATCCGAAATATTTACAATTCTAGAAGTATCAGATTGTGAAAAAATTTCTATCTGAGAAAAAAAAGTATTTACAGAAAAAGGTGACTGAGGAGCTTTGAAATTTCCAAGAAATGATTCAGCAGAATAACCTCCAAGAATATTGTTGTTGAATGCCACAGGTTCATTAGGTTCAAATTCAGTGACAGTGTGAGTCATATGTTTTTCTCGTTCAATTTTGATTTGATTTGGTTTCCCTTTGTAGGGAAGCCACATGTGTGAATAATCAGTCGATATGTAACCATTAAGTTTCGCAGACCAGTCCCTGCTCAAGATTAATCCATAGAATTCAGGAATATCAGCAATCAGAATGTCAATTCTTTGGACAATCCTAGGATCTGAGGCTAATCTGATAGTAACTGAATTGATTTCTCCTACTACTTGGACTTTAGAGCGATCCAACTGAACGATATGAACTGCTGATTTCTGTGGTTCGATATTTAATTTAGCACAGACAGAAGTAGGCATTATATTGGAGGAAGCTCCAGAATCAATCAAACAATTGTGCAGATTTTTATTGTATATCTCATAAGTCAAAAGAAAAGGAGGAGTTTGAGAATTTGACTTTTCCCCAATGAGCACAGTATCAGTAGCATCTACCTTATCTGGTGGCTTATCAGTTCCTCTTGCTGCTTTTGCAACTACACCGCTTGGTACATGAGCAATTGGTGTAGCGTTAAGTTCTTTTAATAACAACTTTTGCTGGTGTTTTAGTTTGCTGAGTTCATGTAAGGAAATGTTGGCTTTGATATTTTTCATGTCTTCGACAATGTTGTATTCCATGGGTTCTGACACTACTAAAGTTTTCGCTGTTGATGTGAGAGGATTAGAAGCAGATGGTTGATTTTGAGTAGGTGATGGAGAAGTTTTCTTCACAGTGGGTTTGTCTTTGGTACTTGGAGTTGTAATTTTCTTTTTTGGAACTGTTTGCACTGGTTATGCTGTAGATTTACTCCTAGTACTTACAGGCATAGCTTCTTCACTATCAGAATTAGGGAGAATAAAATCCCACATTCCATTTAATTCGGCTATTTCTTCATTTTCGTCTTCTTGATCTGATACTACAGATGTATCTTCTTCTTCTTCCTCTTCTTCTGATTCTGCATTGGAGATTGCATTAGGAGGTTTAGATTCAACTTGGTTCCTTCTGAAATTTCGGAATGGTTTCTTGGTATAAGTTTCAGCCACTTGTTTTTTAATTTCAACCATTTCATTTGACATGGTTTTAAGAACTTTCTGTAAACCTTCCATGTCATATGGATCTTTGGCCTTTTTCTTTGAATCATCTCTGAAGCTGACCTTCTTTGATTTCCTTTCTTCAAGAGCATTTTTCTTTTCCAGGGAAGTGATACGTTTTTCCACTGCAATAACTTCTTTCATATTCTCAGCTAATGTAGGCTTTGCAGTTCTGTCCACGAAAATTGCTATGTTTGAGGGTAAGGCTGTTATGTACCATTCAATTCTGACCTGTTCACTGGGCTGTGAATCTACGTGAATTTTGTTCAAGAGTTTGTTGAATCTAGCGTTGAATTCTTTAATAGGTTCCTTGGGTTCTATCTTCAAATTTGAGAGATCATTGAGTAAAGTTGCAATTGATCGGTCATCTCCAAATTTGGTCAGAAAATGATCTGCAAAAATGTCCCAACTTGTTATGGATCCTGATGGTAATGAAAAATACCATGATCCTGCTACTCCCTGAAGAGTATATGGGAATAATCTAACTACAACATCTTCATGTATGACTCCATTCAAATTAATAGCCAGCATAAAATTATTGATATGTTCTTCAGCTTGAATGTTAAGATCTGGGCTAAATTTTGGAAGCCATTTTCCAGGATTGTCTGGTAAATCGTGTAAAGGTGCAGCCATGTTAACTGCTCCTGGAGTAGACCATGGTCTTTGTGCCATTGTTGGGATGACTATTGGAGGGATAGTAGAAACTGGTGGTGTTTGAATAGAAGTTGTTGGAATAGATGATGTTGAGATTGATGAGGATTGAGGAGAAGATGTTTGTGGAGATGATGATTGAAGAGATGATGATGAAACAACTGCACTTTGTTGAGTTGTGCTTTTGGAAACAGGTGATTGAATATGAGATGATGAACTTGTATCACTTTCTGTTTCTGATTGAATTCTTTTTTTTTTGCCCTTACTAGGTAAAGGAAATTCTTTCGGAGGAATACCAAGTTTTTCACTTTGCAATCTAGTAAGAGGTTTTGAAGGAATAAATTTTGAGCTTACACTACCTTCAGATATTTCAGACTCTTCAAGAGATAATGAGAATCCTTTCAATTTATGAATTAGATCTTGAACTTCAGGAGACTCAGGATGTTGTTTGTCTGAATGTTTTGAGATTTTGGTAGTGGGTGTCTGAATATTTTCTGCAATTTCTTCTCTTGGATTTTGAATTTCAGAAGAAATTGAAGAAGTTAATGAGGGTGTTTTGCTCTCAGAATGGCTTGTGGATAAAGATTTACTTTCCATTCATAGCTCATGCCCTTCTTATAGCGCCAAAAATGTTGAAGCCTAGAAAATCTCTGCTTCAAACATCGGGGAAAACCACCCGGTCGGGACCTTAAGACAGCTCCTTTTCCGTTTGGAATGGTGGCTCCGACTGGATTTAAAGGACCAGTTTCCTTGTAACTAAATGGATTGGATTGGATGGATGGAAATGGGACTAAACTAACTGAAATAAAACTATCTAATTTAAGCTAAATACTGATAAAGAAATTCTAACATTAACCCGGGTAGCTATATGTGAATACAACTTAAGATTGTTCCAATTCAACAATAACCATGAAAATGTATTATTAATTAAATTGAAATATGCATAAACAAATAAAGATAACTCTGTTTAAGAAATTAAACAGAGTTATATAAACATATTGCATTCATCATTGTATACCATTTACATGTAACTATGAAAAATAACGTTTCAATTATACTCAGAAATGATATATAAAAGGAAGTGTTGTGAAAACAAATACATATAAATGATAGCAATTTTAAGACGAATATCATAGGACAAAAGAAATCAACAGTAAACAGATAGAAATACCTTGCTCATCTTGATGACTTCAAATGCAATCTGATACTCTATCCAGTAACTTATAATGCAAAATCAAATTCCAAAGGTACATAAATGCAACACTCCAAAGATAATTCCGCATGAAAATCACCAGATGTGATCCTTTTCAAAAAATATATAAGACAATGGAGTACAGAAATGCAATCTCCAAGTCCAAAAATATTAAGATCCAGGACCCCTCTCTAAATGCATGAGAGGGGTTTAAATACTACCTAACTAACTCTAAAAATAGTTTATTACAAAAAAATAAGGATTCGGTTCAATGACCGTCCTTTTCCTAGGCTAAAATACAGTGAAATTAAAACTAAATCTATCTATCTATGAACTTGATCTTTGATATTGCAGGCATCTAGCATGGTTTTGAGAAGATGCGGTTGACCGACTTCAGAATTCAGCTGTCCTGAAAAGACAGAGTCGGCAAGCGTAGGAGAAATCTTCTCTGTAGCATTGATGATACAATTGAGTGCACTGTGCTGACTGTGTGGCTTCACCAAGTACATCCAGTATGAGTCCCAATTCAATCTTGTCAGCCCTTGGATGGATTTTTCTCTTTCTTCTGCCTTTTGCCTCCATTCTGCTTGCAATTGATTTGCCGGTGGGAGATAACCTGGAACAGTTTCAGAAATCAAGTTAGCTTTGTGTAAATTATCATTTACACAATCAGTGAGAGTGTTTGCCGCTGTAGATGCCTCCTCTGCTGCCCTTTCTGCTCTTCTGATTTGTGCATCCTAATTATTAAACAATATTTCTTTATGGTTCTCGTTAATGATGGGTGCACCAGCTTTTCTGTCGTCTTCTATCTTTTGCCATGCTAGATAATCATTGATATTTTCATTAATCAAATCATAATCATTTCGTAAATCTACGACATGATTTGTGATTTTATCGCTTTCTTGGCACAAAGAATTCCATTGCAATATTTTTTGGCAGAAAACTTCCTCTTGTTGCAGTAGTTGATTGTTCAAAGAGATGGTTTCTGAAATGAATTCTGGAAGCTTAGGATCATCCTTATGATGTTCTTGGATTTCTTGAAGTTGTTGTTGTAATTATTCAAGTTTTAATTGTGCTTCCTTATTGGCCTGTACCTGTTGCAATTGCTGTTGCAGAGCCTTTATCTGTTCTTCTTTTTCATCCAACAAAATTTGTATCTCAACTGCTTTATCAATTGTTGCAGAATCATAAGCTCTTGTCATCCGAGTTAGCTTAGTGAGATTACGAGTAGGCTTTGTAGCGGGATCTTTCCACAAAATATCTACTTGTTCTGGTTCTGTAGCAATTGCGCTTTCTATTTTTCTCCTTTTTCTCTGTCTCTTCACTACTGCTTTGTATTTTGGGCTGTAGAATACATCTAGAGGAGGAATGTCCTCTACATTGAGTACAATTTCAGAGGAGGGTGTGATTGGTATGTGCTCTGTCACTGTGGCTGTGCTGCTTGTTCCTGTGCTCAAAACTTTGGTTGTCTGGACAGGGGTCTGTACATTCTGTCCTTCTACATTAATCAATTGATTAAAGGTTTCCCATTCTTTATCTAACTCAATGGTGACTGGTTGTTGCTGTACATTGGGTGGAGGAGGATTTGTTTGTTAAGAAGTCAAAATTTGTTGTTGAGTAAGCTCTTTAGATTGTGCAGAATATTTAATGGATTCTTCCATTTTATCTTCCTTTTCTTTAGACTTATTGGAGTGTTCAGAATCTCTGTCAGATTTTGATTTGGATTTACCTGTACTTGAACTGCCATTAAGACTAACACTAGGAGTTTTCTCCCTTGCGGGCTCTAAGCGTAGATTATCCAAAGGAATAGGAATTAGTCTCCTTTCTCTGTACAACTTGAATTCCTGAAAATCCCCTGGAGATAGCTGCTCTTTAGCTGAATTCAAAACCTCTTTGAATGAATTTCTTTCCTGGAACATATCATCAAAAAGATCTTGCTCCCCGACAAATTCCCTTACTTTGATTGCATTGGTAAAATTCTTAACAATATCATTTTGGTCAAATAACCTTCTTGAGAATTTGAACAGCTGTAGGCATGTAACATTGCCTATCTCTTGAAATGCATGACCAATATCAAATAGTGAAAATGTTCCACATTTTATGGGAAATTGTGGCCAAATGCCCTTTTTCTTCTCTTTTAAATCTTTTGTCATACCTCCCTGGCCACAGGTCTGATAAGCAATTTCCCGAGCTACAAGCCTATTTGGAACATATAGGGATAAAACATGGGGAGAAGCATAACTTCCAAAAACCCTAATATAAGTGAACAATTCTTCTCCAAACCATCTCGCGACGGGGAGAATATCAACCTCTGTTTCTAAGGATAACCTTGGGGCATCCTTATTATACAATGTTCTGTACAATGGCAGCATTATTCCATGACAAATTTGGTAAAAATGGGGGACAAACTTAGACTCCCACAGTTCTTTATGGTACACATGAATGGGCAAAGGGTCGTGGATAGTCCATTTCCAACCCATTACAGGGAATTTAGAGACATAGCAGATGGCGTCCATAACATAAGCAGACAAATAAAAAGGCGGATAAACCCGCTGGGAAACATTTCGTTTAGACCGGTATTGAAAAATAGCAGTGGTGAGATTATCAGATAGGATTTTGGCCCAGTCTACAATTGTAGAATTAACAGCTGCATTCAACAAGGGAAGCCATTCGGGTAAGATCATATTTATGTCAGACTTTCCAAAAAGCCTGCATAACATGGCAATAGTAAAACAGTAAGGAGAGGTAAGCGAACTCGTGCTGTACATACCTTGTTTGTTCTTCTTCAATGGTTCACTTCTTTTGGTCCACTCCTTTGTGCATTCTTCCAAATTTTCATGTTCTTTGGCAAATTCTTCCATAAATTGTTTGTTGTAAGTCGCCTGAGGTTCTGGAAACTTATACATTAATCTCACATCTTCTATGGTGAATGACCCAATTAGCTCTTCAGATGGAGTCTTGAATTGCCTGTCTGAAATATCAGCACTGTCCAGGACCCATCTCACCATGTCTGTGTATGGGAGAATCCTTGGCCTTGCTGCTATTCTATGCAGAAATGAGCAAGCCAAGTCTCTAAGATTTGCTTCAGATGAATCTTTGGAACCTGCTGTAGCTACAACTTTTATCACCACAGGGTTTTCATCTTCTAACAGATTGTACATTCCTTCCCAAGTGGATATGTCGGCATCCTTGTTACAGGCGGTGTCTGCATATAGCGAAGCCATTTCTTTGTTCTCAGAATTTGAGCTCTTCTCCTTCTTACCCATAGTGTATATCAGAAGCTTTGTATAGTAATTCGCTCCTTCGTGCCTGCGTTTTACGAATAAATTAGAGTAATGACATTAGAAAGGTGATGAGACTGTTTTGAATATGAACGCGGATGAAATATAAT
Source organism: Pinus albicaulis (assembly GCA_034641835.2). Lineage (NCBI taxonomy): Eukaryota > Viridiplantae > Streptophyta > Pinopsida > Pinales > Pinaceae > Pinus > Pinus albicaulis. Next base: position 33,045,566 of record CM076584.1, on the reverse strand, counting down.
ATTTTAATTCTGAAATGACTTTCACTCTAAACACAATCTCATTTCACATTAATAATCAATCCAATCATTTAATATAATCATTAAAGCGCATAACGGATTTGACATATGGAAAGATTGCCTTGTGATAGCGCGCCTACATGAATCTGCGACATTGCGATCTGCGATTTGCTGCGCAATATCGCAATATCACAATGTCGCAATATCGCAATATGAAGTCATCACAGTCATAAAAAATAGCGCAAAAACGGGAATTGCGCAATAGCGCAAAGCGCATATCGCAAAAATCACAAAAGCGCAATATCGTGAAATCGCATGATCGCATATTTGAAAAGAGCGCATAACGCAAAATCGCAAAAGCGCATATTTGAAAAGAGCGCAAAATATATTCATTAACCAATTCTGTTTTCTGCGCTATGCGATCTGCGATCAATGCGTTTTATCAAAGGTATATATTATTTATGGATGCACTATCTTATTCAAAGAGCAGTTTTATTTAAAATCTATCATAAACTTAAGATTTTTGCAATATTCTTTCAAAGGGATTTTTATAGGTTTATGATAGAAGGTTTTATTTTCTAAGGCAAACAAATCCTAATTGTTTTTTGGATTTTTAACTAAGGGTCCCCATTTTATTTAGTATTATTACTAATATTAAAATAAAATAAAAAAGGGGGGTTGTTGTTAGCCACAACAGGGTGTTAATTTATTAAGAATGGATTTAATTTGTCTTTGTTTCAACTAATCCTCATCAGAAACCTTGCCCACTTTATATTGGTTCTATGATATATGAATTGTGGGTAGAGAATGTTGTGGAGGAGGAATCAAACCCTTCTGTGAACCAGAAGCACGCTGCCACCTATCAGCATTAGAATTATTTCTCACTATTCCAACTTGTGGAAGTGGTGCTTGCACATAAGGCCCTCCGGGAAGGATGACAATCATACTCATTTGTGTTGCACAGGTATTTCTTGAAAAGCTAGTATTATAACCTTGGCCAAGTTGAACCACAGGAGAGGAACCACTAAGATCCGGATCCATCTGCATATCACAGCCATCAACAAAATTAGCCACCATCTTGGCCCATCTATCATCATCGAAACTGGCCATATTTCTCCCACGACGTTCAAGTAGATAATTCCCACTCAGCTGCCTGTCAATTCCTCTTGCTTGCTAATGCATCAACCTATCCTACATGACTCGCAAGTGCTTGAGAATTTCCAAGTAATTCAATAATGTTTGGAAAACTATCAAAATGATTTGGTAGATATTTGCATTGATCCTTGATTGTTAACAAAAAAATATCTAGAGTAATTTATGTCTCCTGAACATTCAGTAACTAAAATAGCTACTTGATTCATAGGAGTTGAAATCTCGGCTGCATCTTCCCAGTCATCCACTTCTTTTAGGACTTTCTTCTTAGGATCTTTTGAAGAAGTCTTACTCTTGACAACATTGGTTACTATTTTGGATGGTTTTGGAAGGTTCACATCTTCCTCCTTCTCCTATTGAACCTTATAAGCATTATATAAATCCCAGTGAGAGCTGCAACATTTTCCTTACTGGAAAAATCCTTCTTTTTCTTCTTCTTGTTGACAACTACTACCTTGGTAGCATCACCAATATTTGCAACACTATTATTCAAAAAAACATTGGAAGAAATTTTATTCTCCTTTTCTGTCAATCTAGAAACTAAATCCCTCTTTCCTTCACTTTCAACAGGAAAATATGACACCTGAAGTTGAGAAGACATTTCACAAATATCACTATTAGTGGTGGATACTTGACCCTTATCTTGTGTGTCAATTTCCTTCACATTGGAAATTGAACCTTCCCCAAGTAATTTGGCACTATAATGGTTAACCCTACCTTTTTTTCTATATCCAGAAGATTGTTTGCAGTAAAAAACTTTGTTACTAGACAGAAAACCTGGTTTTTCCTCCAAAATAGCCATATCAACTTTAGGGAGGACTGTTGTAGCTTCTGATTGTAGTTCCCATTCAGACACCCTGCTTGTATTTGTTGTTGACTTCTCATATACAACTCACACTTCACCCTTTTTCTCTTTGAGCAGAGTTTGATAAACAACCATTGTGCCATTGTCGTGTGTAGCCAGTTGAGATTCCAACCTACTCTCATGCATTCCATTGATTTTTATCTCCCCAGTGCGCAAACTGGATTTTTCTTTTCCAATGACAGAATTGGAAAAATAAGTCAGCTCTTTGTTTATGTCAGCATCAGTTGAACTTGACAACTTAGATGGGGAATCATAAACCACAAAAACCCCATGCTCAGGATGGAGAAAATTTTCAAGATCTTGCTTCTCTCCAATTACAGAATTAACAAAATTATTGTTGCATATTTGTCTAGCATTATCGCTTGTTGATTCATTGTTTATTATTCACATTTCTAAGTTTTGAATATGATTTAATGCCATCCTCACTGCATGTTGAGCTCTTCAATTTTCCTACAAGAAAATTATTTTTATCAAAATTCATATCTTTTGTTGCTTTCTTTACTACTCCGGCATCCTTTGTAGAAAAATCTATAACTAGCCTAGAAGTTTATGTTTTTCCTTCATATCCCTCACCAGAACTTCCCAAATATGAAGACATATAAGTAATGATAAATTCACTCAGAGATTCTAAATCTTGTAAAGGTTCCAAGGTTCCCCTGGAAATATCCATTTTGGTGATCTCATCTACAGATGATGAAACTCCTGATATCCTTAACGAGGGAGTGTCCACAACATTAACCATGTTTCCTGATGACTTCTTTGGCAATATTATCTTTTCACGTTTTGTGGGATTGCTAAATGAACGATAAGGATGGGCTGCAAAATCAGGCTTTGGTAGTGAAGAATGCGGAACTATTTCTATAGCTAGGTCAGAATTAGCCCCTCCATCAACAACTTTAATTGTCTTCTGTAGGGTTGTCATTAAAGGATTTGTTGAGGTAGATGATGAAGTCTGACTCAAAAGTAACTCCTCCACCTACCTATGAGAACCACTAAGTTTAGAATCCTATGCAACCACCTCTCCTTTTGACTCCCTTTCCATATTTGAAGAGCTTCCTACCAATGATGCATGTTATTGCATCTGTTGCTTTTTAGGCTTGTGCTCAGATTTTTTCATCTTATTTGAACATTCATTTGTTGAAATACATGCTTGTTTTTTAGATATTTTTTTTTCTGCTTTTTACTAGTATGATGATCCAATCCTGACTCAAGTGCAGAAACTACAAAACAATTTGAAGTTGTACCATCAAAGAGATCACATGCTGTCACAGCAGGCATGTTCACTAGTGACAGTTTAACTCTATCTGCTTTATCTATAGTCAATAATTCATATGAAGGACTGATGGAAAACTGTAAACTACAATTATCTTCGTTGTTGAAAAATGCAACTACAAGAGAACTTGATTGATTGCCAAGAGATTCTGGCAAGGATTTTGTCTTTCCATCCAGAACTTGAACTGGAGCTAGAGTGGTTTCTGAAGCCTGTGGGAATGGTTTCAGTATATCTAACATCTCACCACAATGGATTGTAGCTATTTTATTTTGTCTTGTTAATGGGCGTGAATCATTTGATATGATGCTTTTTGTCTTTAAAGGTTGATGAAAATTAGATGAAATGTTACCATATGACCTAGCTAGCATCGATGAGTAGAATTTCATTGGGCGTGAACCAATTAAAGAAACAGAACCTGAAAGTGGAGGTCTGGAGGAATGGAATATTTAATTGATGACACAACATCAAAGATCAAAGCAATGAAATAAAATCATTGTGGAAAAAAATATGCAAAAATTTCTCATTTTTTGCATATCAAATATGCTCCAAGTATGGCCACAAACATGAGAGTTGAATTTTCAACTCTCTAGGATCTTATTAATGTGGTCAACCAAAAAGATGTCAAAAAACTAAATATTTTGGGGGATTCAAAACTTGTTGTGGATTGAGTCTGGGAAAAAGTCAGCATAGTGGCCCCTCATTTGGCTCACATTTAGCAAGGTATCAAACAAGTCTAAAACAAGTTGGATTGGTTCGTGGCCATATATACCATGAACTCAATACCCTAGAAGACAAGCTCTTCAACTTATTCCACAAGTGATAGAAAACCAAGAGTATACGAATAATAATTTTGTGGGGGTTGTTGCCTTCCATATCTAGTTTTTTGTCTCACTTATTGCTATATTTTGTTATTATATATGTAAACAATCCACTGATATTATCTGAAAAGTGATAGAGATATTTTTTGGCTTTTAAAAGCTCACACAATATATAATTGGAACAAAATTTTATTACTAGAAATTAATCAATTACTTCTACATACCGCTAAAAGTGGAAAAAGATCTATAACAGTTGATCACCTTAAACATCAAGCACACTAAGAACCTTGACAATGGGGTTCTAATAACATCACCAAAGATCCAAAATTGACAAAGCAGAATTTAATGAGTATTGATTAGTCAAAATTACCATGTGGATCAACTACTCATGTAGAAATGATGGTATATTGGATTAGGTGTGGGTTTCACTTGCATTTGAAAGAGTGAACACAACGTGGATGAAGAAAATTGACTACACTAGGAACCTCGAAAATGGGGTTATAATAACATGGCCAAAAGTCCAAAATTAACAAAGTACAATTTAATTAGCATTGATTAGTCAAAATTACAATGTGGATCAACGACTCATGTCGAAATGATGATATATTGGACTAGGAAAGGGTTGCAATGGCATTGGGAAGAGTGAACACAACGTGAATAAAGAGTCACTTGGAGAAGGAATACAAGGAATCACAGTCTTGGTTGCACATATAGGGATGGTCAAACAAGCAATTAGAAGCATTTGGGACACCATAAAAATTGGCAACTCATTTTTTCCAAGAGACATCCAAAAGCGCATTTTTTTTATAGGGAAAAGCTTAAAATCCTCCTTTTGGAAAATGCATCCTTCACAGTCGGGAAAAGTTTCCATATACATTTCCCACAGAGATATGTAGAGAAATGTTTCTACAATCGTTGCAAAAAAGGGAAAAATAAAAAACCCTTTTAGGGAAATGCATTTCCCTCAATGTTTCACCGCATTTCCCAAAAGAGATATGTGGAAAAATGTTTCTTGGAGCATCCTAAAATAAAAAGACACATTGGGAACATGGGAAACATGGACGTGCCCCCTCCCACCCTATGGGACACATCCCCATAGATCAGTGGTTTTTTCATTCATTTAGTGGCATTCCTGAGTCATCGTTGCTCATTTGTTTATGAATACAAAGTTTATCATATACTGCTATATTGAATGGTAAGCACATGTTAAAGCCCTATAACAAGAGGAGTTTCTTCGGATAGAATCAAGGCCAAGGCCTGACAATTGGGACTAAACTTCAATAGTTTCAATATAAGCATGTGGACAACAACATAGTGGAAATTCATATAACACAAAGACCTTACAAAACCATATTTTCTTGATGATCATAGAGGCTTTGGTATTTCACTTGCACTAAGCATAGCATATATTGTCATCTATCGATCAGGTACATCTATAAGACCTCATTTACAGATACTTCCAAAAGTCTACCTTGGAAAGATTACTTTTATTTTAACAATCAAAGAACTTCTATAACAATTATTGTTGACTAGTGTAAAAGCATAGCTCTGAAAGATGTAAAGGTGCTATGGGCTACATCTAACATGCAGAAATCAAGAATTGAATAAGTAAGAAGTGATGTTAGCCCAAATCATGGTGTAAACTGACCAGTATTAATCTTTTTCCACTTCATACCATCACACTAGTGTGTTTGTAGAAAAAAATTGGTACTGCTGAAGGTATAACTACAACAATGTAAAAGAAAATATCCACGGTGCACAATTTTCAGTTTGAACCATAGATATAAACTTAAAACATGTTTTGGATAAGAGGTACATACTTGTTCAAATGCTGAGCAAAATTCCAGAAACTGCAATGCTGCAATCAACTGCATTGGCTTCCCTTCGGGCAACATTATTTCTTTCATCTCTTTCTTGTCTTTGCATTTCTTCTTCTTCAAATTTACTTTTGCTTCAACAACCTCTAACTGAAAATCAGATACAAAAATAGACTGATCATTGATCTCCTTGATAACATCTTTATTTCTAGGTTTTTCTATATTTTCTGATTTTCTTTTCTTTGTTTGCTTCACATCAACCTTTAAAACATGTTCGCTTTATGTTGGCATCAGATTTCCAGCTTTACAATTAATTACAGATGAATGAATTTTGTTTGATTTTGGGTTTATTTTAGCCCCCTTTTTCCCCTTGAGAGGCCCAGTTCTTTCATGAATAGCCAAAAAAAATTTTGCGTCTTTACTTGTAGGCAAATTCAAGAACTGGATTGAAGGCAAGAATAGGCTAGCCAATGTAAATTAGGCCAAGAGGGCCTTTGAACCATGTGTAAATATATATTTTTCAGTAATTGAATTCTTTTCAATTTTATGTGGAGATTGAATGAACCTGCGTAAGAAAAAGAATCTTCTTTGTGTGGACTCGTGCATGATCATAAACCTATTATTATAGATTTATGTGGTATGAATTTTAAATGGAAGATATCACTGCTGTGTTGAGTAAGAAAAGTTGCTCGTGGAAGGATGAGTGCAAGAAAAAATGATATAATTTTAATACATTGAATCTTAAGATAAAATCGATCTTATTCACTGAACTACATGTGGACCAATTTTTAGATGCAGTTGTTTATGCCCAGTTTATGGTAAGATAATTGTTGAAATGTTCTCAGCCAAGGGTGTGGAAAATATCTTAAGGCTATGAGTGTAAAACTATTATGCATGGAGTGATCGTGATCCTGGAAAAAATTGGAGTGATGCTCAAGAATGTTGCTAAGAGTTTGTTGTGTGTATTGTGAAATATTATGTATGGGAGGTAACGAACCTTCAATGGAGATGCCTTTGTGGTATAGATAGTTGGATAATATTGCAGTAAATTGACATCAATTTCCATTAAGGATGAGTAAATTAAGCATATGGTGATATGATCGATAGAACTAGCTTTGAAAGCCATGGATTAGTAGTTTACCTATGACATTTCTTTGTCTCGGATAGTTTTTATCATCATCAGATGCTTTATTGCATTTACGATTGTAAAAGAAGAAGCAAGCTATGAAATTGGAAATAGAGGGACTTAATGAATTGCCCCTTTCTGGAGAATTTTCGGCTTCGTACAAGACCTGGGAAATACAATTAGCAAAACTGGTTTGAACTAATATTGTAACCGATTTGGCTGAAAAGGCATGGCTCCGGTGGCTTTTAATTTTAGTTTTATATTACAAAAAAGGGATTTGGTGGATCATCAGTTGGAAATAAGGGAGCTTTAGCAAATTAAAAAATGGGATCTGGTAATAACCAAGGTAACAATAACCAGCAAAACAATGAATAGCAACATACATAAGAAGAAAACGAGACAATACTACAGAAGAGGGATACATAAACTTACATTTGGGAAAACCAGCTTCGTGCAACAGAAAAACCATAGCCTATTACTAAGACTTGCAACTTCTTCCTTTCTGAGCTTCAGATCTACATCAACTTTTATTTTCAGGCACCTAATTCGAATATCCAAACATCATTTTTAATATTATGCCCTCCAAATATCATTTTTAATATCATACCCATGGTTGTTTTGAAGGATGTTGAGTGCACTCCATGATTCCTTGTAATGTCAACAATTGATTTAAAAGGAAGCTTCAAAAATCAATTCAATTTCATTCTAATAAATTTATTTTAAAAACATTGATGTGGTTCGAAAGGCGTCCGACCTTAAAATAATTATGTGATTTATCTAGAAGATTTTTTAAAGAAATTAATTAATTAATTATTAAAATAAAATTGAGATAAAATAGTAAATTTAGGAGAGTTTTTTGCAACCCATGGTTTTTCTCATGGTATTCCACTTTTCCAACAAGGGGGACTTAACCCGATTGTAGGTCCCAACTAGACATGCTCTTGTTTGGAATGGCTAATCCCAACGGGTTTTAAGGATTGTTATAAGGTTTAGGGGAATAATGAGTTAGTGGTTAAGGGATTAAGTATTAGGGGCTTAGGGGTTAGGGGAATAGGGGCTTAGGGGTTAGAGGTTTATGGTTTAGGTGTTAGGGGAATAATGAGTTAATGGTTAAGGGGTTAGGGATTGGGGGCTTAGGGGTTAAGGGGTTAGGGATTGGGGGCCTAGGGGTTAGGGGATTTAGGCGCATTTAAGGGTTAGGGGAATAATGAGTTAGTGGTTAAGGGATTAGGGATTGGGGTTAGGGGAATAATGTGTTAGTGGTTAAGGGGTTAGGGATTGGGGAGTTATGTGTTAGGGGATTTAGGCGCATTTAGGGGTTAGGGGAATAATGAGTTAGTGGTTTAGGGATTAGGGATTAGGGGGTTAGGGGTTAGGGGATTTAGGAAAAGTTAGGGGTTAGGTGAATAATTAGTAAGTGGTTAAGGGATTAGCGATTAGGGGATTAGGGGTTAGGGGATTTAGAAGTTAAATATTTTAGGGGTTAGCGGTGAGGGGTTAATGGGTTATGGGTTAAGTGTTAATGGTTTAGGGGTTAAGGGGTTAAGAGGTTAGGGGTTTAGGTGTTAGTGGTTTAGGGGTTTAAGGGTTTAGAAGTTAATGGTTTAGGGGGTTAAATGGGTTAGGGTTTTAGGGGTTTAGGGGGTTAAATGGGGTAGGGGTTGGGAATTAAGGTTTAAGGGGTTAAGGGTTTAGAGGTTTAGGGTTTAGGGAGTTAAATGGGTCAGGGGTTTAGGGGTATAGAGGGTTAAATGGGTAAGAGGTTTGGAATTAGGGGTTAAGGGGTTAAGGGGTTAGACGTTTAGGGTTTAGGGGGTTAAATGGGTTAAGGGTTTAGAGGTTTATGGGGTTAGGGGATTTATCAGTTAATTATTTTAGGGGTTAGGGGTCATTAGGGGTTAATGGGGTTAGGGTTTATGGGGTTAAATGGGTTAGGGGTTGGGAATTTTGGTTTAAGGGGTTGGGGATTTAGCTGTTAAGGATTTTAGGGGTTAAGGGGTTAGAGGTTTAGGGTTTAGGGGTTAAATGGGTTAGGGGTTTAGAGGTTTAGGGGGTTAGGGGATTTAGCAGTTAAGGATTTTAGGGGTTAGGGGTTGGGGTTAATGGGGTTAGGGTAGGGGGTTAAATGGGTAGGGGTCTGGAATTAGGGGTTAAGGGTTTAGAGGTTTACGGTTTAGGGGGTTAAATGGGTTAGGGGTTTAGGGGTTTAGGGGGTTAAATGGGTTAGGAGTTGAGGGTTTAGGGGTTAGGGGTTAAGGGTTTAGAGGTTTAGGGGTTAAATGGGTTAGGGGTTTATAGGTTTATGGTTTAGGGGGTTAAATGGGTTAGGGGTTGGGAATTAGGGTTTAAGGGGTTAGAGCACTAGTAAAAAATGATGAAATTAATGACTAGGTGACTAAAAAAGTTAGTCACCGCAATTATTTCAAGTGAATTACTACTAAATTTGAGCAATTTTATGTGACCGAACTAAAAATGACTAATTTAGTCTTGGAATAAAATATATGACTAGATAATAAGTGACTAAACTAAAAGCGACTAACTTAAACGACTAATTTAGCCTTGGAATAAAATATACGATTAGATAATAAGTGACTAAACTAAAAGAGACTAACTTAAATGACTAATTTAGTATAGGGATAAAATATATGACTAGATAATAAGTGACTAAAGTAAAAGTGACTAACTTAAATGACTAATTTAGTCTAGGATTAAAATATATGACTAGATAATAAGTGACAAAATTAATAATGATTAATGTAAATGATTATTATAGTCCAAGAATAAAAATATGGCCAAATAAAAAGTACAACAAGTATATGAATTAGTCATTTATGTCAGTAATTTTTAATTGTGTCACTCCATATATGGAAAATCGCAATTTTGGTACCAAAGTGTTACATTTCACTATAGGTGTCTCTGAACCCATTTGCAGTGTTTAAATTTAGAGACAAAGGGGTCTCTGAATTTACAATGTTAAATTTATGAATATCCTTTTTTCTCTAAAGTTTAACAGTGCAAATGGATTCATCTACAATTAACATAATTGCATGTGTCATTTATTAACTTTACACTAATGCCTTCATTATAATTTTAGTAAAGGTTATAACTATATTAATTAGATAGCCAAATTAATATTTATATTTATATTTAATATTTGGCCATAAAGTTTAATTATTTAACTTCATTGATTTATGTTAAAAGTGAGAGTTGTTTTAAATCTAAGGTTAAGTATTCATATTTACATTTAATAAATAGATAAATGTAAAAATTCTTATGTTAAACATGTGAGTTCATTTAATTCTAGTATTAAATCATGATATTTACATTTGATAAATACTAAATAGATAAACGTAAAAAATATATTTATAGGCCTATTTAGTAAATAGGTATGGAAATTTCCTGGATGCGAGTGATAGACCGAGCTAACCAGCATTGCCACTCAGACGCAAGGTGGTAGGGCACCTGTCTTCCCCATGCGAATGCACATGGCCGCCTGATCAGGTTTAAATGTTGGAGCGTGGGGCATTTACTTGCACTGTTGGAATCACGATTTCCATTAGACCAAAACCCGTAGGCGTTAGTCTCTGCTACAATCGCCAAAGTTAGGATCCACGAGAGGCGGTTAGTCCATGTCGCGAAACACACGGGGAGTGTTGAACCCAATGTCCAACAATCTCCCCCCCAACGCGAGCAGGGTGAGTTTCAAACTCGAGAACTATCGCTCTGATACCAATTTTTGAAATCACAATTTATGTTAGACCAAAACCTGCAGGCGTTAGTCTCCGCTACAATCACCAAAGTTAGGATCCACGAGGGGTGGTTAGTCCATGTCGCGAAACACATGGGGAGCATTGAAACCAATGTCAAACAAAATTTCCACCCTTGAGTCACCTCCCATTGATGTCCTCCGCATTAATCACTTTCCTCTGCACATTTACTCTAACAGTCCTACCTTGGCCGCCTCCCATGGCCCTTAAATCCGCCACCCTTGCTCCTTCTTTCGCCATTCGACTATCCCTTCGACTCTGTGCAGACGCTTCTGGGGCCTTAGCCAAGCCTTGGCTCCTCTGCCCAAATCCTTGCTCCTTTGTTCACTTTCCTCTGGACTTCAGTCCCCCAGCTGCACCCTCAGACACTTCTGCGATCGAGCAATCATCTCAGACCCATTCCCACTCCTCCACCATGCCTAGACGCCACCGCATGAGTTTCCATAGAGCAAGGGGACGTGGGCTTCCCTCCCAACCTCCCATCTCTGCCTCTGTGGTTAGGACATTGAATCTTTCAATTGAATGTGCGGAGCCGAAAATCCTCGACCCCATCAATCTCTCTGCTCGCCTGTCTCTCCACCTTTCGGATTCTCCTTCTGAACCCTCTGCCTCTAGCCTCCGCCTCAGAAAAATATCCCGCAAGTCCACCATCTCCCCCGTTCTTGCCTTCTCCCCCAAAAAGATGGTAGCCTTGCCGGTGCAGAGTGCTTCGAACAACGACCACGACAGCTCAAGCTCGGACGAGGGAGGAACCAGTGCGGGTGCGGAGACTCATGCAGCTTCGTCCATTTTTCCTGACACCCATGCGGTGCTTCTTCCTTTGTCGATAGCCCACGCGTCCAAGAAGGAGAAGGACGAGTCAGATTATGCATGAAAATTTGTGGAAGAGCCATTCCAACCTCTAGAAAAGGATGACAACTCTCCATCTGCTTAACTATTGGATGCTTATCTCTCATTCCGGTCAATTTTTTGTTATTTCAAGGTTTCTAGTGTTTTGGTTTTGTCTTAAACATGTCACTTGTAAGGCTGGTTTCCCACTATGGGCAACGTATTATCAAATCTCTATGCTCCACTATTGGGTTGGATTCCCCGTCTGGGGCAGCGCCTTTTTTGTGATTTTGAAATTTAAACTTCCTTCCGGAATTGGCTTGCCAACTCTGGAGGAAGAGAAATGTAATCTTTTGGACTGTATGATCTAATAGAAGTAGCCTAATTTAGAAAAAAAAAAAAAGTATGGAAATTTATTAATTTAAGTATGAAACTTAATTAATTTTTTAATGATGTATGAACCTTTGTTTTTTTGTAAGTCAATGTTATATTCATGTAGGAAAAAAGGAGTACATATAGCCAATTAAAAAACAGGTGGTCTCACCTCGACTCGGTTTGTTGACAAAAAAATTGCACCATATGAAAACAAATACAAAAGAGGGACTAGGGACATTGTCCATAAATGGTTGGGCTAGAGGCACCAAAACACATATAAAACATAATTAAAGAACACCAAATAGCATACTAGTCGTCCAACATGATGGATGCAAGGTTGGATGGGGTTTTTCCTAGATGCAGTGGAGGATAGAAGTCACACTGGCCGTGCCCTTTAAAGTGTGCCAACCAAGTCTCCGGCTTTTCTAATTTCTCAATGAGTTGATTTTGGCCTTGCCAAACCACTACTATGTTGAGCCCTTAGTTAAACTGAAAGGGGGGGGGGGGGTGAATCAGTTTAACACATTCATGGTTTTGTTAGACTTTCTTTTACACTTATTTACATCTTAATTTCATGATCATCTTAATGTACAGTGAAACAACAATCTTAATAAGTGAGCAACAAGTATTAAGCAGATTAAATACAGAGTATCAACACATAATATTCATGCACATAGACACCGGATATAAGTGGAAACCAATAAGGGAGAAAACCACATCTTATTATTGTTGTGATGCAAAGGCAAGCTCCAACTCCCTCTCACCACTGATTTTCTGTAGGCTCCAACCTGCAGGAGGCTACTACCTCAATTCTGCAAGCTACAACTTGCAAGGAAGCTTCAACTCCCATCTATTTCCTGTAGGCTACAACCTACAGGAGGCTCCTACCTCAGCCAACTACAACTGACATCTATCAAGCTGTAACTTGATATGGAAGCACCAACTTCCTCACATTACAATAAAATCATATGTTGATTTACCTAGATATCAGCTCAGTTTTACTCCTTCTTCATTTCTGTCCTCCAGCTTTCATATCTGCCTTATATCATCTCTGGATCTTCACAGCTTCTCTATCTTCTCCTTCTTCTCCTTACACTTCTCAGTCCCCTTTCTCCATTCTCTAATCGCTTTACGCATATGTTGGTAACATTATTTATGGAGATCACCTCATAACTGTTTTCATTCCATAGGGAATTCGAAATGAACAGGTATGCCTCTTTGCCTACCCCCCATTCGTTTCCTCATTCTTCAGTTCAAGTTATTCATGAGAGATAAACATTACAACACTCATGGAGTTATTCCTATGCCTACGGAGACTTGCCTTTGCATCACATACAATAAAAATAATTTTAAATAATTTACATTCACATCTATAGTTACATAAATTAACTTCACTCAGCCCTTTTTCGGCCCTTGGCTTGCTGTGCATTCGTCTTTTCTGCTGTTATCACTGTCTTTTTCAGTTTCTGCTGTTATATTGTGATTGTTCTCCATAATCACCTTTTTCCCGATTCAACTCATCTGCTCGTGCCCACTGCGATTAGCCTTCACCTGCTCTTTTTCTCTGTGTCAGGTCACTTACCCAAGTCTCCTTCTGTTGCCTTCATATTTTTGTTTATACACCTGAGTATTTTGCCTACACCTAGTATTTTCTTCGTAAAACGGGCGTATCCACATGCACATCCACCTTTCAGATCTGACGGTCATCGCACTCTGCTTCATTTAACTTTCCCAATCCGACAGTTGACATTCCATCGCACTGTCGCAATCGCAATCGCAACCTTCAGTGGTCCGATGTGCCTTTGGCCACTGATCACCACCAATGTGATAAGCGAATGGTCCCACCAGTTATTGTTAGAAAATTAAATATTACAGAGCAATGTAACACATAAAATATGTGGAAAATACAAGCACACAAAAAACACATAAAACCAGAGAGACACAGATATATGTGGTTCACCCAGTTTGGGCTACGTCCATCCTGAACAGCCAGTCCTTCCTTTCTATTATCTAGCAAAAATGAAGAGACAAAACCTACAGCAGATCCGTTGTAATATCCTTTGTTCTCTCTCACAGTCTCCCTATCTGTTTCTCGCTTCGAGGATACACATACAATACACAGCCGCAATACAATGCCCTCATAAAAGCGAGGGGTTGCCTTCTAGGGAAAAAAACCCTAATCTAAACATAACTTCTACCGTCAGATCATTTGCCTAATGAACGGCCCAGATTGACTAGAAATTACTATACTTTTACAAGGCACACCTACATCTATTTTGGGGCTCGTGTGGGTGTCGTCGTCTCCGGACCCCCCCACGGCAAAATTAATTATCGAAGTGAGTTGCCCCTTTTAAGGTACAGGGGTCCAATGTTATGATACAAAGTAAACAAGATAATCAGGCTCCACACCCAACAATCTCCCACTTGGAGACTGATTGTAGCAACTCCACCGCTGCTTCATTTGCTAGACAATGACTCCTCTTTGGACCTGGTTGTTCCTCATTTTCATCATCATCCTTGAATACCAATTGAAACTGAGCACATTCTTAGTTTCTCCCTGGTTACAACTTTTTTTAGCATATCTGCAGGATTCTGGCTAGTGTGTATCTTTTCCAGCTTCAACTCTCCATCTTCTAATACTGACCGTATGAAATGGTACTTGAGATGTATGTGTTTAGTCCTGGAATGAAATGTTGAGTTCTTTTCAAGATGAATAGCACTTTGGTTATCACTGTATAGTGTGCCCATATCATGCTTCTTACCCAATTCATCCATAAACCTTTGTAACCAAATAATTTCTTTACTAGCCTTTGTAGCAGCAACATACTCTACTTTTGTTGTTGAAAGTGAAACAACACTTTGGATTTTTGAAACCCAACTGACAGCTGTTCCACCTACAGTAAATACATATCCTGTAGTGCTCCTCCTTTTATCTCTGTCACCTGCCATATCTGCATCAACATATCCCTGTAGAGCAATGTTTGAACCACCAAAGCATAATGCTTGATTTGTGGTACCTCTCAAATATCTGAAAATCCATTTTACTGCCATCCAATGTTCTTTTCCTGGATTATTCATGTACCTGCTTACAACTCCCACTGCATCTGCAATATCAGGCCTTGTGCATACCATTGCATACATTAAGCTTCCAACTGAAAATGCATATGGAACTTTAGACATATAATCCATGTCCTCTTGGGTCTTTGGGCACATCTCCTTACCAAGTTTGAAATGGCTAGAAAAAGGTGTACTAACTGGTTTTGCATTGTGCATATTAAATCTTTTCAACGCCTTTTCTATGTACTCATTCTGAGACAGTGTTAATTTACGATTTTTCCTGTCTCTAGTTATCCTCATACCAAGGATTTGTTTTGCAGCTCCCAAATCCTTCATTGCAAATGAATTTGCCAATTTTCTTTTGAGCACATTTATTTCCTGCATGTTAGATCTCGCAACAAGCATTTCATCTACATACAATAACAATATAATATAGCTGCCATCATTTTTCCTTTTTAGATAAACACAATGATCAGAGTGACATCCAGTATAAACTTGTTCAGACATAAACTTGTCAAATTTTAGATACCACTGCCTTGGAGCCTGTTTTAAGCCATACAAGCTCTTCTTTAACCTGCACACCAATTTTTCTTTCCCTTTTACCTCATATCCTTCTGGTTGTTTCATGTATATCTCTTCCTCCAAATCTCCATGGAGAAATGTTGTATTTACATCTAACTGTTCAAGATGTAAATCTTCCGCTGCTACAAGACTTAAGATAGTTCTAATTGAATTCATCTTAACAACAGGAGAAAATATTTCATCAAAATCAATACCTTTCTTCTGTGCAAACCCCTTCACCACAAGTCTAGCTTTGTACCTCTGTTTTCCTCCATCTTCTTCCTTCAGCCTGTAAACCCATTTATTCCGCAATGTATTTCTACCTACAGGCAACCTGACTAAGTCCCAAGTCTGGTTATGCATTAAGGAGTCCATCTCTTCTTCCATGGCTAGCTCCCACTTCTTCCTGCTTTCAACCTTCATTGCTTCTTCATAACATTCAGGTTCACCAGAATCAGTCAAAAATAAATAATATAATGAAGGAGAGTATCGTTCAGGGGGTCTACTTATCCTGGTAGATATTCTAACACCACTTTCAGGTGTTTGAGGTGCCTATTGCTATTGTTGTGGTTGTTGATTATTATTATTTTCAGGCACCTTTACTTTTTCAGTTATCTCATCAAGAACCGTGTATTCCTTGCTTTCTTTTTCCTGTTTCTTTTCCTGCAGCTCATTCTTATACAAGACCTTTTCATTGAATATTACGTCTCTGCTCCTAATTATTTTGTGATTTTCATAATCATATAAGCGATAACCAAAATCATTAGCACCATATCCAATAAAGGTACATTTCTTTGATTTTGCCTCAAGCTTTGTTCTATTTTATTTATTAATATGGACAAAGGCCTCACAACTAAAAGGCTTTAAAAAAGAGTAGTTTACCTTTTTACCTGTCCATGCTTCCTCTGGAATACCACCATCCAAGGAACTTGAAGGCCCTTTGTTTATTAGATAAACAGCAGTATCTACAACATCTGCCCAAAATTGTAAAGGCAATCCCGCATGCAATCTCATGCACCTTGCACGCTCCATGATTGTTCTGTTCATCCTTTCTGACACACCATTTTCTTGTGGTGTTCTTGGAACTGTCTTCTCTCTGCGAATTCCATGCTCTGAACAGTACCTATCAAACTCTTTGCTGCAATATTCACCTCCATTGTCTCAATCTCAACCAAAGCTTTCCATTTCTTGAAAGTATCGAATACATCAAATTTATTCTGAATACACTAAATCCATGTTTTTCTAGTTGCATCATCAATAAAAGTAACATAATAACGAGAGCCACCGAGAGATGATACCTGAGCAGGTCCCCATACATATGTATGCACAAGCTCCAATTTTTCGCTCTTCTTTTCTTTCCCAACTCTGAGAAATATGACTCTCTTCTGTTTTCCATAAATGCAATTCTCACAGAAATCCAAATCAACATTCTTCAAACCTAGCAACAAATTTCTTGAGTGAAGAATCTTCATTCCCTTCTCACTCATGTGTCCGAGCCTATGATGCCATAATGCTGCATCTGCTCCTTTGGAATTTAAAGCATTAACAGAGTTAGAAATACCATTGCATAAATACAATGTACCAACCTTTTCACCTTTTGCTATTACCAGCGCTCCTTTGGTGACCTTCCAAGTTTTATCTGTGAAAGTTGTCACACAACCTTCACTGCCTAATTGCCCCGTTGAAATCAGATTTTTCTTCAGATCTGGAACATGCCTTACCTCCTTTAGTAGCCATTGGTTTCCATTCTGTTGTTTTACAAGAACTTTACCCATTCCAATAATTTTACAGGGTTTATCATCACCCAAACGAACTTGTCCAAAATCTCCTTGAACATAGTCATGAAAATATTTCTTATCAGGTGTGGCATGGAATGAAGCCCTTGAATCTACAACCCAAGAATCAGTAACATTTTTTAAAGAAAGAATCAAAGCATCTTGTAACACATCACCTGTCACATTTGCTTCATGATTGTTTTCTTGTTGTGTGTCTTCTTCTTTTCCCTTCCGAGATCTACAGTCTTTCTTTAGGTGTCCTTTCTTTCCGCAATTCCAGCACACTATTCCTGATCTGGACTTGGATCTGCCTTTCCCTGATTTACTGCGATATCCCGAGCTCTTTCCTCTTTCCATTCTTCTTCCCCTAGACTCTGAACTCAAAGCATTACCTGATGTCTCACCGGAGCTTTTCCGTCGCATTTCCTCGCTAAGGATAGCACCAACAACATCATCAAACTTTAAAGTACTAGATCCAGAGACAGAGTTACTAATGGCCATAACTAAACCATTCCAGCTTTCTGGTAATGAGCACAAGAATAACAGAGCTCTAAGCTCATCATCAAAGTTTACCCCTACAGAACTTAACTGACTGGTAACTGTATTAAATTCATTTAAATGGTCTGCAACAGATCCACCTTCCGACATCTTCATATTAAATAGTCGTTTCATAAGAAATACCTTGTTTGAGGCCGAGGGTTTTTCATATAGTTTCGCCAACGTCTGCATCAAACACTCTGTTGTTGTTTCCTTCGAAATATTGAAGGTGACTGACGCCGCAAGACACAACCGTACTGTTCCGAGTGCCTTTCTATCGAGAATGTTCCATTCCACGTCTATCATGGCCGTCGGCTTCTTTGTTTTTCCGCTCAATGGTAGGTACAGATCTTTCTGATACATATAATCTTCCATCTGCATCTTCCACAGCGGGAAGTTTTGGCTGTTAAATTTCTGGACCCTAAACTTACCATCGTCCGCCATTGCTCCCACTCGAACCAGGAACCCTTCTTTCCTGCAAGTTTATCAGCCAAATATACCTTCGGCTCTGATACCAGTTGTTAGAAAATTAAATATTACAGAGCAATTCAACACATAAAATATGCGGAAAATACAAGCACACAAAAAACACATAAAACCAGAGAGACACAGATATAAGTGGTTCACCCAGTTTGGGCTACGTCCACCCCGAACAGCCAGTCCTTCCTTTCTATTAGCTAGCAAAAATGAAGAGACAAAACCTACATCATATCCGCTGTAATATCCTCTATTCTCTCTCACAGTCTCCCTCTCTGTTTCTCGCTCCGAGGATACACATACAATACACAGCCGCAATACAATGCCCTCATAAAAGCGAGGGGTTTCCTTCTAGGGCAAAAAACCCTAATCTAAACATAACTTCTACCGTCAGATCATTTGCCTAATGAACGGACCAGATTGACTAGAAATTACTATACTTTTACAAGGCAATTTTACATCTATTTTTAGCTTCGGGGGTGCTGCCCCCGAAACCCCCGCCAGGGGGGGCTCCGAAAAGCGTTGCCTCCCCCCCCTGGACCCCCCACGACAGCAATTAATTACGGGCGGCGTTTCCGCCCCTTTTAAGGTACAGGGGTCCAATGTTGTGATACAAAGTAAACAAGATAATTAGGCTCCACACCCAACAGTTATCAGCCAACTCACATATTCGTCATCCATCATTCATCAGATCTGACGGTTGTGATTCAATCGCTCAATCGCAATCGCAACATTCAAACTGTCATTCCTTTGCTCTTCCATTCCGCCGATGTGATGTGAGATCACTGATGCGATAAATCCGATGCGATGTCTGCCGATGCGATGAACCTCCGATGGCCCTATTCAACTCACGATCCAATGGTTACTGTTGATCGAGATCGGACGGTTGCGATTAAATCACACCATCACAATCGCAAGGTTCAATGGTCCACTCTCTCGTGTCTCTTTTTCTCCGCCGATGCGATGGAGTTTTGCGGATACGATGGATCATTTACTCAGCTCTATAACGTTTCGGGTCTAGTCTTTATCGTAATCAAACACTGATTTTTGTCGATGCGATATGCGAAGGGTCCCACTTGACTTCCCACGTGCACAACGGATCGCATTATCGCTATCGCATCCTCCAATGGTTTGGCTCTCTGCATTTCTTAGTAATCCGCTGATGTGATGACCCTTCCTTGCGGGCCCCACTCTAATTACCTTTGTTTGTTTAACTGGACCTTAGGAATATCGTTAAAACCTTTGGAAATGTTTTGGCTATACATCGCTTTAATGAAACTCTTTTGTACCCATGTGACAACCTTCGAAACATTATAATAAAAAACTCAAACCAAATTTAATTATAATGCAAACTCATATCATCGCATCACATCACATATACTTTGCCATATCGTGCGAACTCATATCATATGCGGTATGCGATATGCGATCGTATCGTATCGCAAATACAAACACTTGCCTTGTGTTTTTCTATTTCGGTCTCTACCAATGTGATTGTCACCATTGATCTGCCCCGATCTACGGTCCTTGCTGCTGTTGTTCCTCCTGAGCTTGTTCTGTGTTAAAGTGTGCATTTCTCTCCCGAGCTTGTTCTGTATAATCTCTGGCCCTTGCTGTGTCTTGCAACTCCGCTTCCTCTGCTTCATCTGCTGCTTCAATTCGCTACCTTTGCTTCATCTGTTGCTTGAGCTTCAATTCACCGCCTTTGATTCATCTGCTTCATGAGCTGCCTCTTTTTTTTGTCTCTGTTTCTTGTCTAATGCTGCTTCTTGCCTCTCTTTTTCTATCTCTGCTACCTCTACTTCTTTCTCTGCTTCATTTGTTTCCTCTGATGTCTCTGCTGCCTCTCTACCTTGGTTGCTGATGTTCCTTTGTGCTCCTTTGTCTTGATGATAATTCAGGTGCTACTCCTGTCTTCTCCTTTGCCATCAATGACAATATTTCCAACAGTATCCCCCTTAGGCATTGATGGAAATACTCCACCAATACTCCAATAATTCCTTTAGGACTTCCTCCCCCTTTCATTCTGAAAGGTGTGTTTTGTTTTCCTGTGCCTAACTTGTTTTGCTTGCTTTCCCCCCCCCTTTGACATCAATGGCAAAGGGTTTCACATTTCCCAGTGTGGTTTCCAAAATTTCTCATAATACTTTGATCTTGAGGACCTGTTCCATGCACTGCTCACTTGCTCTAGCTCTGTTGTGACAATATCTATTGACTATTCTCCCCCTAGAATGATGCTTTCTTTTCTGAAACCCCACAACTCTTGCACTTGTCTTCTACTCCGATCCCATTCTCTCTCTCTCTCTCTCTATACACATATATATATATATACACATTATTTTTCTTTTTCCCGATCATGTCAGAGAGTAACATCTGCAGACACTACCCCTAGTTTGTCTCTTAGATATTCAAATGGTTCTTTAGCAAGTGGTTTTGTGAATATGTCTGTTGTTTGTTCCTTTGTTGGTACATATTCAAAATTTACTAATTTTTGTGCTACTTTTTCTCTGAGGAAGTGGTACTTTATTGGGATGTGCTTTGTTTCTTAGTGAAATACATGATTTTTTGATATACTTATAGCACTTGTATTGTCACATTTGATTGAAATGGGATCTTCAATGCTTACCTTCATGTCTTGGAGAGTTTGTTTCATCCACATTACTTGTGTGCAACATGCTACTGTTGCTATGTATTTCGCTTTTGTTGTAGATAGAGAGATAGAATTTTACTTCTTGCTTAGCCATGCCACCAGACTTTTTCCCAAATAAAATGCACCTCCACTTGTGCTTTTCCTGTCATCCATGCAGTTGGCCCAATATGCATCTGTATATGTTGTCAAAGTGAAGCTTTTTCTTTTTGGATACCATAGCCCATAATGTGCAGTTCCTTGTAGATACCTGAATATTCTCTTGATTGCTAGTAAGTGACTTTGTTTTGGTGCTGCTTGATATCTTGCCACAAGTCCTACTGCCAACACAATGTCTGGTCTAGAGGTAGTTAGGTATAATAGACTTCCTACCATGGATCTGTAAAGTCTTTGATCTATATCTGCAGATCCATCGTTAGCACATAGCTTGCATCCAGTGATCATGGGAGTTGACACAGGTTTGCAGTCTTCCATTTGGAACCTTTTCAACATCTCTCTTAAGTATTTTTCTTGTGAGATGAATGTTCCTATGTCCTTTTGTTGGATTTGAAGTCCTAAATAGAAGGTGAGCTCTCCAATCATAGACATCTCAAATTCTGATTTCATTTCTTCAGCAAATCCTTTTGTTAACTTATCTTTGTTGCTACCAAACATGATGTCATCAACATAGACTACTACAATTAGGAGATCATTTTCATTTGCCTTTATGTACAAATTGTTGTCTACTCCTCCTTTCTTAAAACCTTGTTTTTGTAAGTATTTGTCTAGCCTTGAATACCATGCATGAGGAGCTTCTTTCAGCCCATATAAGGCTTTCTTTAGTCTGCACACGTAGTCATGTTTATCTGTTAAGGAGAATCCTTCAGGTTGTTCCATGTAGACTTCTTCCTCTAAATCTCCATTCAGGAAGGTAGACTTCACATCCATTTGGTATACCTTGAAATCATGATAGCGTGAAAAGGCCAAAAACATTCTGATTGTTTCCATTCTGGCTACAGGGGAAAAGGTTTCATCATAATAAAGACCTTCGATTTGTGAGTATCCCTTGCATACAAGTCTGGCTTTATTTCTGATTACCTGTCCTTGTTCATTCATCTTATTCTTGAATATCATTTTGTGCCAATGAAATTTTCCCCCGTGGGTCTTGGTATTAACTCCCATGTATTATTCTTCTTAATCTGGTCTAGTTCTTCATTCATAGAATTTACCCAATATTTGTCTTTGCTGGCTTCTTCAAACTTCTTTGGCTCTATTTGTGATAACATGGCTAGGTATACTTCTTTTGTCTGTTCAGCTCTCTGTCTTCTAGTCTGGACTCCAACACTCTTGTCCTCAATGATTTGGTCTTCTGGAAGATTCTTTTGAGTGTGTCTTGAGGGACCTTTTGAGATTAGTTCAGTATCTTTTGTTGTCTTGCTCAGTTCATCATTATCTTGGTTCTCATCTTCAAGATCATCTGGAGGATTGCTGCATCTTGTGCTTCTTGTTCTATTTGGTAAATCTTCATCAAATCTTACATCAATGCTTTCCACAATTTTGTGTAGTGTTTTGTTGTAGCACCTGTAACCCTTACTCTTGGATGCATATCCTAGAAATATTCCTTCATCAACTCTTGCATCAAACTTCCCCAGTTTTTCATCATTAATTTTTATGAAACACTTGCTTCCAAAGTCTCTAAAGTGCTTGATTGGTGCTAGTTTACCATGCCATAATTCGTAAGGATTCTTGTCACAGCTTGGTCTTAAATGAGCTTTGTTAAGAATGTGAATAGTTGTGTGTATTGCTTCTACCCAGAAGGTTTGGGGAATGTTACTTTCTTGCATCATTGCTCTGGAAATCTGTTGTACTGACATGTTTTGTCTCTCTACCACTCCATTTTGTTGAGGTTTACCTGCAATTGTAAACTGTTTTTTTATCCCATCCTCATTGCATAGGTCTGCAAACTCATAGTGTGTGAATTCACCTCCTCTATCTGATTTGATGCACTTTAACTTGCATCCTGTTTGATTTTCTGCCAATGCCTTGAATATCTTGAATTTATCAAGTGCTTCAGATTTATATTTGAGAAATGCTACCCACGTCATTCTGGAAAAATCATCTATTATCAGCATGAAATAAGATTCTCTACTTGGTGCTTTAGTTCTTGAAGGTCCACACAGGGCCATGTGAACAAGCTGAAGAGGTCTACTTGTAGATAGTTTCTCTTTGGTCTTGAAAGATGTGCGGGTCTGCTTGCCTAGTTGGCAAGATTTACATATGGTATTTGAAGGCTTCTTTATGACTAGCATATCTCTGACTGCATTCTTCTTGCTCAGACTTATGATGTGGTCAAAGTTTAGGTGTCCCAATCTTCTATGCCATAACCATGATTCATCAAGTTTTCTTAGGTGACATGCTTCATCCTCTTCTTTCACTATATAGACATTACTTTTTGTCCGAACACCTTTGTTCAAGGACTTTCCAGTGGTGCTTGATCTTACTTCACAATATTGGGCTCTAAAAATGACTTCACAACCTTTATCACACATTTGACTGACACTTAGCAGATTTTCTTTCAGCCCATCCACAAATAGTACATCTTGGGCCTTTCCTCTTCCATTATCTAGACTAACTGAGCCTTTTCCTTTGATTTTCCCTGCTTTATCATTGCCGAATGTTACATTCCCAGATTTATTTTCATCAAAGGTTACAAACTTGCTTCGATCTCCATTCATGTGCTTTGAGCATCCACTATCCAAATACCATTGGTTTTTCTGATCTTGAGCTATTAGAGCCAGGTCACACTTATTCAACTTCTTTTTCCACTGCATGCATCCTTTTGTTTGGTACCTTTCTTGAGAGGATGGACCACATTCTCTGAGAGGACATTTGTGACACTTGGGCCCGATTTGATGGCATTCAAAGCATTTGATTATGTTTCTGAATGAATTATGTACACGAGTGAATTCTCCATTGTTTATCCATCTCCTTGAGTTTCCATACATCAGTCTTTTTCCATTCATTCTGCACTCCTTGGCTTTATGGCCGAACTCCTTACAGTAAAAACAATACCCATAAAAACAATTAGCGTACCTGATGAAGGGTTGTCTTCTCCATTTGTTTGCTTGAGGTAGTCTTTTCACTTTTTGCATCCTTTGCTAGTTGGAATCGATTCTTTTATGACAGTATGCAGCGATATGTCCCAGTTTGTGGTGGGCATAACAAGTGACAATTTTCATGGGGGGGAGAATCCCCTTTGATAGCTTCCAAATTTTATATATTCAGGAGTATATGAGCGTTTTTAAGTTGATTGTTTATTTATTTAGTTCTTTGTCATTTGAGGTTCCTTCTTGTTTCTGTTTACTTCATTGCAGGCTTCTACATCTGTAGGAACCTTTTGAGCTACTTCATTATCCTTAACAGCTTTTACAAAAATGATATTCATGTTATATTTTTCTTTACTTGTTTCTTCTTCATAGCCTATCCCAGTTTTTATCATAGGAGATCTTTGAGCATCTAGTATTTTATTCAACTTATCAGAGCTTGTCATTTGAGGAGTGTTTATTGACAATTTCCTTTGGGTGTTTTCTAATTTCTTCCTCAAGCATACTACTTCTTCTTCCAATTTCTCTTGCTTCTGAATTCTATCCTCAATTTTCTTAAGTAGAGTGTCTTCTACCTTCTTGGCTTCTTCAAGCTCTACTTTCAACTGAATGAGGTCTTCTGAATTTTGTTCTTCTCTTACATATTTGAGGAGAATGTCTTTATGTTTTTTGCACTTTAGTTTAAGTCTGTCTGTTTCCTCCAAGGCACTTCTTAGCTCCCCCTTAAGATCAAATTCACCTTCTTCCTCATCTTCTAGAAGGAATCCTTCAAGCTCTTCCTTGGCCATCAATAAAAATTCAGAGGTTCCTTCTTCATTTGAGGTTTCATCTGAGTTTTCAGATGCACTGCTATCTTGCAGAGCATAAAATGATTTTCTCCTGTATCTATTCCCTTTCTGCCAGTTCTTTGATATAGTTTTCTCTGTCTCTTGAGTCTGATTCTTTGTCTTCTTATGAGGACACTTAGATGCATAGTGTCCAACTCTTCCACAATTAAAGCATTTAAATGGAAGTTTACCTTTACACTTGCCTAAGCCTCTATCCAATTTTCTGACAAATTTGGCCTCTTCTTCATCAGAGTAAGAGCATATATCTTCTTTTTCTTCTTTGTTCTTCTCTGTCTTAAAGGCTGCCTCCCTCACATTTGACTTCCTCTGTGGCAGTCTCATCTCATAGGCTGTTAATTTTCCAAGTAATTAGTTCATGGTCAAAGTTTTCCAGTCAGCTGTTTCTTCTATGGCAGAAACCTTGGGGTTAAAGCTGGATGGTAAAGATCTTAGAATCTTTTGAACAATTACACATTATTTTCTGGTTTCTCCTAGAGCTTTCATGTTATTCACAGTTTCTGCAACCCTTAAGAAGAAGCTGTCAATGTCTTCATCATCATTCATTTTTATATTTTCAAACTAAGCTTTATAGACTTGTAGTTTGGCTATCTTCACCTTTTTGTCTCCCTCGTGGATGCTTTCTAATGTATCCCATATTTCTTTGGCAGTCTTGTTGTGCATTAATTTGATAAATTCTGCCTCACATAGTCCACTTAAGAGAGCATTCATGGCTTTTGCATTGGCTACAAAATCTAGTTTGGCATCTTTCTCTGAGTCAGACTCCTTGGGGGCATATCCCAATTCCACAGAAGCCCAAACTTCTATTCCTAAATACATTATGTACGTCCTCATTCTTATTTTCCAGAAGGCATAATTTGTACTGGTGAACAAAGGGGCTTTTTTTGTTGAGCATCCTTCTAGATTAGCCATCCTAGGGACCTAGGATATCCTTCCAGTTGTTAAACTGACATAGAAGGAACCCACTCTGATACCAATTGTTGAGCCCTTAGTTAAACTGAAAGGGGGGGGGGGGGTGAATCAGTTTAACACATTCATGGTTTTGTAAGACTTTCTTTTACACTTATTTAC
The DNA here is from genome assembly GCA_034641835.2 of Pinus albicaulis. Lineage (NCBI taxonomy): Eukaryota > Viridiplantae > Streptophyta > Pinopsida > Pinales > Pinaceae > Pinus > Pinus albicaulis. The sequence goes on along the minus strand of CM076584.1, from coordinate 33,019,495 downwards.
ATCTTAATTTCATGATCAGCTTAATGTACAGTGAAACAACAATCTTAATAAGTGAGAAGCAAGTATTAAGTAGATTAAATACAGAGTATCAACACATAATCATCATGCACATAGACACCAGATATAAGTGGAAACCCATAAGGGAGAAAACCACATCTTATTATTGTTGTGATGCAAAGGCAAGCTCCAACTCCCTCTCACCACTGATTTTCTGTAGGCTCCAACCCACAGGAGGCTACTACCGCAATTCTACAAGCTACAACTTGCATGGAAGCTCCAACTCCCATCTATTTTCTGCAGGCTAAAACCTACAGGAGGCTCCTACCTCAGCTAGCTACAACTGACATCTATCAAGCTACAACTTGATATGGAAGCACCAACTTCCTCACATTACAATCAAATCATATGTTGATTTACCTGGATATCATCTCAGTTTTACTCCTTCACTATTGTCCTCTAGCTTTCATATATGCCTTATATCATCTCTAGATCTTCACAGCTTCTCTATCTGCTCCTTCTTCTCCTTACACTTTGCAGTCCCCTTTCTCCATTCTCTAACCGCTTTATGCATATGTTGGTAACATTATTTGAATTCAAAATGAACAGGTATGCCTCTTTGCCTACCCCCCATTCGTTTCCTCATTCTTCAGTTCAAGTTAATCATGAGAGATAATCATTACAACACTCATGGAGTTTTTCCTATGCCTACGGAGACTTGCCTTTGCATCACATACAGTAAAAATAATTTTAAATCATCTACATTCACATTTACAGTTACATAAATCAACTTCACTTAGCCCTTTTTCGGCCCTTGGCTTGTTGTGTGTTTGTCTTTTCTGCTGCTGTCACTGTCTTTTTCAGTTTCTGTCGTTATATTGTGATTGTTCTGCATAATCACCTTTTTCTTGATTCAACTCATATGCTCGTGCCCACTGCGATTAGCCTTCACCTGCTCCTTTGCTCTGTGTTGGGTCACTTACCCAAGTCTCCTTATGTTGCCTTCATATTTTTGTTTATACACCTGAGTCTTTTTCCTGCACCTAGTATTTTCTTCGTAAAACGGGCGTATCCACTTGCACATACACCTTTCAGATCTGACGGTCATCACACTCTGCTTCATTTAACTTTCCCAATCCGACGGTTGAAATTCCATTGCACTGTCGCAATCGCAATCGCAACCTTCAGTGGTCCGATGTTCCTTTGGCCACTGATCACCACCGATGCGATGAGCGAAGGGTCCCACCAGCTATCATCCAACTCACATATTTTCCGTCCATCGTTCATCAGATCTGACGGCTCTGATTCAATCGCTCAATCGTAATCGAAACGTTCAAATTGTCGTTCCTTTTCTCTTCCATTCCGCCGATGCGATGTGAGATCACCGATGCGGTAACTCCGATGCGATGTCCGCTGATGCGATGAACCTCCGATGGCCCTACTCAACTCACGATCCAATAGTTGTGGTTGATCGAGATCGGACGGTTGCGATTAAATCGCACCATCACAATTGCAAGGTTCAATGGTCCGCTCTCTCATATCTCTTGTTCTCCGCTGATGCGATGGAGTTCTGCGGATCCAATGGATCATTTACTCAGCTCTATAAAGTTTCGGGTCCGGTCTTTATCGTAATCAAACACTGATTTTCGCCAATGCGATATGCAAAGGGTCCCACTTGACTTCCCACGTGCACGGCGGATCGCATTATCGCTATCGCATCCTCCAATGGTTCGGCTCTCTACATTTCTTAGTAATTCGCCGATGCGACAACCCTTCCTTGCAAGACCCACTCTAATTACCTTTGTTTGTTTAACTGGACCTTAGGAATAGCGTTAAAACATTTGGAAATTTTTTGGCTATACATCGCTTTAATGAAACTCTTTTGTACCCATGTAACAACCTTCGGAACATTATAATAAAACACTCAAACCAAAGTTAATTATAATGCAAACTCATATCATCGCATCGCATTGCATATACTTTGCCATATCGTGCGAACTCATATCATATGCGGTATGTGATATGCGATCGCATCGCATCGAAAATACAAAAACTTGCCTTGTGTTTTGCGATTTCGGTCTCTACTGATGTGATTGTCACCGTTGATCTGCCCTGATCTACGGTCCTTGCTGCTGTTGTTCCTCTTGAGCTTGTTCTGTGTTAAAGTGCACATTTCTCTCTTGAGCTTGTTCTATATAATGTCTAGCCCTTGCTGTGTCTTGCAAATCTGCTGCCTCTGCTTTATCTGCTGCTTCAATTCGCTACCTTTGCTTCACCTGCTGCCTGAGCTTCAATTCGCTGCCTTTTCTTCATCTGCTACCTGAGCTTCCTCTTTTTGCTGCCTCTGTTTCTTGTCTAATGCTGCTTCTTGCCTCTATTTTTCTATCTCTGCTGCCTCTGCTTCTTTCTTTGCTTCATTTGTTTCCTCTGATGTCTCTGCTGCCTCTCTACCTTGGTTGCTGTTGTTCCTTTGTGCTCCTTTGTCTTGATGATAATTCAGGTGCTACTCATGTCTTCTCCTTTGCCATCAATGACAATATTTCCAACATACTAGTCTCTCTCATACTTGGCATTGTAAATAGTGCATTCGTTCCAATGTTGTCATCTGATCTGCATGATCCTCATGACATAATCACTTAGTTGTGTCCACTCTTTCCATCAGGCTGTTGATAAGTGCACGACAGCTCTCTAGGCAGCAATTTTGGATAACCTACCCCTCATTTACCTCAAATCAATCAAACCCACAATTCCCCTTGCCACCATGACCTCCTCTACCCTTACGACTCTGATTTTGAACCCTCAAACCCCCACCTCTGCTATCGTGGAGCCGCCATGATTATTTCTGAGTCTGCCACCCCCACAGGGCCATGGATGACAGCAGAGGGATAACACACACACCACACTGGGGGCTTCATAATTTTCCAAGGTCGAGGAACCCTGTCATGTACAAAGTCCAAAGACCAGACCCTCCACTATAGAAAACAAACACGACCAACGAAGGAGCCAAATGTCGTCTCCCACCACCACTGGGAAGCACAAAGACACCTCCCACTTCCAGATAAAGACTTCCACCACTAGAAAAACCAAATACCATCACCCACCAAACCAACACAGGAAATTGAACAACAAACGATTACAAAGTAGCCGACGCCTGAGCGTAACTTCCCCCAGGGCAGTGACCAGCCTCCAAATTCTCCACATAGATACCACACACCAATTCACCAAACACCGTCACACCCACGTTGGAGGGCATGAAATTTGGAAAAGAAAATATTTTTCCGTCACTACCCTCGAGGTTTACTGGACTACAAATCTATATTCCTCTCTTATCACGAAAAAACAGGCTCACCGAAAGCCAAGAAAAATGGAAAATAGTTAGCTCACTTCCCTTCAAATTCCTATCCTTAACCCAGACACAGTCAATGGCTAAGAAACTGAGCAGCAGGGACCGGTTGAACACACCGCACCAGCAAATGCCCACGACAAGCACATACAAGCCACTCCCTCCGTAAACCTTTGTACGACGTTTATGCTTCCTCTTCATAGGCCACCATCAGGACCATCACCAAACCATATTTAGGAGTCTACTGTTGGGCTCCCTCATCTTCCCTCACCTTATCCTTTCACCACATCCGAAATCCAATGTGCAATTATTTTTCACACGAATTTACAACGTGAAACCAGTAACTCTCCCACTACATGCGTTATGGTGAAGGGACCGGAAGTACTGTCCCTCACCCTCGCTCCACTTATATTTACTCATGCGAGATGCCTTCCACGTGTTGCTTAGACCTCACCCCCATCGGGGAGTATTGTATGAACCTTTGTTAATTTATTTATGAACCTTAATTAATTTTTAATGGTGTATGAACTTTTATTAATTGTTTGATATGAACCTTGGTTAATTTTTAATGGTATTATGAACTTTTGCTAATTGTTTAGGTATGAACTTTATTTAATTTTTTAATAATATATAAACCTTTATTAATGGTTATAAATATGTAATTCAAAATATTTAAGTATGGTTTATTGTGTAATAATGGATACATGTGTTTAGTTTTATCAATTTCTGTGAGAATTGTACCAATGAGTATATTTATTTCATCTAATACATAATGTACATGATTATATCAAATTAAGATTTAAATAAAACAATATTATTGGTTTTATATTTGATTAATAATCAAAGTAGTAAATCTCTTTTTGCAAAAGAGATCCCCTCAAGTCATGCATATTAGGGACTTTGAAGCCCTTTTTTATAGCTATAATAGAGTCCCACATAGCTTTGTAATAAGGTGAGCGAGAAACATTAAATGGGATATCTGCATCATACCACCATCTAGCAATATATGCACAGTTACAAGACATGCCATATAACCCTCGATGATGGAGAGCTTGACCTTCACATTTTTGTTTGACAGCTCACATTTCTTGATGGGAGAGATGGTGAAGGGGATTTATTAGCATATATGGCAGCACTAATGAACCCTGATTTTGGAGGAAAGAATGGGAGGAAGGCTCCTTTTGGAGGACCGATGACTTTGGTACATTGACAGAGGAAACCAAATATGTATGATAGCCAATATCTCCATAATTCCATTTCTCTATCGAGATTTATTCATTTAATAATCATAATTTCCCTTAACCTGACATGGTGCCGAGCTTATGTACCCAAGCTCACGCAATGGACCAGAGACAAGATAAAACCCCTAAAATGTCACCATCTTAGAGCTCAAAGGTGTGACCATGGATTGAAGACAAGATCAAAACCCCTGCAACATCACCATCTTCGAGCTCGAAGGCATGACCTGCAATAATGAGAGGGTTTTCAAGCTTAGCATCGTGGGATTTGGCCTCGACAGAACAATCTTTCCTTTCATTTTCAACTGCACCAATTTAGACTCCCTCGACTTGTTGGACAACTGTTTAACTGGCGAGATACCAATGAAGCTCCAATATATGGTCAATGCAATCTAAATCCCTTGTCATGAATCCTCTACACTTATCTAAATTTCAAATATCTCCATGATAACAAGATCACGAGAAAAGGTGGTAGATTTTGGACATTCAAAGACTGGATCCAAAGGTAGTTTTGGCCCTGGGTTACCTTGATCATGAATACTTCAGAAGGCAACAAATGACAGAGAAATTTGATGTGTATTATTTTGGAGTAATGTTACTAGAGTTCAAGTGTGTGCAAGGGAAACTCTTAATCTTGTATTTCCCAGACAAAAATTTAATATAGAAGAGTGGGAAATGCACTGGTAGAAAAAGGGCAAGGTTGAAAAAATCATTGACCCTCACCTTGTTGGGACCATCAACTCTAGCTCTTTGAAAATGTTTATGGAGACTACCGAAAAGTTATTGGAAGCGATGGGCTTCGACAAGACTTCCATGGGAGATGTTCTATGGAACCTGGAATATGCATTTCAACTCCAGGAGATATCCATGCAAAATGATCTAGATGAGAATAATACAAAGCATACTGCAGGTGTTCCTTTGCGCTACCCAGATCCTGAGCCTTTTGGTCCAAGTTCAGTATGACTTCAAGTCTTGTATGAAATTTCTCAATTTATAGATTTCATTAATGAGCATGTGGCATTTTGGAGTTCTCAAAATCCCACAGAGGGATAATTGTGATAATTTGCCTATTGTTTGGAACATGTTCTCCTTCAGTGGATATGACACATAGTGGATCCATACCTTGGTGCAACAGTTCCTTACCTCAAGATGTTTGCACAAGATTCAGGGCAAAGTGAACAGACAACACTAGTGGATTTGGTTTGGGAGGAGAGCTAAAAGTATGTAGAAGAGATTGAGGGTGCATGCATTATGTTCCTTTTCGCTACCGAGAACCTGAGAATTTTTATACTAGTGTTATTGGATGAGGTGTTGGTGGAAGTGATGATGATTTAGAAGATGCATCCAGAAGCGTTGTGTTCTCACAATTGGTGAATCCTCATGGGAGGTGATCATAAAAGAAGACTCCTTTGCCATGTTCCAAATTTACCAAATTAGCACATGCAGACAAAACATTGGTGAATGTGAAATGGTTAGGTTCGATACTTGTTTTTTTCATATCAGATTAAAAATCCAATGCCTCTTCGTAAAATCCTCTCCTCATATAATCGACCACCATTACAGACGATTACACCACATTTGGTTTAGAAATTTAGTTAGGTAGGTAGGGTGCCCCTATCTCCCATCTCCCTATAGAGTAATTTGGTCACATATTATTTCTTCTATGATACTGGATCCTCTCTCTTAAGTCCTATCTCTCATCCTTCTTCTCTCTCCCTTTCTCTCCTATCTCCCTCTCTCTTCCCCAATGTCAGGTGGAGCAAGAGTATAAGAGCCAACTTTCTCATGAATGTGGGACACTCGAACTTAAGATTTTCTATAGCAGTCATGAGGTACAATGTGGTTATTGAGACTTCATCAGATGTCCATTCCCAAGACTTAAATTGTGCGACAACACTGTGGCTGAGTTTGAAACTGGAGATTGAACATATATTTGGTTTAATTTCAATAGACATTTTCATCAATAAATGTAAAGCAATGGCTAAAAAATACTATAAATTAATAAATAGAGAAGACATGGAAACAAGCAACAATACTTACAAAATTGTTACATTAAACCACAAAGAATAAGCAACTATTGTGCACAAACAGAGACCATCGAAACTATCATCTTAACCCCTAACCCATTTAAACCCCTAAACCTCTAAAGCCCTAACCCATTTAACCCTTAAAATCTAAAACTCAAAACCCTTAACCCCTAAACCCTAAACTCGTAACCCCTAACCCATTTAACCCCCTAAACCCATAAACCCCTAACCAATTTAACCCCCTAAACCCTAAACCTCTAAACCCTTAACCCCTAACCCCATAAACCCTAATTCTCGACCCCTAACCCATATAACCCCCTAAACCCTTAAAACCTTAACCCATTTAACCCCCTAAACCCTAACCCAATTAATCCCTAACCCCTAACCCATAAAATCCTTAACTGCTAAATCCCCTAACCCCATAAACCTCTAAACTCCTAACCCATTTAACCCCCTAAACCCTAAACCAGCTTAGAGTTGTGTTGTGTTGCAGGGTGCAGTAGTGGAGGATTGTATTGGGTGTCTTCAGTTCTAGTTTTGCAGTGGAAGAAGGTTTCCTTCCATTAGAAGGCTTGTAAGGAAGCCCCTTGATATTTATTGACATATTTGGCACCGGGCCAAGGACTATTTATCCCATACAACGCAGTTTCAGTCTAGATCTGCTTTATTTTAGGGAGGAGTTGTAGGGGTGGTTGCAATAGATGTTTTCGGGGGTGATTTCTTTAGTGGAGGAGCCATTCTTTCATCTGGAGGATCTATTGGAGAAGAGATGTAGGTTTCTACATAAGATTCAGCCATATCTTCTCATTTCTATTGTTGCAGCATACCTTTAGCCCTAGGGCTACAACTTACATTGGCACATTGTGTGCATTTTCCGGAAACCCTCTTGGGTTGTCTTGGAAAGTTGATCTAGTGCCTAGATCTGTATGTGTAGTATATATTGTGGCCTATATCAGTATTTTTATATCATTATATGATCTCCAACTTTAGTTATTTCTTAGTATGACTGCGTTGTAGCAACTCTCCGACATTTTGTATTGTAGCAACAACTCATATTTGGGAGTGATGGTTTATGGGAGGCTTGTTTCCTCATTTCATATGATTGATGCCTCACTATTTTGTACTGATTTGATGTTCTTATACATAATGTTATGGCTCCATATTGGTCTCCAATACTGATGTGTTGATTTACCTTGTTATTTCCTTGTTTATGCACTATATTCCTGCTTTTCCCATTTGGGAATATTACAGTATTTATTCCTTAAAAAGTCATGCTTGTTAATGTAATAACCTCTAAAATTATTAGTAACAGACTTTATAATGGTATTGGATGTTTTTTATTGGAAGGACAATGTGGCATTCCCACCCATGTTGGTTATCAAATTAGGTAGAAGTGGGTGGTGAAAACCTCAAATAGGGTTAGTTTTTTGAAACTCAGTGTTCTTTTGTGATTTTTTTATTTTGTTTTTTTATAAGAATAAGGTTATGTGTTAAAAGTATTATATATTTTCCTTACAAATTTTAGTGGAATTGGTTAAAATATTTTATTTTATTTTTGAAATATTTTCAGATAACTTTATGTGTGGGATTGAGGTTATATTTTATTTGAATTAAAAGTAACTCGTGTGTTAATTTTGAACCCATAAATTTTTTTGTTTGTTTTTTTATTATTTATGATAAAATCACTTTTTAGTTTTTGAGTAACTTTTTTGGAATTGTAGAATCTAGCTTTCTATGTATTTAAAGATACATTTCAAGAAATGAAAAATAGCTAGAATTATATTTCATAATTTTCATAAAAAAATACCTATGTAGAATCATCATTTCCTTACTTTCTAAGGAAACGATTTCATAATTTTCATAAAAAAAATAAAAAAATAAAATAATTAGAGATCATTTACTTACTTTTCAATAAAAAAATTTCATACTTAATTAAACGAAACTAAGAATAAAGTAAAAAAAAAATTAATAACACCACCTAGACTTATTCTGAAATTGTGAAGGTTGTAAATCCGTGGCTATGGGTCCTCCTACCCATAATAGAACTTTATTATGATGATCTAATTTTTAAACAACACTTCATATCACTTTTAGCATTTCCTTTTACGAGTTTCATCTAAGTTAAAAAACAAAAAAAAACAAACAAACAAACAAACACAATGTATACCTACAAATATTGAAGCCAATGCACTTAAACTTTGAAGGGATTAGGTTGAAAAACAATGTGTCATTGCTAAAAATAAATTTCCAAAATTTCATTTTTAATTAGATTTATTTTTTAGAAAATATAACATTTTAGTTTAAATTTCAATAAAATTTTGCTAAAATGATGTTAAACATGTTGATATTAGATATTATCAATAAAGGTATTAAAATGAAAGTAAAGGTCACTTGAACTCACTGAAGTTAAAATGAATCATTTCCCAAAGAAGAGTTTGCTATTCATGAGGCTCAGTTAAAGATGAATCCTTTCCAAGAGAAGAGTTTGCTACTCATGAGGCTCAGTTAAAGGAGGAGTCTCGTCTTGCAAGAATTCCATGGAGGAAGGAAAATATTCCATGAAATCGAACATTCTGAGCAAATTACAAGAATATTTTGTTAGAAAAATGTCTACCCTCGAGATATCATAATTTTCCACACATTATAGTGTTGGAAAATTAGTCCAAGTGATTTATAATTTGAAGCACTGATACAGAAAAATACTAAAATATTCTCACTAAGGTATAAATCACATAGATAAAGAAAATAACTATTTATATAAACATCATCTTCAAATTCACACAATCCATAATGTCAATGGCCCTATTATCTTTAAATCTCTAGGTTAATGGGGAGATAAATTATTTACCCCTCCTAACAATATTTTAAAATAAAATGTATAATATAAAAAACATACCCACTTCTGAAGCATCATCTAGGTTTACAAAATGTGACTAGTGTAAATCCATTTTAACTTTGGATCCACCAAACCTCAAAAGGGTTCAAATTTTTTTTCACTCAGTGAAAATAGGTTTGTGTCACAAGCTATTTGATATCTCTCTGGGCTTGGTAGACTCCTAAGTTAAGATGGATCTAGGTTGGTTTAATTTTACCCTTTAAATATGTTATGTTCCACATGAATACCATGGTTTCTCATACCATGTGTCAATACCATGGGTAAATAGCATTTTTATTTTAATGTTATTTTTTTATTTTATTTATTTATTTTTATTTATTTATTTATTATTTTTATTTATTTTTTATTTTATTTTTTTATTTTTATTTTTTTGCCGAGAGGGATCAAATCTCTTAAGATGCAAACCTATTTAGAGTGAAAGGAGATAGATAAAATAGCACACAGTAAACTCTAATCAAATTCTATATTATGAATGAAGAAAATTACACACATATTTATACAAGCAATAGTCTCAAGATAGGAATTCTATCTTAGACGTACAGTAGTGTGGTTGAGAGATTCTCTCAACCACACACTAAACTAGGAGAAACTATATTCTAGCTAATTCCTATTATGTAGGAACAAACTCCTCAAATGGAGAATTACAACCATAGACAAGTAGGAATTAATTATTTCTAACTCCCCCCCTTAATGACTACTTGTCATGATAGTGATTCACAAAGTCTGGTTGTGGTCAAACATAACAAAGAATATGTCAACGTCCATATAAAAGAGCAACCATCCACCGGAATGCATGGGTACCAACCGCTGCAACCGCTAGTCCTGTAGGATGTCCTTCGCATACATGATTCTGTCGACCGTTATCACTGCATATATGTACCTGCAAATCCACCACCATGAGGCGAATTGCATGTGCAGAACCTCCAAAAACACATTCTGCCTCTCTCGGACAGATCCACAACTTCTCCGATCTACTTCTCCGCAAATCGTCAAACGAAGATGAGGCTTCCTGCGGATCCCCATGAAGTTGAGTTGGCGTCTTCCTAAATAAAAAATAATCTTGCGCTTCCACGCCATTCCCGTGATTTGGCGCGTTGGCACGAGTATGTACTAAACAGTCGCGCCAATTGTACTTCTCAGCACAACTGTCAGCTAAGAAAGCACACCAACCCCCTTCTTCTCAGAGATCGATCAATCATCTGAGACTGAGCCAGGTGTTACTGCAGTCCACCTGCTCCTACGAGCACAAAGCTCCCGTGTACACGTTAGCCACTCAGGCAATATGCCACCACCGGGCAAGTCCGATCTGCCACCACCGGGCAAATCCGCCAACTTCAATATGCCACCACCGGGCAAGTCCGATCTGCCACCACCGGGCAAATCCGGAACTTAAATGTGCCACCACCGGGCAAATCCTGTAGCCACTAAGGCTCTGTATGTGGTTTCTGGCTCACCACAAACCATCACTTTACAGTGACAAAAGATGGTTTCAAGCTGACCATAAACCATTACAAAGTGGTTTTAAGATCACCACGAACTTTCAGATGCCTTTAAAAGGCTTACATTTCATTCAACATTTTGGAGTTTCTGGGTACATACAATGACCATTACAACAACTGGACTTGCTTATAACATGTTGGGGAGTCTATTCCACAAACCACACTAACTCAAACAAACATCTATTTTGTTGTCCACCATAAACGTTGTCGCTGCTGCTTTACCTCATCTGTTCATTGTTCACATCTTGGGCAACCTTGTCTGTTCAAATAACTTCTTGGAAATCCACGTCTCACCTGTCATTCGTTAGAGTTGCAAATTCTAACAAAATAACTTTGCCTACATTGAGTTAGCTAGGCTCAATAAGGCTCAATATTATTAAAACATGATTCCAAGCAAATACAACATAAACTCTTCAAATTTAGTTTCTCTATCTCTGCCCAAAGATGAGTATTTCCCAAACATACCAGTAACCATTCCAATGATACCTGTGAGGGGTCCACTAATAAAAAAAAACTGAAACATAGGCACTCACAGCCACACGAAGAGAACACAATTTTCCCCTCAAGAACAGTAATCCAGGACTCCACGGTCCAATCCTCTGTTGCGTTTCAGTATCCACTCCCCTGGCAACACAATGCCACTTCCCCTGCAGTATCAAGGCTAGTCACTGTTTTCAAGCATACTGCCTCATGCTCGCTAACAATTTGCAACACGATCTCGATCATCCTCCAATCTCTGATGTAGCTCCCATTGATGTCGTTTTCACTGTCATGTGTTCATCATTCCCTGCAAATTTGCTTAGTGTTGGAATGACCAGTTCCAACACATACTCAGAATTGTGACAATAGTTGGTCATACTACTGTCACTTAAATTACAACCAATTTCAATATCATGACAGTTAATCAATACATTAAAAAACCATCATCAGCGAATTAGAAAATACATTTCGACAATAGCATAAACTTCTCTATATATCGAGCAGCTCCAACACCCAAGCAGTCTTCAACACAATGGCCACACAAACTCTCTGCAATCTTGATTCCAAGGAGTTCATCTTCATATACGAACGAAGCACAACCTCCATTAATTGAATAGCCTTCACCAGATGATACTCACCATTTTCTTTTGCCTCTCCTCCATTGACAACGACCTCCATATCTCTGCCCCGTACACCGCTTCCACCAGCGCCAATATTTGTAGTGATACAAAGAGCAGTGAACCCATAAAACTATTCATACGTTGGCGTTTCAATCTCGAATCCACAAAAAAGCCGCCGACCTTAATAATTACTTTTCTGCAGGGCATGCTCTAGGGGTTTTCGGCTTTCATTCAAGTAGAGCATAACAAACCAGATAAAAGTGCAACCTTTATCCATTGAGAAACACCTTTATCTCCCTTTGTCCTACATTTTTCCAGTACAACGACCTCTTTTTCGTCCCTTCAGATTCATTTACAAACCAAACAAGGAATTTCCGTATCCAACATCACTGGCATCCAAGCCTCAAATTGAGATAATGAAATGCAATTTCCACAATCCTTTGAATTCATGACAGTTCACCGCATCATACTTTAAATCTGGGACTTTAACTACCAGTTTGAGAAGAGAAATGTGCAAGGTCTCCACATTGTTAAAACAACTGGTATTTTCCTGTATTTCACGGAGGCGGTTGGAATCCTCAAAATGGTCTTTACGTGTGGTTGCAAAAAACTGGCTCCCGGTGCACCAATAGAAGGCTCCCTCAACCGGTAAGATGACATCGTACCCAAACCTCGAGGGCCGGGATCTGCACATCGTTTTTCCGTCGTTCTTCACCCTGCGCGCAAATTTTCAGTTTTGGTTCATTGCATTATGGATTCCGACCATTCTCCAGCACGCCTGACGCTGTTCCAGCCTTTGGCATCCTTTGCGTGAGGCCTGGCCCGAAGTGGTTGTATGCAACGGTCATCTGGATCTTCAAAAATGGGTTCCTGACTCGAATTGTGACGCCCCTCCTCATGATCATCTGGCAGCTCTTCAATTACAGGACCCCTTCGAGCAGACTGCGGCTCCTGATACTCCTGGTCATCAAAGAAAACATTATGTTTGCCAAAAAATCCTTCCGGCCCAAAAATACTCCCCGAACCAAAAGCACTTCCAAATGGCCTCTTGAAAAAAAAAAAAAAAAAAGGATCATCAAAAGGGTCGCGGTCGAAAACGCTCGAGAAACCACTTCTTCCGCTCATAGACCCAAATGGATCCGAAAAAATTGACATATCACCATTCCTGCGGCCTCGTCCACCGGGGTGGTGATTGTGTATATTTCTTCTGCTTTTCCTCCATTGGCTGCGCTTTCGAAGCCCAAGGCGCAATCTGCCAGCTTCTTTCGATTCTGTTGCCAATTTCCATTGTTTCAGCAGTTGTCAATGGGGTTGTTGCTGGCTGAAGAACACAGGGAGGCCTGCAACACCACAGAAACCAAAGAAGCTAATAAAATCCATGCTGCTCCAGTGATAGACACAGATCACCCATTTTACCAAGATCGATGTCTTAAACGCGCTTGGGAATCGCTCTGAACGCCCATTTTGCATGCTTTGATATTCCACTTTCTCTTCGGCATCACAAAAACAAACCAAAAAATTTTTACAGTAACCATTTGAAATGGTAAGATAACATTGCGCAGTATAGACTGCACGCCACATATTCAGATAAAATATCACACTGGATTCGAATGCCCAAATATCAGGCCGCCTTCGCCATGAGAGGCTCCACCGCCATTCTCAATTTCCCTGTAGAATTTGATTGCAACTCCTTCAAGCACCGCCAGGTCCTCCCAGCATCTAGTAACTGGATTGCCCGCTGAACTTCTCGTAAGTGCAGGCAGCCACTCCAGGATACTCAGGCCTCAGCACTCCGCAACTCCGCCTACGCTGCTTCCGTCGCCGCCTGGGCCTCCTCCACGGTGACCACTGTCATTTCCAATATCACTCTCCCTTCTTAAATAAAACAGTAAAACAGCTTCTACAGAAAATCAACTGGAAGATCGATACATAGCTCGCGGACTCTTAGATTTCTTGTACACTCAACAGCAGCTCTCCAGCACTGGATGGACAAACAAAAAAAAATTTAATAAAGCTATACAAACTCAGTAATTTATTTCTCTATGCCTAGGAAGGGCCATAGGCCCTTACGGGCTCTGAAGCTCCGATACCAAGATAAAATAGCACACAGTAAACTCTAATCAAATTCTGTATTATGAATGAAGAAAATTACACACATATTTATACAAGCAATAGTCTCAAGATAGGAATTCTATCTTAGACGTACAGTAGTGTGGTTGAGAGATTCTCTCAACCACACACTAAACTAGGAGAAACTATATTCTAGCTAATTCCTATTATGTAGGAACAAACTCCTCAAATGGAGAATTACAACCATAGACAAGTAGGAATTAATTATTTCTAACTGAGATTTGATTTAGTAGATTTAGATTTAAGATGTATATAAGTTGTTTTAATTCCCCCTCTCCCTTAAAATAAGGTGGGCTAACATCGAGACCTAATTTTTTTATAAAATAAATTTGGGGCGATTTGAAATATAAATTTACTTTTTTTACCCTCTCCCTTAAAATAAGGTGGGCTAACTTCTAGATGTAATTTTTTTATAAAATAAATTTGGGGTGATTCGAAATAATGAAATAATATACTATGATACAAAAATTCGCCCAATAGAAATTTAAAATCCATTAATTTCGCCCCTAAAATTTTCTATGGTGATGATTTGAGGGCCCAATTATTATTTGAGCATTCATATGACCAGTTCACCTATGAAACATTGGATGGGAAGATGGTAGATGGTGGACATCATTTAATGGATAACATCTTCCATTATCAGGACAGAGCCTTCTTGATGAGCACCTCACAACTCAAAGAGAAGTTTTTGCATGCAGCATATTCAGAACCTTATAGGTTCTACCGGGCCATCAGTGAGAGGTTCTCATGGAGAGACCTCAAGGAGGATGCACTTCGACATATCATGGAGTGCAAAGATTTTCATCAGATTGTGGAGGATGGTATTGTCGACATTGATCCGTTTTCAAGGTATGCACATTGCTTCAACATTTTCACACATTAATTCTCTTCACTCATGACTGAATTATCTTTCCAAGATGTCTTCATGTTTCATGGTCTTCCCAAGGCCATAGATAGTGATGGGGATAGTTATTGTATGAGAATTTTTTGGCGGGAGCTTCTCCATTGGGTGGATACCGAGTTGGTGCATCATACGATTCATCATCCATAGTTGGATGGATGGATGGAGATGATGAGCAAGTGGCTAAAAAGCTACTTCCATATCTATGACACGGGGCAGCAAGAAGCATGGTTGCGTTGGCTCCTCTTGGGTGAGTATGGTTACCACCCAACATTTCAGATTGGTATGTTCCATGCCTTTTACAGTACTGAGGTGATGCAACAATAAGAGGCATGGTTGTGCTGGCTACTCTTGGGACAGTATGGCCAAGGCATTGCATTTTATATGCCCATTGGTATATCATTGTTTCCTACCTTGCACCATAGTGATGAGATGCAACAACAAGAGTTATTTTTGCACTAGTTACTTTTGTGTGAATATGGATTGACATTATCCCATACCTTGCATAATGATGATGTGGGATGGCAATAGGAAGTATTGATGCATTGACTTCTGTTAGGGGAGTATGGCCACCATAATTGGTATGATGATGAGGTCCTGTGGCAGCAAGAGGCATTGCTGCGGTGGCTGCTATTGGGAGAGTATGGTTCGACATGTCACATTTCAATCCATATGTCTTAATTTCCTACTTTGCACAGTGTTGAGATGATGCTTAGAGAAAGCAAGGCCACCAAGGCCAAATATTGGAGCATGGAGAGACATAACCTACTCCATGTAGCATGGGTTGGAGAGATAGTTTGTGAGTTGGGACTTTCCACTTGGGGAAGGAACCACTACACTTCGCATATCTCATGCAGAGAAGAGGTTCTTGGACAACAGATGGTTGCCACTTGGGGACTCATTGATGAGGATAGGCATCTAGCTACATAGCTGGAGGTCATTCTAGACATTCAAGAGAGGCATATATGGAGTTGGGTGATGCCAGGATATGGGGTTAAATCCGATCCTAACATATAAAATAGTGTGTTTCCTTCATTCCGAAACACTCATCTAATTCTTCGTTAAGAAAATAATTTGCAGCTTAAAATATACATACAGGAAAGAGAACTATAGAAACCCAAATAAACTGATGTACAATAACACAAGAAATCCTCTGCCAAATATTACAACGAATGGCCTTTCGGCTCTCGGCCCTTTACAAAAATCTCTCAACCCATTACTCACTCTCTTTGTATTCCTCACTCTGTTCACTTGCTTCCTCTCTCACACAACCCTCCTATTTATACATAAATATGAATTTATTCCACTCCATAAATTCCTCCACACAAATATCAACTAAAATCCAATTTAGATTTATCTTATTTTGGACTCAACTAAGTCCCATTTATGGAATTCCTAATCCCTATATTATCTACCTAATTCAACTCCACTCATATCCTTAATTATTTTAAGGAATATTTACAATAATCCTCACATTTATATTTTCTCTCCTGATTTATTAAAAATGAGAAAAATAATTAATAAAATAATTAAAACACCTCACTCCCTAAATTACATAAATGAATAATAAAATTTAAGCTTGATGCTCCTGCATCAGACTCCCAAGGTTGAAAATAATCATGATCTCTTGATTATATGTTTCGGATCTTTGCCTTCCTGGATCCCATACCTTGTTTTGCAATTTCCCATTTGTTTCTGCTTTTTTTTGTTGTTTTTCTCCAGGTCTCCACACTTTATGTTACATTGCCCCACTATCTATGCTTTTACAGTCTTATGTTGTCTTCCTCTTGCTGCTTCTTCTTTGTCTTACTGTTGTTGTCTTCTTCTGGGATACTTCCATCATTATCCTCCTTATCGGTTCAATTTCTCTGTCCAATAGATCTTTTGTCTGTTGCTTACTTTCACCTCTTGATTGCTAAACTTTTATACTTACTGCCACCATTTCATCCTTGCCCTCTTGTTTATTGTTGTCTTGCACCTTCACCTTCTTCATTTCCCAATATTGAGATTCCTCTTCATGCCTTGAATCCTGATTCTTCAACATAGTTTCCAGCAATCTAATCTCTTGGTTCCAATTTTCCACAGAAATTTCTTCCTTTTCTTTCACTTGTGTCCAATTTTCTCCACCATTTGCAATAAAACCTGTACTCACAAAAAAAATAGTAAAATAAAAAACATAAGGCCTCAGTGCCTCTTTCTCCTCCAGCAACATTTCAGTATGCTGCTCTAAAATTTCCTCTTCCATCAGCACATCAGTATGCTAATTTAAATTCTCTATGAGACTGTCAGCTAGTCCCTCCTCCACATCATCTATTTCAAGAATGTCTCCCTGTTCTGTTTCACAATAATGAACTTCTTTGATTTTCTGAATCATTCCTACATCCTTATCCTTCATTTCCTTATTATTATTCAGGACAATTTCTTTGTCTTTCTCTTTCAACAACTCACCCTGAGCATAGATCCTCTGCTTTTCCAACTTTCTTCTTCGAAGATCTAACTTTCTATATAACTCAACAATCTCAATTGGGGTAGAACTTGGAAACTTTACACAACTTTCCATACCTTCACTTGCTGTTGACCAATCATCAGATGGCCCTTCTTCCTCTACTTCAATACTCTGCTATTTATTCCCATGAGATCTCTCTGTCTCCTTTTATTTCTAAGATCTTGCTATCTCAGCATCATTCTGAACAAATTTCAGATTCAACTTCTTCTCGTTAACAAACTTCAAAGTTTGTTCAACATCCTGTGATGTACCTGCAATCACACACAAATCATAGTCTCAAAAACAATATACCTTGTGGTCCTAGTTGATGCTTCAATCATCATATCTCCTCGCTGCTCTGAATCCTTCATTTGATTCAGTTCCTTTGTAGATTTTTCTTCTATCACACCATTACTTTCAGAAAGCAATGGACCATATTCTGGCTCACATATCAAATCTCCCTTTACATACTCATTTAAACTAAGTAATTCTTCCTTCAATTGAGCATTCACTCTATGCTCCCACTTCACTTGCAATCTATGCCATTTGATTTTCCTTTTCATACTCCATCCAGATCTCTGGTATACTTTACTTCTTCGTAACATTTCCATCAATAACTCAAGACCGAATTTTATCTCAACTTTCTCCCGCTCATAATCTTCATCAGTCAGCTGCTCACATATGCCATTAACCTTAGCATTTTCCCTCTTCTTCCTTTGGTTGAGGTCTTCTTCAGAACCTCTGAAATGACTATCCACAGTCATTTCCTCCTCCTTTGTGAGCTTCATATGTTCACTTGTGGATTGCATTTAATCCACTTTTTAGCAAGTCTCCCCACTTTCCATTCAACAATGCAAGCTTTTTTTTGGCGCTTGACCTCTTTCAGTTCTCTGTCTTGGGATTAGTCTCTGGCAATTCTCTGTTGCAAATAACACTTTAGTAATGCTTGTGTTACAATGACCAAACTCTTTGGGTATTGGGCTCTGCCGATCATGCACCCCATTACATTGACCTTTGATTTAGCTTATGACTCTTAACTCAGACTTCACATCAACTCTTCAAGATGAAAAATACACTCTCTTATATAATAACTCAATCTTAATTCAAAATATCCAAAATTCCATTTGACCCTAACATCGACTTGAACCAATAATTATGATAGTGGAAAATTTGACTTAATTCAAGTTATACAATCTTCCAACGAACATACACCCTTAATACATTTTATGATGTAAAATATTCACTCTCTCTCATACTCCACTGTTATGAAAGATCGTCAGTTTCCCATTATACTGAAGTCTTTAATCAAAATCCACTCCATATTTTCCAAAATTTATTTTATGGTGAAATAAATAAATCATTCCATTCTCAACATTCAAAAAATACCTTTCTGAATTATCATACCTTATGTCCCCGTTAAGGTTATTAATAAACCTTCTATTTGCAATTTCAACTCTCTAGACTCCACTCTTCTGTGTTGTCTTTGTCACTGTGCATATTCTCATTCCCTTCATTCCACTCGCTCACCTTCTTAACACAACCAGTTTCCCTGTACTTTCATGCACCATACAACGACACATTATAAATTGTAATTCACATCTCTTCACCTATGTACAGAGAACAAGATATTCACATTTCAACCTCTTTGACGAATAATGTACAACTCGTACATTTTTCCCATCCTGAATAACACCTCCTTAGATGCCTCCACATGATGGTGAAAACAAATATTCGACAACATCAAGCAATTGGATTTTTAATCTCAAACACAAATCAAAAGGATTCTCCCATTCCAACTACAAGCTTTGGTCCAAAATGACTTAACCAAAACTGTGAAGAATCCACATTATGCATATATATTTTAATTATGCATATCCCCATGCATATCACCCAAATTCTCATTTGGAAGCTTGTTCATCTCCACCTTCAATCGTACATTTCCTCTCTTTTTAAATCATGGTTAAAAAACCCAAATAGTAGAATTATTTAATCAAAACCAAATTCCTTTATCAAAATTATGTTCTAAACCATAATTTTATATCCACTTTATTTGATCCATATATATGACTCCATATAGTGTCACAAAATATATATTTCCGCACATTAATATCCTGAATTGAATTTTGGAGAGACAATAATATAATTATGGCAATTCATTTAACAATTTGACTTTGGATAATAACCCAAAGATGCCAACCACACAAATATGGCCACATTATATTTCAAACGTACTCGTTTTTCCGTCGATCATTTTACATCCAACGGTCATCGCTTTATCGCGCTCCAAACTCCACCTTTCAAACCAGTACCAATTACTTGAGGCAAATTTCTCCAGAAGCTTTATTTTATTCTTTCAACGGCAATTTCTTTGAATCCTCGTGCTTCTAATATGAAAAAACCATAAAGGATGGCCTGAAATTCAAAACCTCATTCTCAAAGGCTTCAATTTATCAACCAAGAATAAAATACTGGCAAGCTTATAATTTTGTACCTTTGAAGCAATAAAATTGCACTTTCCCCAATTTATGGATATGTGGGTTATGGCCCACAAATTATATATCGAAAGCAATAAAACAATGCTCTCCACAACCCTGACTAACAAATGTTGGTCTACTTTGATGCGCTTAAACCCGGAACCCAAAAGTTGTGTGGACAACCCTTTTCCGGTTTTCCAAAACCATCCTCTCAATTCCACTTCTTAGTCATTCCAGGTTTCAACTCTTTGGATCGGTTGACTTACGGTTCTTTGCATTCACCTTTACACTTGTATCATTCGTTGGCCACTTCATGTCATCTCCATTCTCATCATTCAACCTTCTCATTCAGGCCAGCATAATCCACTGCCATTCCACTGCATTTTCAACTCAAAGTTCCTTCACACAAGCCAACATTCAATCTGTAATGAAATTATAATTCCGTACCAACCATTTGAAACCACAGCTTCACAACCACTATGAAAATTAAGCAAATG
Source organism: Pinus albicaulis (assembly GCA_034641835.2). Classification (NCBI taxonomy): domain Eukaryota; kingdom Viridiplantae; phylum Streptophyta; class Pinopsida; order Pinales; family Pinaceae; genus Pinus; species Pinus albicaulis. The sequence continues at coordinate 32,998,908 of CM076584.1, read as the reverse complement.
AATATGGTTCCAGCTCCGTAATTTGGAATTTCGTTTAGAATCTGCACTAATCTCCACGCAACGATTCAATGCAATCTTAATGCTTGAACCTACGGTTTATATAAATTAACACAACTACAACCAAAGTTTCTATGCCAGGTTAAATGTTATGCAATCCAAACAAAAACCGCAATCGTTGTTGTACATGCTAACACAAGGAAATGACAACATCTATATAAATTCAATGTAACAGAAGCCACTAATATGTATTTCTGGAAGTGTTTGCCATTAAATCATTGGAAATACTTCTCTACGTTGCGGTCAAGGCCATTTTGTGGTGCTAAAACATGACATTATCCAGCAATATTAACACAGATCCTCAACGCATATGACTGCGCCACTATCCAGCAATGTTAACGCAAGTTAAAACACAAACACCACCATCGAATTTTCTTGACTGTACTGACATCAACGCAATTTCATATAGGAAGGTCGAATTTTAATATGTGGTTACATGGAAACATGAACTTATTGACAGTAGTGTCGCTGACATTTTTTTGTCACAACTTTTCCACCACGAGATTCACTGCACCACTCAACCCGCTTTCAATTCTGTAAACTTCTCTGCCCAGTCTCAAAATGGATCCCAAGCAACACCAATGGATCGGATCCTCCAAAAAATTCCTCCAAGCAACGCCTCGATTCACGATTGTCATGTCAGTGGCTTGTATCCAATGCACATGTTGATCCGAATCCAATAATTGACCTAAACTCCAATCCTATCTTGAGGCAGCTCCACCACAAACTCTGATCATTCCCATAATTGAGCCCTACATGCTCACCCAACCTACTCGACTCAGTGATCACGTCTGTGCCATTTCAAAAAACAATTCCAAGGGGAAAACAAAAACTCGATTCCGCCTCTACGCAAGAAATATTGACACTCGTACATTAATAAAGGTAACAAAACAAATGAGGCCCTTAACCATTAGCTCTGATACCAAATGATGCTAGGATACGGGGTTAAATCCGATCCTAGCATATAAAACAGTGTGTTTCCTTCATTTTGAAACACTCATCTAATTCTTTGTTAAGAAAACAATTTGCAGCTTAAAATATACATACAGGAAAGAGAACTATAGAAACACAAATAAACTGATGTACAATAACACAAGAAATCCTCGGCCAAATATTACAACGAATGGCCTTTCAGCTCTCGGCCCTTTACAAAAAGCTCTCAACCCATTCCTCACTCTCTCTATATTCCTCACTCTGTTCACTTGTTTCCTCTCTCACACAACCCTCCTATTTATACATAAATATGAATTTATTCCACTCCATAAATTCCTCCACAAAAATCTCAACTAAAATCCAATTTAGATTTATCTTATTTTCGACTCAACTAAGTCCCATTTATGGAATTCCTAATCCCTATATTATCTACCTAATTCAACTCCACTCATATCCTTAATTATTTTAAGGAATATTTACAATAATCCTCACATTTATATTTTCTCTCCTAATTTATTAAAAATGAACAAAATAATTAATAGAATAATTAAAACACCTCGCCCCCTAAATTACATAAATGAATAATAAAATTTAATCTTGATGCTCCTGCATCATTGGGCATTCATAGCACATTGGAACAAATGGGGAAACCTTCCATATGAGGATGCCACTTGGGAGGGAGATGGTTTTTTGCATCATCCAATTTTGCAGTTTCTTAAGGACAAGCAACATTTTGGCAGGGAGGACTGTAATATTCCAAATTTTCCATTAGCTGATTGGAATATTAGAGTTCTTACTTTTCTTATATAGTTAAGTAAATAAAAGGGTGGAGGGACCCATAAACCCAATAGATGAATAAAATCCACTTCTATAGTGTGAATGTGGGTTAATTGAGTAGTGGAATAGAATTATGGAGTAGTGGAGAAACATAATAATGAAGAAAGAGTGGAGGTCATAGAGAATTAATAAGGAATATGATGGAGATAGTGGAGGAATAAATGCAAGATGGAGGAAGGGGAGATTAATTGCAGCAGTGATGGAGATCATGGAGGACAGTGCAGTCTTTATGGAGGCTAGTGGCCACATGTGCAACGCAGTTATGAGGTGGGCCAAGGCTAGGGAAGGCTCACAACCATAAAAGGAATATGAGGGTAGCAAAGGAGGGGAGTCTGGATTTTTATTGTTGAGTGTCGTAAGACATTTATTTGCACACTTAATTTGTTTAGCTAAGTCTGTTGTGCTTTTTAGCAGGGAATCCCACCCTTACCCACGGGGGAATTCAAGTGCATACTCTGCGAAGGTTTTCTTGGGCAGCATTCATCATCCAGAAATCAGTGCCACATTCAGCCACTCTCATCTTCACTTCCAGCTATAGAAATTACGCATCCCTGAACTTGGGTTTGAGAGTTGGAAGGTTATTCTCAGTACTTCAGCTAAGAAACCTATGGAGGGATTATCCCTTCACATAGTGGATCCATTGCAATCTTCCGGGAGTTTCATTTTCATATCCGACATCAATCCATCCATATATTCTCCTATGCAGCAACATTTCCTTCAAGAATTGCATAATCCTGTAGTGAGGCTTTGAGGAAAAGAGGAAGTTCCAAGCAACTCAGCTTGGAATCCTATGAGGAATTATTCCTTCACTTCAGGGATCACTTCAGTAGCCTAGGATCAGTAGTTGTCTCCAAGGAGTGTGTAACTCATCCAATAAGGGTGGAGTGTGCAACCCAAAAAGGGCCAAAATTCCAAACTCAAAATCTAGACAAACAATTTTTGGGTTTTTCTGGGTTTTTTGAGTAGATTTCATGGCTAAAATACCGAATCTTTCATAGCACTCCAGCAGCGTCTCGCACATAAATATTCTTCCCAGCAGCAGCAGCGGTTTTTACTTTCCAGTGCTATTTTCCAATAGAGTTGTTTCAACCATATTTGGATGGCTTGAGTGCATCCATTTTTGTAGCACTATGTATATTCATTTTCTGTTGATACATAATGATATGGCTTAGCTGTTTCTGCTCATATGTATGTTGTTTTGATGTATTCCAACATTTTTCCAGTTCTACATGTTTCATTCTTATTTTATTGTAGTTGTAATTGTGCATATGTTTTATATTCCTGTCTTTCCCATTTTGGGATATTACAGTGGTATCAAAGCATCGTCTTTGGCTCATCTTGTGGGAATTTCATGAAATCTTAGGAATAAGAAGAAGAAGCGGAAAAAGAAGAAGTCTACAATGGCAGAAGGATTGAGTTTTGCCACACTTCTCTTCAAATCTATGCAGGATCTCACCATGGAGATCAAACAAATGAGAAGGGAAATGCAAAAGGAAACCACAAGAGGGTTTCAGAATGGAGAAGGTATGAGCACTTCCTATCAACAGTATAAGCAACCGGCAGTGAAAAAATTTCGACAACTCCCTACTATGCCCACTTTCCTTACAGAAGGAAATGAATGGCATGGAGATGGAGGATATTTGGAGCATGAGACTCTGAGTGATTATCTTGCAGAGTACAAATATAAATCTAGAGCATTCAAAGAGAATCTGACTTTCCAGTATTTTTTCCAGATTAAAGAGAACCGGAGACCCCGCAGCAACAATAGAAGAAGAGGGCATATGCAGAGTAGATTATTTCTGCCTACATTCGATGGGTCATCCAAAAGCACGGCAAAGGCTTAGATGGAAAATTTAGAGGATTTCTTCCAGATACACCCAGTAGCAGAAAAGGAAGCCATCGAGATTGCAGCGCTGCACCTTGAGGGTGAAGAAAATGATTGGTGGTTCGGAAGATTGAAGCATGCAAGAGTGACTGCATATGCAGAGTTCACTCAAATATTGGTAAAGAGGTTTGACAGAAGAAAACTAGAGGCACTTTCCATTGAGACATTTTCCAACATTGATGAGGAAGTATATGAGGAGCAAAATGAAGATGTCAACATTGATACTCCGGGAGAAGAGAAACTACTACCACCACCAGCGGAAGTAGAGGTACTTGCATCAGTGGGAGGAGCACTTGCATCTTTGCAAGATGGTCCTGATAATTTGACATTGAGAGTCCTAGTCATGATTCAGAAGGTTCATGAGGAAGAGGAAGCAGATACCAGTGTTGGTGCAGCAGTAGAGGAGCATCCATCACCATCACCAGCAGTTGGAGAAGAAATTATCGGTTGGAGAAACTCTTGTAGCTTTGCAATATGTTCCCAAGCATCAACTGCTCTAAGGTATGCAAACATTTCCACCCAAATTGTTTCAGCACATCATCTTGAGATTTGTGGGGTCATGCCATCAAGGAAATTGCATGACCAAGGGTTAGAGCACATTGGTGATCTGGAGCAGCAGACTATCATTGTGCAGAGGACCCTTGACTGGTTCAAGGAGAAGATGTATAGCTATCCCAGTTTGACATTGTTGAGCTGCACACAACACTTTGTGTTAGAGTGTGGAGTTTCTAAGGATGGGATAAGTACATTCCTAATGCATGGAAGCTATTCCATAGCTTTTGAGAACCGGAATTTACTATCGCATGAGCTGTCGTATTCTATTCACGATAAAGAGATATTGGCCAATGCATGTATTGGTCAAATTTCGACAGTTTTTGATTGGCAGTAGATTTCGAGTGAAGACCAACCACCATAGTCTTCAGCATCTTTTTGAGGAGGAGCAGCTGTAGAAGAGGAAGCAACGTTGGATCAATACAATGCATGACTATGAGTTTAGCATTGTGTATGGAGAGGGCCATGAGACAACAGATGCACTATGATGGAGATCAACAACACTGTCACTGAGGAGCAGTGATGATTTGAGGGCCTAGTTATTATTTAAGAATTCCAATGACCACTTCACCTATGAAGAATTGGATGTGGATATGGCAGATGGTGGACATTATGTAATGGATAACATCTTCCATTATTAGGACAGAGCCTTCTTAATGAGCACCTCATAGCTCAAAGAGAAGTTTTTGCATGCAGCATATTCATAACCTCATAGGTTCTACCGAGCCATCGGTGAGAGGTTCTCATGGAGATACCTCAAGGAGGATGCACTCCGACATATCATGGAGTGAAAATATTGTCATCATATTATGGAGGATGGTATTGTCGACACTGATCCACTATCGATGTATTCACATTGCTTCAACATTTTCACACAATACATATCTTCACCCATGACCATTATCTTTCTGGGATGTCTTCATGCTTCATGATCTTCCCAAGGCCATAGATAGTGATGGGGATAGTTATTGTATGAGCAGTTTTTGGCGGGAGTTTCTCCATTTGGTGGATACCCAGTTGGTGCATGATATGAGTCATCACCCACAATTGGATGGATGGATGGAGATGATGAGAAAGTGGTTAAAAAGCTACTTACAGATCTATGAAACAAGGCAGTAGGAAGCATGGCTACGCTGGCTGATCTTGGGTGAGTATGGTTACCACCCGACATTTTAGATTGGTATGTTCCATGCCTTGCACATTACTGAGGTGATGCAGTAGTAGGAGGCATGGCTGCGTTGGCTACTCTTGGGAGATTATGGCCAAGACATTGCATTTTATATTTCCATTGGTATATCACTATTTCCTACCTTGCAGCGTAATGATGAGATGCAGCAGCAAGAGTCATTGTTGCATTGGTTACTCTTGGGAGAATATGGATTGACATTCTTCCATACCTTGCATAATGATGATGTGGGATGGAAACAGGAAGCCTTGCTACGTTGGCTTCTGTTAGGGGAGTATGGCCACCATACTTGGTATGATGATGAGGTGGTGTGGCAACAAGAGGCATTGCTATAGTGGATGTTATTGGGAGAGTATGGTTCGAAATTTCACATGTCAATCCATATGTCTTTATTTCCTACTTTGCACTATGTTGAGATGATGCTTAGAGAAAGCAAGGCCACCAGGGCCAAAGATTGGAGCATGGAGAGACACAATACTCCATGTAGCATGGGTTGGAGAGATATCTTGTGAGTTGGGACTTTCCACTTGGGGAAGGAACCACTACACTTCACATTCTCATGCAGAGAAGAGGCCCTTGGACAGCAGATGGTTGCCACTTGGCGACTCATTGATGAGGAGAGGCATCTAGCTACACATTTGGAGGCCATTTTAGACATTCTAGAGGGGTGGCTATGGAGCTGGGAATTCATAACACATTGGAGCAAATGGGGAAACCTTCCATATGAGGATGCCACATGGGAGGGAGATGGATTTATGTTGCATCCACTTTTGCAGTTGCTTGAGGATAAGAAACATTTTTGCGAAGAGGATTGTAATATTCACAATTTTCCATCAGCTAATTGGAATATTAGAGTTCTTAATTTTTTTATTTAGTTAAGTAAATAAAAGTGTGGAGGGACCCATAAACCAAGTAGATGAATAAAATCCACTTCTATAGTTTGAATGTGGGTTAATTGAGTAGTGGAGTAGCGTTGTGGAGTAGTGGAGCAGCATAATAATGAAGAAAGAGTGGAGGTCATAGAGCATTAATGAGGAAGATGATGGAGATAATGGAGGAATAAATGCAATATGATGGAGATAGTGGAGAAGCAATTACAGAGATGATGGAGGAAGTGGTGCATTAAATGCACACATGATGGAGGAAGTGGAGAGTAATTGCAATAGTGATGGAGATCATGGAGGAAAACACATTATTTATGGAGGTTACTGGCCACATGTGTAGCGCATTTATGAGGTGGCCCAAGGCTAGGGAAGGCTCACAACCATAAAAAAAAGATGAGGGTAGCAAAGGAGGGGAGTCTGGATTTTTATTGTTGTGTCGTAAGACATTTCTTTGCACGCTTAAGCTGTTTAGCTAAGTCTGCTGTGTTGTTTAGCACTGGGTGTTCCCAAGTGGGAATCCCACCCTTACCCACGGGGGACTTCGAGTGCCTACTCTGGGAAGTTTTCCTTGGGAATCACTCGTCATCCGGAAATCAGTGTCACGTTCATCCACTCTAATCTGCACTTCCAGCTATGGGAATTACACATTCCTAAACTTGGGTTTGAGAGTTGGATGGTTGTTCTCAATACTTCAGCTGAGAAACCTATGGAGGGGTCAACCCTTCACACTATGGATCCATTGCAGTGTTTCGGGAGTTTCATTTTCATATCCATCATCAGGCCATCCATCTATTCTCCTATGCAGCAACATTTCCTACAGGAATTGCGTAATTCTACAGTGAGGGTTTGAGGAGAAGAGGAAGTTACAAGAAACTCAACTTGGAATCCTATGAGGGATTGATCCTTCACTCCAGGGATCACATCAGTAACCTAGGATCAGAATAGTATTGTCTATCAAAAGGCTACATCATCATCCCTCCTAGACATCACAATATTACCCAGCAATTGTGCATGCAGCAGCTGCATATTCAGTGGAGGAGCTAGATCCTAAGTTTCTCAGCTTGGGATCGGGAGAAGGTATTAGCCCTTTAGTTATTAAGCCGAGTGTGTGCTATTGAAGAAATAGATCATTATTTCAGCCCCATATGAGAATTTTTCTCTAGGGAGTGCGTAACTCAACTAGTAAGGGTGGAGTGTGCAACTCAAAAAGGGCCAAAATTCCAAACTCAAAATCTAGACAAACCATTTTTGGGTTTTTCTGGGTTTGTTGAGTAGAGTTTGTGGTTAAAATCCTGGATATTTTTGAGCACTCGAGTAGCCTCTCGCACATATATATTCTTCCCATCAACATTAGTTTCCAGCAACAACAGCGGTTTTTACTTTCCAGTGCTAGTTTCCAGTAGGGTTGTTTCAACCATCTTTGGAAGGCTTGAGTGCATCCCTTTTTGAAGAACTTTGTATATTAATTGGTTGTTAATACATAATGATATGGCTCAAATTTTTTTGCTCATATGTATGATGTTTTTATGTATTCTGACATTTTTCTAGTTCTACATGTTTTATTCTTATTTTACCGTAGTTGGAATTGTGCATATGTTCTATATTCCTTTCTTTCCCATTTTGGGATATTACAGGATGGTAGGGATTTCATTTATAGGGGAGAGGGAGTTTAGGATCCATGAAAATGGGAAGGAGTTCCACATATCAAGGAAGATATCCATGTAAGGATGATCTATGGCGAGGAATGGGAGGTCTCGTTCCAATCATCAAATACCTGAAACCACGTCATCGTTCTCGAGCCTTCTAGCAAGAAACGATTCTCCTCCATTTTGGGAAAAATTTCTTGAAGAGGACCAATGCGCATTTTCCTGATAAAAGTCACACTGGAAGCTTTAGACATTTGTAATGCCAAAGGTGACAAGCGTTAGCCATCAGTTATAGGAAACCCTTTGGGCTTGCAAAATAAGGTTTTTTACAAGCTTTTCAGAAAATTTTCAAGGAAATTCTTCTTATTTTCTTCAATGATTCTCTAAACATGTTTCATGATGAATAAATTGTTTACGACAAATTTTATCACTTTGCGGCATTTTTGGCATCAACAACACAAAGGGTGACACTTCAGGATATGAGACTAGGAGTGTGAGAAAATATTATATAACAAGTGTCTAGTATGTGTTGTTGAATTCTGGATTGCTCTTGTAAAGATGCAGACACTCCGAAGTCTTGTGCCCACAAGAGTCAAGCATAGTGGTCAGCGCCATGACCAGCGGTTGACTAAGGAAGTTTGCAACATTGTTGGTGCTTCCCTTCTTGTACTTAATGTTCAAATGGAACTGCTTCAAGTTTTTGTACCATTTCAGATAGTGATTTTTCTACAACTTCCCTTTTGTCTGGATGAACTTCAGGGGTCGATGGTCTGTGTGGATGATCGTTTCCTTCCCCATAATTTAATTCTTCCATCGTTGGCAGGCCTGCAAAATGGAATGCATATATTTGTCATAAGTGGGATACTTTCAAACTATGTCTGAAAGCGTCTCACTATGATATTCCATTGTATGCCCCTTTTGAGTAAGTACTGCACCAATAACATAGTCGGAAGCATCTGTCTCAATCTCAAATGGTTACTCCAAGACTGGTAATGTGAGTAATGGTGTAGATCAAACGCAATGTTTCAACTTGGTAAATTCCTTCTGTTGGGATTTGGACAAAAATAACTTTAATTTCGCTCCACCCTTGGTGACTTAAATCAAAGGCCAAGCGATATGAGAGAATCCCAACGTGAACCTGCGATAGAAGTTGGCAAGACCTAGAAAGTTATGGAGTTCTATTAGAGTGGTTGGGGTTGGCCAATCCTGAATGACTTGTATCTTGCCTTGGTCCACATGTGCACCCCACTCATCAATGATGTACCCCATATGGGTCATACCAAAAGTGCATTTCTCCAAATTGGCACAAAACTTGTGTTGCCACAGGGTTTGAAGGACCTGTCCAATATGGTGGAGGTGCTCTTCCCAACTTTGGTTGAAGATCGGGATGTCATCCAAATACACCACCATCAATGAGTTGGTGAAGGGCCTCAGGATTTTTTCCATCAGCCTCATGAATGTTTCAGGTTCATCCGTCAACCCGAAAGTCGTGACCAGCCATTCGAAAAGGCCCTCCTTGGATTTAAAGGCAGTCTTCCACACATTGAGGGTTCGATTTATACCTAGTGATAACTAGACTTCAAGTCAATATTGCTTAAATATTTTTCCCCTTTGATTTGGTCCAAAAGGTCATCAATCCATGGGATTAGGTACCTATTCTGAATAGTGATCTTGTTCAGCGCCCGATAGTCAATATAGAGTCTACAGGGCTCGTCCTTATTCTGTACCAACACGATCAGGCTCCCACAAGGTGATGAACTTGGCCTAATGTGCCCTTTCTGCAACAACTCTTGAATCTACCTCTTGATTTCATCATTCTCAAGAACAAAGTGTCAATAGATCGGTCTATTGGGTAGCGGCCCGCCCAGGGTCATATTGATGGTGTGCTTTACCTGATAGTGTAGAGGTACCCCTGTGGATAAGGTGAAGATATCCTTGTACTCCTCCATGACCTTGTCCATCTGTTGTTGTCGTGCAGAGGAGCCTTGTTTGAAGGTCGTGGCCACAATCTTATTCTTGTCGTAAGGGTGAATCATAAGGAAATAAAATTTTTCGTTCTAGGAAATGATCTTACTGCATTGCTTTGTAGTGATCAAAGATATGGTGGTAGGCGGTGGTACCTTCAGTATCTTTTACAAATTATTTCTCAAAGTAATAATAACAGTGTGAGGACTAGACTCATACATAGCATGTCGCTTCCATAAGTATGGTTGGCCTAATAATACATCACATAGTACCTCATCTATGAAGGGCTTGATGCTCTAGGGAAGGCAACACTGTTGGCTCACACAGAGATCTCGCCCTTGGTAAAGCCACCCGATGGTGTATTGTTGTGGGTGTGTTTTGGTCGGTAGGCCCGGTCACTTCACGATATTTGCTAAAATGAAGTTCTTTTGGCTCTTGATGTCGACAATGAACTACAGCAGAGAACCCTTCATCCACATCTCTGAGTGGAAGAGGCATTCCTCCTCCTTTGGATCTTTGGGTTCATCCTTTTGGATCTTGGTGGTGGAAATAGTGGCACTAGGCTTCATGCCAATAATATGCTACCCTTTTTAATTCTCCTTGTCGGGTTCTGACTCATAATCAGAACATGCAACTGATTTGGAAGCCTTCATCTCGACCACTAGTGAATGCTTGACCCAACACTCACTTTTGTTGTGATTGGGGCTCTTATGAAACTCACACCATTTTCTTGTGTCCTTGTCTTCGTGGTCTTTTTCTTTGTTTGCAGCTTGGGTAGGTTTTCTTGGGTCGCCTCGCCTTGGCTTTATCCTTTGTTCTGTAGTTTGGGGGCACCTTTCCCTTGCTTCGGATTCACAAATCCAAAGTATGGATTCTTTTGTTTAAATTTTTGTTCGATCTTGAGAATGTATCGATAGGCAACACTGAGCGAGGATATGTCTAGGAACTCCATTTCTTCCTGGATGTACTTGTGTAGACATCTGCGGTACTTGATTACCAAATTTCACTCAAAATCCTTGATACCAAACTTCATGCGAAGGGTATGAAAAATATTTGTCATCTCTGGCACGTCTTGGTCCCTTCCCTGCCACAACATGGTCCACCTTATGTATTTATCCTCATAGCTCCCAACAAGATAATATTGTTCTTCGATGGCATCCTGAAAATAATTCCAAGACTTGGGTGTGGCTAAGAATATTGAGGTTCCACTCTCGTCCCTCTTCTCACCGTAGGTTTTCCATTAGTCCTTGACGTGGTGGGTGGCTTTGAGGAGTGCAAAAATAATCTTTTCCCATTTGGAAAAATAATGAACTGGAAAATATCCTTCTAGGAGGTTTAACCATTTATATACGACATCCGCATCTATCTAACCTTCAAATATGGGGATTTCAAAGTTAACTTTTACCTTAAAGGTAGTGGCACTTCCAGAGTGGTTGTCGAAAGAAGATGAATTTCTTGTGGATAGTCGCCGAAGGATCTGGGAAAATTTTTCCATCATCGCATTCCTCTATCGCTCCAAGGATTCTTCAAGCAATATTTTGAAAGGATCTCCTACCCCCTCATCTTTTTTTTCTTCTTCCATGGGAGGCCATCAATGTTTGCGAGGTTGGTCTTGCAAAGTTTCAACCAATTCGATCCCTAACTCCTTATACCCTAACCTCGTTGGGGACATGCAAATAAAAAACATAGAAAGAGAAAACCTCTCTGATACCACTAATCCGAACTTAAAAAGGAATGCAATAGAATATAGATGTAACCATAAATATAGAGATGCTTCCGAAATAAAACTTCATTTCATTAATATCAAATAACTGAAAATGCTTACAAACATAATTGAAATAAACTAGCTATGGCAATGGTAGCTTATCTCTGAGAAAAGATGTGGTGGCTACATGCCTCTGAAATATGTTACAATGAGGCTCAAGGGCCTTTTTATTATTGAAAAAGAAGGGAAAACCCTAACCCCGAGAGATGAAACGCCAAGAGTTTGTGGGCCCTGTTAGGGTTAGTTGGGTAGTCAATGTCTCGGGGTCGTAACTTGGTCATATTATCGAAGTTTGGTGTGTACAATGCCTTGTTGGAAAGATAGCTCCAAGTACTCTAGGATTTTTCAGCAGGCTCAAGCCTATTGTTGACCTGAAAAAACATCGTTTAGGGGGTCAAAACTACTCTGTAAGTTCAAGACCTGAAAAAACTACTAAAAATAGTAAACTGCTATAAACAAGGAAACTGATAAAACCGATTGGAGGTCTAGATGGAATAGGCGGGTGGCCACTAATATCCACCTAGATCACTTATTATTTCAATAGGGTGGAAGAGGGATCCCGCCTTATTAAGAGAAAAAGAGGTTTCCCTTTCAGATAATTATTTATATAACTTCTGATATAGGTTTTCTCACTATATATTTTCCTATTGTCCCTTCTTTACACAATTGGATAAGCATGAAAAATACCAATTTGAGGAGTTGGGATACTAGAATAGATGCGGGTCTTTTAGGTTCTCTCAAGGTTTTCTTTTTGGATGTATCATATTTTTCGTCTGAACTTACCTCAACTATAGCATCGTCCCAAACAAAGAAGAATAACTAACATATATCCAAGTCTTATGGTTGTCACATTCCTTCTTTTACTTCACCACACATCCCTTCAAATCCATGCACTCTTTCACACACGGTCTTATTTATGCACAACAACCAAAACACAAAAACAAGACAGGACAAGACTTAACATAAAAAAATAAAAAGGACAACACACGATAAAGAAAGAAATTGTACAAGGAACACAACTTAGAGTTGCTACTAAAATTAGTGCTTTAAATCTCAGCCATTAATAGGAACAGGGCATTCCTCCCATCGAAATATTTCATTTTGAAAGTGTTGAAGTTTGCAACAAGAAACAATGAAATTGGCATCCAGAAACAACATGAAAGCACCTACACTAGAGTGGGACCACAGGTCGTGTAGTGATGGGTCCTAGCGACATATTAGTGTGAAATTCAATCTATTTAATAAATTGGATATGTGTCAAATTTAATTATCCCTTAATTAAATTGAACAATAAAATAATCTTATCTCATAATCACTTGTAATAGTTAATGGAGTGTGATAAACTCAGTTAGCTCATGTATTTCGAGTTGAGGGTGGTTGGTGAGGCATACTGAGTGGTTCTATTTGTTTTAGAGTCCAATTTTCTGTTAGTGTATCATTTTAATGCATGAGAAATCAGTTAACTCAATTAAGTGAGTTAAAGTCAGCGTACCTAGTTGTAACTCATTGTTGAACTAGTGAGAGGTCAAGTGAATTAAATCATATTTAATTCACATCCAATGATCTTTTAAGTGACTAAATATTTACTATTAATAGTTGCATGCATGTTAGTTCTGATGAAGACCCAGTTGAGACAAAGGTTAAAGGGAAGTTGACTATCAGTTGTGTTAAACTGCCCAGATGCAGTTAAAACACCATAGTATTTCCCGTGATACTAGGTAGTTGAGAAAGGATGAAATTCCTAAGGAATAGGGATTGCATTCGTCAGGAATTGCATGAGCAAGGCAGGCTGAAGACAGGCTAAGAATTGGCTAAGTGTTGGCCGATTTTGTCTGGATTAGTGTGAGACTATAGGTAGATTGCAGGGGACTCTTGTGAGAAGAGTTCATTTTAATTGTTTCATGATTCCTTGTGGAATATATAATATATGATAGAGGGGTTTTGAGCATTAAGCTTTTCCCCTGAAAATTATCTATGTTGTGGTTTGATTTGATTTTTTCTTTACTTAATGTGATTGGCGATCATGTTTATTTTCCGCAATTGATTTGATTATCAGTATCTAGATTTAGTACACTACTTGATCGGATTGAATCCATTGATATACATATGTTTGTATAATTTCTGCATGGTATCAGAGCACAGGAAATCACTATAGTGGAGAAGAAGTTGATTTTTTGATTGAATAGAATTCAAATTTGCAAAAGTATTCTTGGTGCGACACGTAGATCAGGATCGAAATGGATTTCAATGGCTTGAGATTGGAGTATGCACTCGAGGGAAGCTCTAACTATATTGTGTGGAAAGACAATATTGAGTCAGTACTGGAGAATAATGGGTTGAAAGAATTCATTGATAATGATGTTCCCAAACCCATTGTAGCAGATGCTGGAAATCTTGATGCTTGGCAAAAGAAGGTTGCAAGGGCGAGGAGGATCTTACTGGAGGGAGTACGAGACCACATTTTCTCAAGTCTCCATGGAAAAGTGACTCCATATGAAATGTGGAAGGCTTTGACAGATCTGTTTCAGAATAGAAGAGATCATAGAAAATTGGCACTGAAGGACAAGCTCAGGAAAATCAAAATGGAGAAAGGCAAAAAAAATTCGATATATTTAACAAAGTTTGTCCAATGTCGAGATGAGATTGGGAGCGTCGAAATTAATATCAGGGATGATGACTTGGTGAGCCTAGCTCTTCTAGGCCTTCCCAAGATTTGGCATAGTTATCGGGACTTTGTCAATGGGAGGGAGAAGCTGCCAGATTGGGAACGACTTTGGTCGGATTTGGTGCAAGAAGAATTCAGGTAGAATACCAGGGATGGATCTTCATCTAAGGAAGATGATGAAGAAAATTGTGCCTTGGCTGGTAAGGCAAAGAATGGGAAGGGAATGAAATCCTATTCCAAATCTGATACTGGCGAAGAAGTCAAGGAACATGACATGTCCAGAGTGAAGTATTTTCACTGTCACGATAATGGACTTTATGCCACTAATTGTCCACAAAAGAAGAACAAGAAGGATTCAAGATCTGCAGCTGGTGAGGCTTTAGCCTCGCAATTTGAGTTGTACTTCTCATTTATTGCGTGCATGGTGTCAAGTGCGATGGGATCAGGGTGGTACTTGGATAGTGGTGCATCTTTCCACATGACAAGAGACAAAAAAAAATTCAGTAGCTTGGAGGAGAAGGATCTCCAGATGCATATCGAAATGGGTGACGAAAAAAGGTATAGTGCTACCGGGATTGGTACAGCTACTTTCCAAAGACAATTAGGTAAACCATTTTTATTAAAATATGTAATGCATGTACCGGGCTTGAATAAAATTTCAGTTTCAGCTGCAGTGTTGGAGGATAGAGGTTATGCAGTTGTTTTCAGTGAGGGAAAATATTTCCTACGACACAAAACAACAGGACAAGCCAAGAATATTTGGATTCATGTGAATAATATCTATAAACTTGATGTAGATGGCTTCCCAACATTGATGGGTAAAGAATACAAAGTGGTGAGCCAGGATGAGGGTGAGTTATGGCACAAGAGATTGGGCCATCTACACCACGGAGCTTTGAAGGTCATGCAGCAGATTTCTACGAAGCTTCCAAAGGGTACTCTTGTGAAGATAGACACATGCAAGGGATGTACCATGGGGAAGTGTGAGAAAGCCATGTGATTGTCCCTTGAGAGGGAGCTTGATTTTCATGCAGATGAGGAACTATTGGTTCCAAAGGATGAACCTTAAGATGTGGAGCAGCCACAAGATGAGGATCATGGAGTGGCAGAAACCACTAATGCAGAGACCTCCAGGAGGGGAAAATTTCGAGACAGAAGGGAAGATGGAGTACATGCAGCTATACCTCCAAGTGTGAGGTGGGGTGATGTGCAGAATCAATCCCAAGAATAAATTGGGTAGGGTTCACTGAGATAGTGTGTCTCATGGATCAAACTTGGCTACAAGGAGCTAACAATACAGTAGTAGTAGGATCAGTTATATTGATGTAGTTAGATGTGAGGAAGACAAAAATCAGAGTGAGAAGTGTCAGATATTGGAGCACAGATCAAAGTTGGAAACAATACAAAGTGCATGGATGCAGATGTGAGCAGCACAGGGAGTCTAGTAGACATGTGCAGTAGCTAGCAACAGTCAGAAGAATCTGATGAAAAATGCATTATACTGATTTAGTTGTTTGGAGGCTATTCTGTTTCATAAGTGTTGCATGTGAGAGAAACACTAGAGAAGTGTTGCATGCAAAAGTTGCATGTGTGAGAAACACTAGAGAAGTGTTGCATGCAAGAGTTGCATGTGCGAACAACACTAGAGAAGTGTTGCATGCAAGAGGTGCATGTGCACATGCAAGGACATTCCTTTCTTTTTGAGAGGGAGTGTTGAAGTTTGCAACAAGAAACAATGAAATTGGCATCCAAAAACAACATGACAACATGTACACTAGTGTGGGACCACAGGTCATTGAGTGATGGATCCTAGCGATACATTAGTGTGAAATTAAATTTATTTAATAAATTGGATATGTGTCAAATTTAATTATCCCTTAATTAAATTGGACAATAAAATGTAATCTTATCTCATAATCACTTGTAATAGTTAACTGATTGTGATAAACTCAGTTAGCTCATGTATTTGGAGTTGAGGGTGGTTGGTGAGGCATGCAAAGTGATTCTATTTTTTTCAAAGTCCAAGTTGCAGTTAGTGTATTATTTTAATGCATGAGAAATCAGTTAATTCACTTAAGTAAGTTAAATTCAGCCTAACTAGTTGTAACTGATTATTGAACTAGTGAGATATCAAGTGAATTAAATCAGATTTAATTCACATGTAGTGATCTGTCAAGTGACTGATGATTTACTATTGATAGTTGCATGCATGTCAGTTCTGATGAAGACCCAGTTGAGAAAAAGGTTAAAGGGAAGTTGACTATCAGTTGTTTTATTAGCTAACTGCCCAGATGCAGTTAAAACACCACATGATTTCCCATGATACTAGCACACTTGTGCAAGGCTAAAATTCTTAAGGAATATGGATTGCATTCATCAGGAATTGCATGAGCAAGGCAGGCTGAAGACAGGCTGAGAATTGGCTAAGTGTTAGCCCGATTTTGTCTGGATCAGTGTGAGACAATAGGCAGAATGCAAGAGACTCTTGTGAGAAGAGTGCATTGTAATTGTTTCATGATTCCTTATGGAATATACAATATATTATAGAGGGGTTTTGATCAATAATCTTTCCTCGAGAAAATTATCTGTGTTGTGGTTTGATTTGATTCTTTCTTTACTTAATGTGATTGGCGATCATGTTGATTTGTAGAAGGATTCAGTATCTAGCTATAGTACATTGCTTGATCGGATTGAATCCATTGATATACATATGTTTTTATAATTTCTATAGAAAATGTTATGGCCAAGATTATCTCTGATGGTGTAAGGGTTTATCCACAGAGATTGTAACTTTGTGTGTTTTTCTATCTCTTCATGGGTTTTATCCCACTTCAATACTAATTCGTTGTTGATGCCTGGAAATTTCATGGCTCAACACGTGAGGAATTTCCTGGTTAGATTCCAGATTAGAATATTTTCCATTGAAGTGGAAATATTGATTAGTTAATGGGTCTCCAGTTACCCTAACACTAGCCTAGGTTAATCTAACCTACACTATCTTGATATGTACAATGATGGTATTTAGTTTATTTGTGAGAAATGATGTTTGTGATTAGAAAACTAAAGGAAAATGGAATCGCCTATATGATTTTTCTTTAGGGAAGATGATCCTTTAAGTGTGACCGAAACTAGGGCCCAGTCTGGTAACTGTGATGTTGGGACACAATTTTTGTTAGACCAAAATCCGCAGGTGTTAGTCAACGATCGCATCGCTAGAGATAAGGATCCACAAGTGGCGGTTAGTCCATGTCAGGGAGCACTGGTTTATCCAATTCCCAATAATCTCCCCCCCAACGTGAGTCGGGTTTGTATCGAACTCGTGACCTATGCTTTGATACCACTTGTTGGGAATCATGATTGTCATTTGACCAAAACACTTTGTCAATAATCAAATCTCCAGAGGTAAGGATCCACAAGAGACGGTTATTCCATGTCGCGAAACACATGGGGAGCGTTGGTTTATCCAATTTCCAACATGTGAGGTTTGCTCCTACGCAAGGATACTTAAAAAATAAAAAATTCAAATTCATATTATGATGCAAAAGAACACAAAAGGAAACCTATCTTGACAAAGAACAAGATAGCTTCGCCCTTGGCCAAGAGCTAAAGTGTTTTTAAAAAGAATAAAGGGAAGAATTGTAATTAGTTTCAAGATGATTCATTTTCAAATCTCGAAATAGTTCGAAGACACACAAATGGTTTGGACACAAGTGCAAATGAAACACTCTCGATAGAAAAATACCAATATAGCCTCATTTACATACCTAAAACCAATTATATATGTAAGGAATTCATTATAACATTTGCATGAATCAAAGGGAATAGTCCTCTCCGCTTTATGCAAGGTAACACAAGAAAAAATTTCTCTCACCAATAAATAGTTACTAGTTTGTACAAATAAATCTCCATGGACTCGTCAGCCCTATCATTTCTACATAAAGTAGATTCAACAAAACCAAAAATAGAATAAAACAATTAATATTAACAATATTGCATGAATCAATTGTTAATAGAGATACATGATACAAAGATTAAACCAAAACCAAGTTAAGACAGAAAAAGGTAACACAAAATGATATATCTTACAACCAGTGCAAGAAAATTACATTGCATTAACTCCAAATGTCTTGATACATGACAGTTCTCAGATCTCAAACTCTCCTTGAAAACCATTTGAAAATAGTGTCATAATTCCTCCCAAAAAAACTCCAAATTTATTGATACATGACGGTTCTCAGATCTCAAACTCACCTTGAAAACCATTTGACAATAGTAACATAATTCCTCCCAAACAAAGCTTAATATCTAAATCACTACAATGAAATTCCTCTTTTTCGCAATAATGTGGCAAAAAGGGTTTCCATGTAGAGTTTCCTTAAATTTGAACCCCTCCCAAAAGAAGACAAAAAAAGAATGTCCCGCCTCTCATAACAGAGCTCCAGCCTCATTTATAAATTACCAAGTTGTTATATTCTATATTTCACATGAAATCGATTAAAAACTTATTTCAAATGTAAAACCCTGCAATTGAAACAACTTTAATAAATTGTGTTAGGGTATGACCAATTGGAGCAGTCAATGGTGAACAACATTTTCCAAGTGTTAGCAAGAATCTCGATGATCTAGGAGGATCTTGCTTTAGTGCATATTGACAGTGAGGTCCAGTCAGCTCTAGTTTGTCTGATGCCTGGTTCAGCCTTCAGATCGTTCAGTTCGTCCTCCAATATTCCGGATGAGAGTTACTTCTTCATGATGATTTCTTAATTATGGTTCATGGTTATGTAAAGTGATTTCATGGTGTGTGTGTGTGGTATTTGCGATGGTGGAAAAATGTGGTAACCTAAGTTCTAAGTGGTGGACCTAGCAACGTGGTGTTATAAATAAATGAAAATGTAATACACCTAAGTCCTAAGGCTTAAAAATCTAGCACAATCAACATGTAATAAACCTAAGGTATAAAACCTAAGGCCTAACACTAAACAAATACAAAAATGTACTAAACCCTTTCGGACCTTATATTAAAACAAATGTAAATAGCAGTTAATCATCGAGCCAAGCTGTAGCGGAACCGCGTTAGAGAAATTCATGTGAGAAGACAACAGAGATGTCAGCAGTGATTGCAGCACGTCGGGTTAGCACTGACCACAACCGTTAGGATCACAGTTGTCAACATGAACCGTTAGCCGGAACCGCTGGAGTTGACCGCATATGTAGCCGCCAGTTAGTTGTCACATGCAATTGTCACCATCCTCCGTGTGGTTTCAACTGACCGTTAATGCCTATTTTTTTAATAAGGTCTAAAAGTGGGTTTTTTAATTAAATGTGCCAAGGTGTAATGTTATCCACCATAGCACTTATCCACTAGGTGTCACCATGTGACAAGACCGAGACCTCAAACACTTGATTTTCTCAACTATATGCCTATTTTTGCATTAAGGAGTTCGAAGAAAACCTTGTATAAACCATGAAATTTTCTTCATGAACACACATGAGTGATTTTGTATTCAGATTTGGAGCAAGAAATGAAGTTTTTTTTTTCGGTGTTTCTTGGTCGTCGGAGGCAGATTTGAACGCAGAGACATGCATTGGAAAGCTAGGAGATAGAGCTTTCTATTTTCAGTGACCAGAAGTGCCCGCGAGCATGATCAATCTGGTTTTTTTTCTGTGTAAATAATTCCTTGGATCAATCCTAATAAAGCAGATGCCCAACTTGAAAGTGGACCCAGAGACGTATTCCACCAGGGACGAAATTCATAATCAATGTTTGTTGTCCCTTTTATCTTTTATTTGTTGTATTTTCATTCATAATATGTTGTTGTTTTAAGTCGTAAATGCTTTATATTTCCTTCAGTATTCCACATTAAGCAGTTAAGTTAACAATCAATTCACTAATGGAAATTAATCAATTCTACCTCAACACTTAATTTCAATCACATTCAAATCATATATTTTGGTTTCAAAGTGGGTTTTTCTTTGTATTATTTTTTCCAGTGAATGTTAACTAGGTTAGTATTGCAACGTGGAGAAGGAACACTTGAGGTGTTCGATCCAAAAATTGGAAAGAGGAAATTTTCTCATCAATCGACGATGACAGGAACTAAAGCAGGTGAAACTTCTGAAGTGAAGGTCATGGACAAGAATCAAGTTCAAATAACGTTTTTGAACATGCAACATATGTTGAGAGAACTCTACGAATATAAGAAGGCGAGAGATGCAGCTTCTTTGTCAAAGGCATCGAAGAAGGACAAGGGGAAAGGAAAAGATGATAAACCTCCTTCTCCTCCATCATCTACATCATCATCATCATCATCATCTTCTTCTTCTTCTAGTTTTTATTTTGAAACTGAAAAGAAACCTTAGAAATCTCTTTTGAAACTTGATGTAAAATTTGAACTACCTGTTTATGATGGTGAAATGAACCCAGAGAAACTAGATAACTAGATTAAGAAGTTAGAAGTGTATTGTAGGATTCAGAACATTTCTAATGAAAATAAAAAAATCCAGTTAGCTACTGTTAGGATGGGGGGGATTGCTTTAATCTGGTGGGAGAGTAAAACACAAATAGATTTAAAGTGTAAAGGTAAATTCATCTCCTCATGGTCTAAGTTTTTGAAAGCTCTAAGGAAACAATTATATCTGTTGGGATACATGCAGCAAGTTGTTATTGATTGGAAACATTTGCGACAAGGTAAGGGAAAAAATGTTCAGGAGTTTACTCAAGAGTTCAGGAAGAAAGCATTGGCACTTGGTATTCATTTGAATACAAATGAAACTTTATTAAAGTACATCGGCAGTCTACATTCATATTTACAACATACATTATTGATGTTTAATCCTAATGAATTTCATGAAGTATGTGTTCAAGTCATACATATTGAATCAGGTGGAAGACCATTCAAGTTTTCACCGAAGACATCCAAACAGTTGGATTCCAAATACAACAAGAGGAAGATCAGTTCGAAGGGAAATAAGACAAGGACAACTCAGAAGGAAGGTGAAAGACCTACTTGTACTCACTGCCAAAGGATCGGACATGATGAAGCCAAATGTTGGAAAATTCACCCAGAACTTAGACCAAAGAAGTTCCAGAAGAAGAAAGGTGAAAATAAGGCTAATGCAGCAATCCAACAAGACTTGGGCTCTGATTCGGTTGATGAAGGGAAAATAACCACAATGATTACGACAGGTACAAATTCTGATGCTAGTTCAAGTTCAAGTAATCTTGCTTCTTCTTCAAACATTAATCATCTGGATGGAGATAAAAGAGTTGAGTTATTTCACATAAGGGTAACTTCTAAGAACACAAAAATAGATACATTGCTTGACAGTGGGTCACAAGAAAATTTAATATCTGAATCATTAGTTAAGAAATTGGGTTTGGAGACAAAGAATCATCCAAGACCATACCCATTAGGTTGGCTAAAGGAATAGACTCATATTATTGTCTGCAGTGTCGTTTAAAATTTTCCATCACAACTAATTAAATTAATGAAGTGGATATAGATGTTATACTGTTAGAAATATTGGAATAGTGATATTAAGTCCTTATATCTATGATCGTGATGCAGTGTAATATCCCCAAATAGGGACTGTTAGCAAGACATGCCTGAAAAACGCATTTTTCAGAAATTTTTGCTACAAGCTTGCAAACAATCCCTTGGATCCCTTAGATCTGATAATATAAGTCCTAAATCAAAGAGGATATCAGAAACAAATCTTCCTAGGTGGGTTAAACTGGTCTCCCACACCTAGTACAGCTGAAAAAGGCCAAAGAAGGGGGCTGCAATTCTAAATGACTATACTGCTCAGAAAATCAAGCAGTTCATAAAATTAGCAAAAGGAGGCCAACATGGAGGCTCAAAATTATCATTTATATCAGAAAATCAAAGTTATACATAAGCCCTTTCATTATAGAATAGAAAGAAGAAGACATTACATGAAGAAATGCTCAAAATAAGAGGCTGCAAACATATGATGTGACTGTACAAGCTTGAAAACGTTATTTTATTAGCTGAAAAGAGCTATATATTACACTTCAAATCTAGAGAAGATATGTGTACAAAAATATAGATCTATTTCAGATCTGTACACTATAGATTCTCCTCTTCAAATTCCCCTTAGGGTTTTCAGCAGAAAATGAAGTACATGGAGTAGATCTGAGATCTAATGCAGCTGATCTGCAGAATGATTCAAGATTTCTGAAGCAAATACATCAGTATTCAGATCAGATCTGAATGGAACATGGATTAGATATGTAATCTACGGATCACCACAGTGAAGGGTAGATTCCCAACACTAGAGATCTCTCCTCCTTGAAGTGCCAAAAGACCCTGCAACTTTATCCTTGCAAATAACGTACATATTAAAGATGGACTACATTTTTGGCTCTATCACATGATGTGGCCTCAATCCAAGATCTGAAAATAATCTCTTCTCATCCAATGCTCTCCTGCCAGGGGGATAGAAGGCTTTCCCACTGAAAGGAGGCACTGGAATGGCCTAGATCTGAATAGATCTAACCTCCACTTACTGCAGCTTACAAAGACAACCAAACCCTCAACAAGATCTGAGTTGTAGTTGGAAGAAGAGCTTGGCCTCAAGCCTGATAGTGGTCAAGAAATGCAAGACTCCTCCTTGAGCTAATCAATGGAAGAGGTGAGATTCCCAATCAGGAACACCCAAGTGCTAAGCAGCATTATTCTCAACTAAATAGCAGAGAATGAGAAATGTCTAAACAGACAAATTCTTTAGAAATCATATAGTATTCAACAACCCTCTCATGTTGTTCTCCTCTTCCTTAAATAAGATGGAATCCTTGCCAAACCCTAAACCATCTCAATGATTTAGCTGCATTCACACATGTAGCCTCCAACTAAAACTGCGCTATGCATATAGTAGGTACATTTCATCTAGACAGCGCTTTTGATTTGGTCCTATTGACCCATTCAAATGTCTTCATCCCTTTCACACATAAGGGTATTTTATTAAGGCAGCCCAAATTTAGCCTTGTTCACATGGGGCATTGATTTATTTTGTTGTTTAGGAGTTTTATTGATCCTCCTTTACAATTTTATTCATGCAACAAGAAAATGAAAACAAAATTGTATATTCCCATTAGCTTGGGCTAATTGGGAATATTATATTCCTCCCCTCCAAAATGTTGCTTGTCCTCAAGCAACTGATAGGGTGAGTGCTGCAACACTTCTCCTCCTCCATTGGTGACATCATCAAGGATCAAGCTTTCTTCACAAGCTAAGTGTTCACCAATCCAACCCTCCATGAATTGTTCCTCCAAAGTCTTCATGAGATGTACAAAATCCATCCCACAAGGAGTCAAGAACTCACATGAAACAAACATGGTTGAACCAATACTCTCCCTGAAACATGTATCATAAGGTACATGGAGAGTCTCCATCCCATGAGGTACATACATGCTCCCCATCCTTCCTCCATACAATCCCAAAAACAGTACAAGTATATCATCAATGTATGGAAGTAAAAAAACATATACAAAAAAAGAAATTTGAGCATGAGGAGGTGGGTCATAGTCCCACATATGGTACCAGCGTAGTGCATCTCCTACCTACATCATATCAAGGTGTGGTAAGTGGTTTCCCCACCACTTACTTGTTGCACATGTCATCTCACTATGGCTGAAGATGTGAGGTATGTTTGGTGCCTTTGGGAAGCACCCATCATGAAAGAAAATCTCCCTTTGCACATCAAGGGAGTGGCCAAGTTCAGAATTTTTAGTGGCCCAACAATTTCCATGAGATTTACATGATACATTGCTCCTTTTAGGAGTCATGGCCTGCATAAAAATGGTAAAAGAACATGTACAATCAGAAAATGAAACTTGCTTTACATGATCATATCTTTTACCAACAATGTTTCTCATACACATGGAGTTGTTCATGGATCTTTCCCCTCTCTCAAAATAAGGAAGAGATGGCTGAAATGATTCTTGCATAGAGTCCCTTGGCTGCCCCAACTCCAAATAGCTCATGCATTCTTGAAAATGTTGATGCAGTTCCTCTCTCAAGCCTTCCAATCAAGACTTCTCATGATGATGTTGTAGATCTTCATGGAGTGCATATGGCTGAAACAGAACCCCTTGTATGCCCCTTGTAGGATCTTCTGCTTGAGCTTAGAAGCTCTAGATAAAAATATTCTACCATGATGATAGATGACTCCTCCTTGGAATAAGTAGCCCTCTTCATGCAGATGGTCATCAAGTATCATACATGTGTGAAGATCTTTGGAATAATCCACTAGCAATTGGGATTTCCAATATAGATCTACACTGCTCAACAATGATAGCGTTGATGGTATGTCAACAGAATTGTTTGTCATGTTGTTGATCTCCTACTTGACATATCCTATGCAAGGTGTATGTTGGAAGGATGATCATCCCATTCTTCTCCTCCCACAGCGCAGATCCAGAAATGAGATTGGGTGATGATGATAAGGGAAGAAGATTCCCCTCCTCTTTTAGCTTACCCAAGCCTCCCAGTTTTGTAGCTTTGTCTTCAGGTGCTCCATTCCCTCCTGGATCTAAGTTTGGAGCAGCAAGTTGTGAGGTCTTCCACAAAAAATATGAATCAGGTGGCCTCCCAGGTGGTTTTCCACTAGATAAGAGTGTCCCATGCACAATTTTCATGAGCATAATAGATGGGACTGTAAGGTCCTTGCTTCCACTGCACAAATCCATCTCTGTATTCTGTGTGCAAGTGTTATGTGAGGGGTAAGAATGCATGCCTCTAATCATTTGAGGTGCACCACTCTTCTTGTCCACCCATTCCATTTGCAAAGCCTCCCACTCAGTGGTGACTTTCCCCAATGTAATCAACCATTTAACACCCAAAATAACATTGGTGTTTGGTATGTCAACTACAAAGAAGTGATCCACCAAAGTGTAGGATCCCATGGTGACTAAAAGTGATGGGACATAATGCATGCATTGCATTGTTCTATCTCCTGGGACCAAAACAGAGAATCCCACAAAATTATTAGTAGGTATTGCCCTCCTTTGCACAAGATGAGCATCAATAAAGTTGTGGGTGGCCCCACTGTCAATAAGAACAGATACCCTCTGATTCATGATTGAAACATGAACTCTTAAGGTCAAGTACTTAGGTACTCCTCTCAAATATGCAAGATTTCCTCCAATAGGAGCAAAAGCTCCACTATAATCTCCTGATGGTGTTGGATCTCCCTCAACATTGTCAGCACTGTGACCTCTTCTTGGTTCATCATCTTCTTCTTCCTCCTCAAAATCTGAGAAGACTTCTATGTAGTGTGCTTTTCCAGCAGCACATCTATGTCCAAGTGCCCATGATTCTTGGCAAGTGAAACATAGCCTCTTCTTCCTTAGCTCCCTCTGGACTTCAATATCAAGAGGCTTCTTGAATTATCTCTCCTTGGAAGGAGCAGCTTTCTCTTCCTTCCCTTTAGAAAGGTAAGAGGGCTTGTTCTGAGAGTTTTCCTTTGCTTTTGGGAAAGCATCTTGAAGGTCTCTAGCCCTCTCAATGGAATCATGCAAGGTAGTGGGCTTGGTAGACTTTACCAACCCATGAAGAGGTTCATCCAGACCATCAATGAACATATACACCCTCCTTGCTGCAAACAAATCAAGAACCATAACAAATAATCTCAAGAATTAAGAAATGTAAGATTTTGTGTTACCTGATTGCTTCAAATTTGCAAGGCTCATGAAAGGTGCCTCTGGATCCCTTCTATCAAATATTTCCACCACTCTTCTAGTGAACTCAGAATAAGTAGTCACATTGGCATGACCCAATGTAGACAAGCCATGGAACCACCAGTCATGTGCTTCACCTTCAAAGTGCAGCGCTGCAATCTTGATAGCTTCCATTTCAGGGACCTTTTTCAACTGGAAGTAGATGTCAATATTTTCTACCCATGATTTGGCAGACTTTTGGATGACCCATCAAAATTGGGTAGGAATAATCTTCCCATAGAGTAATGTTGATCATGATTCTGAGTGAATCCACCATCTCTATGTTGATACCTTGGTCTTCTTTTGTCCTTCAGATGACAGAACTCTTGAAAACTCAGCTGATATTTGAATCTCTAATTTTGAGACTCATATTCTTCAAACTAGTCTTCAAGGGATGCTTTTTCTTCTGGTCCTTCATTTCCCACAACCAAAAAGGTAGGAATAGTGGAGCATTGGGAAACTTGTGGCTGATTCACTAGTTGATCATTCCAGTGGTGAGATATGCCAGAGTTTTCTCCAAGATGAAATCTCTTAGGAGATTCTTTGATTCTATCCAGTCCCAGATCTTTGATCTCTCTAGCAAGATATTTCATGGCTACCAAAATAGTTCTTGCAAACTCTTCTCCTTCTTTATCACTTCCAGTTTCAGGGGCTTTACCCTTGTCCTGATCATCATTAGTGTAATCAAATTTCTTCTGTATTCTATTCATATACCTATTTTCTCTGTCAGTAAGAGGCTCATCTTCTTCTTAAGTCATATTGTCTTTGGCTCTTCAATGAAAGCACAGGCTGTGCCAAGAAAGATGCTTCAATACCACTGTAATATCCCCAAATAGGGAATATTAGCAAGACATGCCTGAAAAACACATTTTTCAGAAATGTGTGCTACAAGCTTGCAAACCAGCCCTTGGATCCCTTAGATCTGATAATCTAAGTCCTAAATCCAAGAGGATATTAGAAAAAAATCTTCCTAGGTGGGTTAAACAGGTCTCCCACACCTAGTACAGCTGAAAAAAGCCAAAGAAGGGGGCTGCAGTTCTAAATGACTATACTGCTCAGAAAATAACACAGTTCAGTAAATTAGCAGAAGGAGGCCAACATGGAGGCTCAAACTTATCATTTATATCAGCAAATCAGAGTTATACATAAGCCCTTTCATTATAGAATAGAAATAAGAAGACATTACATGAAGAAATGCTCAAAATAAGAGGCCGCAAACATATGATGTGAATGTACAAGCTTGACAGTGTTATTTTATTAGCTGAAAAGAGTTGTAGATTACACTTCAGATCTAGAGCAGATCTGTGTACAAAAAGATATATCTATTTCAGATCTGTACACTACAGAGTCTCCTATTCAAATGCCCCTTGGGGTTTTCAGCAGAAAATGAAGTACATGGAGTAGATATGAGATCTAATGCAGCTGATTTGCAGAATGATTCAGGATTTCTAAAGCAAATACATCAGTATTCATATCAGATCTGAATGGAACATATATTATATCTTTAATCCACGGATCACCATAGTGAAGGGCAGATTCCCAACACTAGATATCTCTCCTCCTTGAAGTGCCAAAAGACCCTGCAAATTTCTCCTTGAAAATAACGCAGATCTGGAAGATGGACTATGTTTTTGGCTCTATAACATGATGTGGCCTCAAGCCAAGATCTGAAAATAATCTCTCCTCATCCTATGCTCTCCTACCAGGGGGATAGAAGGCTTTCCCACTGAAAGGAGGCACTAGAATGGCCTAGATCTGAATAGATCTAGTCTCCACTTGCTGCAGCTTACAAAGACAACAAAACCCTCAACAGGATCTGAGTTTTAGTTGGAAGACGAGCTTGGCCTCAAGACTGATAGTGGTCAAAAAATGAAAGACTCCTCCTTGAGCTACTCAATGGAAGAGGTGGGATTCCCGATCAGGAACACCCAAGTGCTAAGCAGCACTATTCTCAGCTAAACAATAGAGAATGAGAAATGTCTAAACAGAAAAATTATTCAGAAATCATATGGTATTCAACAACCCTCTCATGTTTTTCTCCTCTTCCTTAAATAAGATGGAATCCTTGCCAAACCCTAAACCATCTCAATGATTTAGCTGCATTCACACATGTAGCCTCCAACTAAAACTACGTTGTGCATATAGTAGGTACATTGCATCTAGACAACGCTGTTGATTTGGTCCTGTTGACCCAGTCAAATGTCTTCATTCCTTTCACACATAGGGGTATTTTATTAAGGCAGCCCAGATTTAGCCTTGTTCACATGGGGCATTGATTTATTTTGTTGTTTAGGAGTTTTATTGATCCTCCTTTACAATTTTATTCATGCAACAAGAAAATGAAAACAAAATTATATATTCCCATTAGCTTGGGCTAATTGGGAATATTACATGCAGTATTTCATAGGAAAGAGCATAAATATCATCTTAAGAAATATGGGATTTAATACATCATCCGGGCACATAAAATCAAAACTCACTTGGATTTAGTTAATGATAATCAAATGAAGTGACTAATAAGTTCAAGTAAAATATATATATACTCATGGTTGTAAAAGAACAACATAAGGATATTCATGATACTTTTTCAGGTTGTGAACCTCAGTTTAAAGATAGTTTGGTTAAAGTGTTAGATTCATTTCAAAGTCTATTTAAAGAACCAAAACATATGCCTCCTAAATGAGAAATACAACATGAGATACAGTTGATGTCTGATTCCCCTCTTCCTAATGTCGGAATGTATTGAATGTCAGTAATAGATAATGAATAAATAAAGAAACAAATCCAATAGTTGGTTGAAAAAGGTTCAATTCAACCCAATTCATATCCATGTGGTTCACCCATAATTTTAGTTTCTAAAAAATACAGGACATGGAGAATGTGTGTCAACTTTAGGGCCTTAAATAAAATCACAATAAAAAACAGGTATCCTTTTCCCAGGATAGATGATTTACTTGACCAGTTGAAAAATAATGTCTATTTCACTAAGTTGGATTTGCGTAGTGGGTATCATCAAATTTGGATAACAGAAAATGACATTTGGAAAACTGCATTCAAAACTAGGCAGGAACTATTTGAGTGGTTAGTAATTCCTTTTTGTTAGTTTAATGCACCATCAACTTTAATGTGTGTTATGAATGATGTCTTCCATCCATACATTGATAAGTTTGCCATAATATACTTAGCTGATATCCTAATTTTTAGTTCCAGTATGGAAGAGAATGTTAGGCATGCTAAACAGGTCTTTGAAGTGTTGTAAAGAGAGAAATTGTACATTAAACTGTCAAAATGTGAATTTGGGAAAAATTCATTGGTTTATCTTGGTTACATAGTTGGAGGTGGTAATTTAAAGATAGATCCAACTAATATGGATGTGATTGATAAGTGGCGAAGACCATAGAATGTAACTAAAGTTAGGAGTTTTCTAGGCGCAGTTCAATATTGGAGAAAATTTATTTCTCGGTTTTCTTTGATTGCATCACCGTTACATGCTTTAATAGGATCTAAAGTTTCCTTTCAATGGGGAGGGAAACAACCAAAATATTTTGATTCAATTAAGCAGAAGCTTGTCACAACACCAATCTAAGCTTTACCTGATCTTCAACAGCCATTCGAAATTGAAATAGATGCTAGTGGTTATGCAATGGGTGTAGTCTTACTTCAAAATGGGAAACCAATTTGTTTTCATTCTGAAACTTTTTCTAAGGCAGTAATCAATTATCCGGCATATGATAAAGAATTGTTTGCTTTGGTTGAAAGTGTAAAAAAATGGAAACACTACATAATGGGTAAGGAAATAGTGATTCACACAGATCATCAGCTGCTTCAATACCTTCAGTCACATACTAAGTTGCAACAATCTCGCCACTACAGATGGATGGGATTTATTCAACAACTTCACTTAGTAATTAAGTACAAGAAAGGTGTAATAAACAAAGTAGTTAGTATGTTGTCTAGAATTTCTTTGAATGCTTCAGTAGTACTACATAACAGTTCATTGAAACTTAAAATTTATGTAGAACAGTATAGTCTTGATGTTGATTTCAAAGATATTTATGAATCACTAACTCATGGTAATCAGATAGAAGAATTCAATTTTCATATTCATGATAGGTTGTTATATCATCTAGGTAATTTGTGCATACCACAGACAGAAAGGGCGCATGTTATTCGGGAAGCTCATTCTTCTCAAATTGCAGGACATTTTGACATAAGCAATACTATGGCGCAAATTCAAAGGTATTGTTATTGGCCTCGCATGTATGAAACAATTGTGAAGTACATTAAAGGATGTGTGATGTGTTTAAAAAGCAAGCCAAGCAATGGAAATATTGGTTTGTACATGCCACTTCGAGTTTCTTTGCGACCATGGGACAACATTTCCATGGATTTTGTTGGAGGACTGCCTATGTCCAGGAGAGGGCATGATCACTGTTGGTCCTCATTTTCTATCCAATTTTTTTTAAGTAAATACACTTTATTACCATGCTATCCATCCATATACCATCCATATTCACTCTATTTTGACCAATTAATGCATATACAAGTATATAAATTAAGTTTTCCAATTTTTAGAAGTGTTTATAACAATTGAATTTTAAGTGCATTTTTAGACTAGACCAGAAATTCCCATAATGGCTTCATTGATGTCATACTTGCAGAACACCTGGGCTCAAGCTTAACACATTTATAGAAATCTTGGGAACTAATAATGGATGTACACCTATTTCTTTGGTCAAAACGAGCTTAAACAAGCCCGGTCAAAGGCGGTCAAATAAGACCTGTTTTTATGGAAATCCCTAGGAAATAGGCCAAATTTTTCATTTTATGGGATTTTCCAAATTTTGAGAGATTATATAGATGAGCTCGACCTGAATAGATAGGATAAGGATAGACATGGCTATTGGAGACATTTTATATGAGTTTTTTTCATATTTCTCTATTTAATCCTAAGACATTGAAGGCATTCATATGTAGAATTTGTATAATTTCACTTTGATATTTCTGAAAATTTGAGAGCTAATTGAAGGAACTGTTCTATATTATTTTCTGCTATTCTATATGGTGAATTCTTGATTGAGTTTCAGTAGCTAAAAGTACTCACAGTGTGCGAGGCAAGGGTGGAGGATCCCCACACCGAGCGAAGTGCACTTTCTGGTTAATTTAGTTGCAATTTCCTGAACTAGTTTTGTTTTATGCTTAATCAGTTAATTAGATGTATAATGATATGTTATGATTGTTTATAAATCTAATTAGAATTTATATTCTGCATATGAAGGGTCAAACCAATGTTTAATTTAAACATTCCTTCTATTTGATCAAGAACTAGAAACTAGAATTCATCTTTCTTGCTTTTAAGTGATTTTCTGAATTTCATGCTTTCTAACAATGGCATTAATGATGAATGAATCTGTAATGAAGGACAACAAGAACCTCCTTAGTTATGAGACTCTTCCATTATTATTTCATGCATCTTAATCTAGTGTTCATTAGTGGTTCTTGGTTTCTAATTCATGAAGTAATTTTGTAGAGAAGGACAAACAAGTTCTCCTAAGTTAGGAGATTCTTCTTCTGATTATTACATAATTGAATTAGAAATTATTTAGTTAAGTTTTATATTTGTAATATGCATTTCCTTTAATTTCAATAATCCATCTTCTAAACTTGACTATATCTTAAATTCATATATCTTGGAGATGCTTCTAAGTTCTATAAGCCCGAATTGATAATAAAATACTTGTGTTAGTTTACCCAGTAAATAGACCCAACAATTACATGTATGTCGTGGTTGATCGATTCGGAAAGATGTTCATTATTGTTCCGTGCAAAGAGAAATTAAATACATAACAGATGGCATATATGTTATTTCAACAGGTATGGGTTCATTATGGGTTACCTACTTATATTATTTCTGACTGAGATACTCGCTTTGTAGGAGAATTTTGGTCCACTTTGTGGGGACTCATGGACACAAAGTTGAAGAAGAGCACAACTTTCCATCCACAGACAGAAGTGATGAATAGGAAAATCATACATATTCTTTGAGGTTACTGTAGTAAACATCCTAAGTTGTGGGATGAAACTTTACCTTATGTGTGGCATGCTTACAATTGAGCCTTACATTCTTCGACTAATCGATCACCATTTGAAAGATGTTTGGGGTATCTACCAAAGTCACCGATGGACTTCATGTTCGGTGAAGACGATAAAGTGAATGGACACGATGATTCAAACAAAGTAGTTAAGTTCATTCAATGGATACAACAGATACATGAAGCAGTGTGAAATCAGTTAGAGAAGAGTCAGGGCAAGTACAAACTGCACCACGACAACCATTGATTTGATCATCATTTTTCAAGTCAACGATCAGGTATGGTTGTATATTAGTAAAGACAGGTTGAATGGAGAAGGTAAGAAAATGAAACCCAACAGGTATGGTCCTTTCAATATTGTTGAAAATGTTGGAAATAATGCATTCCGGTTAGATTTACCTCCTTACATGCATATTTATTCAGTTGTGAATGTAGAAAATCTGAAGTTGTATGAACCTCTGATGATCATTGATCCCAAGGAAGATACACAGATTCCTATTGTTGATGATTTAGCACCTAAGTATATGAATGAGTTGTAGGAAGATACCATCTTGGACAGAAAAGTTCGCACTTCCAGGATAGGAGATGTTGAATATCTTCAAGAAGGACTCAAGGGCATGAATCTGAGCAAGGCAAGGTGGATAGAGATCAAAAAAGTGAGGGAGTTGTACCCTCACCTGATGTCTGCCTAAATCAAACTTTTGTGGTCCAAAATATTTTAAGTGGAGATGATTGATCCAAGGGCATCTTGCTTCAGTGCAGATCAACAGTGAGGTCCAGTCATCTCCAGTTTATCTGATGTCTAGTTCAGTCTTCAGATCGTTCAGTTTGTCCTCCAATATTCTAGATGAGAGTTACTTCTTCATGATGATTTCGTGATTATGGTTCATGGTTATGTAAAGTGATGTCATGGTGTGTTTGTGTGGTATTTGTGATGGTGGAAAAATGTGGTAACCTAAGTCCTAGACCTAAGTTCTAAGTGGTGGACCTAGAAACATGGTGGTATAAATAAATGAAAATGTAATAATGTTAAGTCTTGAGGCTTAAAAATCTAGCGCAATCAACATGTAATAAACCTAAGGTCTAAAATCTAAGGCCTAGCATTAAACAAATACAAACATGTATTAAACACTTTCATACCTTATATTAAAACAAATGTAATACATAGTAGTTCACCGCCAGGCTAAGTCGTAATGGAATCGCATCGAAGAAAGTCATGTGAGCAAACAACGAAGATGTCAGCTATGATCGGAGCACATCAGGGTTAGCACTGACCGCAACCAGCAGGATCACAGTTTTCACATGAACCATTAGTCGGAACCACCAGGGTTGACCACAGATGTAGCTGCCAGTTAGCTGTCACCATCCTCTATGTGGTTTCAATTGACCGTTAATTCCTATTTTTATAATAAGGTCTAAAAGTGGGTTTTTTAATTAAATGTGTCAAGGTGTAATGTTATCCACCATAGCCCTTATCCACTTGGTGCCACCATGTGACAAGACCGAGACCTCAAACACATGATTTGCTCAACCATATGCCTATTTTTTCATCAAGGAGTTCGAATACAACCTTATATAAACCATGAAATTTTCTTCATGAACACACCTGAGTGATATTATATTTATATTTGGAGCGAGAAAGGAAGTTTTGTTTTCAGTGTTTCTTGGTCATCCGGAGGCGGATTTGAGTGCAAGGATGGGCATTGGAAAGCTAGGAGATAGAGATTTTTGTTGTCGGTGACCAGAAGTGCCTGCGATCATGATTAGTTTGGTGTTTTTCCTGTGTAAATACTTCCTTGGATCTATCCTAATAAAGCGCACGTCCAACTTGAAAGTGGACTCGTAGACACAGTCCACCAGGGACGAACTCCGTAATCAATGTTTGTTGTCTCTTTTCTCTGTTCTTTGTTGTAATTTAATTCATAATATGTTGTTGGTTTAAGTCATAAATGCTTTATATTTCCTTCAGTCTTCCACATTAAGCAGTTCAGTTAACAATCAATTCACTGATGGAAATTAATCAATTCTACCTCAGCACTTAATTTTGATCACATTCAGATCACTCGATATCCTCTCTTTTTTGGACGCGAATTGTTTTCCAGCTATTTCAGATCCTTTCAAACTACAATAATGACATCAATTTATTTGGCATATTTCATGGAAATATTAGCATTTAATTCCATTCAAGGAGTGATCGTAGCGGAGATTCCCAAACTACAATAATGCCATCAATTGATTTGGCATATTTGATGTTAATATTAGCATTTAATTCCATTCAAGGAGTGATCATAGATTAGATTCATGTGAAAATCATACCTACAACAACGAAACCAAAGTAACTAAAAAAATCATACAAAAAGATATTTCTTTATTTTACATTTCATGTAATAATTTCACGTTCATTTCTTATGTAGTTAAATCAAGGATTCTCGAGATTTCATTTAGAATTTAACAACGCGCCAAGTCCAATCGTTGGATGTTTCAATTGGCTTTGGCATTATTTATTTTATTTTCACCAACAAATAGTATGCATAATTATAGTGGCTTAAAATTCGAACTCAAAACTGCAATTCACTTGAAATCCACGTCAAGTATACAATTTTTGTTGGCAAAGGCATAAAAGGTGATGTGGATTTATTATAGTTTTTTTGTTGTAAATGAATGAATGAATGATATTTTAATGTTTATGAGATGAAAAATATTCTATGGGATTATTGGTTTTTTTCTTTTTTTTCCTTTTACAATTCAATCATTTTCTTACTCAAATTGATGATGATCTGACCCAACCTTCTAACAATCCCCTCATTTTCTTACTCAAATTGATGATGAACTAACACAACCTTCTAAAAATCCCCTCTTAAAATATTATATCTTTAATTTCCCTTTATTACATTGAATTTTACTCCCTAGTGTGCTTCATTTTTGATATGGAGAGACGTTGATCTCTTGGATGTCGTCACCCTATGAATCAACGTTTTTATTTTGAATGTGTTATATTTTAAAAGGCCATAGTTCATTATTAAATAAAACTTATTCTCATATTATTGATAGGCCAATATGTATTCCAATGCCATTTACCTAAAATATATAATGGTCATTTGCCACCTAAAGTTTGGAATGGATACATGGTTTGCGTTTTGTTTTAATTATTGATGTAAGAATTTATAGGGTAAGTTCCGTAGACCAAAACCAAAGGTCACTGCTCACAAATAGATCACAAATCAGTACACCAGTATTATCACGTGGTTAAAACCCTTGAAGAGGGAAATAGTCCTTGAGCCAACACGGCCACTTCAGGCAATTTATTAATATAAAAATAAAAGTTACATATGTTTCTCTCATAAATGGTTACATATGTTTCTCTCATAAATGGTTACCAGAAAAATGACCCTCCATGCTCTTTAAATAGAGATCATGGACCAATCAGGTGCTAAGCCATGAATCAAATGACGTTAATACCGAGGAGAGAGTGAACCATCGGATCACTACAAATCGTGACCCTCGGATTATAAGTTACAAATGTACATAGTAAAGAAACACACTTTACCTAACTCTATACTAGACTAAGTTATTCTTAAGTATTTCCTATGTGTCGGAATATCCTAACATCGTCCCTTAAGAACAACTTGGGATAGGATTGAAGGATTTACGAAGGTGACACAAAAGGAGCCTATTTCCTATGTGTCGAAATATCCTAACATCCCCCCTTAAGAACAAATTGGGATAGGATTGAAGGATTTACAAAGGTGACACAATAGGAGAAGGAAGGAGGCATTAGAGCTTATCCCCCCTTAATGATAACTTTCCTGAACTCCAAGCATAGATCGAAGTTTGGTAAACTTTTCTTCTGTGAGAGCCTTTGTAAAGATATCGACTACTTGATCATTGGTTGGACAATACTGCACTTCAAGAACATGATCATGAATGATCTTTTTGATGAAGTTTATGTGGAGTTCAATGTGTTTCATATGTTGATGCTGAACTGGATCTTTACATAGTTGAATGGCACTCTGATTATCACACCAAAGTGTAGTTGGGTGCTGTTGATGAAGACCAAATTCAGACAGGATCCGACGAAGCCATATGGCTTCCTTGCTGGCTTCAACTGCACCACGATACTCTGCTTCTGTTGAAGAAAGAGATATGGCACCTTTTTTCTTACAAAACCAAGTAATATATCCTGAACCAAGAGTGAATACATATCTTGTAGTAGACTTTCGATCATCAGGGTCACCAGCCTAATCAAAATCAGTGAAACCAATCAACAATGGAGATGCTCCTGCACTGTAATGAATCCCAAACTAAACTGTACTTCGAATATATCTAAGTGTTCTTTTAGTTTCTTTCCAATGACTTTCATGAGGTTGGTGCATAAACCGAGCGACAAGACCAACGGCAAAGGAAAGGTCAGGACGGGTATGGGTTAGATACAAAAGTTTACCAAGTAAAAGTTGACAGTATAAGGTAGCATCTAACTTCAGGGGTAGTACAAGTGACTGAAAGCTTGACTCCAGACTGAAAGGGAGAAGGGGCTGGCTTACAATCTTCCATGTGAAAGTGGTGTAGAAGATCACAGGCATACTTGGACTGAGAGAGGGTAATACCTTCTTTGGATTGTAAGACTTGAAGACCAAGGAAATAATGCAAGTGTCCTAAGTCTGTCATTTCAAAATTATTTTTGAGGCTATACTTCACATGGTTTATATGGTTGGGATCACTACCAGCAAGGATAAGATCATCAACATAAAGAACAAGGATGGTGAAGGACTTACCCACGTTCTTGGTGTAGACAGTGTTGTCAGAATGACACCTAGAAAAGCCATTATCTAAAAGAAATCTATCCATTTTGCCATACCAAGCCCGAGGAGCTTCTTTGAGACCATGGAGAGACTTCCTAAGGTGACAAACAAGAATAGAGTTGTTCTGGATAAAGCCAGGGGGTTGATCCATGTAGATTTCTTCATGCAAATCTCCATGTCAGAAGACGGATTTAACATCCATCTCATTAGGGGAATTTTGAGGTCTAAAATGGGCCTTCTAAGGAAATAATAAAATAATACCTAAATCAATAAAATAATATTTATGAATTTACAATTTACTTTTTGCACTACAATCCATGTAACCATGGTTAAATTCAATTCAAAAGTTGTACCAAAATAAAATTAATAAAAAATTGTATTGATGTGACTATAAATAAGAATGAGTTTTTCAAGAAAAAGTCATTATCATTGAACAACTAATGCATTTTTCCTTTGTACTTAAATAACTTAAAATAAAATATAAATACAAATTCATAAATTCTTAATTATATAATATGTTATTAATTAAAATTTATATTATTTAAATTGTATAATAACATGTAATTAATGTACTATATAAAAACAATATAATAAATGTAATATATTTTTTTATGTATGAATTTTATTCAAAAAGTGTGAAATGACATTTATTATGAGTACTTTCCTTTGACTTTAAAAGTACTTAGAGCACTGCCATGGTTAACCATGAGTTTTTATCCACCATTGAGAATGTGACAAGTAAGTAACTTTAACTCAATCAATGCCACCATAACCATTAGGGATGATGTCATCCCCTAAAATGTGATTGGTTCTCATAAAGTGAATTTTGATTGTACATTTTCCTTAGGAGGCCCATTTTAGACCTCAAAATTCCCCTAATGGATGGACTTCCCATTTAAAGGAGGCAACAAGGGAAAGAACAAGGCAGATAGAATTCATTTTGGCAACAGGGGAGAAGGTTTCAGTATAGTCAATGCCTTCAACTTGTGAGAATCCTTTAGCGACAAGAAGAGCTTTATGTATATCCACTTTTCCATCTGGTCCAAACTTTGTTTTGTAAACCCATTTGCATTTGACAAGTTTTCTTCCTTTTCAAAGAGGAACAAGATCCCAAGTATCATTCGCCAATAAGGAATGATATTCTTCATGCATAGCTTCATCCCAATCTAGATGACCGGAAGCTTCTTCAAAGGTTTTTGGATCAGGATTTTCTAGAACTTGAGCCAATAATTAAGAGGCTCTTTCAAAATGAGAACATGTACGCCGTCGATCTGCAGGGTCACCTGCAAGAGAACCTATTGCATCCCGAGTAGAGTGGACCCATCTTGGAAGCTGTGGAATAATTTCAAGAGGTAGAGGAGGATTGTCATCCTCGCTGTTATCATCTGAACTAAAAGGAATGCTATTAAAAATAGAAGAGAGAGAGAGAGGTGGCACATATGTCGAATTAGGCTCACAGGGCAAAGGTGGCACACCCGCCGAACTAGGCTCGCAGGCTGATATATTTTCATCAAATTTTACATCTCTTCTAATGATTATATTTTTGGATTTTGGTTGAAGAAGTCTATATCCTTTGACATCTTAAGAATATCCAACAAAAATGAATTTTTCACTTTTAGGTTTTAAGGCTTTATGTTTCGCATCTAGAATATGGGCCCAAGCATCACTTCCAAAAACATGAAAGTGACTTACATCTGGTTTGATTGAACTCCAAGCTTCTTCTGGAGTTATATTCTTTAAAACCTTAGTAGGAGTGTGATTTACTATGTAATTTTCATAGTAAATTTCTTCTACCCAAAAATTGAGACTAAGTCCTTTAGATTGAAACATAAAATTAGCCATTTCTTTTAAGTTGCAATTCTTCCTTTCAGCTAAACCATTTTGTTGTGGAGTATAGGGAATGGTATGTTGCAATTGAATGTCGTGCTCATTGCAGAAGTTGATAAATTTGTTGTTAACATATTCTCCTCCATTTTTTTATCTTAACTTAAGAATTTGATGTCCATATTGTTTCTCAACAAAGGCCTTAAAGGCCAAGAACATTCTAAAAACTTCACTCTTGAGTTTTAAGAAGTATACCCAAGTGCGTCTGGAAAAATCATCAATGAAAGTTAAGAAGTTCTTGCAACCAGAGAAAGAAACAGTAGGAAGTGGACCACATAAATCATTGTGCACAAGCTGCAAAGGGGCTGAAGTGTGCCAAAAGGCACGTCTATCAAAACTATCTCAATGATGTTTTCCAATTACACGTCAGGAGAAAACACCATCTCGACAAGATACCATAGGAAGACCTGTCACCATATTTTCTTTACATAGAGTTTGAAGAGAGTGATAGTTTAAGTGAACAAATTGCTCATGCCAAAGTTTGCTCACATCATCATTATGAGCAACAAAAATAGAGGGAATACAGGATGACCCAAAGTTTTCAAACTTATACAACCTTGTGGAATCATCAACAATGCCAGTAGCTAAAATATGTCTAGGATCTTTGAGGTCCTTGATTAAAACATCATGAGGTGAGAATTATACTATTTTCCCTTCACCTAAATGAGTTATCTGATAAACAGAGATAATGTTGCATGACAAGGTAGGAACAGATAGTACATCATTAAGCTGACCATTATCTAGATGAATCGTTCCAGATCCTACAACATTGAGAGATCTATCATCACCAACATAAATATGTTTGGTGTTACAGTCATTTAAAGAAGAAAACATGGCCTGATTTTTTACCATGTGGTAAGAAGCTCCAGAATCAATGAGTCACTCATGAGAACGAGAAGAAGAAGATACATTTAATGAATAACAAGATCTTGATGCTTGACAACCACAAGCAGAAAGTTCCATTCTTGAAGATGAAGGTGAAGAGTGCTCCGCTCCAAATTGATGTTGTGCTTCTTCATTGTTGCTTCTAACGCTTCCATATTCTTAAAACATTTGGACTCTATATGGCCATCACGATTACAAAAGTTGCAATGTCTATCTGTCTTCTTCCCTTTGTTTTTATTTGGCTTATCATTTTGGTGAGTTGCTTTTTCAGTTTGCGGCTGAAATTGCTTAGGACCCTTATTTGGTTTCGGACCATACTTTTTAGGATACTTCTTCTTGGGATTCTTTTGATATGATTGTTGTTGTGCTGCTAAGGCTTTCTTAGAAGCGTTTCTAGAAGTGATAAGACCAAGGTGTAAGAGTTTTTCTTGTTCTCTTATCAAAGAATCACAAAATGCATCAAAAGAGGGGTTCTTGTAGGTGGTTCCTGAAGAAATGATGGGTTCTCTAGTGGAATGGAAGGTGGAAACAAATACAGAGTATGCAGGACCAATTTTAGCAAGAATGAAATAGATGAGGCTACCATCTTCCTTTTTGACCTTACAACCTTCTAAAAGAAGTCTAAAGGTCTTGAATTTGGACAAAAAAATTTCAATAGAGGAGAAATTATTAGGGTCCAAAGTAAGCAACTCATTTTCAAGCTGGTGGGCCCTGATTTGATTTTGAATGCCAAAGACAATATTTAGCTTATCCAGGGCTTCACGAGGGGTGTCAATGTCAAGGATATGAAATCGAAGATCTTGAGCAATGGACATTCCTATCAACCCTCGTACTTGATCTTGTTTATTTTCCCATTTAGCAACTTTTTCATCATCGGAAGGTTTAGTTTCTTGTCCTGTGGCTATTCTATAAAGCCCTTTACTTCTAAGTATATCTACCATGTGAGGTAGCCATTGGAAATAATTGGTGCTGTTAAGAATAATTGGGCATGCACTTTCAAATTTTTTTTAAACTGAGGCTGAAACTGATTGCTCCAATGGAAATATCTTGAAAAAATAGGCCGATTAAAAAAAAACGGCTCGAGAAACGGCTTCCGGATGAAGAAGTTATGCCTTTTGAAAAAAAACTGAGTTGTAGATGCCGAATAGTCACGGGAACGGTTTGAAATTTGATGATGAAGTTCAACTTTAAAAAAAAAAATCACGCCCCTTTAACAAAACCCTTTTACAAAAATAAGCTTGAGAAAGAGACTTGAACCCAAGACCTCTATTCTCATAAACTAACTCCTCACCAAGTGAGATAGTAAAAGGATTCTCTAATTGTTTGAAAGGAGGTAGCCCGTGTGCGTGCTTTTTTCTGCACAAAAAACAGAGGAAAAAAAAAATGAAAATGCAAGCCTTACGACAGAATGTTAGATTTTTAGTTAGCTTTACTAGAAACTATCTATTTTTTCACTATTTCTGATTTCTCGAGATCGCACAAAGATGCGGGGAAAGAGTATACGTAGCAAAAAAATTCCTTTCTTACTGTTTCTGATTTTTTGAGATCGCACATAGCGCAGAGAAAAGAGCATACACAAAGAAGAGGGTATAGATCTGAAAAATAAATAAAACCTAAAAACCGAAATAAACAGAGGGAACCGAAATAAGCAGAACTATTAACAAATATAACTGCAAAACAGATAATTTATACCTCCATATCTAAACTGACATAACTTGGGCAACCAGAAACCTTTTCGCATGAAACGAAATGCATTACTCACTGTAACAGACGCCCTGGACACAACAGAGCAGTTCTCCAGGCCTGAAAATTTTCAGAAATGGTATATCTTCAAAACGGAAGTCGCATGCAGTCAAACCGGCTTTGGATTTGGATCAACAACAGATGCGGCCCTCGAAATAGCTCTAATACCATGTAGGAATTTATAGGGTAAGTTCCATAGATTAAAACCAAAGTTCACTGATCACAAACATATCACAAATCAGTACACCAATATTATCACGTGGTTAAAACCCTCGAAGATGGAAACAGTCCACGGCCTGAGCCAACGCGGCCACTTCAGGCAATTAATTAATATAAAAAGAAAAGTTACATATGTTTCTCTCATAAATGGTTACCAGACAAATGACCCTCCATGCTCTTTAAATAGATATCATGGACCAATCGAGTGTTAAGCCACGGAGCAAGTGTTGTTAATACCGAGGAGAGAGTGAACCGTCGGATCACTACAAATCGTGACAGTCGGATTATAAGTTACAACTGTACATAGTAAAGAAACATACTTTATCTAACTCTATACTAGAATAATTTATTCTGAACTATTTCCTATGTGTCGGAATATCCTAACAATTTACAATAATGTAAACACTTGATATAGAGTTACAAAACACATATATTATAGTAATATAACATAATATGTATTGTAACTCAAATTTTAATTTTAAATTAGGTTTACAATATGAATTCTTTGTGTTTATTATATTTTATATTTACAATTATATATATATTATTGTTTTATTATTATTATTATTTTATTAAAAAATAATGGAAAAATTAATGATATAATGGGATATGTGATATATTTAATTCGACATATAATATATATAAAGTAATAACATAACTATTTATAATATTATGTACAATGAATATATATCATGATTTGCACTTATTTTGATGCGGATATGTGCCGAGCCATGTGAAGCCTTATGCCAACAAACAGAACAAAACATAAAGAAATGTGGTGATGTGGCACCCGAAGGTGCCACATCACCTTCTTGAGACCACTATCATCATTTTTTCCATATGAAAGAAAAGGCGACAAAACAAATGACGAGACTTAATGTCGACAAAACCAAAACCTTATGTGCAAA
Organism: Pinus albicaulis; assembly: GCA_034641835.2. NCBI lineage: Eukaryota > Viridiplantae > Streptophyta > Pinopsida > Pinales > Pinaceae > Pinus > Pinus albicaulis. Next base: position 32,956,263 of record CM076584.1, on the reverse strand, counting down.
ATGTAGCTTGAACAAAGACAAATCAAAGCAAAGAAAAACAAAGAACTATAGCATTTAATTCCATTCAAGGAGTGACCGTAGCGGAGATTCCCAAACTACAATAATGCCATCAATTGATTTGGCATATTTGATGTTAATATTAGCATTTAATTCCATTCAAGGAGTGATCGTAGATTAGATTCATGTGCAAATCATACCTACAACAATGAAACCAAAGTAACTAAAAAAAATCATACAAAAAGATGTTTCTTTGTTTTACATTGCATGTAATAATTTCACATTCATTTCTTATGTAGTTAAATCAAGGATTCTCGAGATTTCATTTAGAATATAACAATGCGCCAAGTCCAATCGTTGGAGGTTTCAATTGGCTTTGGCATTATTTATTTTATTTTCAGCAACAAATAGTATGCATAATTATAGCGGCTTTAAATTTGAACTCAAAACTGCAATTCACTTGAAATCCACGTCAACTATACAATTTTTGTTGGCAAAGGCAGAAAAGGTGATGTGGATTTATTATAGTTTTGTTGTTGTAAATGAATGAATGAATGATATTTTAATGTTTATGAAATGAAAAATAGTCTATGGGATTATTGGTTTTTTTCTTTTTTTCCTTTTACAATTCAATCATTTTTTTACTCAAATTGATGATGATCTGACCCAACCTTCTAACAATCCCCTCAGTTTCTTACTCAAATTGATGATGAACTAACACAAACTTCTAACAATCCCCTCTTAAAAGATTATATCTTTAATTTCCCTTTATTACATTGAATTTTACTCCCTAGTGTGCTTCATATTTGATATGGAGAGACGTTGATCTCTTGGATGTCGTCACCCTATGAATCAACGTTTTTATTTTGAATGTGTTATATTTTAAAAAGCCAAAGTTCATTATTAAATAAAACTTATTCTCATATTATTGATAGGCCAATATGTATTCCAATGTCATTTACCTAAAATATATAATGGTCGTTTTCCACCTAAAGTTTGGAATGGATACATGGTTTGCGTTTTGTTTTAATTATTTATGTAGGAATTTATAGGGTAAGTTCCGTAGATCAAAACCAAAGGTCACCACTCACAAACAGATCACAAATCAGTACACCAGTATTATCATGTGGTTAAAACCCTTGAAGAGGGAAACAATCCTTGAGCCAACGCGGCCACTTCAGGCAATTTATTAATATAAAAATAAAAGTTACATATGTTTCTCTCATAAATGGTTACATATGTTTCTCTCATAAACAGTTACCAGAAAAATGACCCTCCATGCTCTTTAAATAGAGATCATGGACCAATCGGGTGTTAAGCCACGAATCAAATGACGTTAATACCGAGGAGAGAGTGAACCATCAGATCACTACAAATCGTGACCCTCGGATTATAAGTTACAAATGTACATAGTAAAGAAACACACTTTACCTAACTCTATACTAGACTAAGTTATTCTTAACTATTTCCTATGTGTCGGAATATCCTAACATCCTCCCTTAAGAACAACTTGGGATAAGATTGAAGGATTTACAAAGGTGACAAAAAAGGAGCCTATTTCCTATGTGTTGAAATATCCTAACATCCCCCCTTAAGAACAAATTGGGATAGGATTGAAGGATTTACAAAGGTGACACAATAGGAGAAGGAAGGAGGCATTAGAGCTTATCCCCCCTTAATGATAACTTTCTTGAACTCCAAGCATAGATTGAAGTTTGGTAAACATTGCTTCTGTGAGAGCCTTTGTAAAGATATCAACTACTTGATCATTGGTTGGACAATACTACACTTCAAGAACATGATCATGAATGATATTTCTGATGAAGTGTATGTGGAGTTCAATGTGTTTCATACGTTGATGCTGAACTGGATTTTTACATAGCTAAATGGCACTCTGATTATCACACTAAAGTGTAGTTGGGTGTTGCTGATGAAGACCAAATTCAGACAGGATCTGACGAAGCCACATGGCTTCCTTGCTGGCTTCAACTGCACCACGATACTCTGCTTCTGTTGAAAAAAGAGATATGGCACTTTGTTTCTTACAAGACCAAGTATTATGTCCTGAACCAAGAGTGAATACATATCCTGCAGTAGACTTTCGATCATTAGGGTCACCAGCCCATTCAGAATAAATGAAACCAATCAACAATGGAGATACTCCTCCACTGTAATGAATCCCGAACTAAATTGTACCTCGAATATATCGAAGTGTTCTTTTCGCTGCTTTCCAATGACTTTCATGAGGTTGGTGCATAAACCGAGTGACAAGACCAACGGAAAAGGAAAGGTCAGGACGGGTATGGGTTAGATACAAAAGTTTACCAACAAGTTGACAGTATAAGGTAGCATCTAACTTCAAGGGTAGTGCAAGTGACTGAAAGCTTGACTCTAGACTGAAAGGGAGAAGGTGCTGGCTTACAGTCTTCCATGTGAAAGTGGTGTAGAAGATCACAGGAATACTTGGACTGAGAGAGGGTAATACCTTCTTTGGATTGTAAGACTTGAAGACCAAGGAAATAATGAAAGTTTCCTAAGTCTGTCATTTCAAAATTATTTTTGAGGCTATACTTCACATGGTTTATATGGTTGGGATCACTACCAGTAAGGATAAGATCATCAACATAAAGAATAAGGATGGTGAAGGACTTACCCACTTTCTTGGTGTAGACAGTGATGTCAGAATGACGCCTAGAAAAGTCATTATCTAAAAGAAATCTATCCATTTTGCCATACCAAGCCCGAGGAGCTTCTTTGAGACCATAGAGAAACTTCCTAAGGTGACAAACAAGGATAGAGTTGTTCTGGATAAAGCCAGGGAGTTGATCCATGTAGATTTCTTCATGCAAATCTCCATGTAAGAAGATGGATTTAACATCCATCTCAGTGGACTTCCCATTTAAAGGAGGCAGCAAGGGAAAGAACAAGGCAAATAGAGTTCATTTTGGAAACAGGGGAGAAGGTTTCAGTATAGTCAATGCCTTCAACTTGTGAGAATCCTTTAGCGACAAGACGAGATTTATGTCTATCCACTTTTCCATCTGGTCCAAACTTTGTTTTGTAAACCCATTTTCATTTGACAAGTTTTCTTCCTTTTCGAAGAGGAACAAGATCCCCAAGTATCATTCGCCAATAAGGAATGATATTCTTCATTCATAGCTTCATCCCAATCTAGATGACCGGAAGCTTCTTCAAAAGTTTCTAGATCAGGATTTTCTGGAACTTGAGCCAATAAGGAAGAGGCTCTTTCGAACTGAGAACGTGTACGTCGTCGATCTGCAAGGTCACCTACAAGAGAACCTATTGCATCCCGAGTAGAGTGGACCCATCTTGGAAGCTGTGGAATAATTTCAAGAGGTGGAGGAGGATTTTCATCCTCGCTGTCATCATCTGAACTAAAAGGAATGCTATTAAAAATATAAGAGAGAGAGAGAGGTGGCACATATGTCGAATCAGGCTCGCAGACCAAAGGTGGCACACCCACCGAACTAGGCTCGCAGGCCGATATATTTTCATCAAATTTTACATCTCTTCTAATGATTATATTTTTGGATTTTGGTTGAAGAAGTCTATATCCTTTGACATCTTTAGAATATCCAACAAAAATGAATTTTTCACTCTTAGGTTTTAAGGCTTTATGTTTCGCATCTAGAATATGGGCCCAAGCATCACTTCCAAAAACACGAAAGTGACTTACATCTGGTTTGATTGAGCTCCAAGCTTCTTCTGGAGTTATATTCTTTAAAACCTTAGTAGGAGTGTGATTTAGTATGTAATTTTCACAGTAAATTTCTTCTGCCCAAAAATTGAGACTAAGTCCTTTAGATTGAAGCAGACAATTAGCCATTTCTTTTAAGGTGCGATTCTTCCTTTCAGCTAAACCATTTTGTTATGGAGTATAAGGAACAACATGTTGCAATTGAATGTCGTGCTCATTGCAGAAGTTGATAAATTTGTTGTTAACATATTCTCCTCCATTTTCTGATCTTAACTTAAGAATTTGATGTCCATATTGTTTCTCAACAAAGGCCTTAAAGGCCAAGAACATGTTAAAAACTTCACTCTTGAGTTTTAAGAAGTATACCCAAGTGCGTCTAGAAAAATCATCAATGAAAGTTAAGAAGTGCTTGCTACCAGAGAAAGAAACAACAGGAAGTGGACCACATAAATCATTGTGAACAAGCTACAAAGGGGCTGAAGTGTACCAAGAGGCGTGTTTTTCAAAACTATCCCGATGATGTTTTCCGAGTACACATCCAGAGAAAACACCATCTCGGCAAGATACCATAGGAAGACCTGTCACCATATTTTCTTTACATAGAGTTTGAAGAGAGCGATAGTTTAAGTGACCAAATTGCTCATGCCAAATTTTGCTCACATCATCATTATGAGCAACAAAAACAGAGGGAATACAGGATGACCCAAAGTTTTCAAACTTATACAACCTTATGGAATCATCAGCAATGCCAGTAGCTAAAATATGTCTAGGATCTTTGAGGTCCTTGATTAAAACATCATGAGGTGAGAATTATACTATTTCCCTTCACCTGAATGAGTTATCTGATAAACAGAGATAAGGTTGCATGACAAGGTAGGAACACATAGTACATCATTAAACTGACCATTATCTAGATGAATCGTTCCAGATCCTACAACATTAAGAGATCTATCATCACCAACATAAATATGTTTGGTGTTACAGTCATTTAAAGAAGAAAACATGGCCTGATTTTTGACCATGTGGTAAGAGGCTCCAAAATCAATGAGTCACTCATGAGAACGAGAAGAAGAAGATACATTTAATGAATAACCAAATCTTGATGCTTGACAACCACAAGAAGAAAGTGCCATTCCTGAAGATGAAGGTGAAGAGTGCTCCAAATTGACGTTGTGCTTCTTCATCGTTGCTTCTAACGCTTCCATCTTCTTAAAACATTTGGACTCTATATGGCCATCACGATTACAAAAGTTGCAATTTCTATCTGTTTTCTTCCCTTTGTTTTTATTTGGCTTATCATTTTGGTGAGTTGCTTTTTCAGTTTACGGCTGAAATTTCTTAGGACCCTTGTTTGGTTTCGGACCATACTTTTTAGGATACTTCTTCTTGGGATTCTTTTGATATGATTGTTGTTGGGTTGCTAAGGCTTTCTTAGAAGCGTTTCTAGAAGTGATAAGACCAAGGTGTAAGATTTTTTCTTGTTCTCTTATCAAAGAATCACAAAAGGCATCAAAAGAGGGGTTCTTGTAGGTGGCTCCTGAAGAAATGATGGCTTCTCTAGTGGAATGGAAGGTGGAAACAAATATAGAGTATGCAGGGCCAAGTTTAGCAAGAATGCAATAGATGAGGTTACCATCTTACTTTTTGACCTTACAACCTTCTAAAAGAAGTCTAAGGGTCTTGAATTTGGACAAAAAAACTTCAATAGAGGAGAAATTATTGGGGACCAAAGTAAGCAACTCATTTTCAAGCTGGTGGGCCCTGATTTGATTTTGAATGCAAAAGACAGTATTTAGTTTATTCAGGGCTTCATGAGGGGTGTCAATGTCAAGGATATGAAATCGAAGATCTTGAGAAATGGACATTCCTATCAACCCTCGTACTTGATCTTGTTTATTTTCCCATTTAGCAACTTTTTCATCATCGAAAGGTTTAGTTTCTTGTCATGTGGCTATTCTATAAAACCCTTTACTTCTAAGTATATCTACCATGTGAGGTAGCCATTGGAAATAATTGGTGTAGTTAAGAATAATTGGGCATGCAATTTCATTTTTTTTTTAAATTGAGGCTGAAACTAACTGCTCCAATGGAAATATCTTGAAAAAATAGGCCAATTAAAAAAAAACAGCTCGAGAAACGGCTTCCGGATGAAGAAGTTATGCCTTCTGAAAAAAACTGAGTTGTAGATGCCAAATAGTTACGGGAACGGTTTGAAATTTGATGATGAAGTTCAAACTTAAAAAAAAAATCACGCTCCTATAACAAAAAAAATTTATAAAAAGAAGCTTGAGAAAGAGACTTGAACCCAAGACTTATATTCTCATAAACTAACTCCTCACCAAGTGAGATAGTAAAAGGATTCTCTAATTATTTGAAAGGAGGAAGGGGGGGTGTGCGTGCTTTTTCCTGCACAAAAAACACAAAAAACAGAGCCAAAAAAAAAATGAAAATGCAAGCCTTACGGCAAAATGTTAGATTTTCGGTTAGCCTTACCGACAACTATCTATTTTTTCACTATTTCTGATTTCCTGAGATCGCACAAAGACACGGGGAAAGAGCATACGTAGCAAAAAAATTCCATTCTTACTGTTTCTGATTTGTCGAGATCGCACACAGCGTAGAGAAAAGAGCATACACAAAGAAGAGGGTATAGATCTGAAAAATAAATAAAACCTAAAAACCGAAATAAACAGAGGGAACCGAAATAATCATAACTATTAACAAATATAACTGCAAAACAAATAATTTAGACCTACAGATCTAAACTGACATAACTTGGGCAACCGAAAAATCTTTTCGCATGAAACGAAATGTTTTCCTCACTGTACAGACGCCTCGGACACAATAGAGCAGTTTTCCAGCCCTGAAAATGTTCAGAAATGGTATATCTTCAAAACGGAAGTCGCATGCAGTCAAACTGGCTTCGGATTTGGATCAACAATAGATGCGGCCCTCAAAATAGCTCTAACACCATGTAGGAATTTACAGGGTAAGTTCCATAGATTAAAACCAAAGGTCATCGCTCACAAACAGATAACAAATCAGTACACCAGTATTATCACGTGGTTAAAACCCTCGAAGATGGAAATAGTCCACGACCTGAGCCAACGCGGCCACTTCAGGAAAATTATTAATATAAAAATAAAAGTTACATATGTTTCTCTCATAAATGGTTACCATACAAATGACCCTCCATGCTCTTTAAATAGAGATCATGGACCAATCGGGTGTTAAGCCACGAATCAAGTGTTGTTAATACCGAGGAGAGAGTGAACCGTCGGATCACTACAAATCGTGACCGTCGGATTATAAGTTACAACTGTACATAGTAAAGAAACACACTTTACCTAACTCTATACTAGAACAAGTTATTCTTAACTATTTCCTATGTGTCGGAATATCCTAACAATTTACAATAATGTAAACACTAGATATAGAGTTACGAAACACATATATTATAGTAATATAACATAATATGTATTGTAACTCAAATTTTGATTTTAAATTAGGTTTATAATATGAATTATTTGTGTTTATTATATTTTATATTTACAATTGTTATATATATATATGATTGTTTTATATATATGATTGTTTTATTATTATTATTTTATTAAAAAATAATGATATAATGGGATATGTGATATATTTAATTCGACATATAATATATATAAAGTAATAATATAACTATTTATACTATTATGTACAATGAATATACATCATGATTTGCACTTATTTTGATGCGGATATGTGCCAAGCCATGTGAAGCCTTATGCCAACAAACAGAACAAAACATAAAGAAATGTGGTGATGTGGCAACTGAAGGTGCCACATCACCTTCTTAAGACCACTATCATCATTTTTTCCATTGGAAAGAAAAGGCGACAAAACAAATGATGAGACTTAATGCCGACAAAACCAAAACCTTATGTGCAAAATGTAGCTTGAACAAAGACAAATCAAAGCAAGGAAAAACAAAGAACTATAGGAGGTTCCCCATGATTTGTGTGAAAAAACATGGGTGGTTGTGACCACAACAGTCGCCCACCCTCATGATTTGAACCAAAAGGCATGGTTTTCATTAGGACTCTTGAGAGAGTTGCAAGGCTGGGAGATACAGGTTAGGTGTCAGGATACCTTATTTATAGTACATGAACAAGTATGGTGATGTTTTCAGAGAGGGTTTGGGAGTTACTCGGTAAACCCATAACGCATTCATCAAAGCGTTGTTTCAAATCCTTTGTTCAGATAAAACGATTTTTTTTATTATGTGAATGAGATTCTTAGTAGTTGATTCTACTAAACCATTTCCTTGTGTGTAGTAATTCGATGCATGCTTCAATACAATACCATTTTCCAATGCAAACTCATAAAGTTTCAACAAATAAAAGTAAGTCGCATTATCAAAGACAAGAGATGTTAGAATTCCAAACTTGGTTATGATATTCTGCTTTAGAAAATGTATGACTTCCTGGTCATTGACTTGTATGAAAGGAACTACTTCGTTCCACCAAAAGAAATAATCTTTCGTTGTTAGAATATACTGGTGTTGCTTCGACGAATGTAGAAATATTTCTCCTATAACATCCACTCCCCATTGTTTGAAAGTTTCCTCAACTACTATGGGTAGAAGTGGGGTAGCTAACTTCTGATCTCAACCAGCACATCTCTAAAAGCTGGGCACTTTTGGGCGTAAGCAGGAACATCCTTAAATTAAGTGGGCCAATAATAACCATCCCTCGTTACTTTGTGTGCAGTTGTATCACCCACAAAGTTTCCAGCTACTGGTCTGTCTTTCAAATATTTCAACACCTTCTCTATGTCCTTAGGTTCTAAGCATCTTAGAAAGACACCATTATGGTTCTTTCTAAAAATCAATCCATGGATAAGTTGATAAGATAGAGATTTAAGGTGAATTTTCCTCTTTTGTGTATTCAATAGATGTGCGGGAAAGCCGCCATGCTCTAGATATTTTGTATATCAAAATACCAAGGCGATGTTGAACTTGTCTGGGGAACTTGTTCAATGTTATACATCTATATTTCCTAATCCAACCCTAAAATATCTTTCTTTGTAGTGTCTCTATCTTCTGCTACAAGTTGATAGAGGCCATGACCCTTAATAGTATGAATTGACTTAAATTCCAAATCATATTCTTGCAAACAGGTCATCCAATTTTCCCTCTTTTCACCTATCTCTTGTTTTACAAGGAGTGTTATGAGCATTGGATGAGGCACATAAATAATCATGTGAGATTTGAGGAGATAGGGCTCGAAATGTTTAACTTCCTTATACATTGCATAATCTTATTTGTCAATGGTAGGGTAGCTCAAGTTTGACCCCTATAAACGAGCGCTCATAAAAGAAATAGGTCATTCATTTCCTTTATCTTTTTGTGTCAATACATCTATGATGGATGAATCACAGGTAAAGGTATAAAGCGGGAAATCTCTGCCATAATCAAGCCTAAACAATGCATATGCATCAGTGATGTCTTGTTTAATATGAGCAAAATCATCATTTTCCCTTTTGTCACATTTGTAAATTGTATCTTAAGTTTATCATCTCTTGCATTGGTTTAACAGTCTGAGCGTAATCAAAGATGAAATCACTCAAGAAATTAATCTTCCCCAAGAAAGATTGCATATCCTTCTTGTTTACTGGGAAAGGAATTTGAGCCATATTTTTTATGCTTTCTATATCAACCTTAATTCAGCTTTTAGCAATGATGTGCCCTAAAGATGCTCTTTTTTTGGATTGAGAGAAACCCCATATTTGCGACATCGCTTGAATATCTGCTTCAGATGATGCACATGGTCTAATATTCTCTTATAGAATAAAATTACATCATCCAAATACACTACTACACTTTGATCAATTAAGCCACGAAAAATTATATCCATTTCTCTATGAAAATGTAGCACCGACAATAATAAGTTTGAATGGCATATGCTTTAAGGTGAAAGTTCCCCACTTAGTCCTAAAAGTGGTTTTAATATGGTCTAGTTCTACCACTAGCACTTGATTGTAACCAGAGAACCCATCTAGCAACGAGAACATCTCGAACCCAAATATTGTTTGGATAATTTTTTCCATGGATAAAACTGGGTAATTAACTTTATCTGATACACGGTTAAAATTATGAAAGTAGACACATAATCTTATCTCACCAGAATTTTTCCAATGAAAAGGTTTGAAACCCAAGTAGAATGTTTGACCTTAAAAATGATCCGAGCATCTAGCAACTTCCTTAATTCTTTTTGGATTAGGCACTCAATCGTTGGATGGACTTTCCTTAACTTTTGTTGAAATGGTTTCACCCCTTATTTAATAGGAATGACATGTTCGATCATACAATTATTATATTTCTTTAAATCATCGTAAGTCCATGCAAAGACATCATGGTACTATTTGAAAAGTCGAATGAATTATTTTTCGTTCTTGTGGAGAACAACATGTACCTAGTTTTACATATTTCGAATCATCATGAGCTGCCAAATTGACTTGTTCATATGATAACTGTTAGAAATATTGTCATTGATGGCAAAGAAAGAAAAGAATAGCAGCAGGGAATATGTACAGCAGAAGGCAGAGGCAGAGGTCGAGCAGCGCTGAAGCAGAAACAGGCAAAGGAGACAGGTGGAAGAACACTGCTAAAGCGTAACAGTCAAATACAGAGGCAGAGTGAAACGGTCGAGCAGTGGAGGCAGAAGCAGCGAATATGGAGGCAGTGAAACGGTCGAGCAGTGGAGACAGAGGCAGCAAATACAGAGGCAATGAAGCGGTCGAGCGGCAGAGGCGTTAGCACAGCAGAGGCACATAAATTCTGGGAATCTTAACCCAAGCGGAATGCATATATATATATATATATATATATATATATATATATATATATATATATATATATATATACACACACACACACACACACAAACCCCTATTCTGAGAATTGCTACCTTAGCCGGAGGATATATGTATATAATTCCTAGAACCATTACCCAGTCGGGCGGTACATATAACATAAACACAATTCCGGGAATCGTATAACCCAACCAGCAAAATATACGTATAAATCTCATTCCGGGAATCGTTACCCACGCTGGAGTACATATGTAGCGCATTACATATATATGCAGCGCCTTATATATATATATAAGTTTCATGTTATTGAGCCCGAATTTAAAAGGATCAAAGGTCTAATGCATATGTATTAATTTACGTGGAGCGCTTTATGATAAACAAATAACCAAAGTACCGTATGGTGGGACCCCTTACCCAATCGCATCGGAGATTATAAGGGCAGCGGAACGTATAAACCAAAACTTGCGATTGTGATTGAAGCCCAGACTCGGTGGGCTTATAAACCATGAGTAACAAGTATTTGAAGTCCGGCATGATCGCATCGGAACAACCCAATCGCATCGGAGAAAATCTGGCAGCAGATCACTTGCAACTAAAAGTTGCAATTGCGATTAATCGCAATCGAAGTTAATCCAGGGTATCGAAACATGCAACAAAGATTTGCGATTGCGATTGAAGCCCGGACCCGATGGGCTTATAAACTATGACTAACAAGTATTTGAGTTCCAATCGCATCGGCAAAGAACAGTGAACAGTGATCAATCGCATCAGAGCAAGGCAGCTTGCGATTGCGATCAATCGCAATCGGAAATCGCTAGAGGAGAAATATATCGCATCGGAAAGCATGGCAAGTGGGCCCGAAAGGGAATTTGTTAAGTATTAATATGATTCTTCATTGAAGTGGCAGTTTATATGATTAAAACTTTATATAAGTTCGCCGAGAATTGAAACTACGAGATATATATGTATATATACAGAAGGCGTTGTTATAAAACGCTGTAGCGATTATATTGAAATATGCCACGTGGTCTGTGGACCCACAGGCCTCAGCTCAAGGTGGAGGGCGATTCTTTATTCAAAACAATTGGGATGTATGTTTGTTCCACTTGCGGAACTCGCCACATCAACAAGACACTTGCTACATCAACAGTTTTATATATATATATAAAGCGCTGATATAAAAATAAAAATAAAAATGCAGCTCATAAATTCAGGAGTTACGCAGCAGCCATAAACAGAAAGGCATACAAAGGAGAGAAAGGGACCAACACAGTGAAAGAAAAGACAAATGCACAGCAATCCAAAAGGCTGTATGAGTGAGTTGGAGCTCTCATTGTAATTAAATGTAATATTTTAATTAGTTTATATTGTTTGTGATGCATTGGCAAGCCTCCGGAAGAGAGAAAATATCCCATTGTAATATTAAGATAAGCACCTACAGTTATTTTTTTTAATAAGCAGATAAAAGGAATGAGAAGACGGAAGCCAAAGAGTCATGAATTTTCACTCTAAATTCTTTGTGAAATACAAACAGTCATGTGAGGAACTCTATAAATAATATCATCTTGATATGCAAAAAGAGGTTAGAGAGAGTAAATATAGAGAAGGTAGAGTGCAGAAGAGTGAGGCAGAGAAGATTAAGAAAAGAAGAGCAGAAAGAGAAGCTACAGAACAGAGTTGATATCTGAGGTAAATCAGCAAAAATTCAGTTTGATAAATTGAGGAAGTTGGAGCTTCCCTATCAAGTTGCAGCTTGATAGCTCTCAGTTGTAGCTGACTGAGGTTAAAGCCTCCTGTAGGTTGGTGCCTGAAGAAAATCGAAGGGAGTTGGTGCTTCCTTGCAAGTTGTAGCTTGCAGACTTGAGGATAGAGCCTCCTGTAGGTTGGTGCCTGCAGAAAACAGTGGTGAGAGGGAGTTGGAGCTTGCCTTTGCATCAAAACAATAATAAGTTGTGGTTTTCTCCCTTTATGGGTTTCCACTTACATCTGCTGTCTCTGTGTGTGTTTCTTATGTGTTGATGTGATTCTTTCAATATGCTTAATTGTTTGCTGCTCTCAACATAAGTGTGGTGCCACATTAATTTAATATTGGCTGCAACATTTTAAGACTGTTCACAAATTAAGCTATAAATAAATTTGGTGAAAATGTTGAAAAGCTTATGTATGTATTAAACTGATTCACCCCCCCTCTCAGTTAAATTAAAGATTCAACAATTGGTATCAGAGCGGGTTCCTTTGTGCAAGTATAACAACTGAAAGGAGATCCTAGGTTCCCAAGATGGCTAGTAAAGAAGGATGCTCAACCAATAAAGCCCCTTTCTTCACTGGTGAAAATTATGCTTTCTGGAAAATCAGAATGAGGACATACATAATGTCTCTAGGAATAAAAGTATGGGCTGCTGTGGAATTAGGATATGCCCCGAAGGAAACTGACACAGAAAAAGAAACAAAACAAGATTTTGTGGCTAACGCAAAATCCATGAATTCCATTCTGAATGTATTGTGTGAAGCAGAGTTTATTAAAGTAATGCACAAAGACTCTGCCAAAGAAATATGGGATACTCTTGAGAACATACATGAGGGAGACAAGAAAGTAAATACTGCCAAAATTCAAGTCTATAGAGCCCAGTTTGAGAACTTATGAATGAATGATGATGAAGACATTGCCAGTTTCTTCCTAAAAGCTGCAGAAATTATTAACAATATGAAAGATCTCGGAGAAAAAATGCCAGAAAGTATAATTGTACAAAAGATTCTAAGATCTCTTCAATCCAGATTTAATCTAAAGGTGTCTGCAATAGAAGAAACAGCTGATTGGGAGACCTTGACCATGAACCAGCTACTTGGAAATCTAACAGCCTATGAAATGAGGCTCCCACAGAAAAATCCAAGTACGAGGGAAGCAACTTTTAAAAAAGAAAAGAAGAAAGAAGAAGAGGGAGACATATGCTCATGCTCGGATGAAGAAGAGGCAAAGTTTGTCAAGAAATTGGATAGAGGCTCAGGTAAATACAAAGGTAAAATCCCCTTCAAATGCTTTAACTGTGGAAGAGTGGGACACTATGCTGCTAAGTGTCCTCACAAGAAAGTAAGGAATCAGACTCAAGAGTCAGAGAAAAACAAATCAAAGAACTGGCAGAAAGGAAATAAGTTCAGCAGAAAATCCTTCTATGCTCAATTAAGACAGCAGTACATCTAAAGATTCAAATGAACCCTCAAGTGAAGAAGGAACCTCTGAATTCTTATTGATGGCCATAGAAGAACTTGAAGGTCTCCTACTAGAAGATGAAGAAGAAGAAGGGGAATTCGACCTTGAGGGGGAGCTAAGAAGTGCTCTGGAAGAGATTGACAGACTCAAACTAAAATGCAGAAAACAAAAGGACATTCTTCTCAAGTATGTAAGAGAAGAAAAAAACTCAGAAGTCCTCATGCAGCTGAAGGTAGAACTTGAAGAAGCCAGGAAGATAGAAGACATGTTACTTCAGCAAATCAAGGATAAAACCCGAGAACAAGAGAAACTGGAAGAAGAAGTAGTATGTCTCAGGAAGAAATTAGAAAATGCTCAAAGGAAAGTGGTTATAAACTCTTCTCAAACAACAAGCTCTAGTAAGTTGAGTGAAATTCTGGTTGCTTAAAGATCCCCAATGATAAAAACGGGAATAGGCTATGAAGGAGAATCGAATAAAGGCAAAGAAAAGGAAAACAAAAATATAATTTTTGTAAAAGCAAAGAAGACTGATGAAGCAGCCCAGACAATTCCTACAAAAGAAGAAACATGTAATAAGGATGACAAAGATCAAAAGAAATCTCTAGTAACAAAGAATGCAATAAATACTAAGATGACAGAAAAAGAATCATATGCCCCTGAGTATGTCAAATTTGGAAGCCATCAAGGGAGATTCTTCCCTCCTATGAAGAATGCCACCTGTTATGTCTGCCACAAGTCAGGACACATTGCTGCATACTGTTATGCAAGGAGGAGTAATTCAAACCTGCAAAAGATGCAAACAGTGAAGAGATTGTCTCAAACAAACAAATGGAGAAAACAACCTTACATCAGGTATGCAAATAATTTCTATGGTTATTATTTTTATTGTAAGGAATTTGGCCATAAAATTATTGAATGTAGAAATTATGGACAAAGATTGATGTTCAACACCTCAAGGAGGTTTATGAATCAAAGAAATTTTGTTCATACTCACAATTCTGCAAAAACTATGATCAAATGTTGTATATGCAATCAAGTTGGACATATACCTTCCAAATGTTCTTTGAAAGGATGTGATTCATCAACTTACAAAAGATACCAAACAAAAGGATGCCTCCAATGGATAAAGAAGGAGAATAAGTGCGACTTAGCTCTAACTTCTCAAGACTTGAAAATTTAGTGGTACCTGGACAGTGGCTGCTCAAAACACATGACTGGAGACAAAAGCAAGTTTATAACTCTTGATGAAAAGAAATATGGTAATGTTACTTTTGGCAATGATAAATCAGGCAAGATCAAGGGAAAAGGATCAGTCAGCATAGACAATGGCAGAGGAAAGGCTCAAGATGTATTATTTGTAGATGGGCTGAAAGCGAATTTACTAAGTGTTAGTCAGATGTGTGACAAAGACTGCGAAGTTCTCTTTAGGGCACAAGATTGTGAATTCAGATCAAGCACCACTGGTAAGACTCTGCTCAAAGGAGTTCGAACAGAGAGTATTGTTTACATTGTGAAAGAGGAAGATGAAGCATGTCATCTTAGCAAACTAGAAGAGTCACGGTTATGGCATAAAATATTGGGACATCTCAGCTTCGATCACATCATCAGACTAAGCAAGAAGAAAGTTGTCAAAGACATGCCAGAAATAAAGAATCCATCTAATACCATATGCAAATCTTGTCAATTGGGTAAACAAACTCGCACATCCTTTAAGGCCAAAGAGGAGTTATCAACAAGAAGACCACTTCAGCTTGTGCACATGGATCTGTGTGGACCTGCAAGAACTAAAACACCAAGTGGAGAATCCTACTTCATGCTAATAATAGATGATTTCTCCAGAATGACATGGGTTGCTTTTCTCAAGAATAAATCGGAAGCTCTGGACAAATTCAAAATATTCAAAGCATTAGCAGAAAATCAGACAGGATGCAAACTAAAATGCATCAGATCGGACAGAGGAGGTGAATTCACAGATTATGACTTTGCAGATCTATGCAATGAATATGGCATAAAACAACAATTTACTATTGCAGGGACACCTCAGCAGAATGGAGTAGCAGAGAGACAAAATAGATCTGTTCAACAAATTGCCAGAGCCATGATGCAAGAGAATAATATTGCTCAAACCTTCTGGGCAGAAGCAGTGCACACAGCAGTACATATCCTTAATAAAGCTCACTTAAGGCCAAGCAGTGACAAGACTCCCTATGAACTATGGCATGGAAGGCCAGCCTCAATCAAACATTTCAGAATCTTTGGTAGCAAGTGTTACATAAAGAATAATGATGAAAACCTTGGGAAATTTGATGCAAGAGCAGATGAAGGAATATTCTTAGGATATGCATCCAAAAGTAAAGGGTATAGGTGCTACAACAAGACTCTTCGGAAAATAGTTGAATGTATTGATGTGAGATTTGATGAAGAACTTCCAAACAATACAAGAAATACAGACTGCTGCAGTCCATCAGACAACCATGAAGAAGAAGACCGGAATGATGATGAAACAAGCAAGACAACAGAAGATGCAGAGCTGAGCTCGAAAGCCCCCTCAAGATACACTCAAAAGAATCATCCTGAAGATCAGATCATAGGAGACAAGAAAGCAGGGGTCCAGACAAGAAGGCAGCTAACAGAACAAACAGAAGAGGTATACATAGCCATGTTGTCACAAATAGAGCCAAAGAAATTTGAAGAAGCCAGCAAGGACAAGTCTTGGGTGAATGCTATGAATGAAGAATTGGACCAAATTGAGAAAAATAATACCTAGGAACTAGTGCCTAGACCCACTGAGAAAAATGTCATAGGCTCAAAATGGGTATTCAAAAACAAAATGAATGAAGAAGGACGGGTAATTAGGAATAAAGAAAAAATTTTCTGTAATGGATACTCACAAATTGAAGGACTGGATTATGATGAAACATTTGCCCCTATAGCCAGAATGGAAGCTATCAGAATGTTTCTGGCATTTTCTTGCTACCAAAACTTCAAAGTATATCAAATGGATGTAAAATTTGCATTCCTGAATGGAGACTTGGAAGAAGAAGTCTACATGGAACAACCAAAAGGCTTCTCATTGACAGACAAAGAAGACTATCTATGCAGACTGAAGAAGGCCCTATATGGACTGAAACAGGCTCCTAGTGCTTGGTACTCAAGACTAGATAAATATTTGCAAAAAAACGGTTTTAAGAGAGGTGGAGTAGACAACAATCTATATATAAAAGCCCATGAAAATGAACTCCTGATTGTTGTAGTATATGTTGATGACATTATGTTTGGAAGCAACAGAGAAGAACTAGCAAAAGGGTTTGCTGATGAAATGAAAACAGAGTTTGAAATGTCGATGATTGGAGAGCTCAGTTTCTACCTGGGACTGCAAATTCAGCAAAAGAACACAGGTACATTCATCTCTCAAGAAAAATACTTAAAAGAAATGCTGAAAAAATTCAAAATGGAGGACTACAAACCTGTGACAACCCCCATGATCACGGGATGCAAGCTGTGTGCTGATGATGGGACTGCAGATGTAGATCAAAAACTCTACAGATCCATGATAGGAAGCCTGTTGTATCTGACAGCATCAAGACCAGACATCATGCTAGCAGTAGGACTAGTGGCTAGATATCAAGCAGCGCCTAAACAAAATCACCTTCTTGCAGTCAAAAGAATATTCAGATATCTACAAGGAACAACACAATATGGACTTTGGTATCCTAAAGGCAAAAGCTTCACCTTGACAGCATACACAGATGCAGATTGGGCCAGTTGTGTGGATGATAGAAAGAGTACAAGTGGAGGTGCATTCTATCTAGGAGAAAGTCTGGTGGCATGGTTAAGCAAGAAACAAACATCTATCTCCCTGTCTACAGCTGAAGCAGAATATATAGCAGCAACAGCATGTTGTACACAAGTCATTTGGATGAAGCAGACTCTTCAAGACATGAAGGTAAGCATTAATGAACCTATCTCAATCAAATGTGATAATACAAGCGCTATAAGTATATCAAAAAATCATGTGCTTCACTCAAAAACTAAGCATATCCCAATCAAGTATCATTTTCTCCGAGAACAAGTGGCTCAGAAGATAGTAAAGCTGGAGTATGTGCCAACAAAAGAACAGACAACTAATATATTTACCAAACCTCTTGCTAGAGAATCATTTCAATATTTGAGAGATAAATTAGGGGTAGTATCTGCAGATACTACTCTCTAATATGAAGAGAAAGCACAGTCTCAGGGGGAGAACAGAAACGAAAATATCATTCCTAAAAGAAATCAGCAAGCAAGGGAAGCATAAAACAGGTCCACAGGATCAAAGAGCTATAAGATAATATTCTCAGTATTATCAGCATTCAGCATGAAAAAGGTCAGTAGCAGAGAAAAAATAACATTAACTTGCTTACACCTAAAGTAGTATATTGAGCGTTGAAGCAATATCTTCTTCTATATATATAATTGCATGCCTTCCTGAAGTCAGTACATGTATATCTCCAAGGCCTTTTTTCTTAATATCAGTTACAAAACTGTACGAAGGCTGTTTTCTGAGTTTTCAATCAAACATCTTGAATATGCTTTTGCGGAAATTCACTATGATAGAACAGTCAAACTATCTGAAGAATAAAGGAATAACTATGATTACCATCTAAATAAAACTGCACGGTTGATAAGTAAAACTGACCAAAACATTGAAGGGTTTGTTTTGAAAACACATTATACAAAAAGGAAAGTCAGTTGGCTTCTAATATTGAAAGATATTGCCCATTCTTACAATGAGATGTAAGCTCTGGTTTGATTCATTGTTTACAACAGCAACAAGGACCTTTCAGTCGTTAAATGCATCATCCCTGTCTGCAATCTAGCACAGATTACAAACAACAGGCACTACAGATGAAACACATCTATAAAACATATATTGGCTCACTATATCAGACAGAGACAAAACGTATATTCAAGTTCAATAATCCTTAAAGTGTTCTCTCAACAAGTCCTGTACAACAGTCTGGAGCAGCAGGGTACAAAGACAGAAAATGGTCGTCTAAACACAACTCAAAGAAAGGAAATGCAACGACAGAGCCTATACGGAGAAATGAGGCGTCGTCCTTTGCCATTGATGTCAAAGGGGGAGGAAGAGCAAGCAATAGAAGAAAGGATTCTAACAGGCAAACAGAGGAAGTGTATTTCCATCAATGCCAAAGGGGGAGACTGTTAGAAATATTGTCATTGATGGCAAAAAAAGCAAAGAACAACAGCAGGGAATATGTACAGCAGAAGGCAGAGGCAGAGGTCGAGCAGCGCTGAAGCAGAAACAGGCAAAGGAGACAGGCGGAAGAACACTGCTAAAGCGTAACAATCAAATACAGAGGCAGAGTGAAACGGTCGAGTAGTGGAGGCAGAAGCAGTGAATATGGAGGCAGCGAAATGGTCGAGTGGTGGAGACAGAGGCAGCAAATACAGAGGCAGTGAAGCGGTCGAGCGGCAAAGGCGTTAGCACAACAGAGGCACAGAAAATTCCGAGAATCGCTTAACCCCAGGCGGAAGGATACATAAAAAAAATTCCGGGAATCGCTTAACCCCAGGCGGAAGGATACATAAAACAAATTCCGGGAATCGTATAACCCAAAGCAGCAAAGTATATATATATATACAAATCTCATTCCGGGAATCGTTACCCACGCAGGAGTATACATACATCACATTACATATTCGACGCCTTATACACAAAGGTTCAAAGCATAATATTAAATGATATGGAGCGCTTTATTATTAGAACCCAAGTACCTTATATGGTGGGACCCTTCCCAATCGCATCGGATTTAAGCAAGGCATCGGAACATGCAACAGAAAGTTGCGATTGCGATTGAAGACCGGATCCAATGGGTGTATGAATTATGATTCAAATGTATTTGAAGTCCGGCATAATCGCATCGGATTAGTCTAATCGCCTCGGAGATTATAAGAGCATCGGAACATCACAACAGAAAATCGCAATTGCGATTAATCGCAATCGGAGTAGGAGTGGTCAATAGCATCAGAGTATTCGAAGTCGCGACTGCGATCAATCGCAATCGGAGAAATCGCAATAGTGATCAATCGCAATCGGAGAAATCGCAACAGTGATCAATCGCAATCGGAGAAATAGCAACAGTGACCAATCGCAATCGGAGTTAAAGCGGAGCATCGAGACATGCAAATGGAATTTGCGATTGCGATTAATCGTATCGCATTAGAGTAATCGCAATCGGAGCTTCGGAATATTGAAATGTTGATACATTCAAATGGAAATTGCGATTGCGATCAATCGCAATCGGAAGAAGTCAAGTATAGCATCGGAAAACGTGGCAAGTGGGCCCGGATATATGACATTCTATTGATTATAGTGGAAGTGGCAGTGTATATGTTAAAACTTATATAAGCTCGCCAAGAATTGAAATTACGATATATATATATATATATATAAGGCGCTGTTATAAAACGTTGTGGCAATTATATTAAAATATGCCACGTGGTCTGTGGACCCACGGGCCTCGGCTCAAGGTGGAGGGTGATTCTTTATTTAAAACAATTGGGATGTATTTATGTTCCGCTTGCGGAACTTCCACATCAACAAGACACTTGCTGCGTGAAAAGAGCTGGAATTTGCCCAGATTTAACGCCAGCTATTACATATTTATATAAAATGCACTGATATAAAAGGCACAAGTACACGTATGCAACAGTTACACCACAGCAGAGGAAAGAAGAGAAAACAGAGCTGAAAAGAGACAAAACTCAGTCACAGAAAGGACATACACAGTCAAAGAAAAGACATACGCGCATCGAGGCAAAAGAGGCTGAATGAGTGAGCTGGAGTTTTCATTATATGTGAATGTAAAAATTGTAATTGAATTTTTTATTGTTTGTGATGAATTGGCAAGTCTTCGGAAGAGAGAAAATATCCCACTATAATATTAACATAAGCACCTACAGTTATATTTGTTGAATGAAAAAAAAAGGGGAATGAGAAGACAGAAGCCAAAGAGTCATGACTGTTCACTCCAAATTCTTTGTGAAATACAAACAGTCATGTGAGGAAATCTATAAATAATATCATCTTGATATGCAAAGTGAGGCTAGAGAGAGTAAATATAGAGAAGGAAGAGTACAGAAGAGTGAGGCATAGAAGATTAAGAAAAGAAGAGCATAAAGAGAAGCTATAGAACAGAGCTGATATCTGAGGTAAATCAGCAAAAATTCAGTTTGATAAATTGAGGAAGTTGGAGCTTCCCTATCAAGTTGCAGCTTGATAGCTGTCAGTTGTAGCTGACTGAGGTTGGAGCCTCCTGTAGGTTGGTGCCTGCAGAAAATCGAAGGGAGTTGGTGCTTCCTTGCAAGTTGTAGCTTGCAGAATTGAGGATAGAGCCTCCTATAGGTTGGTGCCTGCAGAAAACGGTGGTGAGAGGGAGTTGGAGCTTGCCTTTGCATCACAACAATAATAAGATGTGGTTTTCTCCCTTTATGGGTTTCCACTTACATCTGCTGTCTCTGTGTGTGTTTCTTATGTGTTGATGTGATTCTTTCAATCTGCTTAATTGTTTGCTGCTCTCAACATAAGTGTGGTGTCACATTAATTTAATATTGGTTGCAACATTTTAAGACTGTTCACAAATTAAGCTGTAAATAAATTTGGTGAAAATTTTGAAAAGCTTATGTATGTATTAAACTGATTCACCCCCCCCCCTCTCAGTTTAATTAAATATTCAACACCATAAAGTATCTCGAAGGTCCTGAATGGATCTGGCAGGAGGGTATAAGGTAACTTTCTTCCTAGAATCTCCATGTGAAATATACATATCACTGGAACGACATCCAATATATGAATCGGCAGTAGCAAGCCATGGTCGACCCAAGATCAAGGGATGTCATCCTACTGGGTTCTTTGGCTGAAGCACAATGAAATCAATAGGATATTAACAAGAATCCAATGAGATGATCACATCGTCCAATACTCCTTCTGGCTTAATTTTAGATCTATCTGCTAATTCAAGCACAGTGGGACTAGGGCGAAGATGAGATAACCGAATTTGATCCATGGTTTTCTTAGTCATGACATTAATGGATACCCCCAGGTATATAAGAACATTAGAGACATGGACATTACCATTCTGAATTGAGACACCATCGTTTCCAGGATCAGTATATTTTTCCATAGACACACATGTCGTCATCAACTCTGCTGCCCTACCAACAAATTGAATGGTTTGGAGTTCCAATCTCTTCCTCCTGGGTTTCTTGAGATAGAGTTCCTTTATAATCTTGGTACAAATGGGGATCTCTTTAATGGCTTGAAGTAAAGGTATCTTAATAAAAATATTCAGAAGCTGAGATGCCAAACTAGTCTCAGAAATAGGCCCACTTCTTTCCATTACTAGACTCTCTGGGAAGAGAGGCTGGTTGGAAGAAGATGGCAAGGATTCAGAGGGTAAGGGTTGCTTAGTGACAACTTTTGGAGAATGGTTCAGAGTTTCCTTTTCTCCTTTCTCTTCAACAATCACTATAGGTTGCTTCTAATTTTCTAATGTTACAGCCCTTCCCTATCTTAATTGAATATCATGAACCCCAACTAGAATAGACTGGTACTCGAATGGTAAAGGTGGGCTTGTTACATAGATCATTTGCAATGATTTATTATTGTTAGGATTGGGCATAGGTTGAGCAATAAACTCAGGAGGTCGAAAGGGTGGAGGTAAAAGTAATGGTGGAGTAAACTGACTCGGAAGTTGAGGCATTGAATAAGGTGTATGCGTAGATGGATATGACTGCATAGGTGGCTGGTGGGAGTATGGAGAATGAGTTGGCCCTCTCCAACCTTGTTGCCATGGTTGAGAAGGTTTCCCATGCTGATATTGATTCCCATACTACCACTGCTGATTAGTGTTAGGATAAGAATATGCATGTGAATTATAACCAAAATAGTGTGGAGAAAATTCAGGAGCCATACCTACACCTATCTGAGGCCAATTCCTTCTTGCTCCCATAGCATACAAGTATTCAGCTTCAGGCTGTCCCCCTGTAAATACAGCTTTAAGTCCTGGTATAGAGGGACATTTTTCTGTGACATGGTCTTTTGCACAAATAGCACACTTATTAGTTTCTTTCAAATTAAGAGGACACTCTTTAGGAGGATGCTTGTCTCTACATTTAGGACAGAAAATACATAATGACTCTTGTTCCTTCATGAGTTTTTGTTGAAATTTTAAAGAGTCTAACTGTTTGGTAACAATATTCATTATATCAATTTTCATGTTTTCCATTTTATTTTCTAGTCCAATAATCATAGCATCAGTAGATTCAGTTTTTCTATTTCTATTTCGAGTTCCTCTACCGGATCTATACTAATTTCTTGAAAATTTCCTGCATAATTCACAAATTTGTTCAAAAGTTTGCTGAGAAATATCACCTTGTCCTAACAGATTTAAATTATTTCTAGCATTATCAGTAAGTCCTCTTAAGAACAAGGTTCTAATAGTACTGGGATCAAACTTAAGTTTTGACCTTTGTAAAATATACATAAATCTTTCTAGGTAATCTTCAAGAGTTTCATCATCATCCTGTATGATTGTAAAAATCTCATCCTGCATGTCCCGAGTTTTGCAATATTCTTGATATTTAGACAAAAACACTCTCTTCATCTGATCCCAAGAGGTTATAGTGTTTCCTCCTAACCCCATAAACCAGCGTAGAGCTGAGTCCTTGAGAGTAACAGGAAATAATCTTAACTTCTGAGCATTAGTTGAATAATCATAACTTCTACACAGAATATCAAACTCGAATAGAAAAGAGTCAGGATCTTCATGAACTTTACCATGGAAATGAGGGAGAGTTGATGGTGGAATATTCTTCATTTGCGCCACAGTATCAAGATCCACAATTGGAAACAAAAAAGTGGATTTTTCTCCACTTACCTAGTTTTCACCAGTCCCTTCCAAATGATCTTCATGGTCCACCATTGTTTCCCTTTTACTTGTACCACTCTCAACAGGCTGAACTACACCTAAGCTGTTGTCACCAGAATCCAGGTGGATTGTTCCTGCGTGATGGGTTTGAATTGGATTGGGCTTCCTGCTTACAGAAGGAGACCCAATATGAGAATTGTTTTCAGAATTCTTTTGGCCCTTAGTGGGCTTCGAACCCTTACCTTTTCTAGGCATTCATTTCAAAAAAGAAAGAAAAATAACAAACAACTTCTAGTAAAAAATGTTGTCAGAAATCAATTAACACCAGTAAAATTCCTTCAAAGAATATTTTCCAAACAATACTGCAAAAATAAAGGAAAAATTACCTCTATTGTATAATCAAAAAATTCTTACCAAATCAAACTGCCTCCCCGGCAATGACGCCAAAATGTTGGGTGCAGGAATTACACCTAAGCAAACTCCTCAACACTTAATTTGTCAACCCGGGGGATCCGTAAGCTTAGAGATGAAGCACAGGCAATGCAAGAGATGGTATGAATCTTCCAAATATAAATCCCTACTTTCTTTAAAGGAAAGATTGCATAATCAAATTAAAAAGAGAAAAATGCAACTTGAACCATCAAAACAATCTAAGACTGGAACAAGAAAGAATGCATTTGTAAGAGGGAATTAAAGATAAAAGGAAATCACTCCAAATAATTATTGTTTAACTACTGAGTGTGTGTTTTTCTTTAGGAGAGACACTAGCAGTCTCATCAGATGGGCCCTTAAACCTGCTCATTTAAATATTTCCTTCTTGCGCTAATTTGTCCTGCACTATCGCAGTCTGCTTGCACTAGTGCAGGAACAGAGATTTATGCAGAAGGTATAAATGGTGTCTTTACTAAAGGCTTTTTACTTCATGCAAGGGCATGAACTTTTCCAGGTTCAAAGCACTCAGATCTCGTGGCAAGAAACTAGTTCTTGCACCGGATCAGAGCTTCCTGCACTTAGCATTTAATTCTTAAAATGAGTGCTTAATTATTGCAAGTGCTATTATACTGTTAAATAAAATTGCACACATAAAAAGTGAATGTTTATGATCTTAACAGAGTGCAGGAATAAAGAAACAATCAATATACATTTATCCTGTCATAAGCATTTAATGAAAGAAAGAAGATTGTAGGAAGTAGACTAAGAAGGCTTGCTGCATCACACCAATGTGAACTGGTGCAGGTTCATTTCTCTTTCTTGGACCATGCGGGGAAAACCAATCAAACAGAATTGCAGAAAAGTAGATATCACACCAACGTGCACTGGTGTAGGTTCATTTCCTTGCTTGGACTAGGCAAAGGAAAACCAATCTAAAATCAAGTGTAGGAAAGGCAATTGTAGGAAAATAAAATTTATCTACTTCACACAACATATTCGCTTTCACTCAGACAGGAATGCATGTGCTTAAAATTAAATCACACTTGACAATGTAAACACAAATTATAGGAAAACGGGAAATGGGGTAAACGTGCTGGGTTGGCTGGGCCCTAGCCAACTAGCGCGTTTCCCTTTTAAATAAGAATGCTACTCAGTACCTTAATAAATTCATCAGCTCAAATACAGAAATGAAATTTTTGAAACATGAGGCAGAGCTCCCTTTTATTAATTCACTGAGGCAAGTACATACATTAATACATCGTTCAACCCAGATTCATGTGATAACAAAATACAACAACCTATTACTGCCTCTCTGGCTGTGTCTCTATTCTCTTCTCCTATAAAAACTT
The DNA here is from genome assembly GCA_034641835.2 of Pinus albicaulis. NCBI lineage: Eukaryota > Viridiplantae > Streptophyta > Pinopsida > Pinales > Pinaceae > Pinus > Pinus albicaulis. The sequence goes on along the minus strand of CM076584.1, from coordinate 32,930,766 downwards.
CACTTCTAGTCCTATTTACATTCTACATTATATATATATTTGGCCAAAGGCCAAAATATATCATTCAACCGATTACATAACCAAACACAGAATTTAGCTTTCGGTAGTAGCCTTGGTGATCTCCACCTTTGAAGTCCTTCCATGATTCGGTCTCATTTGCTGCTTTAAAATCGATCTTGTTGTCGTGGGCGGGAAAATTTGCTCAAAACAAGGCGGTGATCGAGAGGTTCGGATCTCTGCCAAGGATTTTTTACGTAGCTGGAAAACGGTGCAAGATCCAGATCTGCACTAAGATCAACGGTCACGGTAAGTTCTCTAACTACCAAATAAACATTGGAGATATCGATAAGTTACAAGAGAGTGATTAAAAGTAAGAAATCATGTAATAATTAATTAATTAATGCTAAGTTGAATTAAAAATATGAAAAATAAAGTTTATACGAAATATGTCACAGTGCTTGGACTGGTGCAAGATGAGGGTGCATAAAAGAGGTAAAACAACGGTAAATGGTTATGACTTAGAAAGGGGAAAATGGCAAAAAGAGAGAAAATTAGGGGGCTAAAAACTCCATCTGACAGTTTCTCCGTCGTGACGGAGATTCTTTGTAGCTATGCCAACTCTTCGGAAGCCCAAGGAGAGACAAGCTCACCAAGTTTTCATCATCAACAGTAATCCCCACACTTCCCAGTTCATCCCTATAGTGGACAAACTTCATGAGATATTTTGGAATACTGTCGCCCTTCTCCATTTTTATTTTTCTGAGCTTATCTTTCAACGCCAACTTCCTATGGTCACTGCTGCTTTGGAAAAAATCTGTCAAAGCCTTCAACATTAAGAATGGAGTGGCTTTCTCGTGAAGGATGGACACAATATGGTCCTTTACACCTTCCAACAGAATTCTTCTTGTCTTTTCTATCTTCTTTTTCCATGCATCAAGTAATGCAGCATCGCTAGATCTCGACTTAGGAACATCGCTATCGATGAACTCCTTCAGTCGATTATATTCCAACACCACCTCCATCCTATCCTTCCAAGATATTTAATTCGAGATCATATCAAGGTCATACTCCAATTGCAACCCATTGAAAGACATTTCAATGTATACTCAACTGTCGCACCAAGAATTTTCTGCAGCAAATTCGAATTGTCCGCGAGCACAAACTCAATAATTCTTCACAATTGAAATATTCAAGAATTAACACTACTCTCATACCATGTAGAAATTATATCCAATATGCATGTATATATCCAGGTTCATACATCCAGTTTCCATGATCTCACATAATTTTATCTACTTTCTAAATACAAAATCCTTCCTCTGTTAATCTTTTGCGGAAATTAACATCAATTGCAAACACATGAAGCAATAAAAACAATTGCACATAACATAGTTGTTTAACAGGAAAGTCTGAAGCTGAAAACCCCAACTATCATATATTATGTATCATGGAGATCATGTAACAATATCATACAAATTTTAGTACATCAAGTTCTCAGTAAAATCAATCGTCACACACACTAATCAGAAGAAATCTGCAAATCCATGCACCAATTTCTTGCCACCTACTAGCCTGCCTCCACTGCACAATCCCTGCTGAAGAATAGCTCTGAATGAATTCGAATTACCCTTGCCTTGACCGCATAATCCTCATTGGAAACTCTAATGTGTGTGTGGTGCAATCAATGCATCACTATAGTCACAATAGATAGTCCATATTGCCCTTTCACCTATCTCTCCACTGGGTCTCCATGGGCCTCTAATACCTTTGTAGTCCGTGCTTTACGATGTTCGAGTTGATTAATGAGTTATTATTTGTGAATTAATTAACTATTTAAAGAATTCCTCCACTCACTAGTGTATCATTCGGTTAGACTAATTGGCAAGCTAAAGCTCAAGCCAGAGCGAAGTCACTTAACTGAGTTAAACTGAATAACAACTCCATTAACTACTCTTCCAACTCTATCATAACTTTTCCACTTCAGTTCTAACTGAGTCCTCCATGCATGAGCCACCAATAAACCCTAGGAATTGTGTAATTCCTTCAGCCCACTGATTTTCCAAATCTGTTCACTGAAATAAAGTGCTCCAAGAGAATAAGTTGATGTTTATTGTCGAATTATTATTAAGAGCTAATAATAATCGACATGCATCTATTTTTAGATCGACGATCTATAAATAGACTTCGCCCAATATTCTAAAAATAGAATTTCATCTATTTTTCCAACTTGACCAACCATCCACAAATAGCATCCTGCAACTTCTGAAATATGATCACCATGTCTAAAAATAGACATAGTCTAAAAATATAGTTGTGCCAAAAATAGCCTCCGGGCCCACTTAGTGAAGGTGACTCTTTTCACTAAGCTCATCATCTTGTTGAATCTCAACAATATAAATCATGATCGCTCAATCACATGCAAGTAAGAAAAAGAAGTAAATCAATCACACAACACAAGATTTTCCTGGGGAAATCAACTACTCAAAACCCCTCCATCTTATTTGTATAATCAATCAATGAATCATGAAACAATACAATGCATGTGTGCTCACAAGAACCTCATACACTCTACCAATTGTCTCACATTGATCTAGGAAAAAATGGACCAATACATAGCCAATTTCCCGCCCACTTTCAACATGCCTTTCTCACGCATTCCATATGAAAAATAATTCCTATTAAATGGGAATTACAACCTTCCTTGACTACGCAATCCATCATGGGTTTCCTATGGCTTTATAACTTCACCTGGGCAATTTACTAAAAATACAATTGATATTTGACTTTCCTTTAACCTTTGTCTCAACTGGGTCTCCATCAAAATTGACATGCATGCAACTATTAATAGTGAATCATCAGTTACTTAGTATATCACTACTTGTGAATTAAATCTATTTTAGTTCACTTGATCTTCCACTATCTCATCAATTAGTTAGAACTAGTTAAACTAATTTTAACTAAATTAATTTGAGTTAACTGATTGCACTCACACCACACTAGTGCTACAACTATAACTGGACCCTATAAATAATGGAATCACTCTACATGCCTATCGTTTGACCCTCAACTCGGAATTATTGAGCTAGATAAGTCTATCACACTTAGTTAACTATTACAAGATGTTATCAGATAAGATTACCATTTATTTTCTAATTTAGTTAAAAATTGGTTGCCCACATTCTCACTAATGTGTCACTAGAATTCCTCACTCATGTGTGACCTGTAATCCAACACTAGTATGTGGTGCATCTACTTGTTGAATTTCAACATTGTTGAGACTACTAATTCTTTTCTCCATGATATAGATCTACCCATGTGTATTTGTGCAAAGGCTTGTTATACAATTTCATATATTTTGAATAGGTTTCTGACTCACAAGATTTTGATGGAAAATATGATCCAAAGGAGGAATTCGCTAATGCGAAATTAGATATATAGTATTTCCATGTATTTTTTTGTCCAATATATATTGATGCTCCTAAGTAAAATAGCACTAAGTTAGAACCCTCAAGTATTCTTGGATTTGCATTCATTAAGACTTCTAAAACATACAAGATCTACACTCCAACACAATAGAATACTATGATGAGCTAAGATGTGAAGTATAACATGATGTTTAGCACTCTATATCACATGTATTTCCTTTTGTGAATGAAGGGAGTGAGGAGGTTATTGTTCCATAGATTTATTTAGAGGTTAGAGATTAATCAAATCCAAGTATTTATAAGGTGATATTGGGGATGGATATACCCTCACATTCTAAACCAACACACAAGAAATTGAGATGGCTTACTCAACCATTGTAGGATGCATAAGAGAATGTAAGAGAACTTAGATCCTTAATGTTGACAAGCATACCTCCTAGAATATATTGTAATCATATTGCACTACATTTTTCAATTTGTGATCCATACATTAGTTTTGAGGAGGTGATGTATGATGCCTTGATGGAGGAGTGTGATATCTAGGATACAGTTCCTTTCTAGGAGCTAATGGTTGATTTTGATACTAAGGTAGGTTTAGATTTGGATATGGTACATTTGGTTGAGTTAAAAAAGGACAAAATTGATGTGGGTATTGTTGTGCTATACAAAAACCCCCTTTTATTTTAATAAATGGGGACCCTTTAGAAATAATTAGGAAATTCAATTTCATTTATTTCTAGCTTTAAAAAAAAAATTAGGAAATAAAGTTTTCTTTGATTTTTTCTGCTTTAGTCGTTAGTGTGCATCGCAGACCACATAGCTTACAACCAAAAAGTATTGAAATCCATTAAGCCACATGGCCTGCAAAACGCGCTAAGCCTTTTTCTGAAGTTATGTTTAAAACTTGAAAACACTCCAATCACCATTATAATTTGATATCACATCGCACCTCATTTAAACAATCATACTTATAAAGAAATTTGGCATAAGTTGCGATTACGCGGACCCAACAAGCCAACAAAGCAATAAATATAAAGCTCTAAAGTCCCATAAAGCGTGGCCACTTGACTTCTTGAATGCGCATATCACATTTCACACAACTTAACCAAAAGAAAATTCATTTACCACATAATACTTGCGATGTGCGATTTGCGCAGATCACATTTTGCAGAGTTTATGGGTAAAAATCATAAACGGTAAAAGTGATAAGTTGCGATATGTGAAATAAATGGCATTAAATTACTCAAGCATGTGAAATGACTTCTGTCATATCAAACCGAAATCCAAGATCTAACATCTTAAGTTGATTGATATTTATTTCATGTAAAGGTGTAAGAGATTTGATTTGAAATGATTAATATCATATTTAATAGATTCATATATATTCGTGCATATTTGATATAAACGACGGATTTGTCTCTCTATTCTCTATACTTGTAATGTTCGCTCTGTTTACTTGAAATCAGGAAACCACTGAACAGAGTGCGGAAGATTGAAATGAACAAGAAAGGCAAATAAATTTCTCAAACGTTGTCTACTGAAGACTCAGACATGTCTCCCTTATTTTCAGACACCACCTGCAACAAGGATTGCGGCAGTTCATCGTGGGAGGCCATGTATAAGCTTTTCGAAGACGAAAATACAAGGGTAATAACCAAAGTCGCTACAACAGGCACGACATCTACTTTAGATGCGACTTACTTGGATGCTACATGTTCATTCGTCCACAAGGTAGCTGCAAGGCCAAAAATTCTCCCTTACATAGACATGGTTAAGTGGGTAATTGACCACTTAAGCATAGAAGATAGAACATTCAAATATTCGAAAGGAGAAAACATAGGGTCTTTAAGGGGAATAAGATTTACAAGAAAAGTACCATCTACCCTCCCCGCAACAGAAATATGACAAATATTTTCTACAAAGCTTTAGAGCAGAACATCCAGACCTCATCAAAGTCATAAAAGAATGGAAGAAAGACTGGGGAAATCTGAAGCGAGATAAACTCGGTACGTACCCAATTGCCCAAATTCCTTCCCCTTACTGCTATGCTGCCGGTATGTTCTGTAGATTGTTTTCAAAACCTGATACCACTAGGTTTTCAGTAGATTTGCTCCCATTGATTGACACAATCGTCAATTCCTTAATTCTGAATTAGGAAAATATCCTATCTTACACTTTAGCCAAACAAATCACATAATATAGGAATAAAAGGAGTGTTTCATCTAGAGAAATACGTCTCTTTTATATGTTTGGCTATGTCATGGACACAACATGCTTTTCTTCTAGTTTTCCTACCATGGGATGGAAATGGACTACCCAAGACCCTACCCCAATCCACATTTACCACATGTTAGACTCCTATACCAATAGGTGTCATTTTTCATGATTGACTTGGTGAACTATGCAATATGTTCAAACCTTTTTCTTGTGCAAAGGTGTTCCATATTCTCAAAAAATCAAAAAATTTTAAAAATGTAAAGAGGGTATACCCTAAAAGAAAAATCAAAGGGTGAAAAGAATAAAATGGTCAAAAAAGTGAAATAAATGAACCCCAAACAAAAATAGACCAGGAAAGTGTGCAAGTCTAAATGCCACTACTATTTCATTTTTTGTAATAAACAAAATTGTGTGCAGCTTGTCAAACTTTTGCCACAATTTATGAAGAGTCAAACTATTTAAACTTGACTCATTCATTTTTCAATTTCATGTTGTAGAATAGAGAATAAAATATCTGACCAAACAATTTAATCTTGGCAGATAAGTAGATAAGTAGAATGAATAAAAGGTGCTCAACAGTTTAAATTGAGCCCTTGGATGTAATAAGTGTAGACTTAGATAGGTTTGCCATGTAAAAGAGAAAGAAGATTGATATGGGTTTGCCAGTCTAAGTGCACCCTAATAAAGAAGATAAAATGGTAGGGTAAAGTAAGTAGGGTAGGTAGATGTTGTTGCCGAATTACATGTGATGAATGATGGTTCTAAATGTGTTCAATTCTACTTTCATCACAAGTACAAAGGCAAATACTACATTGGAAAAGTTCACAGCAAAGCAAAGTCAAATTATTAACTTCCCCTCTCATTTTCCCTAAACATTTCACTAATTTCCCCTAAGTGCTAAGGTATTTGAAGATTAGAGGGGCTCAAGGCATTTCCTTGAATTTTGGAGGGACCGGACCCTCGGCCTAATAATTGAAAAGACCTAAGTACTTGAAATCATCCATTATCACATTCATTCACTTCTTAAAAACCTTTTCCTAAGTAAAATCCCATTTTTACTTAGGAAAATCCTTCAATTTTTCATGAAAAGCCCTCAAAATCACTTTTATTCTAAGTCTAAGTGATGAAAGTATAATAATGCCATTTACTTTTGAATCTTCACTTTCTTGGTTATATTAGAGTATTTTGAGTTTACATTGTCCTTTGGTCATATTAACTCTAACTTATGTATTAATTCCCATAAAAATGACCTTGTCCTATTATATATAAATCCTTTTATAATAATATCCCCAAAACCCTTATATTATGACTTTTTAGCCAAAAGTATTTAATTCCTATTTATTCAAATCAAAAACCCACAATATACCCCCTTTTGGCTAAAAAATATATCTTTAGTTCTATTCCCGCCCCCTATGGTAATTGGATTAATTTAATTCAATTATCATATAATAAAAAATATATGAAAAACGTTTAAACATATGTATATATGTTTAAAACAAAAAAATAAGTCCAAAGTTTAATTAAAACCAAACTTTGAAAATAGTCCATCCCCGTGCATTTTTCATCTCCGACCATAGAAAGAGATTAATTAATCCCCACGATTAATTAATAATCCAACCCGCCAATCAAACTCCACCCGATGAGTTTAATTGATAGTTAATTACGTCGGGTCCACGCCATTAAAACTCCGCCATCTCCCTGTCTTGTCGACCGTCCGATCGACCCATCAAAGATCTACGGCCCTCATCTATTTCGCTGGCCATCCGTGTATGAAAGATAACGCGCGATGGCCAAGCGGTTTTCAAATAGTGTCGTGCTACGTGTCAGCCGTTGTATCGCATCGCTGCCCTTCCGCCTAAAACCACCTTCCCTCATAAGTGGTGCGATAAAAACCACTTACCATTTTTCTGTTCGTGACATGACCACTGTACCATGCTGACATCATCCAATAAAATAATAATAAAAATCCGCCACCCATTGACTTTGCCAATAAAACAAAAAATTCACGTCTTTTTCATCATTTCGTACGCAACAAACGAATACACCCTCCACGCAAAAATTCGAATTTCAAAAGCTGAAGTCCGCCAACCTTGGTCTCGTCGAAGAAAATTGCAGTCAAGCATTCAAGAAATCAATCGCCTTATCCAGTACCTGTTTGAAACCAGTGTCATCCTCAAAAAAACAGGTATTTACCCTAGAAAATCCCACTAAACTCTGTAATAAACCTGATTTTCGTACTCTTTCACTAAAGCAGGTTCAGACTTGATTGTTAGCCCATTTCTAAAAACCTGAGAAAGTAATTATATTCCCAAAACTTGCAATTGTACCTATTTTTCTCGTCAAAACCCGAATTTCCATTTTTGAATCCACAAGAACCAAAAATGGAAGTTTTTGTGGCTTTAAACGTAGCACCTCTAAACACTCCTCATAAAGAATTGGATTATTTACCTTTAGCCATATGGACTTTCAAATTAAAGACCTGGGTATCAGTGAGAATCCCCTTCGAATATTTTGTCGCTGCAGAGACAATTATTTAAATGGTTCTGACATAATCGGACTCTGGGAGTCCAATATGCCCATGTACTTTCTCCCACCAGTCCGTATTTTCCCTAAAATCATCCATCTTTGCCATGCCAACTATGATCCTAACCAAAGAGCAGTCTTATCCCCAAATCACTATGTCCTCTTCCCAATAACTGCTCAATCCATAAATGAGATGCTACATTTCCAGCCTGGTCAAGCCCTCACCCCTCTGCACATGGCTGAATTACTTGAGAAGTCTACACAATTGTCCCATGAAGAGTTAAACCGTCTTTGTCAGACTTTCATGCTGCTACAACATCAGCCTAAAGGACCTCCCCCTTATGGCCACACCTATTTTACTGATGAAGGCATAATTATTTTAAACATGATATCTTCAATAATGGGTTTTAATACTAGTGAGTTTGTTGACCAATTGACCCTAGTGTTATTGTCTATTTTTACCCCTGGACAACCTCCTGCTGTTAGATATGATTTTGTATCTTTTATTGCTGACAAAATCCATGATCAATTCATGAGATTTGGAAATGAGAGAGTATTCAAATATTCTTCTTTCATATATCATCTCATGATATACTATCAATCAGAAAGTTTTCCTTTCCATATTCAGAAACTTGATGCTAAAGGAAACCCTAGATCAGTTATCTTTTGGTCTGCTATCACCCATCATTCTCCTGATTCTCCTTACTCATACAATGAGTTTATTGATCTGTTTGTACACCCAGCAACCACTTTGTTAACTGGAATTTCTCCTCCCAGAATCAGTAATTAAATCAAGAGAATCCTACAACTCTCAAAACAATATAAGGTGGGAGATTGGTACTTATATCAGAATTATACTGAAATTAGGATTTATGGATGTGAATTGTGTCCATTTAAGTTTCCCAGATATGTTCCAATGAGACTTTTTGCACTTGAGTATTTCAGACAGATGAAAAATTTAGATATGGTTCATTTCTGTAATGCTAAGAAGAAGGCACAACTCAGAATAAAAAGCCAATTAGGTCCCTTTGTTTGTAATTCTAGGGAAGCTGGGAAAGAGGCCGAAAGGATTTTAGAAGATTACCTCAAACTAAAAAAGAGTTTCTACTGGGCACCCTATGATCCATATAGCTTTATTTGTGACAGAAGAATGAAAAACAAATTATCTCCATACATTCATTTTAGGATGCCAGAAATTGAACAATATGCAAATACAGATGAATGGGTGGAAGGAACTTTGGTAGAGCAAGATAGTGAGCAGGTCAATATTGATAATGTAATGAAAGATCTTGAAAAGATACTTGACCTGGACTCTCTTGGGCAGGTACAGACAACAGGACCTTCTTCAGCAAGAACTTCACAACAACATTTGCAGGAGATCAGTACAGTGGCAATAGAGTCAGAAGGAAAAGAAAAGGAACCGGACATACAAATAATTGAAAAATTCACAATGACAGAGCTACCAGAAACATCTAAAGAACAAGGTCAGGTACAAATCACTCCAGTTCAGATCAATGAGGCAGAAATTGCCAATCTTCAAACTCCTCTTAATATGGAAAAAGGGAAAAAGAGAGAAGCTGAAACATCCACCCCTGGTGATAGATCTACAGAGCAGCATGATACTAAAAGGCAGAGATTGAATCCTCTTCCAGAAGTTGAATCATTTCAAGAAATCTCTGACAGCCAAGAAAGAGAAGACAGTCAACAAACAGATGCAGGTAGTGGGGCATCCACTACTTTTCAAAGAAAGGAACTACAGAAACAAAAAGGCACAGAGATATCTTCTTTCAAGCCTCCAGTAAAAGAGGCCTGGGACATCAAAAAGAAATTTATCAATATCAAGGCCAGGAATGATCCACTGAGAATTCAAGTATATAATCAATATTTGAAAATGGCTCCAAAGAATCAAGAAAGATTGATGTCAGCTTTTGACATCCAACTGGGCAAAATGTTAATGAGCCATTTCAAACCCAAGGTGCAACAACCCCAGTAAACTGCTGATTATATTAAGACAAACTTTGAAGTTCTAGCAAAAGACATCCATCCTTTAGATCAGATTGAGTTGCATAAGCAGACTGGTGAAATGATCTATTCTACACTGACTGATAAGGCAATGATAGCTCATAAGTTACAGGATTCTTTGGAGAACACTAATACACAATTGCAGCTTGAAAAAGCTTCTTCTCAAGCCAAAGATAACAGGATAAAAACATTGGAGGAAGTAATAATTGGATTAGGTCACAATCCAAAGGATGTCAAAGGTATAGAAGCTCTAATTAAGAAAAAAGATGAAGACATTGCAACTTTGAGGAAGCAGTTGAAATTTCCTGCTTCAAGACATCCTCAAACTGAAGAAATAATAAAGAAGAATTCTGAAGAAGAAATGATGGAGTTGCTCTTAAAAATGAATGAGCAACTGACTGAAACAGAAAAAGAGCTGGAGAAAGCATTGAAAGACAAACAATCTGCTCTTCCAACATCTACAACGGAGGAAATTACAGGTACACAGCCAACAGGTCAGCCAGCAGAGTCATCACAGGTAGATACTTCAAATTTGAGCACAGAAGTATTAGTAAAGCAAATGAATGATTTGAAACTGCAAGTAACAGAAATTCAACACACAAAGTTACAGCTTGTCAATTTGGAACAGAGATATGACCTTTCAAAAATGAGTGTTGCTGACAAATCAAGAGAAATCAAGAGATTGGAAAAATTGGTTAAAGCATTAGAAAAGGATCTCACATTGGAGAAACCTTTGAGAGAAATAAATGAAATTCTTTGGGATAATATTATCCAGTCAATAAAAGACATATGGCCTTCAATTCAGATAACGTACGAGTAGAATGATTTGGTCATAGCAGCTCTGGATGAAGTTGAAAACACACGAGCAGAATTAAGAAATAGGCCTGAGGAAGCTAATCAGCTTATACAGTTTTTAAACACCCAAACCAGACAAAAACTTGAAGAAGTGGGTATTCAGGATAGAACTGCAACAATCTTAGAAATAAAAATATTTTTTACCAAAAGAACTCTTATGCAAAATTTGGAATGAAGGTGCTTTGACATGCAGGCAGAAATAATTTCTTTCAGAGAAAGGTTTAATGTTTTATTGAATAAAGGGTTGCCTAGTCCTATAATTCCATAAGATAAAATAATGGACCTGGAAACTTATGTTAGGAAATTGGACATACATGCTCACAATCTAGCCAATTCCTCAGCCAGTTCATCACAAGCAACATTACCTACAGGAAGGAATCTTCATGACAGATTAGAGAATTTGTTTTATCTGGAACATGAAGTAAGGCATTTTTTTCCTAACCAGCCTAATTTCTTCAGATATACCGAGGCTGATGAAACATTAAGGAAGCTTCAACGGACAAGAATAGCAGAAGAGAAATGGTGGGAAGATATGTTGGAACTTTTGTAAAATTTATCCTTATATGAAATTTTGCCTATTTACCACAGTATAAAGGATAAAGGATAAACAAAGGTTAAAGAGTATCAGTTCAGTTAAAAGTGTATCAGTAAAAACAAAGAGTATCAGTGAAGCAAGGCAGTTAGAAAAAAATTACTGAAGAAGACAACGATGAGCCACAATATAGCACCTGCCTCCAGCACACTCTCAAAAGGAGGGAACAACACAACATCGGTTACTTCTTGTCTTATCCATGAGACCATCTGTCTCTATTTTTATTATAACTTATCTATGAGTCATATTAGATTATATCTCGTTTTGTTGAGAGATATTTTGTATAAATAAGCCCTCAATTGGATTATTGAGGGTGGATTCTTCTACTTTGCTGTAACATTGATTTTTGGAATAAAGTGCTTTTGGAGAAATTTCTTTGTGGCTTGCTGGATGATGAATTGAAGCTCAAGACTTTTTGCAGGATTCATGTGTCAGACTACAGTTCAATAAGTCATTTCTATCATGTGTTTTAAGTTTTATATATGTTTAATACATCACTGTGTTTCATTTCTGAATGATTAACAAAAAGGATTAAATCAGAAATTGCTTAAGTGTACTATGATTTCAATTGTTATTATTCTAAGTGTTTTCTTCTAAACTGGTTATAAACAATGAATTCTTAATTGCTCTTGTTTCTCTGGTTTAAGCATTTGATTACTTAGTAAAGAATTCTTAATTTCTCTTTATTGGTAATCACTCACTTTCCCTCGTTTAAACATGTTGAAAGATTCTTAATTGCCTTTCATCCATTTAAAAATCCATTCCATTCACTTTAATATCTAAAATTGTTCTTTGTTTTGGCTATCTTGCCCTGCAAAGCCATCTTTTGTGTAAAAACTTAATCCAGTAAAGCCATCTTTTCGACTCCATAGCCCAATGGCCTGAAATACTCAATCTTGCCCTCAGTTGGCGGATTCCACCATTCAAATTCAAACAAAACCCCTGGACTTATAACTAGCC